>CM063519.1:52494027-53213213 GCA_032199755.1 Ambrosia artemisiifolia | reverse complement strand
ATAGTAGAGAAGTCATGCTGATACATTGTACAAGTACATTAACTAAACTAGTGTATGGCTGTATGCCAAATACCACTAGAGCAGTGTTGAAACATGGCTTCTTTATCCCCCATATCTTTCTACATTCCACATCAGTATTAAGATGAATATACATGCCACTCAATACCTTGGAGTACCTTAAATGCACAGACTGGCTTCTTTAACCACAACGGATATTTCATAAGTTAGTAGATTCTTATATCGAACCTAAAACTAGGCACTTTGGGCTTTTTAGTTTTATCATAAATGAGCTAGTAGATTCTTTAATCGAACCAATACAGTTAAACATACAATTGAACTTAATGATCGAAAAGGAATAAGTGAGCTCCATTACAACTTTACCGATAAAAACAGCAAGAAATTTTCAACAATGAATTCAACCTTATACCGGTTCATGCTTCTACATATATGTTCTGTCCATGATGAGTTCAAAATTATGGCCTCAGAAGTCATCTCTAAATGACACTACTTATGAAAGAGGGGACCAGGGGAGTTAATTTTCCAAAAGCTCAAAATATAAATCCAATTAACTTCCAAACACTACTACAAAAGCAAACATTTCCTTAATAACAAAAAAAAAAGGGATAACCGTTAATAATATCATAAAACAATGCTTAGGGGAGGCATGGTGGGCACAAGCGTACCTGAGATGCACCGATGTTGAAGGGTTTTCAACACCAGTATTGAGCAACAGAAACGAAACACCAGGTGACGAACGGATTTCAGCCCTCAAACGATGCAAACAACTGACGGCAGTTGATTGCGTGAAGATCTCTTGTGCGAAAATTTCTCTTTTGTTGATAGCGGGAATTTGTGTAGCGCCAAATAGAGTAGCGGGAAACTAATTTAGGGTTTTCAATTTGGGCTTTTGTACCTGAGAAAATAAATGTTTTAAGAAAAAATTACTTTAAGTAGGTCATGTTTGAAACCCACGACAAATTAAAAATATATTAATATGTTAATAATTAAAATTTAATGATAAGGATAAGGTTGTAAATGATGCACAACAACTCGAAAGCTAATCGGATCGATCGGTAAAATGCTTGAACGAGCCGAGCTTTAACAACCCCGAGCCCCAGCTCAAGCTTGCAAAAATGACTCGTTTAGTTATTAAGCCCGAGTTCGAGCTTTTCATAAAAAGACCGTTTAGGCTCGCGAGCCTAAAGGAGCCCAAACAAATTTTATATTATTATTATTTTATTTATAGTATACCTACTATTTAATATTGGCGAGCTAAACTTTACCCGAGCTTTGGCTAGTTTAAGCTACTGAAACGAGTTCGAGCTGAGTTTTTAGCTCCTTTAAAATTGTTCTAAAATTATTTCGAGCCAAGCTCGAGTTCTTAGGTTTTACTTTCGAGCCGAGCTCGAGCTCAAAGTATTAGGTTCGAATCAAGCCGAGCTCGAGCTCAAGTTTCATAAAAGCATGATGAGCCGAGCGCGAGCCCAGTCAGGCTCGGGCTCATCTTGGCTCGTTTACACCCCTAGATAAGGACAATAACTACAACAACAACAACAACAACCAAGCCCAGTAAATCCCACAGAATAGCACAGCTATTGGTAGGGTCTGGGGAGGGTGGGATGTAGGCAAACCTTACCTCTATCATAGGCGACAGAGAGGCTGCTTCCAGAGAGACCCTCGGCTCACACACCCCCCAATAACTGATTAACGGAAAATTTGTAAGACTCAATTTTGAATATAACTAGTGGTGTTAACCTTGTAATGTTCATCACGAAAGACTCTGCCAAAGCTGGATCCCCCCCCCCCCCCACCCCCCAATATCCACATATCATAGGTAACCAAATACAGAGAAGTAATTATACCAAAAATCAAGTATGAACTATACCTTCAATAACCACACCTCTTTTTAAGAATAATTAAGAGTAATTACCTCTATGTAAGAACAAAATAACATAATTAATTAATTATACCAAACTAATTTATGAGTTGAGAACAATAAAACCTAACCTTTTTGGTTGTCGCCTTAACATTAAGCTCGATATACTTCGTCGGCAAACTCGCCAAAGCTCTAGGTCAGTCACCGGAGCACCTACACTTACTGAATCAACAATATCATTAGAATAATAACCGAAACCGTAGACTATAGTGCTATAGCAACATACAAGAGAAAACATGGGTTAGGTTGTGTTGTATAGATAGATGGACACGTTAGGTTGTGTTGTATAGATAGATGGACACGCGTCTCTAACTTGATGAGGAGGACATGACCGCCCAGATGAGCGAATCAAAGGGAAGCACCGCCACATTTTTAGTAATAAAATTAGCAGTTAAAAGGATGGCAAAAAAACCCAGCTAGATGATTCGAACCCAGTCAACACGCCACACACAACAACACTCCCACCATTTGTACCATAACATTTTTTATTAACATCTTTAGAACCATTTTTATTTAAATCCTTTTCAAAACGTAAAGGAGCACTATTCATGGGAGTTGTAAAATAAATATATAGGATAATTTATGTGAAAACACATATAAATATACATTGAACATTTAAAAAAAAATGTCAAACAGTTTTTAAGAGTCTATACACTAAGACAAAAACGTTTAAATTCTAAGTTTGTGATTTGATGACTTTTACATTGTGGTGCACAACTCCTGCGGCCACGTCTTCGTATCTCAGAGCTTTATCACATCATCATTTAATATCTTCAATTCAGATCCATTTTGTTTCTCCAAAAATTGATACAATCCACTCCTACCTTCTCCCGAAACCTTCCAATAAGCTCCAATTAGTACTTTTAAGCATCGTACAACTGTAATTCACCAACAATCTCAAAGTAACCATATTTTATGATATAAATCACTTAAAACACATAATTAAATGTATCTTAACATGGTAAAACACCTTCTCATTATTTTTAATTAAACAAAGTTGTGTCTTATGTAACCCAAAAAGTAAAATGTTGTTATATGCCTAAAAATATAGAGAAATGTGTTTTATGATAGTAGAAAACCATAAAGTAAATATTGATGTTAGTTACGATGTTATCGATACCAGTTCGGATGTTGTTCGATCAGTTAAACACCCACCCCATATTCTTCCTACACTACACCAATCAATCAAATCACAACTTTTCACAATTTCCTCCAAATAGATCCGAACACCACCATAATGAAGGTAATTGTAGTCACAAATGTTACCCAGTTTATTGAGTTTTTATATATCATTATGATACTCGTTTTAAAGATAATAAATGCTCGCTTATATGGTGTGATTTTTTAAAAAAAATATATATAACATCACAAGAAAAGGTTATGAACAATCTATTAATGGAGAAATATATCATAGAGAAAATATTGTCTTGGGTGGACAAGAATGTCCTAAATATTGTAGCCCCTTGTTTCTATGAATAGTTAAGATGACTAGTTAACTTTTCTACTATATTCCTATTATATTATAATCCTAAAAATACAAATACGTGGGAAATTTGTTGCAACTTTTGATACTTTGCGACAAATTTCTCACAAAATCTTAAAATTGTCGCTAAATATTAAGAGTTGCCACACATTTGTCGCAAATCCTTTTCTTATTTAGCCATATTATTATGTAATAGTTTTAACAAGGAAAGTAATTTTTTGGATAATAAGTATTTGAGAGAAATTTGTCGTAAATTTTATTATTTTGTGACAAATTTCTCACAAAAACTTATTAAAATTCATTTTTGTCGGAAAGTTGTCGCAAAACTTCACAACTTGCAACACACTTATGATAAAACTTCATTTTTTTATTTATTAGTTTATTTTATTTTTTAATAGTAGAAAAATAACAACTTAGAATTAAGTTTTGTCAGAAATTTGTCGCAAACATTATAAAGTTTGCGACAAACTTGCGACAACATCATGTTAAGTGGCTAATTTGTCGGAACATTGTCGAAAATTCATGTGATTTTTTTTGTTGTCAAAAATCCGTCGCAAACTTGTAGCAAAGTTCGAGTTGTGGAAAATTTGTCGAAAAATTTTGTAGCAAAATTAGTCATTTTCTAGTAGTGCATGGCTTATTTAATAGAAACAAGTTGAGATTGGAAGCAAAATATATCAAACATGAGGGAGTATAAAATATTAGATTGTTACTAATTTATTTATAAATTATAATACTTATATCTTTGTATATAATAGCAACTTTTAATAACTAGCAGGAGCCCGTGCGTTGCGGCGGTGCTGACAATGTTTGGATGTTGCGTTTGGTTAAATTTGTGATTTTCGACCCGATTCGACCTGAAAATTCAAATTCAATTATATATAACTTGAATTTCTTTTATAAAAAGTACATATATATAATTTTGTTTATTTAGCTCGATTCGAATTCAAACATAAATCAAATTGTAATTTAAATAACCTGAATAACTCGAAAACGGTCGCGCTAAACATCCATATTCCACTTTTTACCTTTACCTGTTATATTATAGAGATTCAAACCAACTTATAACTGGATCAAATTTATCCTCTATTATTGATTAAAAAAGAACATTACGATGTTACCCGAAAGCATGATGGGTAAAGTGCATTCTTGCTACTTGTTTGTTAATCTCCACAGGTTAATTCCAAAAATTATATAACGAACATGTGAGTTTGTTTGCGTTTAATTTATTGTAGATAAGACATACAAAATATAAGGAGTTAAAATTGTGAATGGTGTAAATATTATACAAACTAATTTTTTGTTTCTTGTTTTTGCCTTTTTTTTAACCTTCAACCATTAATCATTAATTTTTTGTTTTTTTGTCATTAATTTTTTTTGAAAGGTTTTTGTCATTAATTAATAGAAATTAATAGTTGTATTAAATTTGTCTAGTCATTCTAATGAAATTACAATTTTACCCTTATGTATAAACATGAAATGACAACTTTACCCGTCCAGCACCCACTATATAGTAAGTATAGATAAAAATATACATTTAGGGTTATGGGTATCAAGAAAAAATATTTTACTCGTTTTGTTCTTAACCCACTCATGTTAAATTGCTTAAAAAGTGTCTGGTATGAGTTTAGGTAGCTTCTTACATTGATGATTGAGACTATGGTATTTACAACAATAGGAACTAATGATTTGACTTTATCAATGGGCCTCCCATCTAGTATTGGTTGGGGGATCTAGGATTCATGCATCCCATGACATCATATTTAGGGTGTATGACATCACATTCTGGGTATGTGACAACTTTCGATTGGTATGTGGTGTGGGCCAGGGTGTATGAATCCTAAAGTAGGGGTGTATGAATCCACAACCCCATTGGAAAATTGTAATCATTGCCGCAACCTCTCCCAATAGGATCAATGAACGTCCAATAAAGTTTCTACAATCTGCGAACCAATCACTATTTATTAGAACTATTTAAACGGTTGTTGAATCACAAATATTGTATTACCTGAAGGGTTGTTGCAAATAGAATGCAATGAGTGTTTAAACCATCCTAACTCAATCCCTAAAGATGCATTTGCCACTGGATTTTGAATTCCTTCTTCTCCAAGAAACAATGAACCCAATGCTGTAGCACCAGCCACCGCGTAATTCACTCCATACCCCCGACTGGCCGACTTCAATGCATTGCCACTCCCCTCATGCATATATGGTGGTACCAATGGTAACCAAAGACTCTCCGCTGTAAAAATAAAACAAAATAACGATTCCTTTTAATAACTTTTCATACAACTTGTGATCAGAACCGTCATGGCTACTGGACTCATGTGAACACCTCTAGGACGTACTCTAATCCCAAAGAAAATTTAAGGTTTGGTTTAAAGAAATAAGGCTAGTGCAACTGGCTCTGAAGACAACTGCCCCGAGTTTGAATCATTCCGAGTGATGCTTACTCCCATTATGTAAAATTTGCACTTAGTAGGGATTGAACCGGTGATCTCCCTAGAAGGAATTGAAACCCTTACGAGAAAACCCCCTAACCACCCCACCAAAGTGGTGATGGCAAATAAATATGTACTTGTCCATATTTTACACGGTTTCATTTGTACAAAATACAAATAACCCCAACGAAAAATAATAAACAGTAAAAAGTGAAAGTTACACTACTTATCAATCATAGATAAAGTATACTATAAACGATAAACCACAATATAGCCAAAAAGTCAATAACACATTGTAAAGGAAAAATTTCTTGTACGTAATTTAGTATAACATCATATGTGCATATTATTAATCTCATATAACATGTGTATGAATATCATATATTAATACCTAGGAAATCGATAATTAGTCGGCCATCAGAGCACCTGCCAGTGGGTTTGTGGAAGAATGTTTGGCCGTAAGGCGGGAAAAGACTTGGAAATGACTGGTTGGTGATAGCAGCCAGATATTTTATGTTGCCCGTGTCTGCAATGGAGTCGCCGAAGCTTATAACATCCATTAGCATACAAAGTACCATTCCATACCACCACCAAGAAGCCTACAAAACACAAGTAGCTTGAAGATGATGAAGAAGAAGCCATTAGATTAGATAATGGGAAAAGTTATTAGAAATGGTTTATTTAATATTTATAACTTCCTTACATTCTACCTATCATTTCATTCCATCCTTTTAGTATATATTTAGTTATTTACTAATTTTTTATTTTACACTGGCATGTTATCATTGGATGACTAATGTTACGTGTTATGTAAAGAAGAGTATAATAATTTTGTTGATGTACTTGTAACTTTGTTACTACTAAAAGCCCCAACATGAAATTATGTAGAGTAACTAATCAAATGATGTACATATAAATAATAAAAAATAATTATGTTAAGAATTATATTATATTATACTATATTAATAATACAAATGATTTGAACAGTGATTATATTTTTTTTTTATTTTCTCTCCAATTTTATCTCATGTTATAAATATTTTGTTTTGGATAAATTTTAATCTATAGTGGTAGTCTGGTGGTTGGCCCTTCCCTTCTTCTCTCGCTACCCGGGTTCAAATCTCACATTCCCTTTTTTTTTTCCCAAACCTGACTGTTTTGCATCCCCTTTGAAACACGTGGTGTGCGTGTGATTTTTCTTTCAGGCCACGTGTTGGGTTTTTAAAACCCTGTCATCCTCATATAGTCATACTCATACAATCCTTCTCTCTTTAAAACGGTTGCCTCTTTCTTTCTATCCCTTCTCTCTCTCTCTAAATCTCATTCGTAATAAGCATGTTTTACGCTAATCGCATAATTTTTCTCTATTGCCGATCTAAGAGTGAATGATGTTTCCGTTTCTGTTCTTTTCTATAACGATTATGTTGTGGATGATGAGTAATTAGGTTTATTAATGTTAGCTTTATTTTGGGGTTTTGCTTTCTGTAGTTTGGGGTTTTAAGACTTTTGATTCATGAACCACTATTGTTGCCTCTATCTTCTTTGATGATAATGATTAACATTGTTATGTTTAGTGTGGGTTGATGATTGCTGACTCTTTCTTCCTCTTTGGCAGTAATCTCCTACCAAGATTTTGATAGTGTTTCATCGGTTCTGTTTTGTCTGAGTTATTACAGGTTAGTTAATTTTACTCTCTTTTACTTTTGATGTTTCTTCTTCTTTGATGAAAGCTCATTGGATGTTGTGTGGAAGAAAATGAACAAAGTATAGTACAAGAAGAATTTCCAAAAGGTAACAAGGTTAGGAATGGTTGAAAATAGAGTTGGTATTTGGTAATAAAAACTAAAAAGCTGATATATAATGTAGGTATAGCCTTTGTTTATGTTTACCAACTCCCTTTGTTTTTTTTTTTCTTTAAGTATGGTTTTTAATTAATTTGTTATGATTAGATAAACAAAAATCCTTACAAGTATAGTCTCCAAAGAAACACATAATAAATTGATTTTGAGAAGGTGGAGGGATAGAAAGGGAAAGAGAGAGTGGTGTGTTCAGATGAAAAGTCTGATGATTCTGTTTGATTTAAGGGGGATCAGGAAGAGAGGATACATGGGTACAAATTAGAAAGGGAGAAATAGATTTGATAATAATATGGTGTATGAAAATTTGGATGTTTGTGGAGTGGTTAGGGTGGTGGGGTGGGTAATGTGTGTATTTGGTAATGTCTTTTTCTAACTCATTCTTTCTTTATTGAACTTATGCTATCTATCTCTTTCGAGTAGAAAATGGGTCCTCTCAATTGCTAAGGAGAAAGTAGCTACAAAGTGTGTGTAAAAGTTTCTTAATAGGTGTGATGATTTGCTTTGGCTTTATTTGTTCCCACTAAAATGACTATTAACATTTCTCACTTGGTAAAACATCTAGCGACCAACACCAACCTCATGGTTTTTTTCCATTTTGTGATTGAAAGGGTTTTGTAGGTTGTTAGAGAGCGTAGATGTGCATATCGGTTGGGGCCGCCTTGAAATATACAAATTTTCGGACAAACCCGGGAAAATGACCGCCAATGGCTGAGACAACCTCTGGTCTCCAGACGACTGGTGGTCAATGTGATGATTGGAGGTACAATGTGAAGTGTTTAATTTGTCGAAACGACAAGTAACTATACAAGCTTGGGTTTCTGTAACGGGTTAAACGGGTTGGATAAGAAATTAGCAGCTTGGAATCTTTACTACATGTTAGTTTGAGGTAAAATAAATCCCATCATCTTAACAGGCCAAATTTGAGTATGTTTGGATGATAAAGTCATGAGTTTTATTATTTGATTAATGAATATTCAACTAAGCATAATATATATATACATACTCATGATGTTTTGACTTTAGGAGGTCAACAAGGTGTCCTCAAGAAAAACAATTTAGAAACATGGGAAATCAATGTGAGTTCATACTATCCCTTTCTGTTATAATTGATGCTAATTGTGTTCTTCTGTCAAGTTTTCACTTTTACGTAATTTTTTATATGGCAAGTATGGAATATACAATATATTGGCCACACGTGTAAAACAAGGACTTTTTGGAGATATGCAAAAGGGAAAAAAAATGAATATTAGTAATACAAGGGTCTTAACATTTTTAAAACTATTTTAGAAGGTTTGTTTAAGAGATACTAACTGATGAAAGATACCAAAATTATTACGGGTGAAAAAAAATCTTATAGTGAGAATGGTGTATTTATATAAGTTTATATACATGTATAATCCATTGTCCATATTATTATTGGTAGTCAATCTAGATTAAAATTATATACATGTATAATCCATTGTCCATATTATTATTGGTAGTCAATCTAAATTAAACTATATGTTGAGGTTAGGTGTCATACTATCATTCGTATAAATAACTATATCGTTGTCGTATGTGCATTGCATTAGTTTTTTTTAGCATTTCCAACAATTAAAAGGTTTCTTTTAGTATCATTTGAAAGATTAATATCTCAATTTCATGTTCCTGGTAATCCCCGACGACGACAATATAAGGTAACAGATGTCATCTCAGCTCCATTTCTATTATTAGCCAGCACTCAAGGTTTAGTTTCATTTTTATAGCTCAAACTTTCAGTTGTTTTTCTTTCATTTTGCCGATTTGCATTGCAAGGTATTTAAATTTGAGCTGAAGATTTGCAGGTATAGTGAGTTAGTGACTCCTTTTTTCCTTGGTTGTTTCATGTTATGGGTTAGAACCACTAAAAATATAGCATTAACACAATTATGATATGATACGATACGATGTGATTTTAAATCGAAAGATTAAACTTGACATTTTCCCCTTTTTTTATATTTAGTTTGTATTTAACCTGTTGTGCTAAAATTTTGAAATTTGTAGTGTTTATCCAACTTTTTTCTTCCACATCCACCATCCTGATTGATTAGTGTTTTTGATACCTTAATGTTAGATTTGTGGTTGAAACCAATTATGTATGTGTTTGAATAACGATCAGATCAAAGTGTATTTAGTAAAAACTTAGATTAATAGCATGTGAACTCCCTTCTCAAGCATTTTTGAGTTACCACTATTTGCTTATGTTTACAGGAATATGTACTGTTAGCCTCCTGGTCCGCTGCACCTTAAAAAGTGTAGGTGTTGAAGTCGTAGATTTGTGTTGGCTTTAGGCAGAGAAATCAGGTTGCGAGGGGGGCTGTACTGTTGGTTGGTTGCCGTGAGGGTGCGATAGCGATGTTCTACTCGTGGTCGGCTAACATATGTCTAACCCATGTTTAGGCAGTGTCACAACTCGAGAATATGAAGATCGAATTTATCTTGGTAAAAGAAGCTGCGCATTCAGGATGACAAGTAACTTTTGGCTCTATAGGTTAGTAATTACTTGGAAATATATTTCTTTTAATTCAAATATTTTTAGATTGTTTTGTCGATTTTTTGATTAGCTTACTAAAGAACATGTTATGATTTAATTCCAATATGTTGTTGTGGTGCAAGGTCCTCTTACAGTCTCTGCTTAGGATTTGAGTCAACTTTAGGGACTTTCCTATTATTGATATCGATGGGACCAAATGTTACTTTTAAGTTTTTTTTTAACTTAAACCAGGCACGTTGGCTCTTTATAAAATTGATTTTGTCGTGTATTTGATGGCCCAACAATTAGATGAGTTAAGCTTTTCTCAATGGGTACAAGCTAAGCATAGTCTCTGTTTTGAAAAGTTTATTCAAGTAAAAGTTTAGTTTGTGTTTATATACTTGTGTGCCACAATAAATTACTCTACATTAAATAAAAGGGTTTTCACAAATTCAATTTTACCAACGATCCCCTGGAAAATAGGGATTTGAAAAGTCATGTTTGTGATAAGTCATGTTTGTAGTAAACCGAAAGACGATTTCTATGTTGCAATATAATAAGATGCTTGGTCTATATGTTAAAATTAAGTGAGTTTCAGTCCTTAAGGATAAAAACACGTTTTTAAATATTAATTGAACCAAAATCGTGTTTTCATGTATGATCTTGACTTAAGAACAAAGTAATATACATTAAACATTGACATTACTAAATCTTGGGATCCGAATGAGAATCCAGCAACGTGGACGCTCTCTGCGTTCATTCAGACTTGAACCTTCAACACCCCTGCCCAACGAAAACCTTTAGCTACATAACACCTGGTAAAGTGGCGATTCATGAATCAAAACTTATAGTTGAACTTATTCCACGTTGGGACCCGGAATAAGTAGATAACTACTGTTGATGAAGTAATATACAAAAAAAAAAAAAAATTAATATTTAAAAACGTGTTTTTATCCTTAAGCTGACACTTATGCATTTGCTGTATGACATTTTTACCCTCATGAAATGTAGATAACTACTGTTGATGAAGCCAAGAAATTGTATCCTCTATTTGGTCTGGGAGCAAATGTTGCTCTCGTCCTTCCAGTACATATAGTGAAATATTTTTCAAACCTGAGAAAAAAAATTGGGACCCGGGGACAATGGATGGGCGATTTCTTAGTTTGTGGTTTTTGTTGGTGGGTCAATGAAGACATATGGTCCCAAATCCAAACGCCACGTCGGATAAACTCATATCCCAAAGTCCGCGCATGAAAATAGATGGTCACCTCCAGTAGCGCTGCAATACTCCAACCCCATTGACGCCAGACAACCAACACCAGTAAAAAAAACAATGAAACAACTTTCAAACGATCACTCTTTGAAGAAAAAGTATGCACTACTCTTAAAATCCACATTCTAAGTGCGCACTACAATTTTAAAACAACAGCTACCAAATAACATAATGATACACCATTACCAAAAGTCAAGGAACTGCTGCAAAAAGTGCTACCCAAGACAAGTACCAACCAAGTCGCATAGACAACCATATTTTGTAATACTTATGTTGCCACTTAGCCTCCTAACCTTCTGCTGAAACTCCAGAAAGGCAGAAACTGAAGCTTAAAAAAACTCAAACGTTTTGTTTTATGACAGTTCAATCCCATGTTAAAGCATCGCGCAACGCGCGATTATGAAACACCCTAGTTATATATTTATTTTTAAATACGTCACACCCATAATGACTAGACTAAAATGACGGTTTTAGTTACCCTTTAAAATAATACTTATAAATCTTAGGGGCTGTTTGGTTGATTAAGTGTTGAATCATTAAGATGTGTGAATGGTTAAGAGGATCTGAATGATTAAGGGCATGTTTAGTAGCCGCTTAATTGTTGGTAATTTTAGTGTTATCAACATTAATGGTGATATTGGATTAACTTGTTGAATGGGTTGATCTCGTTAGTCATTAACCGAGTTAGGAGATGCAGGAGTTCGGGCTCGGTTATCACTAATGGGATTGCGTGTGTTATTGGTTTAAGTAAGTTAAATTATTAGTTTATTGGACTTGGGCCGAATGAGTTAATGAACTAACTAAAGTTTAGTTTATTAATGGGTTATTAATTAAATGAAATTAAAGATAGGTGTCACACCCTCAAATATCCACCTGCAGAGTTCTACCGCGAGGCGTGTGACATACCAGGATCCAAGTCAACGGTCACAATAAACGACGTCTAAATGTAAAACATACGTAATCAAAACCATGCATAAGATTTAAAAACCATCATTTAAAGTCGCGGAAGCGTATAATTTTACAAAAGTCAAATGAAATCAAAACATAAGTTTAAGAGTTTAACATTTCCAAGAAAACATGCATAATGATCCTAGACGCGAGACGACTCCAGTGCGACTCCGTGCGCCTAGATGACAGCTGCTACCTTAGCGACCTGAGAAAACATGCTAAAAACGTCAGTATAAAATACTGGTGAGTTCACAGGTTTTTAAGGAAAATGTTTCACGAGCTTTTGAAAGAGCTATCATGTTACTATTGACTGAAGAAAATACTTGTTTGACGTGTAGACTCTAAGACGAACCAATCAACGAACTATCGTTAGCACGACCAACGCACTATCGTTTATCACGACTAACGAACTATCCAAGTATGTCCAACGAACTGTCACTCCGTGGTCAACGAACTGTGCATTCACAATTAACGAACTACCGCTACAACGGTCAACGAACTATCACAACGTAAGCCACATACACATAGAACGTAAAGGAAACGTACAACCAACCCAGCATAACATGATCTTTTACAAAACGAAGTACTAAGCATGTTTCTCCCCCGAAAACGAAAACAGTAAAGAGTGGGGCCGTGAAACTCACCTTAGGTTGCGTCTTCTGTTAAATAAGTAAACCGTTTATATGATATGATAGCCCCAACTAGTGGCAACCTATCATAAGGTACGCGTTAAGTTAGACTAATAACCCGTCGGGTTCCTTAGTCCCTAAGTCCAGTCCATGACCATTATGTGTCCGAAAAGCGTGTTTGACCGACAACCAGACTACGTAAGACAAGACTCGACATCCCATTGGTGACCCGACATTCCACGTGTTCATCTCATGCACAAACATACACAAAACATGCACTGAGCACTTAACATGCGTTAAAGTTCAACGATTCTAACACATAGGTCAATTAACGTACGAACAAGTCCGAACACGTGTTACTATGTTACTAAGCATGTCACGGGGTTCCTATCATGTTCCTAGGTGTCAAATCGGGTTTCGGGATGTTAAAATACACTTACAACAGCATTTCATGCGATTAGGGACTTAGCATGCAATTAGGAAAGTCAACACGTGATTAGGGATTGTCAACAGGCAATTACCAGGGCTAATCGCCCCTTATGTTAGGTGATTAGGGCTAATCACATGCATATTAGGCGATTATGGTCATGTGGTATGCAATTCAGGGCTTAACTAGTGATTAGGGTCACAATTGCATGACATGAAGGCAATTAGGATCACAATTGCATGAACTGATGGCAATTGTGATGCTAATCGCCTAACATATCACACGAGTAGGCCATTCCTTAGGCGATTATGCCCCTAATCGCCTATAACATAGGCGATTAGGATTGCTAATCGCCTATAGTGCAGCAAATGTGGTTTTTCGCGCGTTTAACCCTCCAAATCAGATCCGAAACGTGTAAAAACACCCAATAATCATCCTAACATATTAACAAACATATTTCAAGCAAAACCCCTAAGTTTTCATCATTCTAACAGTCCCGAATGCGAGCGTTTTCCCAAAATAGCAATTTAACATGAAAACATCACATCAACATGCAAGAACTTGCCCTAAATAGCAAATATCCAGATCTAATCACATAATCACGTTGTCCGAAAGCATCCTACTGTTCTAACATTATCCTAGAGCAAACCCTAACATCAAACAATCAACAACACACCTCATATCATCCTAAATCATCCAAAATCCTTCAAACGGGTCAAAACATCAAGTATCAACAATACACGACCAAAACCATTCAAACTCCTAGGACATTATCATACTAACTTGTAACAGCTAAAAACATCATAACATCACAAAAACAACCATGATTAAATCCCAAAAACTCTATCTTTAATCACATATAACACATTAACACATGTAAAGGTGTGGGTTTGTTTAGAAACGGTTTTAAATGGATTTTCAAAGACAAAAACCTTTATAAGTCAGGTCTGGACATTTAGGGAGTAAAACATAATCATTTAAAGGTTTGGGTTTGAAGAACACACCTTGTATGTAAGAGTAGATGATGGAATAAGCTTGGAAATGGTTGTTTGTGTGTAAAAATGGGTTCCAGGGGGTGTTTGTGGGTTGAGATATGTTATGGGACGGCTAGGGTTGTGTAAATAATGTTTTGGAGGTCAAGGGTGGTATTTATAGGTGTTTTTAGTCGTCAGACATGTTGCAGGCGATTATGGAGCTCTATTAGGCGATTAGGGTGCTAATCGCCTAAAGAAACAAGCTAATCGCCTAAGAAAACAAGCTAATCGCCTAATGCAACAGGCTAATCGCCTAAAGAAGGAAGCTAAACGCCTAAAGGCACCTAGCTAATCGCCTAAAGGATAAGGCTAATCGCCTAACAGGTCTGTTGTGGTGTATTTGGCGCGTTGAACTCCGTTTTAACATATGTTAACACATTTTCACGTACCGACAAGTCACATAATGATTATAAACACATAATACATGAAAGTAAACACGTTCACACTCGTTCACCAATCCCCGGGACTCGAGACTTGCGTATGTTAAAACTCTAATGATGTGCGACTCGACTCGACCGACCTTGTTTTGTGTAACGTATGCACGACTCGCTAAGGTAGACTTACTAAGTTTTCAAAAGTTAGTTACCGGAAATTGCCGGGTGTCACATCATCCCCCTGTTGAAAGAATTTTCGCCCCGAAAATTTCCCGAAGTCGAAGAGAGAAGACAAATAAGAAGAAAAATTTTCCGGGTCGTCACATCATCCCCCTGTTGAAAGGAATCTCGCCCCGAGATTCTTTTGGCCTCAACAGTGATGAGTGTCGACCTCTGTGTGTGCCCAAGTAACGTTCCCCAAGAGACAGCGAGTGAATATGAGACAAGAGACCCCCGATCGAAGGCCTACTGGAGACTACTGTGATCGGTATAACTAACCCACTGGTACCGTCCAAGTAGCATCCCCAAAGGACCCTCATCGACCCCAAAGAATGAGAAGTAAAGACCAAACCACAAGGAAAGCACCCGAAGACACGAACGCACAACAATGCGAAAAAGTGAAACCAAAGCGTAACAAGAGATAGGAAAGAATACGTACGAGTAATAGTGTCTGGGTCCACCTGGTTCTCCCTAGCACCGAGCACGAAGACACGAGCAGTCTGACCACCACCCTCGTTGTTCCCACCGCCACCTGCGGCCCCTGCTTCAGTCTGGTTCAGTTTCGGGCAGTTGCGCTTGAGATGTCCCAGCTCACCACAGTGATAGCACCCACGATTTCCTTGAGGAACAGGAGCAGGGACGATCGCTTGACCCGGAGCTGTTTGAAGATTGACCCTGAAGTTCTTGGCAACATGACCCACCTGCTTGCAACGGTTACAACGAAACTTCTCGCAATTGCCGAGATGATGGTACCCACACTGGTTGCACTCTGGTAGCTTCCCCGTATACCCGCTCTGCCTCTGACCTGAGGACGATCCCAAGGCTTCAGTCTTCCTTGCTTGCTGATGTGGCTGACCCGAGCCCGCGGTCTTTCCAGTACTATCCCACTTCCTCTTGTTGTCCCCTGGTGTCTTCATGTCGGAGCCCCTGGGAGGTAGGATACCCTCGGTAATCTTTAAGTTGGTCATCTTGGTAGCCGACCGCACCGCCTCAGACATGGTAGTAGGATCCCTCGCAGCCACCAACCCCGCAATCTCTGGCACCAAACCTGCAAGATACTGCTCTACCCTCCTGTACTCTGGTGTCGACAAACCTGGACACATCACCGCTAACTCGTTGTGCCTGATCGTGTACTCCTCAACCTCAGAACCCACCATCTTAAGATTCCCATATTCCTGTTCCAACCTCTTAATCTCCTCACGCGGGCAATACTCATCCTTCAACCTACGCACAAAGTCCGCCCAAGGCATGGCGTTGGCCTCCCCAAGACCAAGAGTCTGTGTGACGCAGTTCCACCACGTCAAGGCGGGTCCTAAAAAGGTTCCCGAAGCAATCTTCACCCGATCCGCTGCTGGAGTCTCACATAAAGCAAACACCGACTCCGTCTTCTCCAACCACCTGAGCAACTCCACAGCTCCCTCCGTACCACGGAAGTTGAGGGGCTGACAATCCTTAAACCGCTTATAGGCAACTCCCGCCGGAACCGGAGGAGCGGTAGCACCCATAAAGGTCTGCTGGGCAGCCTGAAAAGCAGCTAGCGCAACACCCAACTGTTGCTGCATCATCTCATTGAGCTCGTCGTACGTCAAGGTGATGTTACCACCACCTCTACCCCCACCAGTGCGGCCTCCACGTCGTCCCCCTGTACGTCCACCAGTGCGTCCTGACATCTTCTGAGAAAGACAAGAAACAAACGCTCAGACCCATCACCAACGCTAAACCAAGAGAATACGAAAAGTCCATGATTGGGTCCAAACGTGACCGGGGATCCCAACACGAGATCCACCAAGTCTTCCATGCATTTCAACTTATGATTTCGTGTGCACCCGAAATGATAAATTGCTCTACATGGTCCTCAAGGCGTGCCCCGAGCTCGAACCTCAAGTCACCCGGTACCCACATCTTAGGAAGACACAGTCAACACAGATCAACGAATGAAACTAGGAATACCCAAGAATGAGATAGAAGATACAACACTGTGTGATAAGGATACCGACACCCCGACAAAGTTAGTATGTTTACCAAAAGACACGACTCAAAAGTATGTGATCGTCTAGTGTGTGAGACTCGGCTATAGTCTAGACTCTACATGCAGTCCTAGTTCACTATAACCATTGGCTCTGATACCAATCTGTCACACCCTCAAATATCCACCTGCGGAGTTCTACCGCGAGGCGTGTGACATACCAGGATCCAAGTCAACGGTCACAATAAACGACGTCTAAATGTAAAACATACGTAATCAAAACCATGCATAAGATTTAAAAACCATCATTTAAAGTCGCGGAAGCGTATAAGTTTACAAAAGTCAAATGAAATCAAAACATAAGTTTAAGAGTTTAACATTTCCAAGAAAACATGCATAATGATCCTAGACGCGAGACGACTCCAGTGCGACTCCGTGCGCCTAGATGACAGCTGCTACCTTAGCGACCTGAGAAAACATGCTAAAAACGTCAGTATAAAATACTGGTGAGTTCACAGGTTTTTAAGGAAAATGTTTCACGAGCTTTTGAAAGAGCTATCATGTTACTACTGACTGAAGAAAATACTTGTTTGACGTGTAGACTCTAAGACGAACCAATCAACGAACTATCGTTAGCACGACCAACGCACTATCGTTTATCACGACTAACGAACTATCCAAGTATGTCCAACGAACTGTCACTCCGTGGTCAACGAACTGTGCATTCACAATTAACGAACTACCGCTACAACGGTCAACGAACTATCACAACGTAAGCCACATACACATAGAACGTAAAGGAAACGTACAACCAACCCAGCATAACATGATCTTTTACAAAACGAAGTACTAAGCATGTTTCTCCCCCGAAAACGAAAACAGTAAAGAGTGGGGCCGTGAAACTCACCTTAGGTTGCGTCTTCTGTTAAATAAGTAAACCGTTTATATGATATGATAGCCCCAACTAGTGGCAACCTATCATAAGATACGCGTTAAGTTAGACTAATAACCCGTCGGGTTCCTTAGTCCCTAAGTCCAGTCCATGACCATTATGTGTCCGAAAAGCGTGTTTGACCGACAACCAGACTACGTAAGACAAGACTCGACATCCCATTGGTGACCCGACATTCCACGTGTTCATCTCATGCACAAACATACACAAAACATGCACTGAGCACTTAACATGCGTTAAAGTTCAACGATTCTAACACATAGGTCAATTAACGTACGAACAAGTCTGAACACGTGTTACTATGTTACTAAGCATGTCACGGGGTTCCTATCATGTTCCTAGGTGTCAAATCGGGTTTCGGGATGTTAAAATACACTTACAACAGCATTTCATGCGATTAGGGACTTAGCATGCAATTAGGAAAGTCAACACGTGATTAGGGATGGTCAACAGGCAATTACCAGGGCTAATCGCCCCTTATGTTAGGTGATTAGGGCTAATCACATGCATATTAGGCGATTATGGTCATGTGGTATGCAATTCAGGGCTTAACTAGTGATTAGGGTCACAATTGCATGACATGAAGGCAATTAGGATCACAATTGCATGAACTGATGGCAATTGTGATGCTAATCGCCTAACATATCACACGAGTAGGCCATTCCTTAGGCGATTATGCCCCTAATCGCCTATAACATAGGCGATTAGGATTGCTAATCGCCTATAGTGCAGCAAATGTGGTTTTTCGCGCGTTTAACCCTCCAAATCAGATCCGAAACGTGTAAAAACACCCAATAATCATCCTAACATATTAACAAACATATTTCAAGCAAAACCCCTAAGTTTTCATCATTCTAACAGTCCCGAATGCGAGCGTTTTCCCAAAATAGCAATTTAACATGAAAACATCACATCAACATGCAAGAACTTGCCCTAAATAGCAAATATCCAGATCTAATCACATAATCACGTTGTCCGAAATCATCCTACTGTTCTAACATCATCCTAGAGCAAACCCTAACATCAAACAATCAACAACACACCTCATATCATCCTAAATCATCCAAAATCCTTCAAACGGGTCAAAACATCAAGTATCAACAATACACGACCAAAACCATTCAAACTCCTAGGACATTATCATACTAACTTGTAACAGCTAAAAACATCATAACATCACAAAAACAACCATGATTAAATCCCAAAAACTCTATCTTTAATCACATATAACACATGTAAAGGTGTGGGTTTGTTTAGAAACGGTTTTAAATGGATTTTCAAAGACAAAAACCTTTATAAGTCAGGTCTGGACATTTAGGGAGTAAAACATAATCATTTAAAGGTTTGGGTTTGAAGAACACACCTTGTATGTAAGAGTAGATGATGGAATAAGCTTGGAAATGGTTGTTTGTGTGTAAAAATGGGTTCCAGGGGGTGTTTGTGGGTTGAGATATGTTATGGGACGGCTAGGGTTGTGTAAATAATGTTTTGGAGGTCAAGGGTGGTATTTATAGGTGTTTTTAGTCGTCAGACATGTTGCAGGCGATTATGGAGCTCTATTAGGCGATTAGGGTGCTAATCGCCTAAAGAAACAAGCTAATCGCCTAAGAAAACAAGCTAATCGCCTAATGCAACAGGCTAATCGCCTAAAGAAGGAAGCTAAACGCCTAAAGGCACCTAGCTAATCGCCTAACAGGTCTGTTGTGGTGTATTTGGCGCTTTAAACTCCGTTTTAACATATGTTAACACATTTTCACGTACCGACAAGTCACATAATGATTATAAACACATAATACATGAAAGTAAACACGTTCACACTCGTTCACCAATCCCCGGGACTCGAGACTTGCGTATGTTAAAACTCTAATGATGTGCGACTCGACTCGACCGACCTTGTTTTGTGTATCGTATGCACGACTCGCTAAGGTAGACTTACTAAGTTTTCAAAAGTTAGTTACCGGAAATTGCCGGGTGTCACAATACGGCCTTGTAAGCTCTTGGGTATGCATGTAGGCCAAATAGATTGGCCCAAATATAATTACTAGAACCCAATCCAATTGCATCTAAAATGCACAAATATATTGTCAGTTGTTTTAATGATATAACTAAAAAAAAAAAAAGAAAACCAATCCTGAATTTTTCTAGAGAGATCTCTATAAATTTGGAGGTTTTGAACACACAAAAACCTATTCACTCTTTGATTATCGGTGCAATAATACTCAAAGAAATTAAATCCGATTCTTGTGTATATACTACGTTTAATCCGTTCAAACATTTGATTGTACAGATCAAATAGTTTGTTCTGATAGTGATTACACGACTCGTAGTATAATCCAAGTGATTCTCGATTTCTTCTACGGTTTTGGTTCAATAAAACCAACAAAGAACAAACTATTTGATGTTCATGGCAGAATCGGGTATTCGATTTGAAGATGTAATCATTATCAGAAGGATCGGGGGCTGTTTTAGTAAATTAGAGAAATCATCCGTGTTTCTCATTCATCGGCGATTGGGGACGGAAACGTGGTAAAACAAAGTAACGTAAATCGCTTTTGTTTGTATAAAAGTGACGATTTTGCAAGAAGGAATGGAACTATCAAGAGGGGCTTATTCATGTCACAAATAAGATAAGTTTTCGCTTTTATTACAATTGTCGTAGGGTTGTTGTGATTGTATATTGCAAATGAAAGGAGGCTGCGTCTAAGAATTAGAAAACCGAAATAGTAATTTGTTTGGAAAATATATACATATTCAAAATGTTATGGTATTGACTATTGATTTGGTTTGCTATTTGCGGTTACGGATTTTGTATCGTCCATGCGAAAGAAAAAATGAATAGGATTAGCCTCTTGTCTTGTTATGCAATTAAAGAGTTTGTCTTGTAGTCCTTTTTTGAGTTGCTGTTACGTGCTGTGTGCTACTGCTATTGTTATTGTTATTTTTGTGTGTATTATGATTAAGTTTACTTAAACTTTGAGTCGAAATCTCAGCCAAATGTGCCACCAAATTTCTTTTGCGTTGTTCAAGCCGGGTGTCATATTTCTGTTATATTACTGATTCACTGAACTTTCTCGTTGAAGTCATCGCTAAAAAGGACAATCATCGTCGGGTTTGGGTCGACACCGGGAACCGCTGTTTATAACTTTTCTTTTGGCCACAATCAGAAGAAACAGTTTTGGTTCGACATTACTTTTGTTGTTGGGTTATTGTTCAAGAAGAATTAACCCTTTGGGCGCTCATGACCGAAAAAGAAAGTCTGGAATTGTTTGCTGTTTTCGTGGTTGATCTAAAGCGAATGATAAGATTAGTAGATCCAAGCTTTGGATTAATTGATTAATTGCTAAAGGGATGAGGAAACAAGGAACGAACCAAAAGACAAAAACGCAGGAACGGGTTCGGTTCTTTGGCAGTCTTGTTTGTGCGAATTTAATACACAATCTAAACAATGGAATAACAAATGATTCCACAATCTCAAGAAGGGAATCGCAAGTTCCAGGTTCTGGGTTTCAATTGTTTGTGAATGCTAAATGTCATAGTATTCTATTTCAATGTGTGCTTAGATTAGAATTAAACTGTTAACTGAGTCGTTTTGGGTTAAAGAAAGATAGTAGAAGGCCTAATTCGCTTTGAAAAAATTGGTCATTATAGTTCTTGTTCAAATCGTTTTCAAAAATAATTTTTCTTTTAATCTAGTATTGTCTTTTGGATTCAAACAAAGAGGGGTATTTTATTTTGTCTACTATTGCCATTGAACTTAGAAAACAATATTTACTGGAACAAGACCAAAAAGATTAGAAAGAACATGGTTGGTTATTTAAACAAAATAAAAGGGTATTGTTGTCTATTGCCATTGAACACCGACTAAGTGATAGGTTGTGATGTTTGGATGAACTGAACACGATTCGTTAGTGCTTGTTGTTTTGGTTTTATAACCATGAACACGACAAGAATGAGAAGGTGTTCATTCAATATTGACGAACTGGGAAGTTTCATACAAAAGTGAGTTGTGTCGTGTGAAGGCAAACAAGAGGCCAATCTTGTGGTATTGCTTTACTTTGATCAACAAGGAAGGATGAAACACAAGTTTCTTTGTGTTTGGGACGTAATAACAAGAAAAGTTACGAGGTTCTCTTCTATATTAAGGATTTCATCCTACAAGTAAGTGATACATGCATTTCTATTATTTGAACATGGTTGCATTAGGGTGATAAATATTAAGAAATCATCTATATTATTTCCTATTATTCATATAACTGAAAACTAGCTTTATTTATTAATTTATTATTTCTAGTTTTTAAAATCAACGCTACTTTTAATATTGAATATGTAACATGAGAAAATAGCTTACATCTTTTATTGACATTCAAAGTTAAAAGAGTGAAAGCTATTTGAAACTACTTTATAAGTGATCCACGTGATTTTCGTTTGGAAATTATTTTATGTATAATAAAGTAGTACGATCAAGCTTTTATAGATGATTCTTCTGGATTTTGCTTCGCATACTTGTTGCATGCAAAAGATAAAGTCTTAATAAAATTTACATTGTTTAAGACTGAGGTGGTTTTATAGAGGAAATGATTGATAACTTGTCATATTCATGGCTATGTAAAGAATTTTGGACTATGTTAGCATGTTATTTATTGAATAGAGTATTTAATAAAAGGACTAAGGTAAGGTAACATCATATGAAATTTGGTACAAAAGACACCGAATTTGAGTTATCATATGGGTTTGTAAATGTAGAGCCGTTATGAGGCTTACTGAACCTAAAATGAGAATCATATGTGAAAGAGGCATAGATTGCATAATCATTGGGTATGTTGAACATTCCTTTGTTTACATGTTCTATGTCATAAATGATTATGTATATGTTCACTCTGTAATTAACTCAAGAGAGCTGATTTTGATAATGAGAATAGGTTTACGTGGTACCTAGACAAAAGGATATGGCTAGTATAAAAGATTTTAGAATCACTAATACCTATGGTGATAACTCTGGTAAAATCAACGGTGTACCTTTTATATTACTGAATTATAGAAAAGGTTTTATATTAAGAAAAGCTAAGTTTTTTTCTTAAATAGTGGCAACAAAATTTGATGAAGTTGTATTGTTAGATGGTTTGTTTCTTAACAAAGATGACAAGTGTATAGCAAATTTGAGTCCTCGGGTAGAGGAGTCATAATTTGTCTAAGTGTGGAAGACATGTTGATCTTTAGTACTAATTAAGATTAAGTGGATAAAACTAAGAAATTCTTGTCATCTAAATTTGTCATGAAGGACATGGGGGAGGTAAATTGATTCTTAGTATTAGAATCACATGTGAGAACAATGACATTTCAATCTTCCAACCTCATTACATTGTGAAGATTTTGAAGAAATTTAATATCTAAAATTGCTCACAAGTTGGAACTCCCACAAACCTTATAATAGGCTTATGCCTAGAGATTCCTATTTCTAAGTTGGAATATTCTACATCAATAGTATGTTTGATGTATGTTATGATTAGCATAAGGCATGGTAAATTCTATGTTGTGGGAAAACTAAGTGGATTTACCAGTAATCCAAGTACTTGGTATTGGCAAGTTGTGAATAAATTATATAAATGCCTGAAAGGAACCATGATATGTGGTTTGTGTTATTCAGGGTTTCCTTTAATTTAGAAGGGTATTTTGATGCAAGTTATATAACTAAGTAGAGTTGAATGCTCTATTAGGGGAGGTGTCATTTCTTAGGCAATTAAGATTTGTACTTGCATCATTTACAATGGAATGTGAGTTTGTAGCGTTTGCAGCAACTGGTAAAGAAGCTGAGTGGCTAAGAAACTTATATTATGAAATTCCATTGTGGTCTAAACAGGTATCACCAATATCTATCAGGTATGATAGTGCTGACTAAGGATTAAAGTCAGGTGTATAATGGAAAGTCTAGACAATTATGTGTTATACATAGATTCATGAGCTCATCATGCATGGTGTGATATCTGTTGAATTTGTAAATCTGAGTATAGTATGGCTGATTATCTAACTAAAGAATTAGGAAGAGATCTCGTGAATAAATCAGTCATAGGGATGGGTTTAAAGTCCACACTTTAATATCCTATGTCAAGATACCCAATTCCCATCTAATACAACGTTAGATGCAGAATTCAATGTGGAAAGCATGCCATAGAGATATTGGAACACATGATCAAAATCATCCCAAAGTTTGTGTTCAGACTGCAAGATAAAGTAGGCTGAAGTATAACTTCTTAATAGTCCTTTGCATTTGCAGGTGCAAGAATAAAGAGACTACCTATAAGAGTATGAAGTTTAGCCGCTTCAAGAAGCTTGGACTTGGCTTTGATATACTCTTTGAAGGATTGGACACTGGCTAGTAAAATATAATGTCAGGTAAGAACATATGGATTTATAAACTTATGTGTATTTTACCTTCAAGTATTCAAATGGATAGCAAGGGTTCAATCCATAGAGACACCCCGATATTCGAATATTTGGATCGTGTAATTTACTAAGATGGAAATTCAATCCTCAGGACATTTCCATTTATGCATGAGTTTGAGTTTCTTTGAGAATTAAGTTAAGTTAATCATGGATATCACTAAAATGGGGGAGGATGTTGGTAATTTTAGTGTTATCAACATTAATGGTGATATTGGATTAACTTGTTGAATGGGTTGATCTCGTTAGTCATTAACCGAGTTAGGAGATGCAGGAGTGCGGGCTTGGTTATCACTAATGGGATTGCGTGTGTTATTGGTTTAAGTAAGTTAAAGTATTAGTTTATTGGACTTGGGCCGAATGAGTTAATGAACTAACTAAAGTTTAGTTTATTAATGGGTTATTAATTAAATGAAATTAAAGATAGGGCCTTGTAAGCTCTTGGGTATGCATGTAGGCCAAATAGATTGGCCCAAATATAATTACTAGAACCCAATCCAATTGCATCTAAAATGCACAAATATATTGTCAGTTGTTTTAATGATATAACTAAAAAAAAAAGAAAGAAAACCAATCCTGAATTTTTCTAGAGAGATCTCTAGAAATTTGGAGGTTTTGAACACACAAAAACCTATTCACTCTTTGATTATCGGTGCAATAATACTCAAAGAAATTAAATCCGATTCTTGTGTATATACTACGTTTAATCCGTTCAAACATTTGATTGTACCGATCAAATAGTTTGTTCTGATAGTGATTACACGACTCGTAGTATAATCCAAGTGATTCTCGATTTCTTCTACGGTTTTGGTTCAATAAAACCAACATTAATGAGGCTCTAAACCATTCAGCTTTGAATGGTTCAGCATTCAGACTGTTTGTTTCAACCTAAAAAAGGCTTTGAATAGAATGGTTAAGAGCTGAACCATTCAGACTTTATGCATAGCTGAATCATTCAGCACTTAATCATTCATAGCCTCTTAACCATTCAGACCGCTTAATGATTCAGCATTTAATCAACCAAGCGGCCCATAAGTGCTGAATGATTCAGTTCTTAACCATTCCATTCAGAGCCTTAACCAAACGGCCCATAAGTGCTGAATGATTCAGTTCTTAACCATTCCATTCAGAGCCTTTTTTAATGTTGAAACAAACAGTTTGAATGTTGAACCATTCAGAGCTGAATGGTTAAGAGCCTCATTAAGAGGCTACCAAACAAAATCTTAATTTTCGTATGCAGATATGAGCGTATGTTTATTTAATTTATATAACTAGATTATTGGATCTTCAGTTTACTTATGTTTTTAGGTTTGTTTGTTTGTCTTTATTTCTATTCCAATAAACCGAGTCTTTAGGACTCCTTTGAATTTGTTAACGTTACAGGCTAAGTCATAGGGGTTGGTTGAGTCATCCTAGTTAGACGTTAATTTTCATGTTTTTGCTATTTAGTTTTTATGACCGTTGTATTTTTTGGCTATATAAGGCCTGTTTAGTTTGCATAATAAAGCATCTCAATTTGATATTGTGTTTTATATACACTTGACACTTCAAGTGGTATTAGAGCACAATTGTGAGATCCATTAGAGAACTGAGTGAGATCATTTGAGTGTGAGAGGGAGCTGTTGTACGAGAAAAATGACAGAAGAAGGAAGTCATTTTCAAGTACCAAAATTTGATGGAGATTATGATCATTGGAACATGGTCATGAAGAATCTCATCAAATCAAAGGAGTGTTGGAATGTGGTGAAGGAAGGTTATGTAGAGATCAAGCCTGGAGAACAAGCAACAACAACACAGAGGAAGAATTATGAAGAAAACAAGCTAAAGGATTTGAAGGTGTTGAACTATCTGTTCCAGTCGATTGATAAATCGATCTTAAAGACAATTACTCAGAAGGAGACATCCAAACAAGTATGGGATACAATGAAGACCAAGTATAAGGGAGTGCAAGGGTTAATAGAGCACAACTGCAAAGGCTTAGAAGAGTCTTTGAAACTCTTGAGATGAAGATCGGAGAAAGTGTTAATGATTATCTCGGAAGGTGTAAGACCCGTCCCGAATTACCAAGGCTTAACGCCCTAAAACACGGGATCGGTTATGTTAAAAATCGGGGTTAACTTAAAACTTTGAGAGATTAATCATATACTTTAAAAAGTTTTAACATGTTCCGTAGGATCAACCAAAATTAAAACGAGGTTCAAATCACAAAAAAGAGTTTACAATCCCGTTATATCGTTTATAAGTATCTATTTTGAACTTTTGTTGCAACCCCGTATAGTTTAAAACTCTAAATCGAGTGAGCGGAAGCGTTTTAATAATCTTGTGCGCGTTCGGTTCTTCATAAGTGGCTTGATCTTCTTCCAACTTCAAATTCTTCTTACCTAAGGGTTTTACAAGACATATAACCCATTAAACATGTATAGGATTGGATAGGATTGGATGGAAATGGTAAAAAATGAGAAAATTTGGATCCTGATTCTCATCGCGTCACGCGACGGGAAAGTCCTTCCCCCGCCGCGTAGCACGAAGAGTCATCGCGTCACGCGACGCCTGTAGCCTCTCCCCGTCGCGTAGCACGATGAGGTGTTTTTCACAGAATTCTTACAGCTTTGTTGTTTTACATGCCTTAGCCAAATTTCCAACCTTTTCAAGATTTTTCACCCATTTTTGGCTAAGTTGAAGTCCCTACACATAGGGCCTATTCTCATATCCTATTTTCAATTCCAAACCTTTGTCCGAAACCGAATTCACCCTCAATTTACACTTCGGTTCGGTTAAGACTGTTTCTAACCAAATCGACCCGTTAAGGCAATGGGCTATACAAAGCACTTGTTGGCCATTCAAAAAAACATAGCATTCATATTGTTGACTCATCAGACACTTGTTTAACTAATAACATTATCCGGTTTATGTCATTAAGACCCGGTTTCTAGTTTTGAATGTTTATGTCGACTTCTACCCAAATCAACCCGTTAAGGCCTTGGACTATACAAGACACTTCTTAATCACACCAAAGGCATAGAAATCATATTGTCATCTCATTGGTCACATGTTCAACTAAAAGCATTGTCCGTTTTATTTCATTATGAATAGGTTCATAGAATCAACCTTTAGTAATCTTTTAAATTCCTAAAATGCCCCTTATAGCCAAATCTTTCAATTTAGCCATTCATGGCGACACTTCTTGTTTCAAATACATAGTCTTTGACTCAATGACTTGTTTAAAAACCTCTAAGTCCTTCCGGACTTAGATTTCCACATTTTCTCAAGATTTCTCCTATTTAATCAATTCTAAGCGCATTAGCACGCATTAGACATGGTGATGGAAATAACTTACTTGGTTGACACCCACACTTTATGTGAGTAGATTTAGTCCCTATATTGCTTCGCCTGAAGGCGTTTAGTTAGCTACGAACTTACCGGGTGGCGTTGACCCATACCTTGCACCCATATGGATTACTAAGGCAGCGAGTGCCCAATTTTCCAAGTGTTCTCCTGCATACACTCTAGATTAGCCACATTAGTCTCTTGGGACTCAATGGTAATGAATTTACCATTTGACCCATTATCCACAAGTTTTTTAAAGCTTAGATAACTGGTTTTTAATATCGGGTTCGAATGGTGAGGGAATCACCCCTTCGACCCGTTAAGACTCATGATTACATAACTTCCTTATTCATGTGATTTTTATCCAAAATCCGAGTTTAGACTCTTGTTTACCCTATGGCTTTATTGGTTGACCCAATTGATGATTTCCATCATTTGATCAACACTATATGACTCATTTATGACTATTAATTTTGTTTTGACATGAATTCACATCAATCACCTGATTAATAGGTTTCACCCCTTGAGGTCATACCTTTGTCCCACTTCAAAGTTTTAACACTTGAATCAATACAAGAGTTGTATTTGTAGACTAATGGTGTAAGTATTACTTACCTCATATCCGTTTTGCTTCCGTACGAATTGAGCTTGCATCCGTTTGATCTGTTTGCTCCCTAGTCCTTGCACCTAACTTAGGGACATGTCAAACCTTGTTTTTGTTAGAACACATAATATGGATTTCTTCATAATCCATGGCATCATGTATTCATTTTTCCTCAAGCTCAGCATTTACGTTTCTAGTTTTCATGTTCATATATGTTTTACACATTTATTTTCTCATTCAAGTATTTCATCAAACACCTTATATGCACTAACTTCATCATGTTAATTCTAGGTGTTCAAGACTTTCTAGATTCCACCATGGCTTAGCTAACCATTTGCACATGATCAATTCACCAACAAGCATACATACATGAATTTCCTTGCCTGAAGGTGTTCAAATAAGACTGATGAATTGAAAGAGTATTTGAAGAAATTAAGACTGATGGATGAAAACCGACCGAAGCCTGAAGCTCAAGGAAACTTTTATAGGTTTCATAATGCGAAGTTCAGAGGCAGAGCTCTCGGGTGGACATACTTAGGCAGGCTGAAGTGTTTAGCTGCTAAGTGGGAATCTGGAATCTTGTATTTTTACAGATTCATTGACTTGCTGACTCTACCGTACTGGGCGGTTAGAGATCTTTGCAGATTCCAAATGTCTGGTGCTTTAGTGAATAATTCACACGTCGGTTGGTGTGCAGACAAATTGGTTTGGGAGAGTAGAACCAAGTGGAACAGATTCAAACCACAATATCCCCGGAGGAAAGTTCACAGGGATATTGATCCCAGAACCAAGTTGAAAAGGGTTACCTTGATTTATAAGGCACCTGAAGTTATGAGGAAGATACCTTTAATGCCTATGCCTCAACACTTTAGTGCTGACTTCATTTTCTGGTATTATGATTGGAGGAAGGCAGAAGCTGTGATAGTGTTGAGAGATGGAAAGGACAAATACAAGCATGTTCATGTATTTGATCCTATGTGGCTGATCAATTGCACCTTCGAAGACATCATCATGCTCTTTTATAATCCGATTCATCATGAGCCAAACGATGCAGATCAAGCAAGGAAATACACACAAGTTGTGGGTGTTTGCTTTGCTTTGCTTATGACATCTATTGGTTTGGAACCGAATAGATGTTTCTTTGAACATGTGACAACAAGTAACATTTGTCTATTGTTCAACATTGGATGCTTTTGCGAACATGTTTAGGCGGTTAACTTCCTTATGTGCCATATCATTTATGAACATATTTGTTTTTTGTGTGCAAGCTAAAGTTTTTTATCCTATGAGAAAGATAGGACAAAGAGGTGAGCTTATTTAAATGAGTTAACTCACTCGGACCTTTATGGCTTTGAGCCGATGGTCATCCTTGTGGGATGTAATCTTTATACGGTTGCCTTACTTGTGCCTCATGTTACTTGATAAGGCTAGCTAAGCAGGGATTTTGTGAAGGCGTAGGAGGCTTAGTAGCTTCCGTGCTTCTTGGCTTTGCGAGTTGCACATTTTCTGATTGGTGTGTTATGGAAGTCACAAAAACTGCTTAATGATGCATTCGTGAGCTTCTCAAGTCACCATAGGTGAGGTCACGAAGCGCGTTTCGTTCCCATAGGGTGGCTTCCCTTTCTATCTAGGAGAGCAGCTCATCTTTGCAAAGCATTGAATTGGTGTTAAGCGGAGCAAGTATACGAGGTTATATTTTATGCTCTCCATAGTGAGTGGGCCAAGCCTTCATTTTTAGCATAATATTTAGTAGCCTCTTTGGTATGAGGAGGTATCTTTCTTCTTTTCCAAGTCTTTTTAAGGAAGGTGTTGAGCCTGCCCTAAGGGATGTGCTCGTTTCCTTAAATGACTTTGGTGTATGGAAAAGATGTTAATTTTCTAAGGATGATTCGTCATAGCGTTCGTCAATACTTATAAAACATCGGATTGATTCATATGGTGAAGTATAGCTGAGCTGCCAAGCTGTTAGCTTCTTTACCTCAGCCGGAGGCTATGTAGCGTATGACATATGAGCTAATTTTCGTAGCTTTTGACATGTTTGTTTTTTGTGTTTTCCAATATGTCATATATAACTGTTTTAAGACAAGCTTAGCCTTAGGAAGCAAATATCTTAGAGGTACTCAAGGCACCCTATTTATATGTGTTCTCTTCCCAAGGGTTACTTGGGTGTATGTATTATGTTGTTTGCTTTAGGCTACCTACTTATAGCTTGTGTAGATCTGACTTTTGTCTTTTCGATGTAAGAGCTAAAGTATATTATATGACATAGGTGCGAGTTTGTAGTTGCGAGCTTCTAGCTTTTGGCTTTGAGATTATAGTTCCTAGCTACGGTCTTGTAGCTTCTAGCCTTGAGCTTCGAGCTTCAAACTTCTAACTTAGAGCTTCTGGCTTCGAACTATGGGCTCCGAGCTTTAGGCTTGTAGCATCCTAGGCTGCAGCTTATAGGCTTGTAGCTCCCGGGCTGTAGCTCATGAGTTTACTTATAGAATAGTCTGCAGCTGCCGTATGGCAGCTGGTATGAGTAGTGTACTTTTTCTGATAGCTATAAAGCTGAATAGTTGTCTATAGCTGTCATATAGCAGCTGACGTACTGACATGCATAGTTGTCTACAGCTGTCCTGTAGCAGCTGACATACTATCATGAATAGTTGTCCACAGCTGTCCTGTAGCAGCTGACCTACTGACATGAATAGTTGTCTACAGCTGTCCTGTAGCAGCTGACGTACTCTCTGACATGAATAGTTGTTTAGGCTGATAAAGTTGAATAGTAGTCTGTAACTGCCCTACGGGAGCCAGGCTGCTATACCTGTCCTGACTAGCTGATAAAGTGTGTGTTTATTGTTTTTACTTATTTATTATTATTTTATAAGTGAAGTTAATGGTTAGCTTATAAGTGCATGGGCTTTTTACACACCATGGTTACACCCATAAGTCCCTTCACTTTACTAAGAATTTTGGGTCAAATATAGGTTAGGCTAAAAGTTGAAACGAGATGTAATGTTAGTTTTATTCAAGACTTTGTTTAACAACATTTAGAACTCTTGATTAATTAATTTTTTTAGAAGCTCGTTTCACCGATATGAGAAGTAAAATATTTTTACACTTTACCTTGCTTAAGCTAGTAGGAGTTTTTAGGAGCTTATGCCTAATGTTAGTATCGAGAGAGCGATCATGTGCTTGTATCGCATGTGCACATGAAGTGAAGTGAAGAGCTATAAATGAATGTTGAGTACACAAAGATGTAAAATGAGCTTACATAGAGGGAGATTTCTAGCTCAGGGAGCTTACCTAGGGGAGCAAGTATTGACCTTCGCTTAGTACATTAAGATGTAACATGAGCTGCCATGGGGGAGGACTTCTAGCCCAGGGAGCTTCCATGGGGGAGCTTGCCTTCCATACCTGTTAAGTGTTAACCTTCTTTTTGTGCACGTTTAGCACATTAAGATGTTACATAAGCTGCCATGGGGGAAGGCTTCCCGCTCACGGTGCTCCCTTATGGGAGCAAGTGCTGACCCCTCTTTCTATATGGCAGCAAGTGTTTTTGCCATTTTAGTGAAAGATACCACTTTTTATGCTTTTGAGGTCTGATTACCTATTGACTGAGCACCTTTGTGGATTAGTGTGTAAAAAAGTCTGATTTTTTACTTTTCTTACTTTTTTACTGTTCCCCACTATAGCAGGAGCTGCGATATGGCAGCCTAGAGCTTCCATAGGGTACCCAGCTCCGATTTATGTCATTCGATTTTTTTTTTTAACTCGTAGATCAGTTGTGGGGTTCTAGCATCCACGTCGTGAATCATAGAGTTGACGACATCACTTACGATGGAGCTGCGGTATGGCAGCCTGCAGCATAAGTTGTACAAGATGCAATACTTGTTGTACTAGAGACTTTAAACATGTTGAATAAAGTTGTTTCCTGATTTTTTTTGAGCTTTATTGTCACACACTTTTATGTGTGCTAAAAGACAAAAGTGGGATAGTCAAACCTTGGGACAAGTGTGTACACATCTTCCAATAGACTTATTCTTTAAAGAATATGTTTTGAGATGTTTCATTTTTTTTTTTTTTTCCAGATTCTATGTGAAGATAATATTTCATAATATAATATCATCTTTTAATGACCTTTTGGATGGCACCACATAAAGTGGGGTTGAGTATTGTGTACACAAAGTCATTCACTTCTTTACTATTTTTTTTTTTTTTTTACTACGTTTGAACAAAGTGTAAACATGTGTTCAAAGGTTGTAGTTTTTCATCAAGAATATGAGTAAATTTTCAGATTTGACGTTTTTATCCAAGAAGATACATGTAGCAACCGAGTTATAAGTGTATGGAACCCGGTCACCGGCGTTGTAGCGCAAAAAACGCAAACATATGTGGGAGGTGTAGGAGTGATTTTTCCGGTAAGAACATCCTCTCCATCCTTAAAAAGAAAGAACTTAGGAACATTTGGGGCTAAACCACAAAGAGTTTCATGTTCTAAGCGCGATAGCCCCACGGTGGGCGCCACTTGTTGAAACAACAAGAATAAGGCGTGGAGATGGTATGGACGTTCCTTCGGGTTGGACCTAGCACCTTCCGAGCATGTACCTGCACCACGAACAACTCGTTAGAAGGGGTCCAGAGACCGGGGTCTCTGGACCACCCTCCGACGCTCAACATTAGTGATTTATCCCAAGAAATGTACATAAAAGTAAATATAAAGGAGTAAATGAGGGATACGAAGTATGAGAGGAGGTAGTGGTTGAAACCTGACGGTTAGCTAGCAGCCGAGGTGATTTCGGGTTGCTTAGCTCGATGGCTGAGAGTTGGTTATTAGAACCATGGATCCGTAGACTGTTGATATGGCAGCTCCAGGGCTCCGTTAGGGGAGCTCGTGAGTTGAGCAGGGGAGCTTAACAGCTCAATCGTGTGCAATTATAGAGAGTTCATGAGCTGCTGATGTGATACTTTAGCAGCTCGTAGGTTCCTCTATGGGAGCTAGGCAGATTAGTTAGTGAGATAATGTTTCTAGAGAGAGAGAGAGAGGGATAGAGTGAGATGTCTTGAGTGAAGATCAAGACAAAATGGGATGGGTTTGGGTGAAGGTGTGACCCTTCTATTTATAGAGGGTGAAACCCCAAACCCTAATGGGCTTTGTAGTAATGGGCTGGGCTGGCCCATAAATGTTGGACCCACCTTTATTACTGACCTCCTGTAAGGCAGGTCCTGTGCTCGTTTAAGGCAGGTCCTGTGCTAGGGAGCTGAGGAGCCGATGCAGGTAGCTTCTTTACACCAGCTTCTGGCTTTTCGGCTTCCTGGCCCGAGCTTGATAGCTTCTTAAATATGTTTAAACGTGGAGGTTTGGGTACCCACGTCATCAGTTGCAAAATCTAATGATGACTTTGAAATTGTTTTTTCTGGCTAGTTTCTTGCTAGTCAATTTTTATATATCTCAGATGTTTTGAAAAAAGACGAAAAATCATTTTTAATAGAAAAGAACGCCTCGTTATATTTCATAACGCTTTCTCTCTTATCCAATTATTGATTTCGTACGACCACAAAATACTTTAATTTAATTTGAAAGTGATTCACAATGTTTAGAAAGATATTCAAGAATTAAAATACGAACCATACATTCTCTTGTTGCATTGAAGCATGGTTTTAGGCTTTTAGCAAATGGGAGAGATATTTTGTAACACTTAAATCTATATTTGGATTTATAACATTATCAAAATAATTAATCATGAGTGCATGTTAAGCATTGGTAACGAGTAGACTAGTTGCAAAGTTGTTGGCAAGATGGGCATTTGCAAATGGTGACCCAAATCTGGAACATGATTAGATGAAATTTGACAAGATGGACGGTTGGAAAAGGTGATATAGCTAATCTATGTTTAGATAGAAGTTTCAACAAAAAAAATTATATTATAGGTTTCAAGAGGTACATAAGTATTTTAATATGATCACATTAATAATATTGTACATTAGTAAAATGGAATTTGACAAAAAGTTTTCATATACACATAATAAATAACATAATAAATGATTTACCATATATATCAAATATTTTATGTATCAAATATTGTACTTATTTTACCATAAAGGTATACTCCATACTCTCAAGGCTTTCTTTAGATTCACTCTTCAATAAGAACTCGATAATTCAATTACATCCCCTTGCGATGATGTAGGACACAAGGAACTGAATGGCGGTGTAGTGTACGGTCCTTGAAATACACCATCAAAAATCACTTTGTATGCAGCTTCTGTTAAATGTACTCCATCCCAGTTGGCATATGCACTTGGTTCATCACACACCGTAGCATATTCATCTCCACATTTCATTGTTAGATTATAATTAAACTGCCCTCCACCTCCACAACATGCCTTCAAAGCTCCGTTTGTGAATCCTGAAAACATAAACCGATAACGTAAGCATGCATGATGAAAGTGGTTGCATCATCTTATATTTTGAGTTTAAAACATGTCATTTACCAAATTTATATGGAAAACGGTATATTTGCATTGCGGCATTGTAGTAATCAGCATAGATGATGTTGACGCTAGGATGAAGGTCGCGAATTTGGTTTAGTTGCATTTGTAACATTTCATTGTGGTATTCAACAAATTCATTTAACCTTATGAGGCAACCAGTTGTGGGGTCATACTCTTCGTTCTCAGAACCACATACGGTAAGATATGCTGAAGAACATCCGATTGGAAAGTTTCCTGGAACAACTAATGTCTGGGCACCCATCTCAATCAACTCCTATAAGCCGAAAAACTAGATAAACTACACCAAAACTTAACAACGTTTATTCATTGCCAACGTGTGTAAAACATGTATGGATAGTAATAAATTACATTACATTACATCGTAGGCGGCTTATTAATAGTTTTCCAGGCCTAGATCACACTTTGTGTCTTTTTTATTGTAGGGGTTATTTTCAATTCGAGAATAGTAGTTTATAGACCATATAGGCAAATGTGTCATATACACAGAAAAATAAGTAAAGTATGAGTTATAATATTTTTATGTTTTTTATATATAAATAGCACACTCTAAATAATTAGATAATAGCATATACATTTGAGGTGATAACTTTCAAGACAAAAATATTTTGTTAATTCTTAAGCTATTCATGTTACATTGATCAAAAACGTATTTTGTATGATTTGAGTAACTACTTACATTGATTGCCGAGACTATGGTATTAATAACAGGAATAACTAATGTCTCGACCTCATCGATGGGGTTCCCATCGAGTATTGGAAAATTGTAATCGTTGCCCCCAATCTCTCCGACTAGGATCAAAGAACGTGCAATGAAGTTTCTACAATCTGCCAACCAATAAATGCTTATGAAAACTTAATATATAATTGGTAGGGTTGGGTTATTCTACAAAGGCTACAAAAAATGAGAAGGGTGAGAAGCCACTAGAAAATGACATGTGTCCAAAGGATTAACAAGTGGGAGGGGTAATTTTGTAAAAAACATATGCACATGCAAGTCACATGCCATTTCCACCTTCATTTTTAAATGCCCGTAACTTTTTTATACGTCATCCGTTTTTAAAAAAAATTATACCATATAATTGAGCGTCGTTTTATCTTTAATATGAGTACCATATTGCTATACTTTTGAAAAAAAAATTCAAAACCCACTTGCATAAGACACAATGGAATGTAAAACACAATGAACACCAATTAAATATAGGGTATAAAACATAATCAAGAGTTTAGTAAAACACAATGGACGACATACTAAGACACAATGAATAGAAAACTAAAACACAATGAATACTTTTGAAAAAAAAGTTGAAAACCCAGTTACGTAAGACACAATGGATGACATACGAAAGACACAATGAACAAAAGACTAAAAAACAATGAATACTTTTGAAAAAAAAAAGTTAAAAACCCAATTGTGTAAAACACAATGGACGACATAATAAAGACACAATGAACAGAAGATTAAAACACAATTAATACTTTTGGAAAAAAAGTTGAAAACCCATTTGCGTAAGACACAATGGAGATAACGTAAAACACAATGAGTATCAATTAAATATGCAATGAACAATATGGTATAAAACACAATGAACAGTCTAATAAAACACAATTGACGACATATAAAAGACACAATGAACATAATACTAAAACACAATGAATAATAGACTTAAACACAATGAACAACATAATAAAACACAATGTACGCCTAAATACAAAACTCATTTGCGTAAAACACAATTAAAAGCATATTAAAAACACAATGGACAAAGTTAAATCATGTGTAGACTAAAAAAACATAAATAACATATTTATAAAGCACACATGCATACTATAACACAATGAACGTGCAAAAGACACAACGGAGAAAAAAAAACCCATTTAGCACGATTTTTTTTTTCAATTTTAATGTAGCAATGTGGTACTCATATTAAAGATAAAAAAACGCTCGTTAATATGGTGAAATTTTTTTGAAAAAAAAATGTCGTATGAAAAAGTTATAGACGTTTTAAAATGATGGGGGAATTGACATGTGCATTGCATGTGGAGAGAGAAAGTCAACAAATGTGGTTTTCCTTTTATGCCCTTTCTCTAATTTATTATTTATTTTTTTCAAACAAACTAATCCCAACCCTTCAAATATATGATCAATGGATCACAATCATTCTCACCCTTCCTAGAAAAAGTGTTTTGTGTATTTGATCCTAACCCATAATTGGTATATTAGTTTAATCACAATTATTGCGTTACCTGAAGCGTTGTCACAAATAGAACGCAACGAGTGTTCAAACCATCCTAACTCAACTGCTAAAGATGCATTTGACACTGGATTTTGAATCCCTTCGTTTCCAAGAAACCTTGAACCCAATGTCGTAGCACCTGCTACTGCGTAATTCATCCCATGCTCTAATATCAACGCACTGCCATTCCCCTCTTGCATATATGGTGGTATCAATGGCAATCCAAGACTCTGCGCTATAAAAATAAAACAAAATAAAGACTCTGAGATGTTTGATTGGCATTTTTGTTAAATACTCGTGATCATCAACGATAAAAGTTCGTTTATATATAACTAGCTGATTACCCCGGGAGGGTCCCGGGGTTGAAAAATCTAATTTTACGTGATAACCTATTGCAAATGGCTAAAGTTAACTAACCACAAAATCTCTCAATCATTGCATGTTCATAGTATTCTAATCACTAATAACTCATATTCCCCACAAAATCTAATTTTATGTGATAACATGAACACTTTGTGTGTTTTTTTCCTGTATGAACGAAACCCCACAAAAAATAGTCGATTTTTTCTCCCTTTTTTATATAGCACTATGGTACTCGTTGGAAAGATAATAAAACGCTCGTTATTTTGGTGTAATTTTTTTCTTTAAAAAATCCCGTATATAAAATATATAAACGTTTAAAAATTATGGGAGAAAATATGAGAGAGAAAATTTTAAATTTTTTTAAAATTTTTTTTTCTTAAAATAACTCAATTTAATTAAAAAAATGAAACAATTCAAAAACACCAAAAACTCTCAATTATGATGCCACATGGCACTCTTAAGGGAAGGTTGAGGCCTCCATTGCACGCCACGTCAGCATATACGTTTTCTTTTATATATATAGATAGATAGAGTAGTAACAAAATCCATGTTAGACAACTTTTATGTAAGTTAATTACTTTGTCATCATATATCATATCTTTTGTTATGTTTAATATTCATTAAATATGGGTTACAAGCACTCATGTGTTTAACTCTTTCTTATCAAAGTCGCTCTAGTTTGAAAGTGTTTGGTAATTAGACTACTGAGATTCTCCCGCGCGTTGTAGCGGATAATCGGTTTTGAACGTATTTGTTCAATTATTTATATCACCAGTATGCCGGTATGGTATTGACACTCGTTATAACAATCGAAGAGAAAATTGAGAAAATAAAGTCAGGTTTTGATAATGCCCAATAATGATGTCGATATCGGTTTGGATCGTCACGGTACCAGCAATCGCTATAGCTTTTGATACCAAAATAAAATCTACCTTGAATACAACCCCGAAAAAATTATGTCAGAACATCGAGAAAAACAATTACACACACGTGCATAGTTAAATTTTTTTTCTATATTTGGTTTTGAACGTATTTATTAAGTTAGTTATATCACCAGTATGCCGGTATGGTATTGACACTCGTTATAACAATCGAAGAGAAAATTGAGAAAATAAAGTCAGGTTTTGATAATGCCCAATAATGATGTATATCGGTTCGGATCGTCACGGTACCGATAATCGCTATAGCTTATGATATCAAAATAAAGTCTACCTTGAATATAACCCCGAATAAATTATGTCAGAACGTCGAGAAAAACAATTACACACTTGCATAGTCAATTTTTTCTCAAAAAAAAGTTGATGAACCCAAATTATTAAAATATCAAATTGCATAACTTTATATATCAAAGTTACCGTTTATAGTCCATCAAAATTAATACATATGTTTAGTAACGAATCTGTATCAAATTTATTAGAAGTCGTACGAAGACAAAACTACCTAAAGAATTTGGAGATCTAAGAGGACACAAATAACACCATGCGTAATGGCACTTTAAACATCTTGTGATTCACGGTTTCACAACTCACAAGCCATACACCGCCCCTCGATTTGTGGTTGGTGTGATTGGGATTCTCATGGTACGTATCACGCGATTAATTGTGAGAAAATCACACACTCCAACACACACATATATCTATATTAAATGCTCTCTTACACACACATATCATATGAAATGAGGTGAACCACTACATTATTTTCTTATAAAAATTGCCCTAGCTGATGTGAACGCTACATGACAAAAAAAAAAACCATTTCACATGATAACCACTATACATAATCTAATTGTATGATTCTATATATCAAAAAAGTAATGATTCGATTTGATGTAAATACTACTTTTTAAGCACTTTAAATAAAAAGTAAATGTATGTATCTAGATTTAATGCGATAACAGTCTTAACGAATATTAATAAACAGTAGTGTGAAAGTGAAACTATAATTCATCAAGAATATTCAAGATAAAGTATAAAAGTACACATAATTAATTGGTAAAACTTCTTATATAAGAAATTTTCTTGTACGTTACAAAGTACTGTAATATATAAGATCACATATATATGTCATTAATTAATGGTCAGAGTTTAGTAAAAGTATCCTACACTTTTTATTTTTTTTTGAGAGTAGTGTTTCAGCGGTAAATCCTATGTTGCAAAGTGACCACTGTCCAGGATCGAATCCCATAGCACCACACGGGTTTTTCCTTTCAAACCCAAGCGGTTAGTTTTTCGGTGGAGCGTGAGATTCGAACCTGAGACCAAACCCGGGCAGGAACCCTCCAATGAGGTAAACCTTCCCACCTCAAACCAGCTGGGCTGGAGATCATTGGCATCCTACACTTTTTATTTAACTGAAGAAAACGACGTGGTAACCATTGTCTCTTCCAGATGCATGGAAACCCGACAATCACCCATGTGAAGGCACGACAGTGGAATAATTAGTAAAATCTCGCCTTCCGTCCGAATCAAACCGACGTCACCCGTATTCGCTTTTCACCTGGATGACACTCCTCCAGACTTAGGGCAAAAGTATCCCACACTTAAGTTTTGTTTTTATATCTTACCTAAATTGTCAAATTAAGTGGATTAATTTAGTTTATAATGTGAAAAGAGTGTTTTCAAACCCGGACCAGACCGGCTGGTAAACCGGTGCTTTGGCTGGCCCGGTTCATGGTTGAATCGGACATGCAATGAACCAGTGGTTGGACCAGCGACCCGGAGGTCGGACCGGAAAACCGGCCGGTTGAACTGGATTTATGGGGGGTTGAACTGGAAATTTTCCTATTTAATTTTTTGGATCTTTTAAGATGTTTTTGTCGGTTCGTTTGGCCGGTCAGACCAGTGACCCCGTCGAGGGTCCGGTTTAACATCCGGTCCGGTTCAAAAAACATTGCGTTACAAGGTAGAATATTAATGATTTGACAATTTGAAAGGGACACAATGAAAAACAAAAAGATTGGTTAGTTATCGTACGTTTATCACAACCCTTAACTTAATATAACATGTGTATATCAATAATTGTAAATAGCAAATTACCTAGGAAATCGATGATTAGTCGTCCATCAGAGCAACGGCCAGTTGGCTTGTTGAAGAAGGTTTGGCCATAAGGAGGAAAAAGACTTGGAAATGTTTGGTTGGTCATGGCACTGAGATGTTTTATGTTGCCCGTGTCGGCAATGGAGTCGCCAAAGCTAATGATGGACGTATAGCATCCATTAGCATACAAACTGCCATTCCATAACACCACCAATAAACTACCAATACACCAGAAGCTTGAAAAGGACGATGAATAAGAAGAAGACATTAGATTGATATTGGAAAAAAGTTCTTAAAATAGGTTTATTTATAACTTGCTTACATTCTGCCTAATTACCAATCACTCCTCTTCCAAACTTTTAGTATGCCTTTAATAGTATATACATTTTTATTTACACTGTCGTATTATCATTGGATGTCTATTAATGCTACGTGTCTAATAAAGAACGGTGTAATGACTCTGATGATGTCGTTGTAATTTTTTAGTACTAAAAGGGCCCCAACACGTCGACTCCTCGAGTGTTAGGTAAATGACTCACCACATCATGTGGCGTAATCATGCATTATTGGATATTTTTGGTGGCAGCAATACTATATTAATATAACAACTAGTTGTAGTAAAAGAATTATGTTGGGCTGAAAACTGATGGATCAGGTGAGTGTTTTAAGTGAAATAATTTTGGGCTGCATTTATATCGAACACATTGGACCTAAATGTGCTGGTCAATGATAGGCTACAAATGTTAATGACACAACGAATTGCTCTGATGTTTAATGACACATCTTAAGGTTTTTATGACTTCTCTTCCAACTTCTTAAGCTTTCGTGCATTTCTAGTTGCCTTTCATTACGCAATCATGCAAGTATAATAAAAGCTAATGCATGGTAGGCGCGATGGCGACAACTCTTGACTCACTTGAGTATTTGATTCCATTCCTGTTATTTGCAGGTATATAAGGAAACTTAGACAACGATAGTAATGTATAAGCTATAAACAAATTCACATCTTATATTATGTAAAAAATGACAGCTTATAGAACATGTTGTGATGTGGAGACATCCTTTAATATTCTTTTGTGTAGGGGTAAGCAAAACTAATCGTCATAACCAATAACCGAACCATAACCGAATTGGTTTTAACCGATAACCGACATAACTAATGGTTATGGTTATGAAATTTCTTTAACCGACCGAACAGTTATGGTCATGGTTATGAAACTTTGGTTAATCGATATAACCAAAACCGAACCGAACTTCTAAATTGAAGTCTTGTAATAGCTTATATTTTACACTAACCATGATGGTTTTCTACTAAGATAATAGTATGCTAGTAACAAAACGATCTTGATGTATGTGACCTTTATTTTAATAAAGAATTAAATTTAAGCTTAGATAAGTTTTTTATTGTCTAGAAACATCTTATTAACAAGGATCCCCCATTGGTATTTTAACAAAAAAAATGTAATCTTGTTAGTTTTATAAAAAAAAGCTTAAGCTAAGTCTCCATTGTAAGTTCAATTTTTTATTTTGTTGATCCACGCGATTTTAATTTTTAAAACTTTAATCGAAAGCTAGTTTTAGTTGGAGTTTATGGTTAATAACCAAAATAACCATAACCGAATTCATAACCAATTAACCATTACTGAGGTTTGCTTATGGTTAAGGAAATCCCATAACCGAAATAGCGGTTATTGTTATGGTTAATGGTAAAAACCGAACCAAACCGACTTATGTCACGATTATTAGATATTTAGATATCCTGAAAGTATTTTCAAACAGTTACTTTGTTGTGTATGTCTATGTCACGATTATATGTTAATCAGGCTTTTCTTGTACTTCTTTTCAAAAGCATATTTAAGTATAGTAAGGCAAACGTGATCAAATAATGAATGATATGGTATATAAATATAATAAATTTATGATATCATATCTTTACGTACATTGATAAACACATAATTCAAACTCATAATTTATTTTTACATTCTGTGTGTTCTTTCATCAACATGTCCTCGATGACTCAATTTGACTCATTCTTTAAGAAGAACTCAATAATCCAATTCCGAATTGTGATGATGTAGGACACAATGAGTTAAATGCAGGCGTAGTGTATGGCCCTTGGAATAAACCCTTGAAAATTACCTTGTATGCTGCTTCAGTTAAATGTACTCCATCCCAATTAGCATATGTATTTGGTTCATCACACACAGTAGCCGACTTATGTCCACATGTCGCGGTTAAATTGTAGTTAAACGGTCCTCCACCTCCACAACATGCCTTTAAAGCTCCGTTTGTAAACCCTACAAACTTGAACTTGTCAATAACGTATGCATTGATAAGGAAAGTAGTTGAATCATCTTATATTTCGAGTTTATAAACATGTCATTTACCAAATTTATATGGAAACCGGTAGATTTGCATGGCAGCATTGTAGTAATCAGCATAGATGATATTTACATTAGGATGAAGCTCCCGAATTTGATTAAGATTAATTTGCAATAGTTGGTTGTGATATTCGACAAACTGATTTAACTTAATGAGGCAACCGGTTGTGGGGTCATACACTTCGTTCTCAGAACCTAGTACGGTCAAATGTGCCGAAGAACAACCAATTGGAAAGTTTCCAGGAACAACTAGTGTTTGAGCCCCCATCTCAATCAACTCCTGTACAAAATTATGATATTTGAGCCGAGAAACGAACATAAACTACAATAAATAGGGTTGCCAGTAAGCTTTTTAAGTTGCTTAATGCATTGCTAAAGGATGCAACACACATTCATGTAGACATTACAATCCATATTACATTGTTTGATGGGAACAACATTAAAATGCTTAGTTAAACACCTATTTTAACAAAACAACATGGACTTTTTTTTGTTAAAAAAATATCATTTTTTGTTTTTAGTGTTAACTAAAACCAATGGCTATGTGACTAGTGGTGACGTACTATTGTGACTCCAGAACATTTTTTGCGCTAACAAGACACGTTGCCTATCACGACAACAACCTACTTTTGCATTGGCAAGACATCTATTGTACCCTACTACCGTATGGCATAAAAGTGCGTATATTTTGGAGGAACAAAGTTTGAGCGCAACATTCGTTTTTTAGGCATAAACTAGTGGGAGACCTATTGCTCCACAACATAGAAATTTGTAGGAACTCACAAAATGACAAAATTAAAACTAGTGTTCCCTAAGATGTTTGAAATTAATATATAGAGTAATGAGAAGGATTTGTGCATATGTGCGAAAAACTACAAGTATTTTGGGACATGTGTAATGCTTTTTAATAGTTGTAATCATTTGTAACAGTAACATTTTAATTTCATAAGAAACAAATCAATGACTATTTATTAAACTGGTTGGTGAACAAATTATTTTGTATTTTGATGGAAGCTTCTTACATTGATAGCTGACACTATTGTATTAACGACAATAGGAACAAATGATTTGATATCATCTATGGGTTTTCCATCGCGTATAGGAAAATTGTATTCATTGCCGCCAATCTCTCCCATTAGGATTAAAGAACGTCCAATTAAGTTTCTACAATCTGCCAACCAATCGATATTTGTGAGAACTTACTAAATGGTAGTTAAATGAGAAATGTTGCATTACCGGAAGCATTGGCACAAGTAGAAAGCAACGAGTGTTTAAACCATTGCAACTGAACTTCTAAAGATGCATTTGTCACTGGATTTTGAATCCCTTCTTTTGCAAGAAGTTGTGAACTCACTGCTGTAGCACCAGCCATCGCGTAGTTCACACCATGCTCTAAGTCCACCGCATCACCACTCCCCTCTTGCATATATGATGGTATCAATGGCAGCCCAAGACTCTCCGCTACAAACAAAGAAAAATGTTTTGATATATCAATTTATTTCACATTTTGTTAACTAGGCACGATCATAAATAGGAAGAAAGTTGGTTATATAGAATATAAGGTAACAGAAATCATGCTACACATCTTTTAAATTGAATTTGTTATATGATATTTGAAACTGTTATATAAATTTCCAAGTGCCAGGAATCGATACCGATCGAGTTTCCGTTGCAATGAACAGGTAGTTTTACCCATTTTTCTTTATCTAAAAAAGTTTTTAGAACTATTCAACTTAGCACATCGCAACGCATGCGGGATATAAATTCTAGTTTTCTTCTCATTTTACAATATTTTAGCATATATCTTAAAATAACTTTTTATATAAATAAACATTGCTATATTATATACACAAGCATAGATTTATGCAATCTATAACTTATAATAAAAGAATTGAATATTGATGAGGTGACATTCAATGGAGGCCTCAACCCTCCTTTGAATGTGTCACGTGACACGTTAAGATGAGAGTTTTTAATTTTGTTTTCATCCATTCTCCTACACTTATCTAACCCTAATCTTTTTAAGAATTTTAAAACAAATTTAAATTTTTCTCTCTAATGTTTCCTCCAATCATTTTTAAACGTTAATATCTTTTATATACGAGATTTTTTAAAGAAAATAATTACACCAAATTAACGAGCGTTTTATTATCTTTTCAACGAGTACCATAGTGCTATATAAAAAACGGAGAAAAAACGACTATTTTTATGGGGTTTCGTTCATACAGGAAAAAAAACACTAAGTGTTCAGGTTATTCATTAATCATGTTTTTTCTTTTAAACCAGGTTCTTATATAAAATGTTGAAATTTAGCCCAATCGCCATGCTATCATTGGAATTTTACTCTTCTAAAGATGGATAGGTATGCTTCATCAAGAGAAGCTAGGAGAAAGAATCGCACAACACTGCAACACATGGTGTCACCTTATAGCAATGTTATTTTTTTTATTTATTTAATTACAAGAGTAATAATTATTACCATTAGTATTAGTATTATTATAATGGTTATATTTTTCAACTTCAGAACACTCCCAGGATAAAAGCTAGTTCCATATATACAAATAGCCATATAACTAAAATTAATAAATAATTTTAACAGCATAAAAAACACACACACAACAAACAAACAAAACAAAAGTTGAGTGTAGAAGTGAAACGAAACAACATTATGCATCAGAGAAATATATTATAAACCTTAAACTAGGTACAATGTATCTAAAAGTCAAATTTAGGGACAACTAACTTAAAGTGTAAACTTGTTATAAAAGTAACTTTGCTTCTACGTTTATTTGTATACATCAAATTATACCGAGTTAATATAGCATGCTAAAGCTTGTGCAGAAAACCAACATGTCTTTATTTCTTTGGCCTTTGATACCTTTGGCTCCTTAGCGCCAGAAGCTATTCGTGTCTTGACCAAGGTCTAACGGGTCGTCCACATCAATAGTTCATCTCCAGGGGGCAAGGATTTGTCTTTGGTAGACTAAGGTTCGCAATTCAGAAAGGGGTGACGGCGCAGCTTGTGCCCGCCTACCTTCTATTGTTATGTAACTTTCGTATTTTGTTTTAATTTAATAGGCTAGAAACCGGCAATTTGTTTAAAAAAACCATTAATAATATGGTTATGTGAAGTAAAACCATTTCTGTAGTATATATATATATATATATATATATATATATATATATATGGATCCTAAGAGAATCAATCCGTATTTGAGAACTGAGAGAACCATTCTGGGCCACACATTTAAGGCAAAAAATTTTTTTTGCTTTAATCGCACGTTTTTATGCAACGAATTATTTTTTTTTTGTATTTTTTTTCATTTATACATATGTGTATATTACATTTTCAGCTATACATATTTGTATATTTCAGTTATACATATGTGTATACTGGATTATACATATGTGTATATTGCAATTATACACATGTGTATATTGAAAAAAAATACAAAAAAATAAAAAAAAATTCATTCATATAAAGCAGCGATTAAAGCAAATAAAAAAAAATTTGCCTTAGAGAAAATTTGTGGTCCAGAATGGTTTTCCTCTCAGTTCTCAATTTGGGAAAAGATTCTCATTTGAACCAAATCATATATATATATATATATATATATATATATATATAGGGGACGGTTATTGTACAAAGTAATGAAAACGTGCGAAGTGTAACTTTGTACATGATAATCACGTAATGATAATTACGTAATGTTTTTGTATGTTCATGAAAGCATTACGTAATTATCATGCACTTTGTACATGATAATTACGTAATGATAATTACGTAATGCTTTAATGAACATACAAAAACATTACGTAATTATCATGCACTTTATACATGATAATTACGTAATGATAATTACGTAATGTTTTTGTATATTCATGAAGGCATTACGTAATTATCATTACGTAATTATTATGTACAAGTGACACTTCGCACGTTTTCATTACTTTGTATTATATATATATATATATATATATATATATATATATATATATATATATATAGGGTAGGGTTCAAATAGGAACCATAGCTTAAGTAGGAACCATAGGAACCACTTTATAGCCATTGATCTCTAATGGCATGATTGTAAATAAGTAAAACATTAATTAATTCTTTTTTTTAATCAAAGGGCATTATTGACTTTTGTTCAACAAGCTAATTTGTAGGTAAGTTGAATTAATTGTTTATATTAAATTAGGGGTATTCTTGTATTTTGGCAATCCCAATAAAATAGCTAGTTCCCTTATTTTGCAGAAGATAACAAATTCATGGATCATAGCTTTTAATTAAATTATGTATTGGGGAATTGTTGATGCATTATACACATACGTACTAATTAAGTTACGTCTTGGGGACTTGTTGATGCATTATACACTGGTGTATTATGAACGGTGTATAAAGTGTTTAATGGAAGATTTTCTTGAATAATATACACCAGTGTATATCTAGAGTAATATTTAGTTATAATACACTGTTGTATACATTTGTATATCCAAATATTGTCTAGAGTAATATGTTTTGAACAATATACACCAGTGTATGTCTAGATTAATATGTTTTCAAATACATTGATGTACTACGTATATTTCATGAGTGGTGAATATGACTGAAGGGATAGGGAGCCCAATCCAGGCGGAGGAAGCGCCCCTATCCCCATAAACAGGAATCCTGGCGCCATGCTCTGGCGCCAGACTTCCTCCGCAGCGCTGGCGAGATAGAGAGCAACACAGAGCGCAACGCGGCCAAGTGATAAAGAACACACAACACCTGATAAGCGCGTAGACCCACACGCGGTATCTTCCCTTATCACTTTTGGTACGAGGTACAGAAGATAACAAAAGGAAGATTCAGCAAGATCTCTGACAGAGTACGCGCCAATGAGAAGGTGACAGGTGGCAAGGGTGGTCCAACCACCACTGACAGGGACGACGACATGACTGTGCCCACGCTTCCACCATACCGTCGTCAACAGTGACAGCAGACATCCCCTGCTGATGTCAGACGTTGTATCAGATGGCAGAGGCATGGTCAACGACTGTAGCCAGGGCAAGGCGGCCGTCTGCCAATCAGAGCCTGCCACGTGTCCGCCTCGAGCAACAACCATGCTGCAGAATGACGTCATCCACAGTAATCTGCCTTTCCCGCCATTTTCATGGGGAGCTTGGGCTTGGGCTTTGACCAGGCCCAAGTAGGGATAACTTCTCGTGGGCTTCTCTACCAAGCCCACGAGTTCCCCTATAAATAAGAGAAGTGATCTCCTTGCAAATGGATCCGAAATTATTCATTGTAACCTAGCATTAATCTCTTGTAACTCTTTGTACTCCATCATTAATAAGATTCCGGCCAGTTACAGTGGACGTAGGTCATACTCCGACCGAACCACTTACATCTCGTGTCTTTACTTACTTAGCATTCACACACATTCTCACTCCTTATTCTCACACGGGTTGAACCTAGAGGTTTGGGTAAAGGATTACTCTTGACGTAACATAAGTATAAACCACACGGTGATTAGTGATAATCACCGTGATACTTATTGTTTCTTCAATGACACATACTATTTAGTTATAAATACACAATATACACGGGTGTAATGAACAGGTATAAACCAAATAAACACACGCCTTATATGCATTGGTGTATAGAAATGTTGCCTATCATAATTTTTTTTGTACTTTGAGTGTTATACGTTACTGTTTTGATTGCAACACAATATACGCAGGTGTATTGAATATGTATAAAAGAAAGACGCACGACGACCATTAACTGTTTTTGTTGCAACACAATATACACAGGTGTATTGAACAGGTATAAACCAAATAAACACACGCCTTATATGCACTGGTGTATAGAAATGTTTCCTATCATAATTTTGTAGTTTTTGTGTTTTCGGGTGGAATATGGATTGACTTGGATTTGGAGAGAGGAAGAATGAGAGAGAGGATAGAGGAAGAACACTAAATATTTTTTTTTAGGATGAAACGTGACATTTAATAACTACCATATTTAAAAGTCTTAATTAAATAAAAAGATAATATTTAATTGTCTAATTACACAAATACCCTCTAGATCAAAATTAAAGATGGATGGCTCAGATTGGTTCCTAAGGTTCCTAACTAGGGTAGTGGTTCCTATTTGATCTCAATCCTATATATATATATATATATAGTGGAGAGTTCAAATGAGAAAAAAAATATTTTAAGAAGAAAAAAAATAAATTTAAACCAATAGGAATCCTCCATATAATAATTGTATTTAATGTTAAGTAAATGATTAATTTTTTGTAACCCTCTTAAACTAGTTAAATTAATGAAACTTTTAATTCAATTTCAATTTTTTTCTTTCATATCAATTCTAATTTATGGTGAAGGATAATTTCGATATGTGTAGCATAAATGTAGGTTGAATTTTTATATGTGTAGGATTAACGTATGATAATCTCGATACGTGTAGAATAAACGTGTGATAATTTCGATATATGTATGATGAATTTTGACATGTGTAGGACCAAATTTGATAATGTGTACGATAAAGTGTTAATAACTAATTAATTAAAGTGATAATAATTAATGTGATAAGAGTTAAACTATTTAATGTTCATTTCTTCTTTTTATTCTCACAATAAGTTTCTTCTTATTTGAGCATCCCCTATATATGTGTGTGTGTGTGTGTGTGTGTATATATATATATATATATATAGGATTTGGTTCAAATGAGAACCTTTCCCCAAATTGAGAACTGAGAGAACCATTCTGGGCCACACATTTCTCTAAGGCAAAAAAAAAAATTTTTTTTTGCAAAAATCGCTGCTTTATATGTAAGAATATTTTTTTTTTGTATTTTTTTTTTAGCATACACATGTGTATAATTGCATTATACACATATGTATAATGCAATATACACATATGTATAACTGAAATATACACATACGTATAGCTGAAAAATGCTATATACACATATGTATAATTGCTATATACAATATGTATAATTGACATATACACATATGTATAAATGAAAAAAAAAATCAAAAAAAATAAAAAAAAATTTCCTTGCATAAAAATGTGCGATTAAAGCAAAAAAAAAAAAAAATTTTTTTTTTGCCTTTATATGAAATGTGTGGCCTAGAATGGTTCTCTCAGTTCTCAAATAGGGGTTGGTTCTCTTAGGATCCCTACCATATATATAATCATGAAAAGTTGGTTACCTAGGAAATCGATGATTAGCCGGCCAAAACAAATGTTGAGTGTAGAAGGGAAACTAAACAACATTATACATCAGAGAAATATATTATAAACCTTAAACTACGTATAATGTATCTAAAAGTCAATTTTAGAGACAACTAACTGTAAAGAGTAAACTTGTTATAAAAGTAACTTTGCTTGTACTTTATTTGTATACATCAAATTATACTAAGTTAATATAGTATATAATGATGAAAAGTTGGTTACCTAGGAAATCGATGATTAGCCGGCCATCGGAGCAACGGCCAGTGGGTTTGTGGAAGAAGGTTTGGCCATAAGGAGGAAAAAGACTTGGAAATGCTTGGTTGGTCATGGCACCCAGATGTTTTATGTTACCCGTGTCGGCAATGGAGTCGCCGAAGCTGATGATGGATGTATAACATCCATTCGCATACAAAGAGCCATTCCATAACATCACCAAGAAACCTACAAAACACCATGGGCAAGATGATGATAAAAAAGAAGCCATTAGGTTGTATATTGGAAAAGAGTTCTTAGAACTTGTTTATATACAACTTCCTTACCTATGACTTTCCTTCCAAACTTCATAGTATAAATATATATTTTATTATATTTTTATTCTTACGTACTGCCGTACAGGCGCATTATCATTGGATGGCTAATAATATTATTACGTGTTATATACATGATGATTTTGGTGATGTCTTAGTTTGTGCTAAAAGGGCCCCAACATGTGGACTCCTTGACTTGAGGTCATGACTCACGAGATCATGTGGCCATAACGTCCATAATTAATAACCGAGTAATCATCAAAGTTCAAATTGTTAATACAAAAATATGGTGAACTTATCTTACACAGTGTAACAAAAATGAAAAGGATAAGAAGAAGTATACAAAAAAACACCATAGATCACGAAATATAAACAATGACCCATAAAAAATAACACAATGCCAAAACATATAACAAAATGCTAAAGAAAAAAGACACAATGAATCGCAAAAATAACACAATGATAAAAATAAGAAAAGACACAATGCTACATAAAAGGCAGAATGATATAACGTAAATTCTAAAAAATACAAGCTGAAAAATCCAAAAAAGCGAAAACCTAAAAAATAACATCTTAGGGCTCGATGAGACGGTTGCAATGCCGCTTGAATGAGTTCAATCAGAGTCCATTTGATACCCTTTCTACGACTTCATATTTTTCTTTCACCATGTATTTCTTCCTAACCCTCTAAAGATATAATATTTGTAAGTACTAAAATAGTAAAATTGCATTCCTATATTAAAGCGTGAAACATCCGTAATTTCTAGACTAAAATGATGATTTTACTACTTTAAATCATACTTACAAACCTAATTAAGTTGGTAAGTGTCACACCCTCAAATTCTATTTACGGGGTTTTACCGCGAGGCGTGTGACACACCAGGATCCCAGTCAACGGTCACAACAAACGACAACTAAATGTAAAAGATACGTAAACCATTCATTAAGTTTCAAAAGTATAAACGACTACAGCGGAAGCATAAAACATCTTTACATCCCATAAAAGTAAATGACATAAGTCTGAGAACGTTTAAAATTATGCAAGTGAATTCTAGACTATGTGCGACTCCGTGCGCCTATCAACTGCTGCTACCTTAGCGACCTGAGAAAACATGCTAAAAATTTCAACACATAATGCTAGTGAGTTCATAGGTTTTAAGTAACACGTTTCACAAGTTTTGAAAGATCATTCACGTTACTACTATGTTATAAGAACGCTAGCTAGGCGGATGAACTTCACTATTACGATACCACATATGAACTGCCCAATGAACTACCGCATCCACGACTAAATGAACTTTTGCATCCACGGCCAAATGAACTGCCGCATCCACGGCCAAATGAACTGTCGTATCCACGACTAAATGAACTGGGACTTAAACGAATCGCATAGTAAACAAAAGATAACACTAGTACAACATGATCTTTACGAATAAAGGTACGTAGCATGTTTCTCCCCCGAAAACGAAGACACTGAAAGTGGGGCCGTGTAACTCATCTTAAGTTGTGTCTTCTATTCAATAGAATAACCGGCACGAACTGATAGTCCCAACCACCGGTGACCTATCATAATGTATATATAAGTACTTTGACTAATAACCCGTGGGTTAACTAGTCTCCGATTGTCCAGATCATGACCATGTATGTTTGAAAATGTGTTTGAACGTTGACCCGACACACCAGACAGACCCGACATCCCGTTGGTGACCCGTTACACTAGTTGGTCAAGTACATATAGTTTACACACAAGAATTACACATAAAACACTTAGTTTGAAAATGTGTTTGAAAGTTTGTAAATTTGGTTCGTGCAAACAGTTGGGTCAAATGGGTAAAATAAGGATTGGTTCGAACCTTTTGATATTTGGTTCAACCTTTATGCATTTGGTTCGACCTCATGATAGGTCGAATCAAAACTTGGTTCGACCCTTGCCCTGCAGAATCACTTAAATGCACAAAATCCCATCAAAACCGTCCGAAATCATCACGAAAAGTCACAAATCACAGCAGTTGACTTTATCTAACCTATCCTCATGTAATCCTACCATTCATACTCACGAACACGTCCAATTCATGTATCAATTCATAGTTACCCAAAATAGCAAGTTATGGAAATGTCACATCAATGCATGGAAACTTTACCTAAAACGGAAACTATCAGATTTATTGCTATGTACAGATTGTTAGGAAAAGATTAACGTATACAAATGAATCCTCAATCATATCATCATCAATATCAATATCAACAAGAACAAACCCTAGGTCTAGCATAAAATCCCCAAATATGTGAAAATTCATCAAACATCAATCGAACATCATAATATCCATAAATCACTATCCAAAACAGTCCTAAATCATTAATATAATGTCTATTCATCATTTCATATCATGTAACACAATAACAATTCATTTAACACTATTAACATTGGGGTTTTTGAAAGAAAACTCATTATTCATCAATAGACTTGGTTTTGAAAGATGTTAGAAATGTTTTTATCCATGAAAATTCATTGGAATCAGATCTGGACACTTAGGGTTTGATAAAAACGAATGAAACTTGATTAAAAAGTTTTAGATGAAAAACACACCTTGAATCTTTACTTTTTTATGTTATAGAACGTGTTTAAGCCTCATGATCTGGAAAACGGGAGCAAAAACTCCTTCCTACAAGTTTGGGGTTGAGAGAGAGAGCACTTGGGGGCGAGTTAGGGCTGTGAAATGATGAAAATGTTGCAAAAGATGATAATATAAGCACACGAGGCTTTTAACTAGAAAATGCTTGACAAAAGATGGGAGGGGCCATATTTGCCAACTGACCAAACTTGAGTTTGGTTAATAAAAATAACAATGAAGGGATCATCTCCATTATCAGGAGATCGATCTCCATCAAACACACACACTAAAACACACACTTAACCAAGAAACTCAAGAACAAGCTCAATTCAAGGTCAATTCAAAGGGCTTTTGAATGCATTAGCCCTAAAATGAATCATTCAAGCATACTACACATCAAGGTAACCTTTTATTTGACTAAATTTGAGGGTATGTTCATGCTTGGGTATGATGAAAATCTTGAGTGGTTATAAAAACGTGAATTAAGGACTAGTAATGGTTAATCTTGTATGAGAGAATCATAATACATGTTAATTTGTGTGTGTTAAGCAAAATCCTTGTGAGAAGGTTACATCCTTGTAGTTCATATTATGAAATGAATTGGGTTTTTGGTGGATTGGTAGGAACCACCTTTAAACCATGGAATACTAGTTATAAAATATGATTTGGATGTTTATTAGAATACTAGCAATGTTATCTTGGTCAAAGATGGATCCATGAGGTCCTTGAGACCTAAAATCAAAGTTAGGAAAATCACGCCTACCAAGTGTTTGATAAAATGCCTCAATGAAACTCAATTTCACTTGGGCATAGATAATTTGTGAAAACTTGTATATTGGTGAAACACGACCAAAAATGTGTGTAGACAAGTAAATATTAGGTTCTAACAACTTAAGTGATCATTCACCTCATAGGTGCGGATACAAGAGGCTTTAGATAGCCAAGGAGTCTCAGGTTGAGGTAAAGAGGAAGCGCGGATAAGGTAAGTCACTCGATGACTTAATTCTTAATATGTCTCTAGTATGTTTATATGCTTAATTATACCTTTGTACGTGTATTTGGGCACTAGACATTAAAATCCCACAAAAGAAGCATAAATAAGATACACGATTCGTAGAAGATGGCCTTAGTTGAAGGTTGTTAATATCCCAAGTAGACTATCGGGTCAATTGGGTAAAATGCTAGATAGACTATAGTTATGCCAAGAGTCAACATTAAGCCGGTAATGAAATCGTGCTAGTCGCTTGAGTGTATTCATGGACTCAATATTATCTTCCTCAAGCTAGTCTAGAAGCAAAAGGGCACGAGCCAAGGTAAGTCATATCTATGACTTGTCATAAATAAATACATGTATGCTTAATCACGGATGATAACTTTAGTCATGTCAATAGTAAAACATGTCTTTGGTGGTTTCCAAGGGATAGAAAAGATTGAATGAAAACCCATGTCGCAAGTCATAGAGGCCGAGCGAACGAGACCAAGAGAAATGGCACATGTGGCCATGGACACGAGGCACCGCAAAACACGGCATAAATGACTTGGGCATGAAGTTCTCTAGTCAAGTTAGGACTTGACAAGTGGTAAAAACCATAACTAGAACTTGGAAACTGTAATTTTCTTATGATTTAGATATGTGCAAAACTACTCGGGGTAGCCTAAAGGTGAGTAGATAAATGGTGGTTTACAAGTTAGAAATCGAAGAAGGAATAAAAAACTACCCTTAACCATGTTAGTTGATCGCATGGGAACCATTAAACGCTTTCCGGGAAGCCCCGGGAGTAGTTTTAGACTGACCCAAAAGAGGCAGCTTGGTGCTGAAACATTTTGTACCTTGTCAGGATTTGGTGTAGGCTACGCCACTTTTGGTTTTGCCTACGCCAATGGCGTAGGATACGCCAACGTCAGAGTGCGTACGCTGACTTCTTCTGCCCTACGCCACCAGATGCCCTCTCCCTACGCCAATGGCGTAGGATACGCCAAAAATGGCGTAAGATACGCCAAATCAACCAAAATTCATTTTTTTTGTATTTTGCATCTAAATTCGATCATAATAACGTATTAATGGGTTATTTCCTCGTGTTTAACCCTAAGGTACTCTATTATACTGAATGGATGATGATCAAGAATTGAATAAAGATCCGAACGCACAAGACTCGTCCGCTTCCGCAACTTTTAAACTAAAAGGGTTATAAAGTTAGTTTTGGAAAGTGCCGTTGAAAACGTTTTCACTATTAAATTCTTCGTACGTATGTTTAAACCATGAGATACATGTGCAAATATTTTGACAAAAACTCGTTGAGCTCTTAATGACTCAATCTCAAACTTTTAAATTAAGTTTATTAACTCGTAAATCTTCTCATAATACCGTTTTAAACGGCGTGGGTCTTACAGTCAAGTACGCTAAATAAATGTTTTCGCTAAGGTAGACTTATATGTTTGTAAAAGTTTTAACCTGAATTTGCCGGGTGTCACATCATCCCCATGTTGAAAGAATTTTCATCCCAAAAATTACTCGAAGCCGATAAGGAGGAGACAAATAGAAAGAAAACTTTTCCCGTTGTTACATCATCCCCTTGTTGAAAGGAATCTCGCACCGAGATTCACTCAGCTTCAATAGTAACAGGTGTTTTCTTAGGTACGCGCTTAGGAAATAAATGAGGTTACATAGATTTCATCTGATCGTCCTGTTCCCACAGGAATGATTTGAACCCCAACGAACTTTAACAATACGAATGGTAAACCATACTCATATCCAACTGAGTACCCCATGTTTTATGCAACGCTTTCCAAAAAAGCGAAGCGAAACGAGAATCACGATCAGAGATAATAGAAGCAGGCACCCCGTGCCAAGGAACCACCTCCTTAAGATAAGTACGAGTTAACTGCTCCAGACTGCCACATGGTCGACTCTTTCTGGTGTTGTGATCGTTATAAATGATGCACTTGGTACCGTTCAAGTAGTGTCTCCAGATCGTGAGAGCAACCACAACCGTACCCAGTTCTAAAACATGGGTGGTGTAAACATGGGTAGTGTAGTTCTCCTCATGGACTTTAGGCTAACGAGAAACATAAGCAATACCCTTCTCGCGTTACATCAACACACAACCGAGACCCTAAATAGAAGCATCGCAATAAATAACGAAATCGCCTGCACCCCTAGGCAAGGACAGGATAAGGTTGGCAAAAGCGGTTCATTGAATTCATGAACACCGCAGGCGCATTGGTGAGACCGAAAGGCATGACCAAGAATTCAAAATGGCCATAACGAGTTCGAAAAGAAAACGGTCTTTGGAGCCAAAACCTAAATCCACCCACCCACTACCTACGGGACGTGGTGGGGATGTCCAAATAAAAACCCTAGATGTCTGAATAACCGGAGCCAAACCTAAATCCACCCACCCACTGCCTACCGAAAAACCTAACCCCTACCCACCACCACCACAACCAAAAACCTAACCCTCCACATAAAAACCTAACCCCCACCCAAAAACCTTAACCCACTCACCCCACCCCCAAAACCTAAACCTTAGAGCACTGGCATTTGGTCTCCTATAATTCTGTGAGAGAAAACCATATAGTTTTTTATGGGGTTGGAAGTTGTTGTGAGTGAAGAAAAATGGGGAATCCACTGTTTATCAGTATATTTGGGATTACTTGGGAATCTTCTGGGGAAAACAGAAAACTGTATTTATTTTTTAATATTTGTTGAAAGTGGTTGTGAGTGGAGGAGAGAGAAACTGTAATGATTTCTAATGTAATATGTGATTGTGATTGGTTGTGAGGGAATAGGGATGGGGAAGCCACTGTGAATGCTCTTACAAGCTAAACTAAAGAAAATTACCCTAAAACCTAAAACTAAACCATAAAGCTTAACCGGACATTTACTACACATGTGCATTAGAATTCACATTTTTTTAAAAAAATTTTTCTGAATGAGGATTACGTGGGAAAGAAAAACTCCAAACCAGTTTTTTAGTTTTTGACTTAAATTTTGAGTTATGATTTTTTGTAATTAAAGTAGGAGTTCTCTCTCTAACAATGAGTTTTCTATTGAACCTTCCCCTATATATATCTTTATTCATTCGGTTAATATCAACAACTTTGTTTTTCACATAAAAAGCAACCCCATTCTTTGCAGAACTTTTGTGCTATTGAATTAGTATGTACAAGATACTTTAATCTGGTAGTGAAACCATACACGATTCAGAAATCCACTATATAGAAATTTGATATACGAAACCAAAATCAGTTAGTTTGCTTGTATTTCTCCAATTTTAGAGATAATCCAACCCCCACCCACCCCACAAAGAAAAAAGTAATCAAATATAATTGTTATGAATTAGATGAAATATTGTAAAAAAAGTTCTATGGAATCTATATCCATTTATTAAATATGTTGTTACAAATACAGTCCAATATGTTAATTCCTTCAGAGTTCTTGTTCTTTCATCCATACATCCAAGATGGTTCAATAAGTCGATATTCCAGCTCTCACATGTGATGACAATGGACACAAGGATTTAAATGCAGGTGTAGTGTATGGACCTTGAAACAAACCCTCAAACATAAATTTGTATGTTGCTTCTGTTAAATGTACCCCATCCCAGTTAACATATGTATATGGTTCATCACACATAGTAGCATATTCGTATCCACATGGTGCCGTTGAGTTGTAATTGAACGGTCCTCCACCTCCACAACATGCTTTCAAAGCTCCATTTGTGAATCCTACAAACATGAAAGATTCAATAATGTATGCAAGAAGATAACAGATCTTATAGTTAGTGTTTATAATTAGCATGTCTTACCATATTTATGTGGAAAACGGTAGATTTGCATGGCAGCGTTGAAGTAATCAACATATATGATGTTGACATTAGAATGAAGATCTCGAATATGATTAAGCTCCTTTTGCAACATTTGGTTGTGATATTCAGCTAACTGATTTATCCAATTGAGGCAACCAGTTGTGGGGTCATACTCTTCGTTCTCAGAACCTTGTGCAGTTGTCAAATGATCCGAAGTACATCCCAATGGAAGGTTTCCAGGAACAACTATAGTCTGAGCCCCTGTCTCAATCAACTCCTGAGAAGAAAAAAAAACAGTTTAAATCTAGCCTATAAGAACATGATTTTCAATCATTTGTGCAAGTGTATTTGTATGATTTATGTGAATTCTTACATTGATTGTTGAGACTATTGTTTTAACAACAAGAGGAACAAGTGACTTGATCTCATCGATGGATTTTCCACCGCGTATTAGAAAATTGTAATCATTTCCACCAATTTCTCCCACTAGGATCAAGGAGCGTCCAATCAAGTTTCTACAATCTACCAATCAATTATTGTTTATGAGAACTTAGTGAGTAGTAGTTGAATAAAAAATATTGCATTACCTGAGGCGGTGCCACAAATAGAAGGCAATAATTGTTTAAAGCATCGCAACTGAACTTCTAAAGATACATTTGTCATTAGATTTTGAATCCCTTCATCTACAAGTAGTTGTGAGCTCAATGTTGTAGCACCCGCCACTGCGTAGTTTATACCATGCTCAAACTCCACCACATGGCCACTCTCCTCACACATATATGGTGGTATCAATGGCAATCCAAGACTCTCCGCTTCATAAACAAAACAAAGAAGTAATGCCATTTAATTTACTTGGTTGTCCATGATTTCAATAACCATGACATGAAGAAACTGAAAGCTAAATTAATTTAGAGATAGAGAAGTATAGTGTTAAAATATGTATGTATTTCTCTATTAGATTAACAAAGTCAACTGATTTCCAACTCAACACAACCAATATGCTATGATTATTGTAACACTCCTTCATAGCTAAACGTGTGTGCTCTTGAAACTAAAATAATGAAAAAAAGATTTATTTAGCATGGTTTTTCAAACTTCGTGCCTTCATGGCAGCAGATTGATATATGATCCGGCGTTGTGTGCAAACACGCTCCCCCTACCGTGGCCCTTTCTGACCTATCCAACATTTAAGTTTTACAACTATAATTGCTTAAGGTACAACACATAACTGCTGATAAATGCTAAAAGACATGTGTGCGCCTAAACTATAATTGCTTAAGGTACAACACATAATGCATAAGTTGAAAACAGTTTAGGCGCAAACATGTCTTTAATTTAGCATTTATCAGCAGTTTTACTCTTGGTGCGGTTAGTCTGCTTCCATCCCAAGTCTTACGTCCCTCCCTACATTCATTGGAGAATATTAGTACAGAGAGAAAGAAAGATCTGGAGACGAAAGACTAAGAGCATCTGAATTTCGACTTCTTGCTTTCACCATGCTTTAAATGAATTTCTTTATCATTAAAGCTTGGAGTGTATGATGTTGAATTTCTTTGGAATTGAGCTCATTTGGGTGGTTTTATGATATGCTTTTGTTGGTTTATTAGCAGGAATATGGCCCAACCAATTTATCGAGGCGTTTTGGGTGAAGATCATATTCCTGCTATTATGGAAAGGCACAAAAGTGAAGATCCTATTTTTTTTTTTGTTTTTATGTGATGTTGATATCCATATTTTAAATCGTACATATGTGCATAATTGATCGATTTATGATCATGATTTTACCATATTTTAATGTCTATCGAAGGCATGTTATCCTTAATTATTCTAATATCTTTATGAAGTATGAACTACAAATTGATAAGTTGTTAACATTTAGAAGTATTGGCATTAAACTGAATAATAGGAGAATTAATTTATAGTTTCGAATGATAGGTTAGGCCTGATTATTTGAATGTTAAGGTTTTTTTAGCATACAGGAACATTGAATATTCTGATGGAGGCCAAAGGTGAGTTCTTTCATTTGATTTCGGATTTCGGGTTCAGTTAGTATTTTGTTGTTGACTTTTTTATAGTTCTTTTGGCTGCTGCAATTTCAATTCACGCCTTTTGTATATAATTTTAACATAAGTTAAGCATATTGTAAAGAGTTACCTAGGAAGTCAATGATTAATCGGCCATCAGAGAAGCGTCCGGTGGGTTTTTGGAAGAAGGTTTGGCCATAAGGAGGGAACATACTTGGAAACGATTGGTTGTTGATGATACCCAAATGCTTTATGTTGCCAGTGTCAGCAATGGAGTCACCAAAACTAATAATCGATGTATAACATCCATTAACATACAAACTAACACTCCATAAGTACAACACCACCAAGAAACCTGCAGGACACAGGGAGGTTGAACACAATGCCATTGAATTGGATATTTATTTATTTTTAAAAAAATATTCTGCCAGGCCTATTATCATTGCTCACAAATACTATATATAATGGAAGTGCTAAATTATTGCTGCATAAAATATTGTTTTGCTTATACGTTTGGTCTTTGGGCCCAGATAACCTTAATTATATAATGTTGTAAATATTTTTTAGGGAGATTATGTCATACTGTATAAATAATGGTGTTTGACTTTTGTAAGACCTATGGGTGCAAATTCAATGTTGCTAACTTGTTTAATCTCAATTAAAATCTTTTAGGCTTTTAGCCTTAATATTATTGTAAAAACCACAAGAAGAACACATGCTTCGATCTGATGTATGTAAGATGGGGCTCTTATGCAATGGTTTACGGCTGGAAAATACATCATTTACGGCTGTAAAAATGGGACTGTTATGTAGTGGTTTATGGCCGGAAATATAGTTGTTCATGGTTGCAAATAGGATCAAAGAACATCTAATTAAGTTTCTACAATTTACCAACCAGTCAATATATTTATGGGAGCTTACTAAATGGCAATTGCATAACATGAGTCGTTGGCACGACAAGAAGGTAACCAGTGTTTAAACTTGACCATCCAAACTTTTAAAAAGGCGTTTGTCACTAGGTCTCTTTCGGGTTTAATTCAATGCAAAGCTAAGAACCTTACCGGGGCTTGACATGCCACGAATCCTCTTGAAAGAGAGGGGCGCTTTCGGGTTCACATCTTGCATGTGCTGACTCCGCAAGGTGGTATCGATGACAACCCAAGACTCTCAAGTTACAAAAACAAAACAGATTAAGAAATTAACGTCATTCCTCCGACAACCGTCTATGGCGGCGGTGGAGATACAGCCACACACGGAGTAGGCTTTGTCGAGGGAGAGAGGGGGGGAGTACGGTGTTGTTGATGGTTTTTTGGCCTGTTGGGGTGTCGGTACCTTTGGTTCGTGGTTTGTCGGTGTCGGTGCTGTTGACATTTGGTGGTTTCTTGGGTCGGCTCCTTTAGCCGTCATAGTTTCGATGGTTCCAATTGCTGTTCATAAGTTTCGTTTGGCTAAAATTAGGCCTTCCTTCTTACAGCTGTTATGTCTTTTCATCGGTATGGTAGCAATGTTGGTGATTCTTGCAGGTACCATTTAATTAATTAAATAACCAATTTGTGACATTCTTATTTCAATCATATTTTATAGTATTGTTAATAATAAAATATTGATCAATGTTACTTTCAATTGGGTTTTTTTTTTTTTTTTTTTTTTGAACGGCTTCAATTGGGTTATTTATGTTGGCTTCTGTTGTATTACAACTTATGAAAATTAATACTTTCATACCAGTATTATTTGGTAAACTAATTTCATTTCCAAAACATGTTGCTATGCCTGGGTCAGGTCCCATTACTGTATGTTATTTGGTACTTATTTCTTTGCAGCTAGCAGTCACGTATCAGGCTTCGGCTATTCTCCCTTTGCGTTATTCACTAAGGTATTTGTCTTCGCTTCTTCCTGTGTGAATGTGCATTGACTGTTTGGCTGGGTTTTTTTATATCTACATACACAAGGGCTAACGTTATGTGGTATATGTAAATTGTGTTTATATATATTATTAGTTTTCCCGTTAGCAAGGTACGTGTTATATGGCTACTTAAGCATTCAAGTTCGTATTGTTTCAATATACTTTTGTTTAAAGCTATCATCATTATGTGGTGTAAACATACTGAAACAATATTACTCATAACCAAACGTTTGTTGAGATAATTCCTCCACCATGACTCAAGCTCCATGATTCTAGCACCTTGACTTGTGCCCCCAAATTAGCTACTTCCTCATTTTACTTGTTCCTTTTATGTATTTATATAGGAGGTTGTTTCCTCCTTTCATTGTACCAAAACATATCAATCTATCAAACATCCTTCATTCCTATTTCTTTTTCTTATACAAATCCACAAACCGGTTTGAGAGTCGCAAGCTAGAAACCAAGCTTGAGTCATGGTGGAGGAAAACTAAGAGGAGGAATTATCTCCAATAGAATATGTATTATTTTCCGGATAACCTAAAGTAAACAGTTTACCTTTGGTCACGTTCTTGCAAGCTCAGTCAGCTAGCACCACTTACATCACCATTGTTGAGTTATAAGACAAAATTCAGGACAAAACCGTGGTAAGACAATACTAACATCTGTTATGTGCTACATGTACTTTTGAACGCTATGTGCCTGCTAACTCGTAAATGTCTATGAAATTTCATATTATTATTTTTTTTTCCCTTCAAGAAGTTATAATTTTTATTGCTTAGCATTGGGATGTTCTATAAAATTTCTAGCGGAAGCGTTTTGTATTTAGTTTAGGTTTGTTGGTTTGGCCTTGCGGCCGGAGGCCGCTTGGTTTCTAGCTTGCGACTCTCAAACCGGTTTGTGGATTTGTATAAGAAAAAGAAATAGAAATGAAGGATGTTTGATAGATTGATATGTTTTGGTACAATGAAAGGAGGAAACAACCTCCTATATAAATACATAAAAGGAACAAGTAAAATGAGGAAGTAGCTAATTTGGGGGGCACAAGTCAAGGTGCTAGAATCATGGAGCTTGAGTCATGGTGGAGGAAAACTAAGAGGAATTATCTCCAATACTCCCCCTCAAGTTGGAGCGTGAAGGTTACGAACGCCCAACTTGCCAAGTGATATTTCTTCTTTTTCGAACACTCCCTCTCAAGTTGGAGTGTTTGTCTTTCTTGCGGGCTCATAGATTTGGACCCGACTTTTTTCCTTTTGCAGGTTCAAGGAACCCAACTTTTCTTTTTGCGGATTTAAAACCCGACTTTTCTTCTTTGCGAGTTAAAACCCCAACTTTTCTTCTTGCGGGTTTAAAACCCGTCTTTTCTTCTCGCGAGTTAAAAAAAACTCGACTTTTCCTGCGAGCTCGAATATTTGAACCCGACTTTTTTTTTTCTTGCGAGCTCAACGAACCCGACTTTTCTTTTGCGAGCTCATCAAACCCGACTTTTCTTTTCTTGCGAATTCAAAGATTTGAACTCGACTTTTCTTCTCGCGGGCTCAATGAACCCGACTTTTCTTTTGCGAGTTAAAAAAAACCCGACTTTTCTTCTCACAGGCTCCCCTTTTTTTTCAAATCCAAGATTCTCTCTTCCACTTGTCCTCCCTTTTTACTGTCTCCTTCCATGTCGATGTTTTTGCCCTTTTATTTTATTACATATTTTTTTTTGAACCACTAGTGATACCAACGATTACAGCACAAACCCAAACAACACATAACCATACTCCAATCTGGTAGAGAAGTCAAAGTTTGATTTTTCAAAAAAAAATCCTTTGCTTTCTTCGCACACCAACACCACTCTTACCCTAGGATAACTTTTCATTTGTTTATTCCATTTGATAAGAGAATTATTTTGCTTTCATCGAACAAAAGATCACAGTTTTGAATAACTTTCACCAACCATAAACCTTCCATCGCACAGTTTTTTTTTAAACAAAAAAAGGCTGTGATTTATTTCCATTGTGTTCTTCATCTTCAACAAGGGTTTTGTTCCCTTTCTTTCTTTCTTCTCTCAGGCAGATCTGAAGCGGCGACGATGGAAGTTAAGGTGTAGAACGGTAGTGGTTGTTATCTGGTGATTTCCTTTTTTGTTTGTTGTTGTTGCTAGTGTTGGTGGCTAGAAGTTGTTTGTTGTTGTAGGTAGGTGCGTGGTGGACGACTGGTTTTTCACGGATGTACGCAGCGGGCGGTAGTGGTTGATATAGGCGCGGTGGCTGGTGGTTTGCGGCAGGCAACTAGGGTACGGGTTTTTATTTGGATTTTTTTTGAGCAGATTGTTCAAAGGATCAGGAACACTGCTCTGATACCATATAAAATTTCTAGCGGAAGCGTTTTGTATTTAGTTTAGGTTTGTTGGTTTGGCCTTGCGGCCGGAGGCCGCTTGGTTTCTAGCTTGCGACTCTTAAACCGGTTTGTGGATTTGTATAAGAAAAAGAAATAGAAATGAAGGATGTTTGATAGATTGATATGTTTTGGTACAATGAAAGGAGGAAACAACCTCCTATATAAATACATAAAAGGAACAAGTAAAATGAGGAAGTAGCTAATTTGGGGGCACAAGTCAAGGTGCTAGAATCATGGAGCTTGAGTCATGGTGGAGGAAAACTAAGAGGAGGAATTATCTCCAATACTCCCCCTCAAGTTGGAGCGTGAAGGTTACGAACGCCCAACTTGCCAAGTGATATTTCTTCTTTTTCGAACACTCCCTCTCAAGTTGGAGTGTTTGTCTTTCTTGCGGGCTCATAGATTTGGACCCGACTTTTTTCCTTTTGCAAGTTCAAGGAACCCAACTTTTCTTTTTGCGGATTTAGAGTCCGACTTTTCTTCTTTGCGAGTTAAAAACCCGACTTTTCTTCTTGCGGGTTTAAAACCCGTCTTTTCTTCTCGCGAGTTAAAAAAAAAACTCGACTTTTCCTGCGAGCTCGAATATTTGAACCCGACTTTTTTTTTTCTTGCGAGCTCAACGAACCCGACTTTTCTTTTGCGAGCTCATCAAACCCGACTTTTCTTTTCTTGCGAATTCAAAGATTTGAACTCGACTTTTCTTCTCGCGGGCTCAATGAACCCGACTTTTCTTTTGCGAGTTAAAAAAAAACCGACTTTTCTTCTCACAGGCTCCCCTTTTTTTTCAAATCCAAGATTCTCTCTTCCACTTGTCCTCCCTTTTTACTGTCTCCTTCCATGTCGATGTTTTTGCCCTTTTATTTTATTACATATTTTTTTTGAACCACTAGTGATACCAACGATTACAGCACAAACCCTAACAACACATAACCATACTCCAATTTGGTAGAGAAGTCAAAGTTTGATTTTTCAAAAAAAATCCTTTGCTTTCTTCGCACACCAACACCACTCTTACCCTAGGATAACTTTTCATTTGTTTATTCCATTTGATAAGAGAATTATTTTCCTTTCATCGAACAAAAGATCACAGTTTTGAATAACTTTCACCAACCATAAACCTTCCATCGCACAGTTTTTTTTAAACAAAAAAAGGCTGTGATTTATTTCCATTGTGTTCTTCATCTTCAACAAGGGTTTTGTTCCCTTTCTTTCTTTCTTTTCTCAGGCAGATCTGAAGCGGCGGCGATGGAAGTTAAGGTGTAGAACGGTAGTGGTTGTTATCTGGTGATTTCCTTTTTTGTTTGTTGTTGTTGCTGGTGTTGGTGGCTAGAAGTTGTTTGTTGTTGTAGTAGGTAGGTGCGTGGTGGACGACTGGTTTTTCACGGATCTACGCAGCGGCGGTAGTGATTGATATAGGCGCGGTGGCTGGTGGTTTGTGGCAGGCAACTAGGGTACGGGTTTTTATTTGGATTTTTTTTAGCAGATTGTTCAAAGGATCAGGAACACTGCTCTGATACTATATAAAATTTCTAGCGGAAGCGTTTTGTATTTAGTTTAGGTTTGTTGGTTTGGCCTTGCGGCCGGAGGCCGCTTGGTTTCTAGCTTGCGACTCTCAAACCGGTTTGTGGATTTGTATAAGAAAAAGAAATAGAAATGAAGGATGTTTGATAGATTGATATGTTTTGGTACAATGAAAGGAGGAAACAACCTCCTATATAAATACATAAAAGGAACAAGTAAAATGAGGAAGTAGCTAATTTGGGGGCACAAGTCAAGGTGCTAGAATCATAGAGCTTGAGTCATGGTGGAGGAAAACTAAGAGGAGGAATTATCTCCAATATGTTCAAAGTGTTCTAATGCAGCTAACTTTCACATTGTGTCTTCAGTTTATCTAGCTCGGTCATGATTTAATACTACCACTGCAATCATAAATATTCATCTGGCCAGGATTCTTAGAATCGAGCAAGAACATAGAAATTTACACTTTAGAAATTTCTATAGCTCGCAATAAGTTTTTCTATATTTTCTTAGCGTTGATCTTCATTGACCTTTAGAATAACAGCCATTGAAATGTTTGACAATACAGAATACCAAAGTGAAGTATGTAGGTCTGATCTTTGATTGGTAATCAATTTACCTTTTAGAATGTATTAATTTCGCCAACCGTAATGACACTTTATTTATACCGAGTTCTTTTTTTGTTTTTTTCTGGTTTCATTGTAATATTTAGGAATATTTACATGTACTTGCTTACAGGTCTATGGATTATCATTACTATTTGTTCATTGCTTCCTAACTCACCTAAAGTTATTGAGACCTTATGTTTAATTACTTTTTTCTTGCTACAACAATAAGGTCTGTACACCTGCACTACAAGGATATCAACAAGAAGCTAGGACTGAAACATAAGCTTTTGTACCATGCAATACAATTCCTATAACCATAAAAGATGAATACGACTCAGAATGCATCGAATATGAATTATGTAAACAAAACGTTATGTAACGAAAAGTGTTTGCAATGCCGCCGCAACGCGCGGCCATGGAAACATGCTAGTTATATTTATTTTTTATAGTGGTATTGGATTTTAATAATCCAAAGTTTGGGCCATTGGCCGATAATAATTCGAACTTTAACGTTGCCCAAGATAATACTAAGTGGACATGTGAGTGTCAAAAATGAACCTCCGTTAACTCTGAACTAACTGGGTTAGTGAAAGCTGATGTGGTTGTTGATGTGGCATGCTGACGTAGACCAGATGCTGACGTGGCAGCTGAGGTGTCATGATGAATTGGAAATTATACATATATTAAAAAACCTCCATCTTCATTAACAACAACATCATCATCAGCTTCATCTATCATCGACTCATCTTCATTAACAAACCAGCTTCCTCTCTCTCCTCCACCTTCTCCTCTCTCTCTCTCTCTCCTCCGCTTCTCTTTCCTCCCCGCCCCCTACAACCCACCTCTTTCTCTCTCTCCAAACCCCTCCATTTCCCATCAATCAAAACCCAAGCAACAGACATTGACACCACATTCTTCGATAATATTAACCCAGATAAAATAACAACCTTTGACCCGTCGAAAACGCCCGACGACTTTGTGGCCACGCCGTCGTTTAATGAGGGCCCATAGGAGACTGAGGAGCAGATTGCTAGAGCTTATGAGGAGCTGTGTGGACCCGCGTATAGTGGAGATCATGTTGGGTAATGGTGTTTATGTTTTGGATTCTAAGGTTAAGAAGACTAGTTCATTTGGGAAGGTTAAGAAAGATAAGGTTAGAGGTGGGTTTGAAGAGAGAGTTGTTCAGGTTTGTTTAATGTTTTGATTTTGAATTGTGGGTTTATGATGATTTTTTTATTATGTTGTTTTATGAGTTGGGTTTTGTTCACTTTGAGAAATTTAGGGGTTTGGGATGTGAGTTGACTTTTTGGTCAACGTTTGTTGTTGAATTATGTTGCTTTATGAGTTGGGTTTTGATTGATATTGGGTGTTTGAACTGCATTTTTGGTTGAATCTAGCTAGGTTTTGGTTGGATTATATAGTGAATTTGGTTAGAGATAATCATGATGAAGGAAGGTCGATGATAAATGAAGCTGATGATGTTGATGTTGTTAATGAATAGGGAGGTTCAATAAAAAAGTTATTTTCCAAGTCATGACACCTCAGGTGTCACATAAGCACCTGGTCCATGTCAGCATGCCACCTCAGCTGCCACGTCAGCTTTCACTAACCCAGTTAGTTCAGAGTTAACGGAGGTTTATTTTTTACACCCACTTGTCCACTTTCCGATTATTATCGGCTAATGGTCCAAACTTTGAATTATTAAAATCCAATACCCCTTTTTTCTATTATGATAGCTGTAGTTAGCATGAATTTTTGTGCATACATAGTTGGAGCTAGTTTTTACTGGTAACAGTCTCTCTACTCTCTGGGATACAGGTAGGGTGTGTCTGCTGGTTTTAATCTTTACTTTAAGTTTTATTATTAGTAAATTTAGTATGTTTATTTAGTTGTAGATTGAAGAAAGAGAGTGAGTAGAGAGCTTTGATCGATTCCATAGGAAAGTAATAGAATATGTGTAAATAGGAAACTATTTATGTTAGAGGAAAGATCCGGTACAAATAGCTTTTTTGGTAAGAACTGTGAGAATCAAAGGAGGGTATTTTTTTTTTATTTTTTTTTTAAAAATTTTTTTTCCCCATATTGTTAAACATGTATTATAGTATTGAAAACTAAAAAAAAAAAAAAAAATTTGGTGTAGAGTAATTACGTGTAGAGTAATTACATAATTACTCTAGTGTAAACTAATGTATTTACCTTAATGACGTAATTACACTAAAAAAAATTTTTTTTTTTAATTTTTTTTGTATTATTCATCTAGAAAGAATGTTTAAGCACATGGGAAAAAAAATCTAAAAAAAAAAATAAATTTTTTTTACCCCCTTTGATTCTCACAGTTCTTACAAAAAAACTATATGTATTTGATCTTTACTCTTATTGTGTATATCTTCTTCCCTAAAATACAGGATTGTAGTTATGATGTAATCTCTATATATTGAATCACAAATCAAGGAGAGGATCAAGGATCCATCTGTCCTTTCATGGTATCAAGAGACCTAGGTCTTTTCGATCCTACCTTCTTCCCCACCTCTTCTGTGGCCGCTGTCTTCTAAACGGTCGGCCGCCTCTCCTCCATCCCTTCCACCTTCATTCTTTCCTATGTTCCGATAACCATCTCCCAATGGAAACCAAAATTCATCCTGCTACCACAGTCTCTAACATCAAATCCTTAATCCCCATTACCCTGGAAATCGACACAAGCCATTATGGCGCTTGGAGTTCCATATTCCAGATTCACTGTCGGGCTTTTCAAGTCGACCAACACCTTCGCTCGAAACCTGCTACCAAAACTTCTTCTTCTTCCAAAGCCCTAGCAGACAAAGACAAACTTGAAACCCCCCCCCCCCCCCCCACACACACACACAACCGATGACTCTTGGAACCATCTAGACACCATTGTACTCCAATGTATCTATAGCACAACCTCCAATGACCTCATCCACACCATAATCAAAAAGATTTATACCGCGTACGATGCTTGGACTACTCAAGGAAATTTTTTCCAGAACAACAAAGCAGCACGCGCCATCCACCTTAATAAAAATTCTCCTCAACCAAACTTGATGGCTTTCCAAACGTTTCTTCGTATTGTGAACATCTTAAGTCCCTTGCTGAACAGTTGACAAGTGTGGGTGCACCAATTGACAACAATAGTCTTGTCCGTCAACTCATTACCGGCCTACCGGAACAATATGAGGGTATCGCCACAATTCTTCAAAACCAAGCCCCTCTCCCGTACTTCTATGTGGCACGTTCGAAGGTTATTATGGTCGAGCAACGCAAGGCCAAAGTTGCCTTACATGCCTCTCAGGCTGCCGGTACTGCCCTCCATACATCCACCACTCGGTCCCCTCACCCGAACCACGACTATCATCAAACCAGGAACAGCACAACACTGATCGTTCCAGGGGACAGGGCCGATCACGCGACAGGGGCCGTGGATGCTCCTCATGGGGCCGGGGCAGATCTTTGAACCAAAACCCATACAATATGCACAGTCCCACCTGGCCCAATTACTACCCATCACCATGTGCCGCCCCAGATCCTACAACCACTTAGCCAAACTAGACTGTTCCCCATGCCCATACCCCACCGTCGGCCCAAAACACCCACGACAGCCCAATCCACAACCGGGGCTTCTCGGCCCAAAACCCCCTGCCCAAAACCAAGCTTACACTGTTTATATCCCAACAGACATCGAGCAGGCTCTCTACACCGTGTCGTGAACCCACCGGATGCTACTCAATACATGGATACCGGCGCCACTTCTACAATGGGTGACACGCAAGGTAACTACCAAACTTTTTTTAATAATAGCATTCCTCAATCTATACTTGTTGGTGATGGCTCGACCATTCCCGTACTTGGACATGGCACCAAAATTTTACCACCACCCTTCCCACCCTTTGTCCTTAAATATGTTTTATGTGCCCCAAAACTTGTCAAAAACCTTATATCCGTTTGTCGGTTCACAACTGACAATTCGGTTTCTGTTGAATTTGACCATTTGGTTTTCTTGTGAATGATTACAAGACCCAGATCCCTATCCCACGATGCAACAGCAGCGGTGACCTTTACCCTCTCGTTCTTGGATCCGGGACTTCTACGAGACCATCAGCCTTTGCAGCCATCTCCTCAACTCTTTGGCATCAACGTCTTGGCCACCCCGGACAAGCCTCTTTACAGTCTTTAAAAAATAATTCTCATGTTTCTTTTGATACTTTGAATAAACATGTATGTCAATCTTGCATTTTTGGCAAGAGCACTCGTTTACCATTTATTAATTCCAGTACTCCTGTTTTTCACTCGTTTGATATTATACATAGTGATTTGTGGACATCTCCAGTCCTTAGCACCGTAGTCACCAATATTACATTCTTTTTATTGATGACTTTACCAACTTCCTATGGACTTGCCCAATTTCTCGAAAGTCACAAGTTTATTCCATTTTTTGTACTTTTCATAATTACATTAAAACTCAATTTGAAAAGAGAATTAAAACCTTCCAATGTGACAATGGAGGTGAATACATTAACTACAATTTCCACACTTTTTTAACCAACATGGCATGCTCTTTCGCCTGTCATGCCCCCAACCTCCTCCAAAAATGGTAAAGTCGAACGCCAAATTCAAACCATAAACAACATGACCCGAACACTTCTGGCTCATCCTCTTTACCCTCCTCGTTTTGGGACCATGCCATGGAAACCACCACCTACCTCCTAAACATCCTTCCCACCAAAACACTCAAAAATAAACACCCACCGAAATGCTATACCAACGCACCCCCACTTACGAACATCTTTAAGTGTTCGGTTGTCTCTGGGTAAAAAGACACACACTTAGTGGCTTAATCCTCTACTATCTATATCTAATTTAGGGTCGGTACGGTCTTTATACTCGGTCCTTGTGATAAGCCAAGACTTGATTGTGCGACTTGGTTTCATTGTCTATGTGAAAGCTTTGGCGCAAGTCAAGGATTGGTGAACCCGTGTTGAAAAGAAACGGTCTTTATTTTCTTTCATTACTATATTGCCACACAATTAGTAATAGACCACTTACTTTTTGATAAATTATTTAAATCAAGTAAAGGATGCACGTGTTCTAGTTAGTCACGACTCCTGTATGATATTAAGTAGAAACTTGTTCTGTCATGCTCCGGCCACCGTCAAGTTATTCATAAAAGTTTAGAATAGTTAGATGTCTATATTGCAACATTAAGGAGTCGGTGATTCGGGGTTGGGTTAACACAGTCTCGAGTCTCTTTCTTTTCATTGTTGAGAGGTGAGCTATCCGATTTGGGAGACCCTGATAAAAGCCTTAAGAACACAAGTCGTTTATACAGTTGTCACCTCTAGAGAATGTGTTAATATAACTCAAAGTTAAGCACAAGTGCGCAACTTAAACACACCACTTTAATAAAAGTCGACTATTTATTCATACCTGTTTCCATTTGATCCCGAAGTAGCATCTTTGTTTTGTTATTGATTTCTCTCACAGTTTACATCTCTCTTCTACTTTTCTTCTAGCAATTTTAAAACTCTCTTTTATGTAATTTTTAGGAAGCTGAGTAGTAAAAATCGTGTGCTTTGGTTCAATACTCGGTACTTGCGTATCTTTATACTACTCACGATAGGTACGCTTGCCTGTTGTGTGGGGTCTAGAGCATTGAGCAATTATCGTTTTAGATTATAAATTTAAAATTTGAAATCGTACCACTGTTTTCCAACTTAATTCCAACTTAATTTCTTTAGCCACTTTTAAAGAAAAAAGTTTAAATTTTGCTAAAACCCCATTACATCACCAAACAATCCTTACAACAACACCTATAATCCTGGTTGACGTGATCATCCAAAATTCAGGTGGAAAAACAATAACAACACCATGCAACCACCCGGTTTCAGTCAACAAAACAACCAACAATGCCCTCCGAACAACGGTTACCTGTCCGTGGATGAAAAACTCATAAAAATCAAAGCCCGATCAGCAGCTCGAATGGACGAGAAGCTCAACAACAGAGACAAGAGGCTTCAAGGACTCGATTCCACCATCAGGAACTAGGAAATACAAATGGGCGTGACGGCCAAGTCACTCGTAAAGAGACCCGTCGGAGGTCTTCCAAGCAACACTGAAACCAACTCAAAGGCCAATGTGAGTGCCATAACTCTTCATAGTAGTCGGGTTTATCCCGAACTAGCTATATCTACTAATGAAGGTGTTACACCACCCAACCCACCCGAAAATGAACCCGCTCCAACCATAACAGTTCCCAATGTTGTTGCACCAGAAAACTCAACCGCCAGCTCACCAATGCCGGTTAATGAAGGCCCCGCAACCAACCAGAATCCTCCAGTTGCTCCGCTGCAAGAACCATCGTCAAAAATGGTACGGAGGGAATATCGGCCTAACATACCTTATCCCGATCGTTTGATGAGACAGAAGACTGACGAGCAATCTCAGAAGTTCACCGAACTCCTAAGTATGCAAAATTTAGAAGGACCTCTTGAGCAACAAAAGAACCTTGAGGCAGCAATCAAAGGTAACGCACTGGAGTGCGCGGCACTGCTCCAGCAAAGCCTCCCGCCAAAGCTGACAGATCCAGGGAAGTTTTCTCTACCTTGCTCTATGGGTAACTTGCTGACGAATTATGCCTTAGCTGATCTTGGTGCAAGTGTGAACGTTATGCTCACTTATATCTACAAGCAACTCAACTTAGGCGACCCTCGACCTCTGATAGCTACAATCGAGTTGGCGGATGGTACTGTAAAGAAACCCGAGGGGATTGTCGAGAACCTACTCATCAAGGTAGGAAAATACGTTTTCCTTGTTGATTTTTTCATCCTCAACATGGGAGAGAGTAATGCTCCTATTATTCTCGGCCGACCATTTTTAGCTACCGCTCAAGCTGCTATAGATATGAGTGAAGGAATTGTTACGCTTCGGGTTGGCAGCCACAAGTTGCACTACACCGCCGGTGGAAAAGAATATGTATCGGACAATCCATTCGACGTGGCCAACTTTATTGATAAACAATTAGATTATCAATTAAAGAAAGCTAAAGGTGCGGACGTGACACCACCAGAAGAATCCGCGGTGGGGCTTGACAACACTAAGTGGATTGACGAGTACTAGGACAACCGTCAGAAGGGTGGCGGGAAAAAAAGAGGCAGACAGAAGAAAAACACCACCGATGTTCCGGAGGCCAGGAAGGAAGCAGTCTGAGCACCACACATCTTGTCCAGCTAAAGACGTGAAACGTGGCGCTACCCGGAGGCAGCCCAGATTAATAGATTAGAAGAATAAGTTGAGAGGTTGGTGCATACGGTAGAAAATCTAATCAGGAACCATCAGGTATGGTCGTTCACTCTTGATATTTTCTATCACGCGGGATGCCCTTTGATGTGTTGCAAAACACATCTCTTTTCCTATTTATTTTGTAGTAATTTTCGAGTCTTTTTATTAATGTTTTATTAGGTTTAGGCTTATACTTTTCTATTTTATTTATTTTAGCATATTATTAGATCTGTATTAGTTTTGAGTTATTTTTAGTATTTATGTATTTATTTAATATTTTGTAGGTGTTCATGGACGTTGGAGCGTAAACAAAGAATTTTCGTCGAGCCAAGAACACCCGAGATGCGAGCACCAGGGGAGCGAGCTTAGAGTTAATAATAATAATAATAATAATAGTAATAATAATAATAATAAATAAGCAAAAGGCCCAAGACTTTTTTTTTGAACGGCAAATTACTTTTATTCATCACCCAAAATAAACAATACATTGTACAAGTGAGAAACTTAACACAATGTAAGACACCCAACATACCATCCTGAATATACAACTATTACATCGTATATTTTCTACTCGTGTCCCATACCCTTTTACACTCCTCACCCCTTAGACCACCTCATCCCCGTCACTACTGGCTTGGGCTTCTCATACGCCTGGTCCGCTTCCTAGGCATTGTCACGCCATTTTGGCCCCCTCCCCCCATTGAGCCAAAGAAATAAATTTGTCCTTTCTTAGTAGCCTCTGATAAGCCCACCTCATTACGTGGTTCATTCGGCGCGTGTATTTCGTTCACCCAAGCTTGATCGAAAGATTGCGTGTGTCCTGCCTGTTGAAATTTTCGTTCGGTTATATCTTGCCCGATATAATCTTCTTGTACCCCACAATTTTCCTTATTCTCTCCTATATTTTCTTGGTGCTCACAATTATCATTATTCCCACAATTGGAAATATGGAAAAGATTGTTAGCTGGCATATTATTATTATTAATATTATTATTGTTACCAATAGAGTTGTTGTCCCCACCACTTAGGCTACCAACACCTGTGCTATCAATCCCTACATTATTCTCCTGCATGTTCCCAATTCCAACCTCATCATTAATTTTTTCCCCATCTCCATGCAGAGTCTCTTCGTCTCCTCCTTGACCTTTCGCTTCCCCATCTGCCGGAATTGGTTCGGCCACCATGTTAATCGCCGGAGAACATGTGTTTGTGTCACCGATGATCTCGCCTTCTTCAACGTTGTCATTTGTATCGTCCATCACCTGATCACAGCATGGTGTTTCCACCACCGCATTGTTATGAGGAGACTCACAATTCTGCGTGCTACTTGTGCTCCTATTCCACTTGTCCATTCTCTTGAGAACGAAATCCGGGCACCAAACTTCTTCTGTTTCCTCCACCCATACTCTAATTCGTTGTTATTTCCACCTGAGTTCAACCTCCTTCGAAATACGTTTCCCATCGTTAACTAGCACAACAACATTTTCAAAAGCAAAGTTACCGTCCCTTTCACTGGCCTGGGAACCCTGAACCACCGTCCCGAAATTCGCTGCAATCCGATCGATGACTTCTTTGTCCCATAAGTGAACTGGAACGCCCGTCACTTTTAACCACGCAATTCTCTCGAATGATGAAAGCTGGTCATCCCACCACTGTAACTTTCGAAAAAGGCCCAAGACTTGGGAAGGCCACATGAAATCACGACTAGAGCATGTATTATTTGACTTTTGGACATAAAAAAAAAAAGAGAGGATAGGCCAAGAATTGGAACAAATTGTGTAGAAACTCAAGTAATAACAAAAGAGGAGTGGGCCGATACATTGGATTTGTATGGCATGAGGTTGAGTGGACTGTTGAGCCCAACTGGTTGAATAAAATAAACCTACGTCGAGTGGGAATAAAAGGGGGATGACTCGACGACAGAATATTATGATCGAAGAATACAACAGTCGCCTAAAAGAGGGATCGCAAATCAACAGCGAATCTAAAAAGAATAGAGGGGAAAAGGCTTGGTTCAAGTATTGAAGGCTCGGGTTTGATCATTGCAAGTTATAGCTTTTATATTTATTTACTTTGTGTCTATGAATATTGGTACAATGACTTTGCTATATTTTGAACCTATGTTTTTATCTTGTTCCACTACTATTATGTTTGGCTAAAACATTAGTGGCCACCTAGGTTTGACATGATAGACTTTTTGATTTTGGTTTATGTTTTGGATTTGGATTTTATAGTTGGATTTATGTTTTAGTAAGAAACTTGTTTATAATTCTATGATGTGTGTGCGTACTTTTTACTATTTTATGATCTTTTGATGTTCCACGAGTGTCTTAGTGAATGTCTTTCATGTTTGGATGCTTGTTAGAATTACTTGCTTTGTGCTTGTAATTTACTTTATGATTTTAGGCCTAAATTCCATAGGAACATTAATTGGGAGTTTAGAGGTAATTAGTATTCTTCCTACTCTTGAGACAGAGATGTGATAGGTAGTCAGGTTTGTCTTTGGTGCTAGAGGTTTAGGCAAGAAACGCTGAGAGATCAGGTTTTCCTAGGTTTTCTAGTATTATTTGTTTATCTGTGTCATAGATTGACTTTACAGGTTACTCCTTGCACTTTAGGGTGTATTGTGATTGGAGAGTGAGAAATCTAAACCAATCTAGCGAGTACTTTAGCATAGTTAGTGAGACCGAGAGGTGATCTAACCAATCAGTGAGATTAGTAGCCTTTAGGATTCCTTTTCGGTCAGTCTTGGTAAATGATCCGAGAGCCACTAGGATACTAGGGGTGAATATTATAAGATCCTGATTACAAACGTAGTTTCCAAAGCCGGGGCAGTTCCAATTTCATTAGTAGGATTCGTTACCTAGGTGGTTGCCTTTCCCATCTCTGATTTCTCTCCTTAGTGATGATCTGCTATCTATTAATTTAAGCCTTTTAATTTATTTACTTTAGTAATTAATTAATAAAAAATTCACAAAAGTCCAGTTTGCTAGGCTAGGAGTCGATAGAGGTCTAGTACCGAGAGTCGCCACATTTTGTCCACGATTCGATATTCCGGACTTACTTGCTCTGCTACACAGCGACCGGTGCACTTGCCGTTAGTGTGTGGTTCAGCGGGTTTTTCCATTTTTAAAACTTGACCCGAATTTATTTAAACACATTTTCACACATCACCCTCTCGGCATTAGGACCAGTAACTTGTTTTTATTTTTATTTTTTTCGTTACTAATAAACTATTGTAGTACATGCCAAGTGGTTTCTCTCAAGGAAACATTCGTGTTGAGACAGCTGCGGGGATCGACCACACGCAGACCGTTGGAGAGCAAAAATGGGAGATACTTATTCCTTTTGACTTGCCCACTTATTTTCGTTGCACACACATATCACATAGTATATTAATTTAAAATTGTTTAAAAGAATTAAGTATGAGATGTTTAAAATTTTTGCAAAATTTAAACACCTCAATGAAATCAACAAACCGTAACTAAATGGGCAAAGTTTTTAAAAGTGTTTTTGGAAACAAAAATATTTTCAAACCCTTTAAATCCGCCCAACGATCTTGCGGGAGATTAGGGAGGTTTTGGTAGACCTATATGAGGTCTATACTGGACTTGTACTACACTCATAGATCTATATGAAGTCTATACATGTACTCTACTACACTCATAGCCTTATATAAGGCCTACACGGGACCTATAATACACACTTGTATCCTTATACGGAGTATGTACTACACCCATAGGACGATACAAGCTAGACTACAGGATACAAAACGATAATATACGATATGATACTAACCATAACTATAGTACACGTATAGGCCTATACGGTACCCATAGTACACTCGTTGGCCTATATGAAGTCTATGCGAGTCCTACATTACACTCATAACATATATGAGGCGTATGCGAGATCTATACTACACTGGTAGCCTAATACGGGACCTCTACTACACCCATAGACCTATATGGAACCTATGCAAGACTATATGATACAATACAATATGATAATATATGATACAGTACTATGCAATACATATACTACACCTATAGGCCTATACAAGACCTACACTACACTCATATCTCTATAGGAGGCCTATAGGGGACCTACACTACATTTATAGTCCTATGTGATATCAATACTATACCCATAAGCCCATACGAGACCTATACTACACTCGCAGGACTGGACAATTTAATATGATAGTTCATGTAATATGCAAAAATGCATTTTACAACATGTTTCATATGCAAGTAATATATAGTTTGCCAGAAATACAACCATATATTAATATATTAAGTTTATTTTTTATATTTATAAACACGTACACCAAACTCTTAACCCTTGTCCACGTTCTTGTGTTTTTTATTCATACGTTTACACTCTTACTTCATGAAGAAGTCGATAATCTAACTGCGAATTGTGATGACGTAGGACATAAGGTATTAAATGCAGGCGTAGTGTATGGCCCTTGAAATAAACCTTCGAAAATCACTTTGTATGCTGCTTCGGTTAAATGTACTCCATCCCAGCTAACATATGTATTTGGTTCATCACACACACTAGCATATTCATCTCCACATTTTGCCGTTAAATTGTAATTATACGGTCCTCCACCACCACAACATGCCTTTAAAGCTCCGCGTGTGAACCCTACGAACGTGAATGGATCAATAATGTATTCATTCAAGATGAAAGTGGTTGTATCATCATATACTTCGAGTTTAAAACATGTTATTTACCAAATTTGTATGGAGAACGGTAAATTTGCATGGCAGCATTGTAGTAATCAGCATAGATGATATTAACATTAGGATGAATCTCTCGAATCTGATTAAGTTTAGTTTGCAATAGTTGGTTGTGATACTCAGCAAACTGATTCAACTGAGTGAGGCAACCTGTTGTGGGGTCATACTCCTCGTTCTTAGAACCTCGTACGGTCAAATGTGCCGAAGAACAACCGACTGGAAAATTCCCCGGAACAACTATTGTTTGAGCTCCTATCTCAATCACCTCCTGTAAAAAACTATGATATTTTAGCCGAGAAATGAACATAAACACCACAAAAAAAGTCACTAAGCGTTTTGTAGGAGGCGTACAAGATATTTGGAGAAACAATTAGCAAAAAATATAATATTTTTGCATAGGGTGCATACTGTAACACGAACAATGCGCATCTTTTGTGCCCAATGCAAAAACATAATATTTTTGGAGAAACAATTAGCATAAAATACAATTTTGTTTTGCCCATAAATGGGAAATATATGTGCATATATGTACAAAAGTAAATTTTTAGGACGCATGGTATATTTTAATATATAGGTTGTAATCATCTATAAAAGTACAATTTTAAATTTGAAAGGAAAAAAGAAATACAAGGATTGTTTTGTTTAAAATGTTGATCAACTTGACAATTCTTGTGAGTTTGTATTGTTGAAGTGTTAGCTTCTTACATTGATCGCTGAGGCTATGCTGTTAACAACAAGAGGAACAAATGATTTGATCTCATCTATGGGTTTTTCATCGCGTAGAGGATAATTGTATTCGTTGCCGCCAATCTCTCCCATTAGGATTAAAGAACTTCCAATCAAGTTTCTACAATCTGCCAACCAATCGATATTTATGAGAACTTACTACATTGTCGTTGAATCATAGATATTGCATTACCTGAAGCATTGCCACAAAAATAAGGCAACGAGTGCTTAAACCATCTTAACTGAATGTCTAAAGAAGCATTTGTCACTGAATTGTGAATCCCTTTTTTTGCAAGAAGTTGTGAACTCACTGCTGTAGCACCCGCAACCGCATAATTCACACCATGGTTTAACTTTACCACATTACTACTCCCTATACGCATATATGGTGGTATGAATGGGAACCCAAGACTCTCCGCTATATAAACAAAACATAAAAACTAATGTCATAATTTGCGAATAAAATGTAGAACAAACAATTCATGAAACGATACATTGACATGACATAATAAAACGGGTTAGGTTTGATGTACACGAGCATTCGGAACATAAATGAATGGACATTTGATGAGACAATTATAAACATGTCTAAAGGAGTTCAAATCGATTAACACATTAATGACGTACATAACATACTTTTATTATATGTAAGGAGGTTTATAAGTTGACACAACATGTTCATTAGACCAACGTAGTCTTAAAGCATGTATATGAATCATTCAGGTGTAACACCTTAATTGCTCTTTAAGTTAACAGTATAACCAACTTGAGTTAGGAGATGGGCAGAATATTTTATTTAAAAATGGAGGGGGGGGGGGGGTTTGTGACAGTTATTATCAAACTACTTACTAGAAAACGTACCAAAATTTACTCTAAAATAAAGGCAAAAGGTGAGAGTAAATAACATAGTTATAGTTTTTTAAAAGGGCCGCAATCCATGAAGCCCTCCGGATACCTCCTACCCATCCAGGATCACCACCGCCGGAGTCCCGGATAGGGAAACTAGGTTCTAGGCCAGAGAGAGAGAGTTGCAAGCATGCAAAGTGGGTGCAAAGGAGAGACAGAGGTTGTCAAGTGGTGGTGTGCAGATAGTCAAGATGGTGGGTTGCGCTGTGATAGAGGGGTACCCAACACCATCTCGGGTGGTGCCGTGGGTAACCTTACTACTCTTAAAGTACAATATAAGCTACTAGCAATTTAACATAACATAATTACACTAAATATTATTTGTTTATTATAGCGTATGCATATTAACAGTATAAACTAGTGGAATTCTTATGCGTGTTGTGAGGAGAATTCGGTCGACATCGGCTAGGTTATGGTATCAGTATGGTAACGCTTAGTACAACAACCGAAAGAGACAAAAACAAATATTGGTAGTGATAATGTTATTATTTGGACAATGTAAGTTCGAGTTGTCATAGAACAAATACAGTGTCGATACTCGCTATATTGCGAATACTACTCCATTTTTAAGGAAACTAGAAACCACAAAACGACTATCGGTACCGAAGTTGTGCAAACGGTATTGTTTTGGTTCGTCTTAAAGAAAAAAAAAATCAAATATATTTGACACGCTCGATTTGGCAATTGTATATTTCAAATGTATACTACGTTATATTATTAAAAATGATGAAATGAGTAAACAATGTCGCTTCTAAAAAATGCAAGGTAGCTTTGATAATATTGTATATTTTTGCTTCGGTCGCTTTTACACTGTTACTCACAACTTGATTCCAAAAAAACCATATATCAAGACTTGATAAAAATAGACACATCGCAAATGCATACTCAAAACACAGTATCTTTTAAGCTATAAAAGAACAAATGTATGCTCAAAATTAATTATAAAAATAAATTTTCGACTTAAAAAAACAGTAATAAAAAACGAATAAATGCATCATTCTTGTATACGAAAATTACAATATAACTAGTGGAATTCTCTCACATGTTACGGTGGAAAGGTGAGCGATATATGTTCGATTCAGTGCGTTATTGGTATAGTACCGACACTTGGTATAACAACTAAGCTAAAACGCAAAAAGTAAAGTCGTGATATGCCTAAAAAGGATATCAAAACCTATTTTACATCGATTGAAAACTATAAAACCGAATATTAGTAACAATTCCAATAGTGCCGACACAGGTATCGATGTTGTTGCATCGGAATTGACGTGGTATTGATATTTTTGAGACGGTATCAGTTTTGTTCGTCATGCTACTGGTACAACGGTGACATTTACAATAGTTTACGATATAAAAAAGATAATCGATTATGAATGCAATATAAAAAAATAATCTATTACAAATACAACTATTTTTCAATGAATACAGAAACCAAAAAGATTGATAGCGCTACTAAAGTTGTTAGAATAGTATTGTTTTGGTTCGTCACGGTAAAGAGAAAAAAAAACATTATTGTTTTTTTAACAAAATTTTTGTTGAAATGCAAAAAAAATAATCACCTTACAATATTTAGATTACTATAAAGCAACCAATTATCTATACATATAATAAACCAAAGCTATTTTAATGACATGGCATTCAAAGAGAGTATTCTCTCTATTGAGTGTGCCATGTGTCATCCCATGTGGCAAGGGCTTTATTTTAGGAAAATAATAATTTAAAATTTAAAAACATTATTAGATTTTTATCTCTAATATTTTTTCCCATAACTTTTAAACATTAATATATTTTATACACGAGAATTTTTTAAAGAAAAAAATTACACCAAATTAACGAGCGTTTTATTATCTTTCTAACGGGTACCATAGTGCTATATAAAAAATGGAGAAAAAAATGACTATTTTTTTGTGTGGTTTTGTTCATACAAGAAAAAAACACAAAGTGTTCAGGTTATTCATTAATCATGTATAGGCATGTCATTAGTTATGCTCAAACCAGTAAATATGATTTTATTTACAACATGTGTTAGCATTGGAGTTGTACATTGTTTTAGGTTAGGTTTTAATATTAGTATTATACATTGTTTAAGGTTATGCACTAACATTGGAGATACATTGTTAATTGTTTTAGGTTAAGTGCTACCCGAAGCTTTCCTGCATGTAACTGTAAAACGCATCAGTCTATTTCAGGTGTAAAATTGATATTTCAAATTAGATTTCTCAACCCGGGACGCTCCCGGGATATAATCTAGTATTATTAGAATAATTAAAAGGGTAATCAACATGAACTAATAAAAAAACAAATATGGGGTAGCGTTAGTAATATGTAAAATAGGTCGTTATGTTTCTGACTGTTTCTACTAGTCACAAATTTTAGCCCCTTAGCCAAATTTTGTAGTAGTGAAGACTTACCAAGGAAATCGATGATTAGTCGGCCATCGGAGGCACGGCCCGTGGGTATGTGAAAGAAGGTTTGGCCATACGGAGGTAAAAGACTCTCGAAAGTTTGGTTGGTGATGAAACCTAGATGTTTTATGTTACCAGTGTCGGCAATCGAGTCGCCAAAGCTGATAATGGAGGTATAACAGCCATTTGCATACAAAGAGCCGGTCCACAACACCACCAATAAACCGGCAAAATACACTGCATTTGATGATGGAGAAAACGCCATATGATTTGGATATTGGAAAGGAGTGCTTACATATGGTTTATTTGTGGTTGCAAATTAATACTATTGCTCACATGTACCTACTCAAATAGTAAAGCACGTGTTAAAAAAGTGTGGTCAAAAGTTTTTGTAGGGCTGGCAATGGGTAACGAGTCGTGTTCATGTTTAGAACTTGATTTTTCGCGCGCGTCAGAGACCTGTTAACCTGTTAGGGACACGATTTGCCAGCCCTAAGTTTTTGTTAACGTTGTAAATTTGGACCCATATAATTTACTATCCCATCCACCCTTGTCTCCTGCACAATGCCACCTAATTAACTGCCCAACCCATCTTCTCCATCTCTACCACAGGTTGGCACATCACTGGGACACATCTCCCTCTCACAACAAAAGACATTCTCCCCTTAGCATTAGATTTTTTTTCCCTCTCTCTTATCCACATCATCGAGCCACTTCATCAAGGGCTTGGACGGATATTTCTTTTTCTCCGGCGTTGGAGATAGTAATGAAACTTATGGCTAGATGGTGTGATCTCGAGTACCACCCTTGGGTAGATGATAGTAGATCGGCTATACCGTCCCTCCACCCTCGGGTACATGCATGTTTTGGCTAGGTCAATTGGGCAGTGGTTGCCGAATGCGTTGATGGTTCAAATTCAAACAGTCAAAATTCATTTCTATACATCTACTTCTTCAACGTATTTTTTACTCCAAATTCATTTCTATACACGATTCTTCACTTCTACTTCTCCACTTTTTTACATATTTTTTACTCCATATACTTTTAAAAAAATGAAGTGGTCCGAGGAGGAAGAAATTGCGTTGGCGACCTCTTAGGTAAGCGTCCAGGAAATAACGACGCCTAGCAAGAGACAATCGTTCTTCTTGGAATAGAGTTTTTCCTCATTTCCACCGATATATGGATTGTGAAACCGATCGCACCCTACACCAACTAAGTTCGAAGTGGGGTGATCTGAAAATGAAGACAACACTGTATAACAAGTTATACAATGAGGTCATGAATGGCGAAGATGAGCCAAACAAAGACGAGACCATTGAAGTGACTAAAATAGAGTACAAACATAGGTACGTCAAAACTTTACACATATTTTGGCTTGTCAAATTCAAAGGATACACAGTCAATGATGGTGAATGTGATTTGAGTATTCGACTTTGTTTTATGTATTCGAATTCGGAATGGAGTATTTTTTTGTACTTTTGGTTTTTCTTATTAATGTAAGACTTTTATTTATTTTAATGAATTTTAGTGTTTGCTTAATTAAATTAAAATGTTTATTGTATTTTAAAAAAATAAAAAATGTTCAGGGTACCTTCTGTTACCACAACCACTAAATATGTTGTTTTATTGTAGTAAGGTACAAAAAAAATTGTTTATTGTATTTTCAAAAAAAAATTAAAAATGTTCAGGGTACTTTCTATCACCACAACCACCAAATATGTTGTTTATGGTAGTAAGGTACAAATTTGTCTATGATTAGATAGTGTTAGGGTATATTTTAGCTTCATATCCTCCACCTTGATACTGCACGGCGTGGAAGCGCTGTGAAGCTCTTCCGCGCCAAGCACACCACCCCGGGTCCAGCATGGAGGCCGGCGTGGGTAAATGGGGTAGGATTCTCCACCAACCTGGGGCAAGTGAAACTTATTATGTGGCGGTCCCTCATGGTGGTCATAACTCGTCGTTTCTAAACGGCTAGTTTACTTAGAAAATTTAAAAAAAAATCATACATACATATATATATATATATATATATATATGTAGAGAGAGAGACAGACAGACAAAGAGAGATGGGTTAAAATGAGAACTAGTTTGAGTTTAGAGAAGAATAGGAACTCATTTATTAGCCACACATTTAATGAATTGTGTAATTTTTTTTAACAGCTCTCGGCCAGGACTATACAAGGTCAAAGCTCGGTCGACGCGGGATTCAAACCTGAGCACACCAAGATGGGAACCTCCTAAGGAGTAAACCCCCTACCTCCACCACTAGGTTGTGGCTTCATTTGTGTTTTAATTAAACCATTATAAAATATTAGATAAAATATTAATTGTATTACACCGGTGCAGTCACTTTGTTACACCGGTGTAAGGACGACGTAAATTTTTTTTTCATTTTTTGTATATTTCTTAGTTAGTCATTTTTACATCATTGGGTAAGAAAAATAAAAATTCGAATTTTATGTTGAAGTTCTCACGGGCCTCACAACTGGAGTGAGTTCTCAACTGAACCGAATTCTCTCTCTCTCTCTCTCTTTATATATATAGTGAAGAGTTCAAATGAGAAGAAAAAGAAGAAATTTAAACCAATAGAAAATCTCTATACAAACACATTCTCCACTCTCAAACTCACCAACCTATCACATTCATCATTATAAAAAATGAGAGATCAAAGTTCATCATCATTGTCGATTGACTCGAGGCTTGTATCGTCTTCTGAGGAGAAAACGGAACTAATAATATCAGCGGTTCAGAAAAGTCATTGAGTCTAAGACGAAGGGATTTCACAAGCCAAAAGAAGGAAATATATAATATGTGATCGACTCACGGCATATGAGTGATTGGTAAGTAATTATTTTGAACCCAATCCAACATATAATGGTACGAGTTTTAGGCGACGTTTTGATATAAGCCAATGTTTATTTCTAAAGACTAGAAATGATTTAGAAAGCATATGTGAATTTTTCTAACCAAAAACTTATACGCGTGGTAGTTTGGAATTTAGCACGTTGCATGATGTATCGTAAAACACATCTATTTTCCTATGTATTTTTGTATAAAATTTAATAGCTTTCTATTTGTCTTGAGTCGTTTTTTGTATTTATTTATTATTTTATTATTGGATAGGTTTTTATAGATTTTTATTAGTATTGTGTCACTTTGGTACTTAGCACGTTGCATGATGTATCGTCAATGTTTTCACCCGCCGCGACGATACGTGTTTGACAACGACAATGTTGGTGTTGTTTCAGCCAGAAAAGTATGGTGCTATTTTAGCCGGAGAACTCAATATTTCATTTACAACTTGAACATGTCAAAAAGTATGAACAGCATCGCCAACATAATATGCCTAACACAAAATGCATAACTAACATAAGACTTAATTTCCTAATACCCGTAACAAAGGAACTATACAATTGTTATATCATATTTTGAATTTATGAAAATGATGATGCACTTGCATTCAGATCACCAATCAGCATAAAGAGGGGTTTGCTTTTTGAAGGTAAGTTAGGTACAATAAGAAGTGGTATGCTTTCTGAAGGTAAGTTATCATACCTTTTGAGCTTTCTTCACTACTCCCATGAAATCTACAATGGAAAAGAGCAAATGACAACACATTAACCACATAACAATTTAGTCCTATAAAATTGTTGAAACATGTCCCATTTTCACATATCATCAAGCATTAAATTTGGTATCAATCGGTGTCCATCATCACAACCCTTAAAAAAATGTTAGGGGTGTCGCTAACGATACTAAAAGGTAATAAGTTTGTTAATAGTTTGAGTAAATAATTTATTGGTCGAGTGTGCGATGGTACCTTCCCTCTTGGCTAATTCATAATTTAATAACATCATACTCCTCGGTAAGCATGCCGAGCATTATGGCTACTGTTGACCAGCCTTTGACCAAGACCCAAGCTTCAACATAAGGAGCAAGCCATTCCGATCACTAAACTGAAGCGTATATTACTTTAAAAATTAAGAATGGACACTCTTGTTATCAAAAGAATAGATAACAGTAACCAAATAAATATTGGGGAAAATCGTCCAATTTACCTCTATAGAGTCAAGTGGTTCAAGATTTATTAATCAACGCTTCTGAACTCAGTTCAAACACCCAACCAATAAAGGGTATGTTCTGCACAAAAACTGAAAGTGTGGGCCAGAAACCACTGCAAAAAAAAGTAAATAGTAAGACCCCCTGTAGTGCAGCGCGAAGAGGGCGTGAAAAAGCAAGATAGCGCCCCCCACACCGCTACGGGGGGCGCTATGTATCAAATTTTGGTTTAGGCGTTAAGTTTATAGCGCTTGTTTGTTTTTGATTGGCCAATCTTCTAATGCCATGTGGAGGGACAACCTATGGTGATGATCGTTGATTGGTTTAGGGTTTTTTTTGGTTAAATTAGCGCCCCAAAACATTCTCTCCACTATACCCCATTTTGACTTAAAGCCCCATGCCGACTCAGCTGCCACGTGGACCAATCACAGAGGGGGCCCTTAAGTTTTTCCCCCTCCCACTACACATGGTCTAAGTAACCAATGTTAAATCGCTAAATCCTATCCTATAGTAATATAAACGTCGCTTTATGACACATCCAATAAACCTGAAAAGTATGATGAAACCATAAGCCTCTGCAAGCATTCCAATTACAGGTCATCCAATTATTACAAAGAATTACGTATACACAAACATACTCTTAAACGTGTTCAGTAGTATTACAGGAGAACTCTAAAGACTTGTGATATAAATCACTACTATGATGTCGAGTAATAAAATATAGGTTAATTAATACCAATATTGTTTCCTAAGATATAGATGTGAAATTGGTTAAATGATGAATACATGTATGGATATCATATAGCTAAGATCCTTTCTTGTTTTTATTCAAAGCAAGATGTGGAGCAACATTTATTTAGAATGAAGACACGTGAAGACATGGGGTCAAACAGTAAGAAGACAATAAAAACCTTAAAGTTGTTGCGTCTCATGAAGAACTTCCAACCACACTATAACGGTGCCACTGCCGTCATCGGAGACAGTAGTCGGCTAAACACGTTCGCCGGCAAGGCAACGACACTCTCTAGAACAACACCTTTTTTCTGTTTCTCCTGTCCGATCTTCGGTCAAAGAACATACGTCTCCGGTCTCTCTCTTCTCTCGATCGTGGCTCCAGAAGTGTGTGTGAGAGTGTTAGCTGCAACCACTCCGCCATCCTCCACCACTGGAATTCGAGATCGACCCATCACCATCAACGTCATAGTCATACCTATTGTTAATATCGTTACTTTCAAGTACCTCCGACGGGATCCTCATCTTCAAGACTTCAACCTGTAGCAGGACCAATAACATCAACCACCACCATCGCCTGTTTCACTTCAGCAGTAAGCCATCAAGACAACCATGATAAGCTATTATGAACTATGAAGGGAGAAAGGGATTGTTGAGTTGCCTTTGTTCAATGATAAGACGGTTACGAACATGCAGCCGTCGCAATGTGTCTGCCCTGATCCGCCACCTGTCTCTCTCTGAGCTCTCTCTCTGGCGTCGATTCTCTCTCTCTCTAAACTTATGAGTAAGTATGTGTGGGGGTTGAGAGAGAGAGAGAGAGAGAGTGTCAGTGATTGTGTATAATAATCTGAACCAACAGCCCTCTGGTCTAATAAAGTGAGGAACAATCGGCAGGTGTAGGGGATAGGAATATGGGAACCTGAACTGTGAAATATAATTGATCAGTCAATTGTGCTTAAACCTGCTGTACCGTACTCCCTGCACGGCTGCACGCATTTCAAAAACATTTTGCATGGAGTACTGTTCCAGAACAATAGATTATGTGAGAGGTGAGGAAGTTGCTAATTACTCCCTCCGTCCCAATTTAAATGTCCTACTTTTCTTTTTTATTTGTCCTAAATTAAATGTCTCTTTCCAAAAATAGAAATGTAATTTCCAGTTTTGCCTATAAAATACAAAACACAATCACCACTTTTAAGGATATTATTGTCATTTTATCACATACAAACAAAATATTTCTTAAAATGTGTGTTTTTTGAACTAGGACATTTAAATTGGGACGGAGGGAGTATATAGTTATAAATTTTACACACAGGTGTTCATGGACGTTAGAGTTTAAACGAGAAACTTTGGTCAAGTCACGAACACCCGATACGAGAGCATAGAGTTATAACAACAATGACAACGACAACAAAAACGACGACAAAAACAACAACCACCACGACAACAAAAACGACGACAAAAACAACAACAACAACAACCATGATGACGACGACGACCACGACGGCGATGATGACGACAACAGTTAACCCTTGCACTTTCGTGTGTATTAATATTAATAGGATCATTTAAATCGACGTTTTCGAGCATCAGAAGTGGGTGTTTCCAGATCAACCGAAGATGAGGTTTTGGACCGTTTTGCTTTATGCCTACTACTAGACATCATGGGCGGTACGTTAACCCGTTTAGGACTTCCTTTTAAAAGCTCCCAACACTTCATGTTTACGAATGTCCCACCCGTTGCGTTGTACTCCTCCAACGTTCTTTTAAATATATCCCCATCGCCTTGACCGCTACCCCAATTAACCAATTGTCCTTTGTATGTTGGTAAACTTCTTGAAACGCATGGCATCTCCCATTTATATCGGTGCATTTGCTTGATATCGAATCATTTTCCTAATATTCCCCTCTACCCATGACCTTAGAAAAGGTTTCTCGAATTTTCGTCCAAAAAATGGCAATGCTTGATAGTTGGCTACAAAAATTAGAACATATATATATATTTTTATACTTTACTTTTTAAAAATACATAGAATTATAAAAAATAACACTTACCAACATCGGGATCCTCCGAGATGTCGAGCCAAGCCCGTGCAAGTGCGTACTCCTCGTCTTTTGTCCAAGGTTGATACTTCCTTCTTGTACGAGGCGCGGGAGCTTCTTTTTTTTATGTCGCCGTTTTCCACGTTTAGAGCTCTCGGGTTCGCACTCGGTTGTATCTCCGGCACGTGTTCGATCTCGGGTTCTTCTTGATAATCATGCATACCGCCTATGCTTAGACTATGGGGTGTGGTTCCCCTTCCCCCTTCCTTCCCCTTGTCCACATCAGCGCCACATCATTTTCCCCTTTTCCTCCCCCTTCTAGGGGAAATGGTTCCCCCTTCTTCCCCCTTCCCCTTCCATTATTTAATTATTATTTTTTTGATATTATTTATATTTAAATGCAAAAAAAAAAAGAAGAAGAAAACTACCTGTTATATTTCACACCACACACACACCACACACATCTTCTTCACCATCTTCTTCTCCAAATCACCCCCACTCTCTCTCTAGAACCCCTTTCTCTCTCTCTAAAAACCCTCTCTCTCTCTAAAAACCCTCTCTCTCTCTCTGGTCGTCTCCGGTCGTCTCCGTCTCCGTCACCATCTTCGTCTCCGTCGTCTCCGGTCGTCTCCGGCAAGTCTCCATCGTCTCCGGCAAGTCTCCGGCTCTCTCTCTCTCTCTCTCTAAACCCCTCTCTCTCTCTAAACCCCACTCTCTCTCTAATGTTAACGTTCAAAAAACATTGGAAAGTGGGACGGGATGATCGGGGAGAATCTCCCGAGTTCACCGATCTACCTTCGGGGGGGGGGGGGGGGGGGGGCGGTGTTCCCTTTCGGGGAAAGCTCCACGTCACTCTTCCCGACCCTTTCCCCTTCCCACACCCCACAGTCTTATATTCATATTTTATGCAAAACCCATTGGACCTTGAAAGTATTTTTGGGACATTTAATAGTTGCGTGTACCACATCGTATTTGGATCACAATATTGATAATTAAAGGTTGGTAGCGGTTAGGTGGTGTTTGGACGATACGCATTTAGGTTGGTTGGCCAAGACGGAACACCAAAAAGGTGGAAGAATGGATGCATAATAACTTTTTTTATAAAGAATAAGATCGGAGTTTTATAAGAATTGAAAGAGGGTGTATAAAAATTGGACTGCGGGGTTTAAATAGGTAAATAAATAGAATAAGAAAAAATTGAAAATTGACTTTTCTTTTGTACAGTTGGTAACGGTAATATTCTCAAAACAATCAAAATTTAAAACGCCAAACAATTTAAAAAAACGCACAAGGGGCGGTATTGGGGTTGTTCACGAGCCGAGCCTAGCCGAACCGAGCGGACCTTTTGCTCATGTTTGGCTCGTTTACAAACCGAACCGAGCTTAGAGACTCATTTACAACCGAGTCAAAAACCTGGCAAGCATTTTTCGAGCATAAATTTTTCCGAGCGAGTGCCGAGCGAGCATCGAGCGGTTCTCGAACAACCATAAAATTAGGATGTTTCCTTCAATGTTTTCGTTTTCGGGGTGATACCCAAGGTCAAATTATCCGAACGAGCATCTTTCGAGCATTTTCCAAACGAGCGACGAACGAGCTACAAACGAAGAGTTGAACAGACCTAGGCAGTATTCTCCGACGATATGAGCCGTTTTTAGCCCATTCCACACCCAAATCAATCCCCCCTACGGACACCCAAATCATGACTTCATGAGGTATCCGTATGTAGATCGATCCTGCTAGCCAAATTATATTCATTCTATATAACTCATATTATATTCATCTTAAGTCTAAACTGAAAACACTGACACATGTGATCATCCATCCCATGTTTATCTAGATTAGATAGTGTTCCATAACCACACTCCACTATCTTCATCTACAAAATCTGGATCAAATCATAAACCCAATCATCATATTATTAATCCCAAAATAAAGTTCTCGACCCACAAAACACAACCCAATTGTGTAAAGCCGTGACATATGGCGAACAGGGTACCTCTACAACTAATATTAAACAGAATCAAGAACAGTAGCAGAGGAAGCGTACGATGTTTTGGGACTGTAACTGAAGGAATTACATCTCCTACTGCTTCTTCTCGTCACCTGATCGGTTTAGAACATGATTATAGCGCCCATAAGTATATATGCCCTTTTTCTGTTGCTAATGAAATTTGTTTTTTTTTTTTTTTTTGTTGACAATATTGCTTTGGTTTAAATGTAGATATGGAATTGGAATAGGAATAGGAATTGATTTGTTTGTTTTTTTAATAAATATTTCTGTTTCTGATTACCTATGTGATTGTATGATCATAGGTAGACCTGGCAAAATGAGCGCCTTGGGTTGGGTTGGTTAGTGAGTCCTGATGGGTTCGGGTAAGGACAAGCTGATTTAGAATATGAATATTTTGGTTCGAGTTAGGATGGGTTCGGGTCAGAATAGGCCAATGTAGAAAATGATGGTTTTGGTTCGGGTCAGGATGGGTTCGGGCCAGAACGGGCCGATTTAGGAAATGATGGTTTTGGTTCGGGTCAGGATGGGTTCAGGACAGAATGGGCCTATTTAGGAAATGATGATTTTGGTTTGGGTCAGGAAGGGTTCAGGTCGGAACGGGCCGATTTAAAAATTGATGACTTTGGTTCCGGTCAGAATGGGTCGACTTAAAAAATGATTATTTTGGTTCGGGTCATGACAAGCCAACTTAAAAATGATTGTTTTTGGTTCGGGTTAGAATGAGCCGACTTAAAAAATTGTTATTTTGGTAACGGCCATGGGCTCTGCTTGTGCATGAGATACCTAGTTGGCTAGTTGTGTTGTCAACTTATGCAAAAGAAATTTGACCAAAGTCCAAAAGTGAATTTCTAGCGAGAGTAAATGGTGGCGCGTGGATCCATGAGTTGCTGGTTTTAGCCAGTGTTTGGTTTGGAAGACGGCCTGTGAAGCACGGACCTGATGGTGGTACTCTTGGTGCTAAATTCGGTCTGTGTTTAGGGTTCGTATCAACTTGGCTCTAGTATGAAGATAAACTTAATGTATATTGATTATAGGGTTACATAGGGGTCTATATACAGAGACTGATATTACACATAGATAAGAGACTAGGATACTTGTAGAATAGTTGTCGTAGGCACGAGGCACAAAAGGTGAGCCTTGAGCCTCAGTTCAAGGAGCTTAAATAGCGAGGGAGGCGTATAGTATAGATATATAATTTTTAGGGTTACAGACATGTTTTAGGCTTAACTAGGGCTAGTTTAAGTTGTTTTAGGTTGATTACCGGCCGTTTAAGGTTAGCATAATTGTTTCAGACGATTTTTGGCCGAAATGTTATCGGAACTTGTCCTGAAAAATGCGCATGATTAGGGTCTGAAAGCGGGCCTTTTGAAGTGAAGCGAGAAAGCTGCTCTGACCTAAAAAGTGGCCTAGCTGTGCGCTTGGGTGACCCTTGACAACAGTTTGGTTGATTAAGTGCTGAATCATTAAGAGGTCTGAATGATTAAGTGCTGAATCATTAAGTTGGACCTTTTAATGGTTAGTTTTCTTGTCCCACATTGGTAGGAGAGCCTCATTAAGGTTCAGCCTAGTTCAGTGCTTAATGGTTCAGTGCTTAATGGTTTAGCAACATCCCAAATCTTAATGGTTCAGCCTTAACCATTCCATTCTGAAGCTGAAACAAACGCGCTGAATGGTTCAGAGCCCCATTAAGAGGCTTACCAAACAGCCCATAGTTAAATATATAAAATATATAACTAGTCTATTAATCCATGGTGTGGTTTCTTGCATCTGTAATCTTACATTGTTTGTAATGTACATGAATCTGTGCTTTTCCAATATATTTGGATCCATCATACCATTTGCTAGCGATATTTGATCATTCTTTTCTCTGTTCAAAAGTTAATTAAAGAACAAATTCAAATGGTTGATTAATATACTTCTTGGCGCTTTTCAGCTATCATCCGGTCCCTGTAGTGTTTTCTCATGGAAAGGGATCAGCTATCTGGGATCCGGAAGGCAATAAATATCTCGACTTCCTTGCAGCTTACTCTGCAGTTAATCAGGTGAAATGCACAATAGTATTTTTTGTTGACCATGAGAACACATTACCGGTAATCTCATGGGACCCCACCAATACCCTGCTAGCTAGTGGGACTAGATAAACCGCGGCTTTTGTTGGCAGCTAACCTTCAAGGGGGTTAAAGGGTGAAAAATGAAAACCAGTGGAAGTTAAATTCGAACTTGAGACCTCTTGAGGGACTCAAGCGCTTACCAGCATGGGCGGATCTTTCTACGGGTCAGACGAGGCCTCGGCCCACCCAACTTTTTCGCTTCGTAGTGTAAATTTTGCCGAGAATTTACCAAATATTTTATATGTATTGAGCCCGGTCCTACCAAATTGAGTCCGGCCCTACCATGTTTTTTGTTCAAGATCCGCCATTGCTTACCAGCACATCACTCCCTTGAAGATTAAATGCACTCGTAGCTGTTACAAACTGATTACGATTTTTTTTTTATTCATTTTGGATCAAAAGTATGATAATTTGGTTTTTGGTGCAGGGACATTGTCATCCAAAGATCATGAAAGCATTAATCGATCAGGCACAAACGTTAACGCTCAGTTCCAGAGCCTTCTACAATGACAAATTTCCAGTCTTTGCAGAGTATCTAACCAAATTGTTTGGATATGATATGGTACTTCCAATGAACACTGGTGCTGAAGGAGTAGAAACTGCTCTAAAACTGGCAAGAAAGTGGGGTTATGAGAAAAAAAGAATTCCCAAAGATCAGGTATCAATTCAGTAGTCATTTTTATGTAAATTGTTTTTTTTCCATGAACATTATTTAAAATTTTTAATTCATGTGGATTTTTGAAGCTTTCACAAATTGGTAAATTTAGTTCATCTTTTTGTTCAGGCTATCATTGTGTCATGTTGTGGATGTTTCCATGGTCGTACAATGGGTGCAATTTCTATGAGCTGTGATAATGATGCCACTCGTGGATTTTGGCCGTTGTTACCTGGTCAACTTAAAGTTGACTTTGGAGATGAAGCTGCTCTTAAGAAAGTTTTTGAAGGTGTTTCAATGTTTTTTTCACCCCAAATAACAGATGTGGTAAGATGGGCGGGTTTGGTAGCGGGTCAAAACACGTTTGTGGCTTGAAATGGGTCTTTTTTAGCACGGGTGGAAACGGGGTGGGTTGGGTCAACCTGGCGACCCACTCGGAGTGTTGGTTAATATACAACGGTTGTGTTGTCATGATTATAGCAACAACATTAGTGCAATAATAGTTGACATGTTGTAACATTGCGGGTTCTAACACCAACTTCAATTAAAACATCTGTTAAGTTTTTCAAAATGACATTTTTACCCTCTGATGCATGCAGAAAAAGGAGAACACATAGCTGGTTTTTTATTTGAGCCCATACAAGGGGAGGCCGGGGTATGTAATTTTACTCATTTTTTTTTTCTGTTTTTTCAAGTTCTAATGGAAACACAATTTAATTCTTTTTTTCCAGGTTATAATTCCTCCAGATGGTTATCTTAAGGCGGTCAGAGAACTTTGCTCAAAGCACAACATATTAATGATTGCAGATGAAATACAAAGTGGATTGGCACGATCGGGAAGAATGTTGGCATGTGACTGGGAAGGTGTACGCCCGGATGTCATTGTAAGTTTTATTTCATATGTTCGATATTTTCTGTCATGCACATTATTTAACCATGTAAAGTCCATTCCCAACATACATGACATGATTTAGCAGTGAATTTTATAGTTTAATTATTAAGATATCATTCTCTTTTTGTATCTATCTTATTTCAGATATTAGGGAAAGCATTGGGTGGTGGAGTGATACCAGTAAGTGCAGTTCTTGCAGACAAAGACGTTATGCTTTGCATACAACCAGGGGAGCATGGGAGGTATGTTATATGTATAAAATATTAATTTCTGGTTTTATATAATTTTATGACTGCTAACAAATAACATGGTGTAAGTTTTATTCATCTTTAGTACATTTGGAGGAAATCCGTTGGCTAGTGCTGTTGGCATCGCATCATTGCAGGTGATACAAGATGAGAAACTAGCCGAGAGGTAATAAAGTTATTGTTTTTGTATCATTAAGATGCGATTTGTAGTATTTATGCAAAATCATATTTGTTTTTCCTATTGAATATTATCATTTTGGAGTCCAAATTAGTCGGCATGAAATGAAACATCATCATCATCCTCAGTTAATCCCACCAATAGCAAAAGCTAAGGTAGCGTCTGAGGAGTGTAAGATGTAGACAGCCTTACCTCTAACCCGTGGGAATAGAGAGGTTGCTTCCAGTGAGACCCCCAGCTCGATTGTGGCTTTGTATCAAGCCTTGGACATAAGGCACCTAAAACTTAGCAATCGGGACGAACCCGATTGGTGCATGTACCCCCTTGTCTTTTAGCTATTAACGCCACCACATGATGCATGATTTACCATCCGTCATTTTTAACTTTATTTTCACCAAATTAGTAAAATAACATTAAAATTAGTGCAACTTTACTTTTGCCCCCCCCCCCCCCCCCCTTTCCGAGTAAAAGTGGTTTATGGTTAATATTATTGATGATCAATATGAATACATAAGCCCTCTATTTATAGGGGAGATAATACAAGATAATTATGGAATTAATATCTATCTAATAACTCTATACATATCTCCTAAATATAAGATAATATTGTTATGCTAAGATTCCCCCGCAGTTTGATCGGGCGCGGAGCAGACGGTTAAACTGGACCGAAAAGTCTGAAATAATTCGCGAGACAATCCCTTTGTGAAAATATCAGCATACCGAGAAGCGGAGGGGACATGTAAAACCCGTATGTGACCAATGCGGACCTTTTCGCGAACGAAATGAATGTCAATCTCTACATGCTTTGTCCGTTGATGCTGGACTGGATTATTAGAAAGATAAACAGCAGATACATTATCACAATAAACCACAGATGCCTGTAAAAGAGGAGTGTGCAGCTCAAGTAAGAGATTGCGAATCCATGTAGCTTCGGCCACGGCGTTTGCAACGCCCCTGTACTCTGCTTCCGCACTGGATCGCGAAACAGTGGGTTGACGTTTGGACGACCACGAAAGTAAATTATCACCAAGAAACACACAGTAACCACTGGTGGAGCGACGTGAATCTGGATAGCCGCCCCAATCTGCATCAGAGTAAGCCACAAGAGAGCTGACAGAGGACTTAGTTAGCCGAATACCATAGTGAATGGTGCCCTGTAAGTAGCGAATAATCCTCTTCATGAAAGAAAAGTGTGAGTCGCGAGGCTCATGCATGAAAAGGCACACCTGTTGAACCGCATACGAAATATCTGGCCGAGTAAATGTCAAATATTGTAATGCCCCTGCCAAGCTTCTGTATAAAGGCGGGTCATGAAAAAGGGGACCATCGGTGGCACTTAACTTGGCCGATAAGTCCACAGGTGTGGTGCAGGGTTTGCAAGAAGACATTGAAGCCCGCTGAATGATGTCTTTGGTGTATTGAGACTGCGACAAAAACAAGCCGGTTGCTGTGTGGGTAACGTTAATCCCCAAAAAATGATGTAGACGGCCAAGATCCGTCATGGCAAACTCTCGTGAGAGCGCCCCAATAATCTCCTGAAGAAACGCATCCGTAGACGCGGTGAGGATAATATCATCCACATAAAGTAATAAGTAAGCGGTATGAGACCCCTTCTGAAAAACGAACAGTGAATTGTCGCAGGCACTGCTTTTAAACCCCTGTGACAAAATAAAAGTGGCGAACCGAGTATACCAGGCGCGTGGTGCCTGTTTCAGCCCATAAAGAGATTTCTTCAAACGGCACACGAAGTGCGGGAAACGTTTATCAACGAAACCCGGTGGCTGATGCATAAATACTGTCTCCTGTAAATGACCATGTAAAAAGGCATTCTTGACGTCCAACTGGTGGATGGGCCAAGAACGCGAAATAGCTAGAGACAAAACGGTTCGAATAGTAGCCGGCTTAACAACCGGACTAAACGTGTCCTCACAGTCAACCCCGACGGTCTGGGATTTCCCATTAACTACCAGACGCGCCTTGTATCGTTCCAAGGAACCATCTGACCGATATTTGTGACGAAACAGCCACATGCAGCGAATTACGGGTCTGTCAGACGGCCTTGGGACCAAATCTCATGTATCATTTTCCTGCAAAGCATTAAACTCGGCCTGCATAGCATGTGTCCAATGAGGGTCGGTAAAGGCTTTGGCATAGGTAGTAGGAACGGGAGATATGGTGGATGTGTGTAAATTAAGTGGGGTGTGAGGTTTGAGTGAACCGGTTTTGGAGCGGGTGGTCATTGGGTGAGTGCTAACGGGTGTATGAGAGTGGGCCGTGGAAGGTGGGTTGGGCCTTGGTTGAAAACCGGGTGGGACAGTGGGGGTCTGTGGGACATGGGCCGCGGGTGTGGTTTGTTTGGGACGTCTAGAATATGTGAGAGGAGGGGCCGGACGAGATGTTGGTAATGGGTTGGGTGGTGGGAAGGATGGGCCAGAAGAGTGGGCTGGGCCAGTGGCTTGGGCCGGGTGTGTGGGCGGAGATGGTATAGGGGGGTTAGGGAAAACGAAGGAAGGAGGGAGCTCATCATCCAAGAAGTTGTAGGATGTGATGGTGTTCGGGGTGGTGTATGGAAATGATGACTCGTCAAAAGTGACATGACGAGAGATGTGTACTTTGCCTGTGGATGGGTCAAAGCATCGATAGCCCCGAAAATCAGGTGGGGTAGCCCAAAAAAATGCATCGCATGGCCCGGGGATGCAGCTTGTGGGGTTGGGTGGCAGATGTGTTTGGATAGCAGGCGCACCCGAACACACGTAAGTGATCATAAGTCGGGTGGCGAAGGTATAAGGCGAATGTGGGGGTGAAAAAGTTAAAGGCGTTTGGTGGGTAGTATGTTATGGAGGTATGTGGCTGTGTGAAGAGCTTCCACCCAAAATGAGGGAGGAAGGTTCGCATGGATGAGAAGGGCTCGTATGACGTCGTTTAGACGACGGATCATACGTTCCGCACGTCCGTTTTGGGAGGACGTTTGGGGGCACGAGAAGCGGAAAAGTAGCCCATTTTGGGTAGCAAAAGATTTAAATGCATTGTTGTCGAACTCGCCCCCAAGATCACATTGAAAAGTTTTAATGTGACGGTTAAATTGAGTAAGTATTAAACGGTGAAATTTGACAAAGGTGGGAAAGGTTTCAGATTTGTATTTGAGAGGGTAAACCCACACAAAATGGGAAAAATTGTCTATTAAAACCATATAATATTTATAGCCTGATTTACTCGTGACCGGGGATGTCCATAAATCGCAATGAACAATATCAAACGGTGCAAAGGTGTAAGAATTAGATGCATAAAAAGGTAAACGTTTGCTATTAGAAACATGACAAGAGTTGCAAAAGTTAGACACATGGTCTTTATTACATGAAAAATTAAAATTACGAATAAGAATGTCTAAAACTTGTGAGCCTGGATGTCCCAAACGATCATGCCAGGGATGAGAGATAGTGGTGAGGTAGCACGCTTGAGGCGGAAGTTGTGGTGGTGTGACTGGATAGAGTTCCCCGTTGCTATTGTGGCGGGATAGAATTCTGCCATTGCGAAGGTCCTTCAAAGAAAAACCAAACGGGTCAAATTCTATAGAAACCCAGTTATCACGAGTAAAACGTCTTACCGAAATAAGATTTTTAATTATGTGAGGGCTATAAAGAATATTTGGTAAAATATAGGTGCGGTTTGGGAGTTGGTAAAAGCCAGTACCGGACCGAACGATTGGAACACATTGACCATTACCGACCAAAATTTTAGTGTTTACAGTAGATGACGCAGGGATTTGGATCATACCTTGATCTTGTGTCACATGTGCTTCGGCTCTGGTATCCATATATTTTGTAGGATCCTGTGTGTAATTAACCTGCAAAGAGGAAAGTGCAGCACTTAAATCGGATGGGCAGAGGGCATTATACCCATAACCGGGAGGAGCCGAGGGTTGGGCAGGAACGTATCCGCTGTATTGGGCCTGAACTTGCTGCTGTGCGCCGCTACTGGGCTGAGAAAAGCCGCTGTTGGGCTGTGAAGAAGCGGATCCAAAGGCAGATGGAGCTGGAGGCTGCTGCGGGCTGAAAGCGTATGGCTGCTGTTGGACCCAACCGGACCGTCCGGTACCACGTCCTCGTCCGCCCCTGCCACGATATGATTGACCCCGTCCCCTCCCCCTGCCGCGCGGTCCCCCGTAAGAGGGAGAATACGAGTTCGGGTTCGGGTTAGGGGTTGGCTGTTGTGTGGCGGAAGGCTGATGAGATTGGTGTTGCGTGAGAAGAACCGAGGACGCGGCAGGCTTCCGGGCTTCCATGCGTATAACCTCGTCTTGCAGCATGGTCCGAGCGGTATCCCAGTCCGCGTTACTTTGATGAATGAGAGACGCGGTGGTATCGTATTCTTGTGGGAGACCGCGGACAAGCTGTAAAACTAGGCGAGATTCGGTGATAGGTTGGTCGACATCCTCCAGTTGGTTTGCCAAGTCGTTGAGCCGCTCACAATAGTCGTCAATGGACGAGCAACCTGCAAGAGTGAGATTACAAAATTGAGTTTCTAAAGCGGCTGCCCTAGCCTTTTTGTTACTGAGATACTTCTTTTCCAGTTGAAGCCACGCGGCTCGGGCGGTCGAAACCTGACCCATTAACCGAGGCAGATGTCCGTCTGAGACAGTACCGATGATCCATTGTAGCACCAACGCGTCAAGTTCGAGCCACAACGGGTACTCGGCAGCGGTCTCAGCCGGAGGGTCAGTGCCATCGATATGCTGAAGAACTTTATAGGCGCGTGCGTGTAACTGAAACATCTTGACCCATGCCGTGTAGGTGACCTTGGTGCCATCTAGGGTTCGGATTTTGGTGGTGATGTTGGTTACGGTATATGCAGGATGGAGTGGGTTGGGTTTGGCCGAAGCCGGTGGATCGGAGGAGGCCTCTGCGTCTTTGGTCATGATCGGCGATTGAAAAGAAAAAGAAAAAGAATGATGATCGGCAGCCGATCAAAAAATTCTAGGGTTTGAGCCGTAGCTCTGATACCATAAAAGTGGTTTATGGTTAATATTATTGATGATCAATATGAATACATAAGCCCTCTATTTATAGGGGGAGATAATACAAGATAATTATGGAATTAATATCTATCTAATAACTCTATACATATCTCCTAAATATAAGATAATATTGTTATGCTAAGACCGAGGACTACACATATATATACATTATATGCGCACAGCCGTAAGGGCTCCGGTATGAAATGGAACAAAGATGTCATTATGTTTCATTCGGTTGATGCAAGTAGAAATGAAGATGGGCCCCACATGTTGTAGAACAGATATTACATATACTTTACTTATTATCTTAGCGGAATTAAACTAGTCGCTGAGGTAACATACTTGTTCTGTAGCAGACCACAAAGTGCTATGGGCAAAACAAACCCAACTATTTTCTACTTGGACTGATACTGATTACAAGTCTTTATTGTTTGGATAAAGAGGCTCTATTCTTTAAGAGTCAAATCATCAATTTCGGATCTCAAAATTATTGATCATATTACAAAATAACATGCCCTGTTTGTCCTAGGGCTGTTCATGAACCGAGCTAAATCCGAGTGAGCTTCGAGCAAGCGTTGGACAGCCCTGATTTGTCCTTTCTTTAAACCTAATGTCAGTTAATTTACTCTAACTTCATCCCGACCATCTATAATTTTTTTCCTCACAAAAACGTCTTTTTTCTGCAGCTTAGCTAATAAAAAAAATATATGTATTGCTTAACTAATCAAAAGTTTTCAAACACGCAAACAATTGATCTTCTAGGGATTACAACTTCAGACAGTAAAAGCACATTCAAGCACTATCTAGTATCTCCTACAGTCCTACAGTACATTGTATTACAGCTGATTATTTTATTCGAATCATTCAGTATCACATAATCACTTCCAAACACACATTCAAGCAGTCTAAGTCTTTTCCATAACCATGTGTTTGTGATTGTAATCCAGATCTGCGGAAATGGGAGAGGAGTTGAGGCGACTATTAGCGAAAACTCAGCAACAATTTCCTGAAATTGTGCTTGAAATTAGAGGAAAAGGATTGTTTAATGCAGTGGAGCTGATTAGCAAGTCTTTATTCCCTGCAACTGCGTATGATCTTTGTATCAAGCTGAAAGAAAGAGGAATTCTTGCGAAACCAACTCATAATGCTACTATTCGATTGACGCCTCCTCTTTCCATCAGGTACATGTGATGACTTTCTCATTAGTCATTATATTTTGCTCAACCCGTTTATGAGTAAATGAGTCGTTTGGGTTGGATTGACTTCTAATGGGTCAAATGGGTAAAAATAAATAAAATTGGTTAAAACAGAGACGGGTTGAGTGGATCAAAGAAGTTGAACACGAGCGAAGACGTAATTTTATAGTTTTGGTCAAACGTAAATATGTAGTTGACATTTTGTAACATTGCGGGTTCTAACACTAACTTCCATTGAAACATCTGTTAAGTTTATCAAAATGACATTTTTACCCTTTTCGTTAAAAGGAAAATCAACGGCAAATCTTCAACATCTAACTTTTAAAGTTAGACCTCAAAGGTGTTACCATCAACAGATTTAATAAATGATAACTTGACATGATGGTTTTTTTATAGTTTGGACGAGATCCGTGAAGGAGCTAAAGCGTTTCATGATGTTTTGGAACACGACCTCCCTAAACTGGTGAGGGAGAAGCCAAAGCCTGCATCCCCAAAAGCTCAAGATAGATGTGATCGTTGTGGACGCGAGTTATATGGTTGATACATCTCAATGCTCGGTTACTTTAAGCATTCCCTCATTAACATGTTTATAGTTTTTGTCTCTTGAATAAACTCATTTTCTTTTCTACATGTGACTCATACCTTATCTAATGGAAAGCACATAGTTTACGGGATTGTTTTCCTTAAACTTCGTGTATAACACAAACACGAGGTCGGAAGTTGGCAAAAACGATGAAATGTTCATTACCTTCTATGTTGTTCAATAACATCCTTGGTTTTAAAACTTGCACAATACATGATGTGTTCTTGAACAAATTTGACCATCGATTGAGCAATGGATTTTGAGTATTTGATCAAATAACACCATTGATTGAACAAGTCAAACTCGGGATGATGAAAATGTCCCATATTTTAGTGTTTAAAAGTTAACCAGTTCAAAGTATTTTTTAATAACACGTGTCTTGATGATGCCGATGTGCACACATGGCACATCACACATTGGATTTTAAGTTCAAAATCACATAAGATCGCCATGGCTTTATAAAACTAAGATAACACCAAACTATAATTTTAAATGGTGTATTTTTGTAATCACAAAACAATAGGTTTGTTAGTATTGGTGTTATGAAAGAATAAGTTTGCATAAAGTGTAAAGTAAGGAACCAAACCTAACTACTCTTTATCCAACTTGGTCACTTGCTCCCATAAAGTGTGTGGAGTAAGTTCAATGTTAATATGTTATACACACAATGGTTTTGTGGTCACCTACCATTTTACATGTTGGACGGTCTGTCTTAGTTGGGTTAACCCACCCTCCACAAAGAATTATGAAAATTGCTCTTTTAAAACACAACTTGCATGGACATGTAGCCTTTTAAGTGGGTTAAAAGGTAGAAAAGTAGCGAAAGATAGATTTAAACATGAGACATCTGCTAAATACACCAAACTCAAAATCAAAACATTCACAGGATCCCACAAATATCTTACTAACAAATGGGATCGAGACACGGTCTACACTAACCATGTGGCCTACAAAGGTGTTAAAGTTGGAAATCATTGAAACTTGGAATCGAACTCAAAGCTCTACTGAAATCACTCAGATGTTAAAAATATTGATTTACTCATCATAAATCTATTGGGCTACGCCGTCCACATAAGTATATATCGAAGGGTGAACGAGGCGACTTCTTTTGTATGAAAGTTTATATGATCAAAACAAATTTTAGAAATTGTAAGACAAACTTAAAATTTTCTTTCATGACTATGATAAGTTATTTTATAAAAACATGGTAGACATATACTTCTTTTACTTTACTTTTTGTTAAAGGAAGGAACACAAAAGAGGGCACAAGAAATCCAACCTAAAGGATCCATAATTATATTATATTATCCTAGGAGACAAGAATGAGACACAATAATATTAAAACTTTGGGTGGTTAATTATATACATCACCTTAGTAGCCAGGTCACCTTCATGTCCTTATTTTATTCTCCATGATATGTGGTTTTTAAGCTAGAACAAGAATGTGTATTTGAAGCATTATTGACTTATTAATAATACTAAAATTTCTGATAGTTGATAAATTTGAATTTAGTTTTGTTTTCCAATTAAAATATTCATATTCAAGTTGAAAATAAGAAAATATGGTAAGAATTGAGTTGAAATTAAGGTGGGTTTATGATGTGTTTCTATCGGTTGTGACAAAATATTTCAGGTGAACCTATACATCGAGAACTAGTTGGATCGATGTTCATAACTGATTAACCAAACTAGAACAAATGAATACTTGAAACCAATCGATATTTGAAATATCTTAACCGAAAGTTTTGGTTATGGCTCAAAACCGAAGTAAAACGAACAACAACCTGTACACACCCTGAAAATCACCAATTAGAGTGTTGTGGTCTCCGCCGCAACGTGTGGGCACCCCACTAGTACCAATAACATAGTACTACAAACTATCATGGTGTAAGACCACATTAAGTCATTAACCAAATGGATTAAGGAATAACATGATTGCTCATGAGTCATGATCCAAACACTTGATAAGACTAGGTATCTTAATTTGTCTTCGTATGTACTTTAAATCAGATTAAGACAACAACTAATTGCATTTATTAATTCAGATTTCAATGTTTTATTTTATAAATGGAAGATGTGAAATTATTGATACCTCTTATTTATATTGTTTTGTTTTAATAATATATTAATATTGCAAACAACTAGAATGATGCAGAAGTAGCTGTGGGATCCTTTTTTTTAATTCCATTATTATTCTACTCTTAGCTGGTTTTTGTATTTTATAGTCTCATAATTTAAATCACCAAAAACCTTAGCTGTTTCCTTATAATTATACTTGTCTTTTTATATGTTATTTATAATTAAGTTATCTTTCTTTTGATTTGAAACAAAATATATTAAGCCTGATTGATACAGTTATTTTATTTTAAATAAAATTAATAATAAAAAGATAAAATGTGATAGTATTAACTGATGTGATAATTAAAGCTTAGTTTTTTTTAACGGCCAACAAACTGATGTGCCAGGCCAGCTACCCGGGCACCCAACATCATGAAAGCGCCCATACACTTTTAGGTGAAGACACGTCTCAGATGCTCGCCCTAGATAAATATATTTATTAAACTACTATAGTTGTTATATTATTATTATAAAAGTAGATAAATACAGGTGGGCAGCTCGTGCACATTTAATCTATGAAATAAAACCAAACATGGAACACCATTATACCCTACATCTATGTGTAACTTGTTTATTGGATTTATTTACCGGAAAAGATATATTTGATATTGGTTGGTGGGATCCATCACCTTTTAACTCAATAAGAAAATTGGTTTGGAGAAAATACAAAACACCTAAGTATATCTTGTGGACTTGTGACATACAAAACTAATTTAAACTGAGAAGTTACACGTTTTATCAATTTTATCTTTTAGTTTAAGGTTCTTATGGTTATTTACATGTATATTAACTTCGACCGGTTTTAAAGTTGTGTTAGAAAGAAGACAGTAATAAATATTAATTATGAAAGAATGGGAGAAAGATAATATGTTAACTATTTTACATTTTTGTTACTTTTTATTACTTTATAAACGTTAAATAAAACAATTAAGTCTTGTGTTTAATGCGACACATGAGCTAGCTTACACTGAAGGACAATGTCGTTAAAAAGCAATGCACATGCTATTAACATGTCAAAAAACATGCACTTGCAAGTCAAATGTCATTTTCCTTTTTGTTAAATGTCCGTAGCTTTTTTATGGGTTATTTTTTTTTAAATTACAATATGAAATCGAGTTTCTTTTATCTTTCTGATGAGTATATACTACTATATACTTTTATGGTGATTTTTCTTTTATGGCGTTTTGTGGGTATTCGTGAAACTAAGTGTTTTATAGTGTAAAGACAGATTTATGGTGTTCTAAAACTCAGAGTTTATATCGTTTTAGAAGCGCAGATTTATGGTGTATTAGAACAACATGTTTACGATGCTTTTTAGTACAACATGTTTAAGGTGTTTATGATCTGCAGGTTTACGGTGTTTTAAAACAAGTGTATGGTGCTTTTTTAGAATTGCACGTAGATGGTGTTTTAGAACAATACGTTTATGGTGTTCTTTTAGAACATCATATTTTTGGTGTTATTTTAGAATTGTAGGTTTATGGTGATTTAGTACTACATGTTTATGGTGTCTTAGAACTACAGGCATATATGACGTAAAAATGCCATGAAAAACTACATAAAAAGGCCATCAAAAGTTGTCTAGTTAAATCCTCTCTTGGGTGAGGTTGGGAGTCCAACTCCTATGTTGTGCAAAAAAAAGGTGTAAAGGGTGTAAAAAAGAGGATGTAAGAAATTAGCCCTTCAAAAAAAAAATAACCCCCCTAAAAATGATGGAAGAAATCGCATGTGATCAGCATGTGCAACCTTTTTGCCTGGATCTTCTCATTCAACCCCTCCTGATAGTTAAGTTTTATATATTTACACAAATATCATCACTTCAATCTCAGCCTCAAATCATAGAGATAATGTGGCTGAGATTCCTTCCTACACTTTCTAAGGTTTTGAGCCATCAATAATTAGTTGTCATTGTTAATAGTTATGGTAAACTTGTGAATATAAAGAGTAAATAGTCAATCATCACTGATAAATGCTAATTATCAGCCATCAATACCATAACAGATCATTTAAGGGCTGTTTGGTTGATTAAGTGTTGAATCGTTAAGAGGTCTGAATGGTTAAGATGTCTGAATGGTTAAGCGCTGAATCATTAAAGTTGGACCTCTTAATGGTTAGTTTTCTTGTCCCACGGTGGTAGGGGAGCCTCATTAAGGTTCAGCCTAGTTCAGTGCTTAATGGTTCAGCAACATCCCAAATCTTAATGATTCATACTTAACCATTTCATTCAGAAGCTGAAACAAACGCACTGAATGCTGAACCATTCAACGCTGAATGGTTAAGAGCCTTATTAAGAGGCTACCAAACAACCCCTTAAAATAGAAAATCATGGGAAACTTGTAAAATACAACATCCGGATTATGTAAATCCAATGTCCATATGATTATTTAGTAAATTTGAAATTGAATGATTTGTTCCAAGTGACATCATCTGATATCAAAAGTGATTGTTAGACTGAGCTAAACAGATTGTAATATGTCGTTGATCAACATAAAATGTGTACATGATGTATATTTCCTATTGAATAACAAACTTCATGCATTTTATTAAAATAAAGAAACTATGTATTCTTATATAAGAATAAGGAAAACTAAGTATGTCATTTCTTTTAAAGTTATATTGTTAAGTTTATATGTTATAACAGTTTGCTTTTAAATTTAGGTCCAACTGACTTGTTGCGATATTATGATTTTTAAACGAAAGGGTTATAGAACGTCCTTTTTTTCTTTCATAAGCCAAATGTTAACAAATTGTATTGATTAATAATCAGATGTGTATGCTCCTCCCTTAGCTATAAAAGTCAAGCTTTGAATTGATGCTTAATGTTCCAAGTGATTCAATCAATTTGGACAACTCAGTTGTAACCCTTTCAAGGTTATTAGGATTTCCTTATTTTCGTATATGTTACCGGAAATCATAATAAGAGGACTAGAATCAGTCTCGCTACGAAGTTAATGTACACTGAAACTGCAAGTGGCAGATTTGAGGTCTACTCGAATGAAATCGAAACTAAGTAACTTGATAAGTCACATCAGTGACACATCAAAATTTGAGACCTTTATGAGTGTACGCCAAACAAACAATTAAAGAAAAATATTAGATTACATTCGGGATGATTTTCTTGGCCCTAAGCAAATTATAAAAACCTTATTAAGGAATTACTTTGTTTATTGGCATACAAAGCAGTAATGTGTGATTGTTTTATGAAGAAGAAAAAGAATCAATCTTGGGGATTTGTTTCCTCATACGGGACAACATATGTTTTGGCAGATGTCTTCCCTTCCGAGGGTCAATCATATGTACCTTGTTATGCTTCTCAAGTAAATCGTGATATTTACCTTGAATTGATGCTTAATTTTCCAAGTGGTTAATATTTGTAATTTAATAGTTTGGAAACTCTCAATTGATTGTTCTAGTTTTTTAAACTTTGGTTATTAATGGCATAACTTTTATTATGCACAACAATAGTAGTGGGCTTGCATAGGATATGCCAAATGCCACACTAGTCATCTCGCTGCATAGTGCAAGTATCGCTGCTACATTCAGCATCCAATATGTTTAAATTATGTTTCTGGTCAGTGTGGGCATCACAGTTTGTTTTATATGGGCAATTCATATAACCATATTTCCCAAGCACACAATTATACTCATACTTGTAAATTGTTCACCTGTCACATTATGGTGGCTCTTCACTTGTATGTAGGGGTGCAAACAAGCCGAAATATTCACGACCTACTTGAACTCGCCTTGAAAAAACCACGAAACAATGTGAGCTTGAAATTTTCTTTCAAAGGAGCCGAAAGTTACGTGACCTTAAAACGGGAGCAGCCACACTTAATACATATAAAAATTTTCAAACTAAACAAAAAAAAGACGAGGCACCCTGGTACTTAATAAGCTTCAACCATAAACTTGAACAAATTCGAACATGAGCTTATACCATCCATCCTGCGAATGATGTTGTAGCCTAGTGGTTGCAATGGAGGTGGGAAGGTTTACCCACTTTGTGGGGTTCATGCCCTGGGAGGTCACAGGTTCGAATCCCATTCAAAGTAAGGTTATTCTGAAATGAGGGGCTGGACCTTAGGGGGGCCCGGAGACCGAACCTGAAAAGTGCAGGGCTTCGTTATGGATGTGTACCATTGACCGTTAAAAAAAAAAAGCTTGTACCATCCATCCTCAATTCCTTATAAATTTACCAAAATTATACTATCTAATAAGTTTACGACAGTTGAATAGTAAAGTGATTTGGTTGGCTGATTTTGGAGGCAAAATGTTCTGGTTGGCTGCTTCTAGCGGCATGAATTTTGTACATTTAAAAAAAACTAAAGAGGCCACTAAGTTTATTACTTATTTCAATTTGAACACTAAACTTTGACCACCAAACTTTTAAGTTTTATAATTTAAAACTTTGACCACAAAACTTTTACCTTTTAGGATTTTAAACTTTGACCACCAAACTTTTTTAAACTTGCATTGCACTTTGCCCACTAACTTATGTGCTTTATTTCCTTCCAATTTGACCAACAATCTTTTAACTTTTAAGATTTCATACTTTGACCACCAAACTTTTAGCTTTTAAGATTTTAAATAACCACCAAACTTTGACCACTAACTTTCTTAATAACTAATCTACTTTCATTTCTTACAATTTAACCACCAAACTTTGACCACAAAACCCTCAATGCAACAGAAGCTCCCGTCGCGAAGCGCGGGGTAATAGAATCCTAGTTGATAATTAAAAAAGAAAAAAGAAAAGTAGGAAGTCACATTTAAATAATGATGACATTTTTGCTTCAACAACAATATGTCGAGTCGATAATTGATTCCCCTCTCTTTCTCTCTCTCTATCTTTATCCCCCGTACACGCACACTCCTCTCTCCTCATCTCCTCCCACCATTCTCTCTCTCTCTCTCTTTCTCTGTGAATTAGATCCCTGCTTCCATCTTCCTCACCTCACCTCAATTGATTCCACCCTCTCTCTCCTCACCATTTCTCTCTCTCTGTAGTGTTCACCTGCAATCAGATCCCAACAAACAAACAGGTATGATGACATCATCTTCCCACACCACCAACAAAATCCACCCCGAATTACCACCACTCACCGACCTCTTCGACCTTCTTCCCGACCCCATCCTCTTATTAATCCTCAACTCCATCTCCGACGTCAAATCCTTAGGCCGCTGTTCCCTCCTCTCCAAACGCTTCCATTCCCTTATCCCCCTTGTCCAAAACGTCGTCGTTCACGTCGACTGCGTCATCCCCGACGACCCTTCTCCCTCCCCTGATAAACCCCGCAACCCCTTTTCCTCTCTCTTGAGACTTGTTTGTGACTTCGTTAAACCCATCACTCACTTTTTATCTCATAATAATAATAATAACAATAATAATAATAACAGTAATAGTAATAGTAGTAATGCTAGTGTTGAACGGTCAAGCGTTGGAGTTACTCATCATTCACCAACACAGGTACTCAAAAACTTTGATGAGATAAAGTTTTTGAAAATTGAGTTACCTAGTGGTGAATTGGGTATTGAAGATGACGTGTTATTGAAATGGAAGGCGGACTTTGGGTCCACACTTGATAAGTGTGTGATCTTAGGTGCGTCTTCTGTGATACAACCCCAAGCTATAGATTCAGGTGACGTTATGTTTCGTGATATTATTGAAGGGAATGATGATAATAATAATAATAATAATAATAATAATAATATTGGGGGTATACCCGAGTCGTTTTATACAAATGGAGGTTTGAAATTACGTGTGGTGTGGACAATAAGCTCGTTGATAGCGGCTTCTGCACGGCATTATTTGCTTCAGCAGATAATTTCGGAGCATAAGACGTTGGATAGTTTGGTTTTGACGGATGCGGAGAGACAGGGGGTGTTGTGTATGAATAAGGAGCAGTTGGAGGAGTTGAGGGTGAAGCCGTTGTCGGCTAGTTTGGCGTCGAAGAGGACGTTGGTGCCGGCTTTGAATATGAAGCTTTGGTATGCGCCGTATTTGGAGTTGCCGAATGGGACTGTGTTGAAAGGGGCGACGTTGGTGGCGATTAGGCCGAGTGGGGAGACAGGGCAGAAGGAGGTTTCGGATGGGTCTTGGGTTTCGTCTGCGTTTGAAGAACCGTATGGGACTGCGGCTAGGATGTTGGTTAAAAGGAGAACTTATTGTCTTGAGATGAATTCCTTTTGAGGTATAGAATGTTAATGAACAAGTGAACTTGTTATCTGATTATCTTGTTTTTAAGTCGGTTGATGATCAGGTTATAGTGTTTTGGGTATAATGAAATTAGTTCTGATAATCTGGCTGTATACGGGTCAAATGATCAGTTTCGGATGATCAATTTACCAAATGTGAATCTGATTTTGATTGTTTTAATACATGATAAGTGATAACTTCCAAACATAATGCTAAACATCGACTCAGTAATTAGTTTGTGTTGTAATGTTTGGAGTTTCATTTTTTCGCAAAATTTATGGTCGATTGATGTTCATATATGATTTCTACTTGGGGATAGTATGCCAATTGTAGTTTGATCAAACAATGTGCAAATGCGTAACTCTGGATCATGTATTGCTAGGTTATAGTCATTTAGGACATTTGATCAAAGCATGGACATATGTAAATGTTTAGCTTCGATATTTTTATTAACTGCTAGTTAACATTGTTTTTTTTTTTCAAGTTCTTGCTATTTTATTTGATGTCATGAGACATGGTTGGTACTTGGTAGTTACTATTTCAACATCAGTTCAGTGGTTTAATTAAACTAAGCTTAATTTGGAAGATTAGATGCTGCTGCAATGATTGTGGGTGGTTGGATATTCTATTTTCTTAGCTAATCTGATATTAATCCCCTGTATTGTATAGCGTGTTTTCCATGTTACAATATAAAAATAGTTTGGTGTATATGCAACCTCCGATCCAACATACCAGCCTATATTGTCCGCTTTGCTCAGAAGACTCATTTTGGATTGCTCCCACCCAAGCATTCTTCCTTGTGGAGTTCTCCCATCCACAACCAATGCACCCAAAACGTGTTGGCAGTATATGAGATGGGATATTTCTTGTGAGCGTAGCATCTCTCCTGTCCAAAGACAATGTGGGATTTGCCTAGGGTGTTACAATATTTGTTGATCTTAAATACAGTTGATGTGGGATTTGCCTAGGCGCTAGGGTGTTATAATATGTGTTGGATTGAAAATTTTAGTTCTTTAAAATTGCTCATCGTTAAGACCTTTTAACGTTTCTGTTTCTGACCTCTTTGTTACATTCTTTATTGTCTTTCAGTTTTCATGGCTACATAAACGGCATTGGCTTTAATGGCGGATTTTGGAGTTGAATTATTATCGAAGGCAATGAAAACACACAATTTTGTTCTGTATGTTATATATCTAGCCTCAATGGTGCAAATGTTACTTGCCTTGCATACTTGCCAAAAATGAGAGAGAGAGAGAAGATTGCTGCATTTGGTTTTTAAGATTGCTGCATTTGGTTATTCGACTGATGTTTGGTGTCGAGTATATTTCACTATATGTATGTTATAAAATAGCTATAATACGTTACGGTGAATATTTACAGGTATGAATAATGGGCAGTGAGTGTGTATATGTGGCTATAGTGTAAAATCATTCAGTAATATTGAACTCAAACTGCCTTTACCTCTACTTTTAATCGTCCACCTGAACCACTTACAGAAGTTGGACGATTAGAGCTATGACCCATATTACTACCACACTGGTTGCAGCTAAGAACATGCCTACAACCACCATATTGATTGCCATATTGACCCGTTTGACTTGCTGGTAAACCGGCTTGTTGACCAATGCCACATTCCAACTTATGGTGATCAAGATAAAGATCAAGTAGGTATGGCAAGGTAATGTTGAATACAATGGTGTAGAAAAAGCATATGCAGACCATGGAAAGAAGTATTGCTAATGTCATTATCAACATATATTAAATACAAATCGGTTGTAAACCTGGTATGATTAGCCAAGAATTTTACAATTTCAGTAGCTTCATAGTAGCTTGCTATATATAAACGGTTACAATGGGCGTCAATAAGATATATATAAGTTGCCAAATATTTTAATCTTTGTCCTAATCTTGGATAAGAATTATTTATAACAAATTAATTATTGTAATTTATAAGCTTTAAGATTTTTCATGTAAACTTAGTTTCCACTGTTGGTCTGTTTAAACAAAATTTACTATCAGTATTTGATTATTTGTAGTTTGTTATAATATACAGAAAAAACGAGTATACTTTGAGAGATCAGTATTGTGTTGCCCTCGTGGTTGTTGCAGGGTATAGTCCTTTGCTCAGTACTCGTGGCTTGAACCGAAACCTGAAAGAGTACAACAAGTGGGCCTTATGAAAGGAGGCGACCGCCTAGATGTCACAAGATTTGTAATGGCAGACACAAATCCAAACATTAAAAGCATACTAGGTGGTTGCGGTGGAAATGATGAGTTGGATGCATCTGGTCCGCTTAAGCGGACCCGTCTGGCATGACAGGGTGGGGAGCACACACACATCCTTTTTAATATACTTAGTATTCAAATAAAAAATAGGGTGTGAGATGGAGGTTTGGATTGGTTTTAGCGTTGGAGAAAAATGTTTTTTTTTTTAAGTTAGAGGTTTAAAATGATATAGCATGCTTAGGTGGCGGATTTGATTTCAGACCCACCTTAACATTAGAGATGCTCTAAGAGTGAGAAAGAAGAGACTGGTAAGAGAAGTGTAGTTGGGATGTTAGCCAATTGATAAAATGAGTTAAATACTTTCATATTTATACTACACTAGGGAGGAAGGGGCACCTTAGGCTTCAAGTCTAAGGTGCATCAATCTTACCGCGCCACGTTATATCAACATCAAACTAGCCTAAAGTAGTTTAAACACCTGAAACACATAGCCTAAACTAGTGCAAGATTTTTTTAGAGAAAGAGAGTTGTGAAATGGGTTTAGCATTCGGCGTGGGAAAGCCGAGATGTGTTGCCGAGATCAAAGGTTGAACAGGACGGGCCGGTGTAGCCGATTCGGCTTCCTAACCGATGTCTTCATACCGCATGCGCCCCAGCCTCCCTTAAGATGATCACATATAGCCCGGTTGACTCAAAAGGACTATAAGAAAATAGAGCAATAATAGCGAACCGGTGAATATCTAGACCAAACCCGCAATTTTAAATAGGAAAAAAAGTAATAAATAAGTAGTAACTTCACTTCTTTTTAGCTTTTAGTATGGTAGTAACGTTTTAACCAAATAACCTTTTTTTTAGTATGGGCTTGGCCCAGTCTTGTGTAACAATACCTGTCATACACCCATACATTTCCATATGTGATGCCCCACGAAAAGTTAAGCCCAAAACAATTCACCTTTTTTTTGGTATGGTACTATGGTAGTAGACTAGTAGGGTTTATAAATATTGGGATTCCGGCAAAATTATCCTACGCTATGCGATGGGAATCCGGCCACTATCTTTTCATTTCATGATGGTATCGTTGCTTGGTATAACAGTCGAAAACGAAACTTCAAAAAAATAAGGTCGTGCTATGTGTTTATGACCAAAAGGATATCTACACATAATAAAACACATCACATCTAATATGGTTCGACCCGCACTACACCATAGGAAGAACGTATGTCAAAAATATTATATTACGTTAAAATGTTACGCAATGCAGTGGCGAAGCTTGACCCGAAACTTCAGGGGGTCGGAAGTGGAGGATCGAAAACCAGCTTCGGGGGGTCGAAACCTTATATACCAAAAAATTTCTAAACGAATACTATATAATCGGAACTTGTGCGCAAAAATTCGGGGGGAGGGGGGTCGGCCGCCCCCTCCCACCCCAACTAAGTTGTGCCTCTGACGCAATGTATCATATGTTAAATGTTGTAAGAGGAAAAAAATTAATGAAGAAGTGAAATCTTGAAACAGAGTCAACGGCTTATAAGCCCATGTTTCGATAACTTGTACAATGTTCAAAAAAACTCGGTTTCAAATGAAACTCTAATCAAAACAAGAAACCAAAAAAAAAAAAGTCACAATAAAATATTCAGATAACATATCATAGAAGTTAAAAAATATCTCTGTGATTACTTATGTACATTGAAGTAATAGAAAATTTCTAATTAGTAATGAATCTAAATGAAACAAAATAAAGAAAATTAAATTAACACAAAAATCAGAGTAACACATGAGTCCCGTGACAACCGAAAACAAATTAAAGAAATTAAATTGATAAAAAAATAAATCAAAGTAGCTTAAGAATTATTTTGATACCATAACACCATCCTATCAAATATCCATAAGGGAGGCGGGGTGCAACCAGTAAATGACATTGGTACATCACTACTCATACTGGTTCATCGCCGTGGTGGTCACGGGTAGTGGATTTCTAGTAGTCTCATGGAGAGTTGTTGTGGACTACCTCACATGTGCAGAGGAGAGAAAGAACCAGAAAACTCGCTAGTGGTGCTGCCGGTGAAAGGGTTCACGATGGTGGTCCAAATGACGGGATGCGATTGGTGCAGTGGATGTGCTCCACCGATACTCCGCTGATAGCGCCCCTCCCTCCCTAACCTACTTTTACCTCATCATAGCCTAACATTAACAAATGGGCAAATAATAAATAATTTGACTCATGGCCTAATACTGTTCAGTGTTCACATAACTTTGTAATTGTAATAGAAAATATAATTTGCTTTGTTTCTTTAAATTAAAAACTTTTATTGTTGTCATGAAAAACAGAAACTTATAGTTTCTAGTGCGATTAACACACATCCATCTAATCGTAGCTGCTCTTAAAACATCATTATACACTATGTGCACGAACTCTCGACCTCATAAGAAGGAACCCACTATATACACACCTTTATACCACTAGACTACAAGCCACAAGCCCTTTGGTAAGTTTTCAGTTTAAAGGTTGATAAAAAAGGATAATCTGAGTGTATATCAATACAGTCCCTATAAAATTTACACATCGATCTGAGGAATTCATGCAGCAAGCATGGTATGTTTTCGCCAAAATTCTTGTTTAGAAGTACAAGATCGTGAACATGTTTCATTGGTCTTTACAAGTATTGGGTTGGGAAACACATACAAATGGGCACAGAAATAAAAAAATACATTAATAAACCATAAGCAATTCGTAAAACAATATACAAAGCAACTAGGTGTCAGCTACCAACAAGACGACAAATTAATTAGGTCACTGTTATATTTATTCCATTTTAATAAACGGGTTGTGTTCGGGTTGACTTGTTTAACCTGCTTGATTAAGTAGGTCATCCATCTAACCGGTTTACCCATTTTTTACAACCCACCAATCCAACGAACACATTTACAACTTGAATACTGTTCGCCAAACTATTTGATATGTTTAGATAAATGGGCTAAACGAGAGTTAGGGAGAGGGGGGAGGGTTTCAGTTTTAGCTACACAATTCCAAGCGTTGTGGGATAGGGCGGCTTATTTTATCGCAAATAAATAGATAGGCTGTGTTAAGGTTGAATAACGCAAACCCATCAACCCGACATAATGACACCCCATGCTGCAAACATGCATGAAATCTGGACTAAATACCTAAAAAAACACAATGAAGAATAGCAAAAAGAATCTCACAGCATATATCTATCTCACAACAAAACACAAGCAAACCAGTGCAGACACTTAACAGTTACAAAATCTAAAGGAAGAGTATAACAGTGTTATCCTTCCTCCAGATGAATCAATCATTGTCGATGCAACTGCAAATAACTTATATATATTGTCATGATAAATAGATTTTTCGCGTCGAATACCCTGCAATCTCTCTTTCGTGATCTCCCCATCATCTTTCCATCTTCCATACCTGTAAATTAAGTGACAAATTTTATTACAGCCAAAAATGAGATCATGGATGGCGGTAACCTATTGCGATTTGTGATCAGTTAAAAACAGGCGTCGCCCCTAAAGCTCCAGACTGTTGTAGTGACTCTAGAAAATCTAGAAATTGTTATTAAAAAATTACTTATTTTATTATTTATGAAATGGAATTTGGACCAACATATGTCAGTTTTTTCATCTTGTGTATGGCATTCACAGATCATTTAATTAGCCTGCAACATTATTCAGTGTCAGCATGCTATTATTTATTTTATTTGTTTTTTATTTCTTTTTTCACATAATCTGATTAATTCGAATTCAAACTAACTTTCAAAAAATTTAAATTTGAATCACTTAGAAAATGATACAACAAAGTAACTAACACGTGTCTTGAGGTCTCTTTTGAGATATCTTGGAAAGTTATATAACCCTATGTAGTCAAGACGCAACCAGGTGCGCGCTTAGGTGCCAACGCGAGGCGAAGCGCTAACAACACGTTTTGTGGCCATTCGGGTGCTCTGTGATATTCCTGCCAGATTCTAAGGGTATAAGCCGGGGTTTTGGCCAAATTTCATCCAAACTTGTCTGAAACATCAAAAATGGCATCTAACAAGTCAATGGCGAAGATGACCAGGGTCGGAAGTCACCGGTCAAGGGTCGAAACCATATATACCAAAAAAAAATTCTATACGAATACTATATAATCGGAACTTCTAAGGGAAAATTTCGGCCAACCCCCCTTGCCCCTTATCTGTTGCGCCACTGAAACCAACCTAAACTAGCCTTAAAGAAGTTTCAGACACGTGTACAACCCCTAAATATAGTATGTTTATGCTATGCGCCTTGCTTATCTCCTTATCTCTGATTCTATCCCATACTAATAGTACTAAGTAGTGCCTAAAAGCTAGCTAGCTAAAATGTTGTACGTAAAGATATCACCTTAGGTAAAAAAAAAAGACGTAGATAATTACAAGTAACTCAAACTTTAGAGAGCCATAAATCATTGACGGGTAGAGGTTCTTCATGGTAAGTAAATGAATAGGTAAACATTTCCATGAACCTTATGAAAATTTTCAAACAAACGAAAATTGATTAAAATAATTTAATAAATATATAAATGAGAAGCGAATTTAATCAATAACCAATAATAATAAAATCATAACACTAATTACACAAATTTTGATGACAAATGTCATAAAACCTGTGAAAGGTAAACATCTATTATTGATTTTTTTTTATTATGAAAGGAGGAGTGCCACCCGTGAAGCATTCGGGTATCTCTCCATCGCATTAATTGCAACCCACCACCTAGACTACCAGCAAACCACCACCCGAGAACCACTCCCCCCATCTCCACCAACTAGCCCGTTGAACTCAATAAACCTTAAAATAATCTTTTTAGCTTCAATGGAGTAGGGGCTTGGATTTAAACCTTTCGGCTTCGACTGACTTGTATATTACAACCAAATCCTATGTTTAATTACAACAACCACCGTACCCTATAAATCTCAAAAATAACCTACTGGTAGGTTCAAAAGAGGGCGCGGTGTAGTCAATCCTTACTTATATCCTAAACATATATAAAAAGGAAACTACCAATAACAACACACACACAAAAGAAACTAGGTAGAGTAACATTGTATAACTAAAAGACGACAATCACATGTAACAACTAAGTAAATTGTGGAATATCTAAGCCCTATGACAAAATTAACCTATGCTAACATGTGTTTAATTAAATTAGTATTATAATTTACTATAAATTACATGTTTTAATATATTAATCTTCACATTTCACACTAGCAACCTACAACAATTACTTATGTTAAGTTGATCAAGTTATTGACACTCAGGCTAGCCTGTGTGGGACTCGTGGAGAGGTCATGGGATGATGTGGCTTTCGTGGCCACAAGCTCAACACCGCCCCCCATCCCCTAATCATGAAGATAGTGAGAAAGGCCATGATGACCACGAATTGGTCATCATTGGTTTTCACTGTTAAGCGTCGTTGGTGAGGGTAGGTTGATGGAGAGAGGGGCGTGATGATGGTCTCAGTAGCAACCACACCAAATTTTAATTTAGTTGAAAAAATGGCGGGAAGAGATGTTGACATGACGCAAAGGTGAAGGGCGGTAATGATCAATCCACTGGTGACCGCATCCCATACCCTTAATTAGGATTAAAACTACAAAATTACTTTTTATTTTTTAAATTTTCAGCCTATATTTCATCCAATCAAAAGGCATCCGTACGTGCATGGATTTAACATATGAATCAATCCTCCTTGTGGATCCCACAGTCCCACTTATCAAAAAGCAAAACCCTAAAGCAATATGGGTTCCTGGCCCAGCCCATCCCGGCAACACAAATAAATTTCGGGTTCAGTGAAACATAAATACCATTGGCCAATTAAATTAATCAAAACATAGTAAAAAGGACTTAAGATGTAAGGAATCTGTCAGGATTATTATTATGTGAGTGGGTTGATGCTGATCATCATGATGAATAAAGAGGCTAGCTAACTATTAACACCTGTCTACTTCCCTATCAAACATGCTACAATCATAGGAAACCAGATTTTGAATCCATAAATCCAACAAAACAAACATCTGTGATCTATTTTTTGTTATCATAATCAAAATAGAATCATTTTTATATTAACAATATTCAGTATTCACAGTAATCATGCATGTTTTCAACAAAATATAGATCAAATTTTTCGAATTGCAATAACTATTTAATGTTTTAAGAATGTCAATCAAGGACATTAATCTTGATCTTTATGTCATTCTTGGAAACCAATAATAAATTAGTGTATATGCAGCTTTTTTTTAAGTAATTTTGTTGATAAAAAATGGTAGCATCCAGACATTAATCTTAATTTTCCTCGAAACCATCTGTAATGGTTAATGCCTCCTAATGAGCATTTTCCACCATATCATTATTATAACGCCCCTTTAAAATTTTGAAATAGTTAACGCTCCTTAATGCCCTTTTAGCTATTACTTTCCAATTTTTCCTCCTCATTTGGAGTTATACTAAAAACGTCATTCCATCCCTCTTCATGCCCATATAACGCCCTCCTCACACCCCTATAACGCCCTCTTCACGCCCCTACAATGCCCATTACGCATGGTCTAATAGAGATCTTGAAGTTATGATTATATTCTTAATTCTCCTAACTTGAACTAACCCAATTGACCCTAGTTGACTAAAATGGGATCAAAGATATAAATCCCAACTTGAATGAACCTTATTGGTCCTAATTGACTAAAATGAGTGTAAAAACACAAAGAAATTATTGTTTCAGTTTTTGGAAATGAAATAGATTTTACCTAAACGTGACACCAACCAAACCGCTTTTAGACTAGCTGTATCAAGGTGTGTACTAAAAGTGACACTAATTAACCAAAGCGCTTTTAAACTAGTTGCATCATGGTGTGTGTCCTATACTACATTTAAGAGTGTATATAAAGGGTGTGTGAGTTAGCCGTCTTACGAAAAGGTAATTTTCTAGGGTTAGAAAAGGCCTAAAGAGTTGCATTTCTAGATGCAAATGCTCGATCTACTTCCATTAATAAAATGCATATATGTGTGTCTATATATATATATATATGTATGCATATGTGCAAATTAAGGTATTTAAAGTAATAAAAATTATAGAAAAAGATTTACCAAAGAGCCATTGCTGTAACACTCAGTTCTTTGCTTTATCCTTCTGATGATCTCCACCACCACCATAGCTAAAATGGTAGCCGCCTGCTGCTGCCGGAAAATGATGATCAACACCGCCATTCGGAACGACGAAAAACGGAATATTCGACCCGTCAATTGCAGATTGTTGAAACCTCTGGAGGTGGTGATGATGAGGCAAAACAGATAACGGTAAATTGGACTGAAGGGTCCCCCTAGTGTAACCACCTGGAGCAACACCACCTGATGACGGTGACGGTGACGTCATTGAGAAGCTGTTGTTTAAGTTGTCTTGTTGAAGGAAGGAGAACTGATGGAGGCTATTATTATTATTATTGTTATCGTTATTGTTGTCGCCGTTTGTTAAGCTGAATTGTGGTAGTTGGAACAACTGAGACGGAGTTTGTTGAACCCGGTTGAAGAAATATTCCATCGGTGAGCGGACCGCGGTTGTAACCGCATTAACATTAATCCCACCGGTTAGAAGATCCGTGAAGGATGAGTTATCTGATATGTTGTTGTTGTTGACCTGATTCAACATATTAACCCTAGTTGAATCTGCTTCTTTCTCTTTCTCTCTCTTCTTTTTTGAAGACGTCAGCCCTCTCGCTTGTTCTCGAGCTTTGCTTCTGTTCTCAGCTCGAGACAGCGAGAGCTCTGACCCCTTACTTGTTTCAGAAGTGCTACTACACACAGGCGACTTCGCCTGTGTAGTAGTAGCATTACTGTTATTATTATTATTATTATTATTTTCTTGTGGAGGGTTACTCCGGTCTTCCAAATTGTTACTTTCATCCAATACTTTCTTCTGGTGGTGGTGGTGGTAGTGGTGGTCGGGTATCGAGCCAACAATTGGTAGATCGAGAGACGGAAGCTCATCGATAGAGCTAGAAGCCGCCTTAAGCAACCACTCAACCGCTTTACTCGGTTGATCATACCCTAACCGGTCTTGTAAATCATAAAACTGGATCGCCGTGCCGACAGAAAGTCGTACACGGCGGTCCCTAAGTCCTTTTGATGTCAAAACCTTACTATGTCTATCTTTTCCACCAGAAGCCCTAGAAACCCTAACTATTCGACTCGCTGGCCATCCGCAAAGGCGCGCAACGCCTCCACCTCCTACTACCACATCGATACCTCCTTCGCCTCCACCGCCACCTCCACGGGTGCCTCGGCCGTCTTCTCCATGATTTTGTAGCTCAAAGTTGCCTATTCTAGTAGCTATTTTGTTAGGGTTTGAAGAATTATCAGTAGTGGTAGCACTACCATTAGAAGAAACCCTTTGAAACTTAGTCACCTGTCTTTGAATTTCATCTACATCCATGCCCAGCTTTCATACCAAAAGGAATATTTCAAACCTAACACTTACAGGACTCTCAGCCCCAAATATCTTATCTATGGGAGTGTGGTTTTCTAGAGAGAGAAAGTAAGAGTAAATATATATTTACTTTAGAGAGAGATAGAGAGAGAGAAAGAAGGGAGTATTGATGTGTGTGAGAAGGAGTGGTGGGTGTCAACTTATTGTCCTTGTCTTATGTATTGATGACTGGTTTGGCTTTTGTAGTCAATTATAGAGACACAGGAGGCATATGTATATAGATACAAATGTTATGTTATGTATGTATCTATGTATAGTAGATACAGGCCGGAATATGTCAGATGGTAAGCGCCGTTTAAAGCTTATTGCTTAAAGCCTGTAAAGGTTATTACTCAGAAAGAAAGCTGGAATTGAATAACAAATTTAAAAGGTGGGATTTACATCTTTATTTCATGTGATGTTATTTTTTTTTATTTTTTTTTCTTAATATTTTTTAAAAGTAATCTAGGGATAGGTTATCTTGAAGAGTCAAGTTGGATCCTCACTTGTGTCATTTTTGGTGGATTATAACAATAAAAGATTAATTTGAGCTACGTCTTGTGAAGTCCGTTCGAATCCAAGCCCACCCGGGTTTTAGTCCCGTCGTGTGTTACACCAGAAAGTTTTGCTCTTGTTGTGACACAACGTTTGTCAAGTGGCAGTCGGCGCCTCGACTGTATAGTTTTCCCAAGGGAATGCCCAAGCCCAAACTTTGAAGCCAGCGTGAGCTTGGTTAAGACAAATTAGTCTGGCCAAAGTGGGGCGACAAGGCTCTGCAATTTGAAGAGTGCGGTTGCCAAACACAAAAAAAGTCGTCGTTCCAAAAAAATGTATACTTGTATATGCACATATGTACGTATGTGTATGTATGTACACATGGTTTGGTTCGTAACCATTAGTATTTAGAAATAAAACCGAACCGTTTGTTTTCTGTTTTAGGTTATTCACTTTACAAATTTTTTTTACCGACTTTGTACATGAATAATTACCCTTTTGTTGTTGTATCACAAGTTGACAACCTTTAATTTTGATGCTTATGATATATGTTTCTGGACCTGCGTACAAGTTATGGTTGTACAAAGTTCCGAACATTAGGAGGTATAAACGTTAGCATATCCTCTGGTCATTATTTTTGTTGTTTTGTATTAAGAACTCGGACTTGGGTGCAAGGGTTGCTACCCCTCAACCTTTAAAAAAAAATAATACCCACACCATCACCCAATCATGCTATGTCACCCATCTCATCCATTTGAACATGCCGAAACCCAAATCCACTTTAGATAGTGTTCCTTTGAACATGTTCAACCCATGACATTGCGTCGTCTTCCACTTGACCATTGTGGACATTCAAGTTTAGAACCAGATGTATCAAAGAACACCTGCTAGCCGATTAAACTACTTGTTGGGCTTGTGATGGTGTAGCTACACTACCCGTATGAGGGTACCTGATCGTGGATGCCCCCAGTGCCCTTAAAGCAATTCTCAATAAGGGATAGCCTTTCATGTCCTCCTAGAGTCCTAGTCAAACAAGATGTATTTATTATTTGCATTGTTGTTCTACCTGTTAATCACTTAGGACTATATATTATATATTAAATAAACATCTCTAGGTACTCAGTATACAACTTATCTATGATATCAATCAAGCCATACTTTTTATATTTTTTCTTCAAATCAACTTGTGTTCCTTTTTTTATATATGTTCTCTCTTTATGATAAACCGTGGGCAACCATTGAATAACTATCAATTGTTTTGTTTTATGAATGGGAGTAATTGGGCTAAAAGTGATAGATGGGATTGTGATGATTACCATGCGGGTGATTTGGAGGTCGAGAAATGATAAGAAGTTCGCGAGAAGACAACCGAAGGTCACAAAGGTGGTAGCGAGTATAAAGTCGATTTCTTTTCTTTGGTTTAAAGAATAGGTATAGATATAAAGATCTTCGATGGAAGGATTGTGTTGTTTTCCCTCTGTATATATATGATGTAATTGGTTTTTGAGCCGGTCCTCGATTTGAGGACTCGTCTATTTTAATGAAGTTCACTTTAAAAAAAATCACTTGTTTTGGATTCAATCTTAAAAATGCATAGTTAGTTGGTTTTTTATATAGTCGTTTGTTGGTTTAACATGAAAACATTGATAGAGTGTTAAGACCATGTGTAGTGGGGCATTAATGGGGCTTTAAATCCCATTTTAACGCCCAAACACCGCTACTATGGGGCCTTAAATGGCGCTAAGGGGCTTTAAAATTCATGAAATGGGTGTTGAGCGCTATGTTAATAACGCCATTTTTTTCCTTGACAGGTGGGGACCAAATTTCAACCAATAACTATAAAGAGGGTGACGCTAATTAGAGCTGAGTTCTAGGAATCTCTAATATCCGTTGGAACCACTTTACTTGATTTTGTTTGTTTTACCTTTTTTACCGTATTTTATTTTTACATTTTCAGAAGAAAAAAAAAACTTTGTTTTGTTCTAATACTTAGGGGCTGTTTGGTTGATTAAGTGCTGAATCATTAAGAGGTCTGAATGGTTAAAAGGTCTGTATGATTAAGTGTTGAATCATTAACTTGGACTTCTTAATGGTTAGTTTTCTTGTCCCACATTGGTATGAGAGTTTCATTAAGGTTCAGCCTAATTCAGTGCTTAATGATTAAGTGCTTAATGGTTCAGCAACATTCCAATTCTTAATGATTCAGCCTTAACCATTCCATTCAGAGGCTGAAACAAACGCGCTGAATGCTCAATCATTCAGCACTGAATGATTAAGAGCCTCATTAAGAGGCTACCAAACAGCCCCTTATACTTATATATAACTATTTTTTATTGTTAATAAAAATGAAAATAAGTACATTATTCTTTATTTTGAAAATTTATTTTATTATTATTTTTCTTGTAAATTAAATTAATCATTTATAATACATTAATGTTCCTCACTTCATATTTGTTATGGCCCCGCACACGACTTTTCCCCCCATTGAATTTGTCTGACTCTCAACCATATATTTCTATATTATGATTTTATATATACACATGTAGAGATTGAGAATTTATAAGGTTTTATAAATTGTTGAGAGCCATTTTTAACAACACTACAAAATTTGGACCTTGGGCAACAAAAAAATTGGGCCCAAAATTTTAGTAAAAATGAATGAATTAAAGAAAATATGATTTAGTGCTCGAGTCAAACCCTGAACTTAAGACCTGTATATTAATTTAGTATGGCTTTCCCAACTCCACCATCAAAACTTATATATATGTAAATATTAAAAAATAGATCGGGCCCATTGGGATACCGGGTTCAGAGCTGTCGATCACCTTGCCCACCCTTTGGGCCGGGCCTGAAATGGTTTTATCCTACAAATAGGGTACTGACGTGAGAAATGAAGAAGAATTTTTTTTCTCATCTTGTTAAACATGTATTTTAATACCGAAATCTAAAAAAATAGTGTACTTAGATTAATTACGGTAATTGCTCAAATAGCGTAACTACACTAAAGGAAGTTTTAATTTTTGTATTGTTTATCTAGAAAACATGCTTGAACAGATGTAAAAAATCAAAAAAGAAAATTCTCTCTTCGGTTCTCATGTTTATAGGTTAAAAGTAAATTTGTAATCATTTGTTAATAAAAGGAGTAATAAATTTAAATAATCCCAACTATTGACTATTGGTCAATAACAGCCTCAACTACGAAAATAACCACTAGCGGTCCCAACTTTCAGACATTTTGCTCTTAATGGACCCCCGGTTAACTCACACTAACGTCGTTAGGTGAAACTCACAATTCTAGGCAATTATTCACATGAATTGAAAAGGGGAATCGAGACGATGATATTAGTATGTTCAGTTGCAGAAATAAGTATGGTTCGTCGGTTGTAGGTTGATGTTCTCCTCGGATGGGATGACCGGAACCGACGATTAAACCATCGAACCATGCTCATTTCTGCAATTGAACATACCAATATCATTGTCTCGATTCCCTCTTTCAAACCCGGTGAAAAATCGCCTAGAATTGTGAGTTTCAACTAACGGCATTAGTGTGAATTAATAGGGGGGTCCATTGAGAGCAAAATGTCTGAAAGTTGGGACCGCTAGTGATTATTTTCGTAGTTGGGACTGTTATTGGCCAATAGTCAATACTTAGGATTATTTAAATTCATTACTCCTTAATAAAATCCATTTTTTATAAGGGTCTTTTGTTTTTATACACCCCGAGATATCACATTCTATAGTGTGTGACATCACATTATAAGGTATGTGACAGTCTTCTATTGACGTGTGATCTGAGCTAACGTGTATAATTCTAATTAGAGGTTGTAACTCGGGAACTTAATTTGTCCGTACAATCCATTATATGTCTTAATGTTCCCACAATTTGCATTGTCCTTAATAATAATACTTTTTTTTCAAAGCAGATGATGGGTCTTGCACAGATCCCATTCAGCAAGTATAGTTTACTAATAAAAATATAAAATAGCAAATAAACTAACATAGATAATATGAAGTATAATATATGGAGATGTGAACGAAGGAATAGGACATATGTATTATGTAATATGTTTGTAAAGGACTAAAGGGGTCATTAAATTAATTGGTTTTCTTATTAGTTTACTAACCAATAGGTCAAATACAACCAGGTTGATGGTGTTGTATACATACAAAATTCAAAATATAAATTTATGTTTTGTGTGGATTGCAATTTAAACAAAACCTAGAGATTGAAGTAGTATATAGATCAATATAAGTTAGTGGAATAAAAGGAAAATGAACTATGGTCCAACTTCTGGTTTGGTCTGCCGGTTCAACCAATCGACATCATAACTAACTGGCCTAGCCTAGCCTAGCCAGGCAGCAGCATGTAGACCGTCCCCGGTTTGCTTAATCTGAATAGCCGATCTATCTAGATTAAAAAAAAGTTTGTCAAGACTTTTATGTTTGTTGCTCACTTGCCCTGTAACTTGTTGAAAGACATCAAGTTATTTTATGTTTGATTTTATGTATTATACACTAATGGGATGTAATCACTTTTTTTATGTGGGGTGCTGGACATAGTGGTGGACATTGTGTTTTCTATGTTTATATAAGAAAGAGGTTCACTATATGGTTGAAATGGTTAGAAGACAAACAAATCATCTTTAAGTTGACTAAAGTTGGATATGATCAATGTGTGAGGGCTTGTTGGAGTATGTTAAAGTCATGTGAAGTTTCTTGCACATTTACAAACTGGACAGGCTTGGATATAAATGTGAAGTATAAAAGCATCGCTGTGTAAGCGGAGAACCCTTTAGAAGAATTGGTTGTCTTCATTCTCATATCACATTTTGGAGTCAACGGTCTCAACTCTCATGCCAAGCAATCTTTCAATCCTCCAAATCAAGTATGGTTTGCCAATATCTTACCAGAGCTTCTAAGACTCTACATGTAACTTAGCTACTAATGAGATAATACTGAATATGGTTGTTGTCTTCGTCGTTCTCACATCACAACATTTTCTATCACCTAAAACTCGTGTTAAGATTGTTTTCCTCGATTTCTCCTCTAGGGTTTGTTCTTGACGTGTCAAGAGGAAAATCTTTCATTCTAGAATGAGCCTTATTAGATCCACCTCATTGATATATAATAATGCCCATCCTGACCCAAACCCATCCCAACCCGAACCCATTATAACCCAGCAACCAAACCAATCCAACTCACCCATTTTGCCACCCCTACTTGTGACAGTAAGACACACATGACAACAAGTGTCACATGCGCTGCTCAATCGGTCACTTACCATCTTCCTATAACTCTATTTACCCAGAACAGAACTGATACAAGATTTTTTTTATAACATCAGGGATGACAATGATATTTTTTCAGGTAAACTGGGTGGTAAGGGTTAAGGGTCTGGTTGTGACCCATGTGAAAAATTGGTGTGAAGACTTCATCACCAAGGGGAACAGAGATTACATATGTCCTACCTCCTAAATGAGAAGTGTGATTGTCCAGATATCCATATACCACAGAGACAACAGACTCCCCAGAATCATGATTTATGAACAAACTTTAGGGTAGTGATGGCGTGATCACGCAGGTTTAAAAGCACTTAGATTGGAGGGTCTAGGACCATGAGGTGGGCCCACAATAGTTAAGAGACTTAGAGCGAAAAGGTGAGGTCATGTGTGTTGTTGGTGGCAAGGCTGTTGGTATATATGTGGGCTCAGTTGTGTATGTAGACTACTAGACCATGATTGCTACAATCGTGGATAAAACTAAAGGATGTCCACAGTGACGGTAAGCAGTGATCAGAACCTGACTCGGATCATGAATTGTCACGAATGTTTTGGGTTTTTCAATGGTCTTGTCAGCGTTCAGAGCTACAACTAGCATTCCCATATCACAATCTTGACGATTGTTAATTTTTATTGCAGAGAATATCAGGGACAGAGTGACCAGCAGGAGACAATTAGTTGATGGAGACAAGAACAGCTGAACAGGAGTCAATAGTTCTCCAAGAATAAACGTAGATATGGCTCGAAGAAAACTACGAAACCGTTTTGTGATGACTGATAAATTTTTTGGACCAACTCTTGATCAAGTATGACAACACATTCTTTTCGCAAAATTCGGAATTAGTGTTGGCAAGGAGATTCGATAATGTCTTAACACACTAAGACGAGTCTCGTTAATGAGCTGGATGGTGCTGCATATTTGTTGTCTTGGAATAAATTTCCAACACAAACTCAGAGCATGTGTCCTTACATGTCTCTGCAAAACATGTGGAGGAGATTCGTCACAATTGTGTCATACGCATCTTGATAAATTCGTTTAGTTGCTTCCATTCAGAAATTTTAGCAGTAACAGAGCCATAAACATAACTGAGAATATTGAAAATAAGGCAAAAGGTTTCACAAAGGAACTGAGAATATGGAAACCTATCCTACGGTCGTTTATGCTAAGATGCTAATTTATGCAAGATTATCTTTACAATTTTATAAATTATAATTTATACATTACTAAAAGCAAGATTTCTTAATGGAGGTAGATGGCAATCTGAGCTTTGAATTCAACAATATAATAACACAATCATATTGCATCTATATGGATATAATAGTGGTCTATTTGCAATCTACATATATAGGGGGAGAATAATAATGCATTTCAAAAGAGTGAGCATGTTACGAAAGAATATGTCTCCAAATAGGGGCACACCTCACTTGAAGCTTGTTTGTAGCAGGGTTATCTACATACAAATATGAAGAAAATGGCTGCAAATCCAATAATCAGGGTAGATGTAACATGCGATGTGTACTCCTAACACGATCGTGTTGCTAAAAACAAATTGTCAATAGAGCAAGTGTCAGCAAAGTTTTAACATACTAATAAACAGCTTTCTGGATAAGAGTTGTGATTTGCATATCTAGGAATGTAAGTTCATGCATTTACATGCTTAAGTTAAAAAAAAATTAGGAAGGTGGAATGTAAACACACCTAGCGGGACTTTTTATTTCGTTTGGGGGGCCTCATTGTTTCTTTCCTCAAGTCTGTTGAAACTTTTACATCTGCATAAGGCTGCAAAATATCAAAACAAACGGCATGTCGGAATATAGTGATCCTGGAAATAAATTAAAAAAAAATAAAAGTAATAAGAATAAATATTCCTGTAAAGAAAAGGGTAGCGTTACAATATAGGGCTTAAGTATGGTTTAAAAAACAACCATCAAGTGAAAAACCCAATGTGGGCGACTTAGCTCATTTATTCAATTCAGTCCTTTTCTTTTAAATTCAAAATTTTAACATCATGTGCTATAAGTGGAGACACACCCTATTCTGGCATTTACTTTGATACACAGCACTTTGGCTGGTCAAAGAGTCAAACGGGTCGGTCAGATTCGCCCACCAAAGCTTTTTTGGCCTTGATTAAATTTCATAAATGCTAAATCAATTAATGATGATTGCAAAGACTATACCATCAAAATATTACCACAATTCACCAGTTATCTGTTAAATAAGTTGGAATTCCCACCTCTACTTGCCATTTTGTATTGAAACTTACTGTGTCCTATAATGTTTACCTTGCATTACTAGAGCCGCTGAGCCACAACACAGCAAACTCAAAAAACTGAATAGGGCCAAACCCAAACCATTCTAGAAAGTCTATTGTAGCGATTAATAATGAAAAGAAATCATAAGCATACATAAATATATATAATAATTTAACTCAATAATGGTAAGAGAACTAGTATAATTCTTGTTGCCAACAAAATTATTTTCAGTTTTCATTGTAACCCATCTCAAACTTGTTCACATTCATTCCACTTTGTACAGATACCACTGCCGGCATTGAACAAATAATATAATAGAATGTAAAGAATGAAACAACTATAGTTAAAGATATTGACCAAAGTCAAAGGATAGTGAAACTAAAAATGTTCAGTTTACCGAAGGCCAAAGAAGACAAGCATCGAAAATATGAATTTATGTATATATAAGCACATTCACACCTCTTCACATTTTCTTTGGAGTTCCAAAAGCTCTTGGCAATACGCAAGACACTCGGCATGGTACACAGCTGCCAAATTTTTTATCAGGGCTTTCCTTTTGATGATACCAATAGCTTCAAAATCATTCAACAATAAAGAAAGGGTTATGATTTAGATACTGAAATATTGTGATTATGACAAGCAAGGTTTAAAAGTACGGAATCGTGCCTCAAGGCGTTTTCCCTTAGCCTCACAAGGCGTACGTCTAGAGGCGAACCCCAAGGCAGAATTAAAAAATAAAAACATATCTTACTAAAAATGAAATACCAACTAATTTCATCATCAGATTCATCAAAAACACATATTAAAAAGACATGGAATGCTTGAAATTGACACAGAAAGCCTAAAACATAACAAAATAAACAGCAAAAACCCATGAGGCGCAGTATTTGTTACGCCTCAGCACTTTGAGGCACAGGTACAAAATAACACCTTGAGGCACCGCCTCATACTCGTTTTCTTACCAAATCGCCTTGAGGCGCGCGCCTTAACCGTTTTTTAAAACCATGATGACAAGCAAGATTATTTTCTAAAATAAATTGTCAAATGAACTAGCAAGTTGGTTTAAAAGGCACACCTAACACGCAAGGCGCTAGCCACTAGGAAAACGCATAAGAGGAATGAAGGTGCGCGTCATGTAGTTCAGGGTCAAAAATAGGGTTCATACTCAGTAGGAGGTTTTTATGTTCAAAACAACCTAAGGGATGCAGAAATTATAAAACGTTTACTTGATAAATAGGTTATACATATACGCACGCCTCGCCCCTCGGCTTTTGGTACCAAAACGCCTCGGAACGCCTCGTGCTTTGTAAAACCAAGACTAGCAAGAACTGAAGAACTCACAGCCCAAACATTATTAACCATAACCAAAGCAAAATTGTTCAGCCACCGCTCAGAACTCAAAGTCAACAGATCAATCAAAGTCACACAGATAAGAGTCTTAACATAGAGCATATACAAAATTAACACTAACTGCAAATGGAAAGCAAAAAACCCTAAAATAAATGAAAATTTATAGAGACATATAATTCTTGCAAAACCCTAGCTCAAAGGTTTCCTCCAAATTCAATTACTATTTCAATCATCAATAGAATAGAGAACTAACAGTCAAGACATACAGTATATAAAAATAATAATAATAATAATAATAATAATAATAATAATAATAATAATAATTCAAATGAAAACCCTAGAAAAGGAAAAACAAAAAGAGGCAAGAAACAATTAGGATGTAAAAATAAGTGACTATCAGTAAAAGTGTGAGTAATATGAGTAAATGAGGTGAAGTAATGAGAAAGATAATTACATCGGGTGGGATCAAAACGTGGTGGTGGAGCAGACGGTGGTTGTGTGGATGGTGATGGTGGTGGAAGGGTGGTGGCAGTAGGTGGAGAAGAAGGGTGCTCCTGTAATTCACTCATCTGATTCATTGATTGCAGCTGTATGTCTCTCCGGCGTAATTCACCGGACCACCTCTCTGTTCTGTTCTGTTCTCGCCTTTATTATCTGCCTCGCCTGCTTTCCGGCCTTTCCTCTTTTTTTTTTTTTAACTTTTTTATTTATGAGAAAGTTATGTAAATATTTAAGAGGGTTTTTTTTAGTCTAATCGAAATCCGACCCTAACAAAATCCGATATAATCGGGATAATGGATCAAAAGCTATGAAACTAGGTTGTTGGTTTTTTTGTCAAAATAGAATGGCATTTTTCTTTCTTACTTGAATGAAGCATTACACATAGTATGTTCATACCTCATTAGCATTTTTTTTTTATTTTACGTGCCCGTAATTCTTCCTCACCCAGGATAGGGCATAATAGCAAAGCAAGTACGAGTATAAGTTTTTGTGGAATTTTCATTCTTTAAGGTAAAAGGAGGATAACTGGTATCAGGGTTGTTTAGATCTACATGTTTGTGCCTTATGAAGGCAAATGAAAGTCATCAAAATGATGCTAATCAAAAGTCTTTAGAACATTTTTTTTATTTTCGACTGTTGGGGATGTTGCTTTATATCATGATCATCTTATCATGTTTTTTATACTCATAAGCTGTATGATGATGTGTTTAGGTTTCTTTATGTAGTATTAGTGTTTCAAACATGGTGTTTTAGTTGTTTCCTGTTTGTGATTTGTTTTGTGTTCGGTGTGTCAACCATGTTAGTGTATTGTATAACACGGTGTTTTGTTCACAAATGAAGTCCCCGTGTGGTGTATTGTATAATGTTATGGTGTTTTGAAGTTATTTAGTCTCCAAGTTGATGTTGTGAGGTTTTTTATGTGTGAAATAACATGTATGACTAACACTCATTACATGAATACAATAAAACATCAAATGTTATGTATAATAATAAAATTATGTCTAAATATAAAACACCATCTGTATATTACTAAAATACTACACGTTGATCATTAAAAACATCATGTTTATCTTTCGAATTAATTGTTTATGAATGTTTATTCATAGACCAAGTATTCATCGAAGAGGTTATAAAAGCCATATAACTCCTCCGTATTAACAACTACATGAAATCTTCCATAACTGACTAATGATACAGTTACATTAATACATTTTATAATTGATTTTAATTAGCGACACATGAACGATGAGTTAAACCTATGGTGGTGTATAACACAATTAGAAAGTGAACAATAATGGATCAATAATAAAGTAAATCAGGTAAGTGCAATTGTAATGATTCGATGAAGAGCTTGAAATCATTAATCGATTACAAACTCAGTATAGTCTACATGTGAAACTAAAATCAAGTGTAAGAACACTACATACATGTTAGGATCACTCTCAAATGGTTTGATTAACAAGAAGTCAAAGCAAATGCGTAAAACGATTACAAACTAATCAATGATATTGAGTCAACATCGTTGAACAACCCTAAACCACAACCAAGTGTGTCTGATTACAAGATTGATTAGGAACGAATCAAGTGAAGCTTTGATTAGGTTTGTATGAAGCTTCAAATGATTTTTTCACGGTTGAATTTGGCATGAATAATGGAAGCAATAGAGAAGATATGGATGGTCAAATTACTAATTTTGCCTTTTGATTAAAACATGAGGAAAAAATATAGATAAGTGGCTGATATTGGTTCTTGCAAAAGATACGTGTTCAAGCAATGAGGATTAAAACATGAGGAAAAAATATAGATAAGTGTAAAAGTAGAGAACGTTGAGTTACTTCGGATTGATTTCATATAGGGTATTAGTTATGGTAGGTTTAAACAAGTTAAAGGGTTGGTCAAGCAATGAGTATTTTTTCTATGTGCACGTTTTCAACACGAGATGGTAGTTTACTTATTTATTTAAAAAAAATTTTTGTTAAGATTCACTAGATAGATTTCATAGTAAAAATCAAGTTACATCTGGATAATGGGTAAGCGAGCAACAAGCTGCGCCACAATCCTTTTTTGAATCGTAAAGCCTATTATACTAAATACAAACCCTTGGTTCATCGGGCTCTACGAACCACTGTAGACCACCTTCTGCACCCGCTCCAAAAAGTGAACCGCCTCAGGAGTTAGGGATCCAAATGTGTTGAAGGACCCAGTTAACATATTCAATTTGGGTGATAAGAAAGTGTATGCCTACAACTTGATCACCGAGAAAAGTAATTAGTTTATTTTCTACCTATCTTTTTTTAGGGAATAGAAGATCTAAGATGCCAAGAGGATTAAACACAAGTAGAGTTGCGTGATGTTAAGGATTATGAAGCCTTAACTATCTTTAGTCATTCACATATTCACATAATCAAATTAATGTAGTTTAGGTACACTTATAAGTTACAAGTGTCACAAAATAAATCAAACCATAAAGAATATGATTCATAAGAAAAATAAGTCACTATCAAATAAGGCACTATGCCTTAAGATGGTAAATATAATGTTTTAATAGATTACATATAGTCTCATCAAAGTTAAGTAATTGGGTGTTTAAATCATGATGAAACAAGTCCTAGAGTAGCATATTTTTCTATAACCCTAGCTAACTATTTTTTTATATGATTATATATATATATATATATATATATACATTAGGCCATATGGTATTGATAGCCACCTCAATAGATGACTTCATTGCTCCCTTTCAATAACACTCAAGCAATGAAATAAACCCTCCAACAACAATATCATCCCACCATCAACCTATTCGATAGCCATGACCCTTCACCATAACCCGTTAAAGATCATTATTCTAGTACCTAGTAGCTTTAAATTATAGGTATAATTATTATTCATTCTCAAATAGGATAGGTTGATTATTCATCTATCTACACAAACAGGGGCGAAGGATCTTAGTGCCCGAAGGTGCCTCGACCCTCACTGATTTTTGGCACAATGGTGAAATTTTGCGATTTTTATAGATAGATTGAGTCCGGGTTGATCCGGTCCCCACCGATTTGATCTTCCGGTCACTACCGATTGGAAAAAAATGAGTCCGGCCCCACCGTTTCGAGAACCAAACTTCGCTACCGTAAAAAAATAATACCACACAATTTTATAACAGTTCATTATTTTTAAGTTTATACATGTTATTTTTTTAAAAAAATATTTTCGTTACTATAAAAAAATATATAAAAATTAAGCAAAATCAGGGCATCATAAAACCCTAAAACCCTACAACCACACACTTTCATCAAAGAAGAAGAAGCCATCACAATAATCTTCTTCTTCAACAACAACAACAAAAACATGAGTATAGTTGCAGGTTCATACGAACGTTTCATCTGGGGCTTCAAGCTCAAAACCCTAAAACACTCAACCGAAACCCTAACCCTTTCCCCTCTCTTCTCCTTCCCTTCCCATCTCTCTCCAATCAAATCCCTCGCCGTCGCCGGCTCCGTCGCCGTCTCCGGCGGTTCCGACGACACCATCAAAATCTACGACCTCAATTCCTCCCAAGAAATCGGTTCCTTAAACGACCCATCATCATCTGTCACTTCCTTAGTCCTCTACACCCCTCCATCCCTCCATTCCTTCCCTCGTAACCTATTCGCCTCATTCGACGACGGCCACGTGTCGTTTTACGATGCCGATCCGTTTGTGCATTTGAAAACTGTCAAAGTGCATAAGAAAGGGGTTAATGATATGTCGGTTCATCCGTCGGGTAAGCTCGGGTTGACGGTTGGGAAGGATGAGTGTTTAGGGATGGTTAATTTGGTTAGGGGAAGAAGGAGCTTTTTTTGTAGGTTAGGGAAGGAAGCTTCGATTGTTAAGTTTGGGTGTGATGGGGAGAAGTTTTTTATGGGGACCGATCAGACGGTTTCGGTTCATGAAGCCGAGGATGCGAAGCTGGTTACGGAGTTGGAAGGGAAGAAGAGAGTTCTTTGCATTGCGCCTGCTACGGTTGGTTGGTTTGGTTTGGTTTATGATTGGTTATTGCTTTGTTATTGTTAGTTTGTGATTATTTGATTGACCCGAATTGATATATGTATATATATGATTGTTGATCTTCTAGACCCGTGTAGCTCGTTTATCTAAATGAGTCAAATGTTTTGTAAATAGGTTGTTTCTATGTTTTAAAAAGCGCGCTTGAGGCGCGCTTAAGCGCAAAGCACACCTAGGCGAGCAGTGTACGAAAAGCACATGAAAAGCGCAAAAAACGCACTAAAAGCGCAAGAAAAATAAGCGAGAAAAGCGCGCTTTTTGTACACATGTTGTTTTTGTGCTTAAAATTGTTATACATGTAGCTAAAAAGGTTGTACATTTTAGTTAAATCATATATATACCTTATTTGTATCTATATTTCATTATTTTGAGTAAATAATGCTAAAACCTATAGCATATAAAAAAAATATATATAATTGTCTTGCGCCTTGCGTACGAAAAGCCCACCGCTTTTGCGCTTTGCGCCTCAGTTTTAGACCTCGTCGCTTTTGTGCGCTTCGCGCTTTTTAAAACCAAGGGTTGGTAGGTTGGGTTAAGTTGTAAATGAGTTAAACGGGTTGAACCTTGTTAAAATGAACAGGTCAACCGAAACACAACCTGTTTATTGAACAGATGGGTTAAGCATGACAACCCAAAATTTGATTATTTTTCGTAGTGTTAGAAACTGCTGCTCGGCCTCCACCTAGTTATAAAGCTAGTTAAGTGATCCCTTAATCACCCAGTCATCAGTCATCACTATTCTGTCCTACAAAATCTGAACATTACCTGTTTGATAAATTGGGTTAAACAGGTCTGTCTGCACACGACGGGTTTGTTAAACAGGTTAGACATGGCACGTTAGAGAATTAGTTAGGTGATTCCCTAATCTCATTCGTCACTATGCTGTCCCACAAATTCTGTAGGCATATTTCTGAAATGTGTTGTAGCCTGGTAAACAATAAATTATCATGGTTTTGTTTACTCTGCTTGGTCGTTACATTTAAACATGGAAAAAACTCAAAAAAGTGACAGCCTTTGTGTATCAATTGTTTATACAATTGTTAACCTGATTCTTTAGTAAATCGGTCTACGTTTCGAGTAGGTGGCCTACTCTTTTATTCCGGTTGGCGGTTGCTTGTGGAGATGTGAACTAATTGTTGTTTATTACCGTTGCTTGTGAATTAGTTAGTGTTTAGACTTACTGTTATACGGACTGTGTACTGCAATGCTTTGGATACCTGTAATAGAAGTTTATTATACAAAATCGGTCTGGTACAAAAAGTAAATTCTTTAGATAAAGGGTTAAGTTTACAAATAAAAATGTTAAATTTATATACACATATACAATGATAGTGCATATAAAGATATAACTGTTTTTTTAAAGGTTTTTAGTGACCCAAACGGAACACAGAACCATCTTTTATGGCCATGTTGTCCGGTTTGGGAGAAAAGCGAAAGAATCTATACATATAATAAACCAAAGCCATTTTAATGACATGGTACTCAAAGAGGGTATTCTCTTCATTGAGTGTGCCATGTGTTATCCCATGTGGCAAGAACTTTATTTTAGGAAAATAATAATTTAAAATTTAAAAACAAAATTAGATTTTTATCTTTAATGTTTCCTCCCATAACTTTTAAACATTAATATCTTTTATACACGAGATTTTTTAAAGAAAAAAATTACATCAAATTAACGAGCGTTTTATTATCTTTCCAACGGGTACCATAGTGCTATATAAAAAACGGAGAAAAAAACGACTATTTTTTTGTGTGGTTTTGTTCATACAGGAAAAAAAACAAAGTGCTCAGTTTGTTTATTAATCATGTATAGGTAAGTCATTAGTTATGTTCAAACCAGTAAATATGAATTTTATTTACAACATGTGTTAACATTGGAGTTGTACATTGTTTTAGGTTAGGTTTTAATATTAGAGTTATACATTGTTTAAGGTTATGCACTAACATTGGAGATACATTGTTAATTGTTTTAGGTTAAGTGCTACCCGAAGCTTTCCTGCATGTAACTGTAAAACGCATCAGTCTATTTCAGGTCTAAAATTGATATTTCAAATTAGATTTCTCAACCCGGGACGCTCCCGGGATATAATCTAGTGTTGGTATATTAGGTTAAAAAACCTTCTTTTATTGCTACTTGTTTTTCTCTATTATCATGGAACTTTGTAATTATACTGTTGACAGCAGTTGCCAACTCAACAGTGATGATAATAAAATAAATATTTTAATTTTGATATTTGACATAACGATGACATTATAACAGAATGGACTCGTATACACTGGTGGAGAGGACAGGAATCTGACAGCATGGGATACAGTCAGCGGGAAGGTAGCATATTGCATTGAAGACGCACATTCAGCTCGTTTAAAAGGCATTGTAGTTCTTTCTAAGATTGACGGGACATCTGATGAAGAACCATTTTTAGTGGCATCTGCATCATCAGATGGAATCATACGCGTTTGGGATGTCCGCATGGCGAAAAAAGATAAACCAACACCATTGGCTGAGGCCAATACCAAATCCAGGCTCACTTGTCTTGCCGGATCTTCGGTTAAATGTGAGTTTTTAATGATATTTCTGTCTTTTGAAGTTTTCTAAACTGCTAGGTGTGGGGAAGTGGGCTGGTTGGGTGACATGATCAAAATGGGTTCAGGTCGGAATGGGCTAGTTCCTGGTTCGGGTTGGGCCGGCTTGACCTGAAACGCGTTTTAGTTTAATGTTCTTTTATTATGCCTTCTGTAAACTACTCTGTGATATATGCTTAAAAATGTATTATTACAGTAATGATCTATTTCGTTTAACAAACTACCAAATCCGTTAAATTCCACAGATAGCAAAGCTATTGGTAGGGTTCTGGGAGGGTGGGATGTAGACAGTTCTTACCTCTATCCCTAAAGCGTATTAAATGGGTTTTTATGTTTAAATAAGCTTTGGGTGATTTACAAGTTAAGTACTTTTACTTCCTAGCTGCATTTTATATGTCTTTATGTTTGACCCGTTAGAGATAAAATATAATCTAAGTTGACTCCATTAATAAGTAAATTTATCGAACTTACGAATGCCAGTTTCCTACACGATACAACTGCACATGAAAATAAACGGCTTGGGTTGGGCTAAAACATGTCATCCAACCTAATCAGTTTAATAAACGGGCTGGAGATAAACAGGCCAACCTGTCTAAATTATACTAAAAAAACTCTTACCCGCCAACCCGTTTTATAACCTGTTTACAATGACCAAATTGTTTTGAGCCAGCTTTTAGATAAACAGCTTACATAGTTTAAGTGTGTCTGGTTTAGGGCTGAGTTTTTCGGCACGATTAGTATGACTAGGTTGTGTCTGATTTTGATGATACCATCCCACTAATCCAGTCAATGTCTTCATTATTTTTGCAGCTTTGAAGAAGCGCTTTGGTGGTTCAAGCGATTCGAATAAAGAGCAGGATGAAGCAGCTGAACAGTAGTGGTAGTCTTGTAATTTACGTGTCCTGCTTGCTGATGTGCGCGTTTAAAATTTTGATTGATTTTTGTTATGTTACATATAGCTTAAACACCAGGTGGCCTGAACAATGGGTGGACAGTCTATCGATTTTGTCTCGTAGCATACGCATTATTCGTCTTATGTGTACTATCTATCTATCTGATGAACCTGTTTTTTGAACTAAAATCAGTGGGGAATCTTGACCCGAAACTTCAGGGGGTCGGAAGTCACCGGGGAGGGTCAAAAGTCACTAGTTTCAGGGGGTCGAAACCTTATAAACCAAAAACTTCTATATGAATACTGTATAATTGGAACTTCTGAGCGAAAATTCGTGTGGGTCGGCCCCCCTCCCGCCCCTTGAAAGGATCGCACCTGACTAAAATGTAGCCTTTGGATGAAGATCATTATACCTACAAGATTTCAGGATATTGTTTTGGCTTTATGGAGTCATGGTTTCATACTTTGTTGACCAAAAAAGGTCAACATAAAGTTATCATATGTTATGTACTTTCAAATCGACAATAGTAACGGTTTTGATAGATGTAGTTACTTCTGCTTAATAGTTTAATTTTTTATAAAAAAAATATTATAAACATTTTCATTATACGCGATCTTAAGGTAGAAAATGAAGTACGTTTATGTATTTTAAAGGTATAGATAAAAAAACAAATTTCTAGTAATACTTTCTGGAAGAAAAAAAACAAAAAACTCAAACCTAACGAGAAAAAACAAAACATTTGGAATGAGTGTTTGTGTATAAGAGAGCAGGTGTTCCTGAAATCAATCTCATAGTTGTAAACCTGAACCAAATACCAATATATTATTTATAACTTTAAAAATAAACACTCATAATATAAAATTATTAGAAGTGTAATGGAGTATATGATATTTAGGGGCTGTTTGGTTGATTAAGTACTGAATTATTTATTAAGATGTCTGAGTGGTTAATAGGTTCTGAATGATTAAGTGTTGAATAGTTAAGCTATGCATAAAGTCTTAATGATTCAACTCTTAACTATTCATTCAAAGCCTTTTTTAAGTTGAAACAAACAGTCTAAATGCTGAACCATTCAGAGCTGAATGGTGAACCATTCAGAGCTGAATAGTTCAGAGCCTTAGTAAGAGCCAAGAGGCTACCAAACGGGGCTCTTAAAGTCATTTTGTGATGAGTTTAAGTTCGGGTTGCGAGTAACAAAAATCTTGATTGTTAGTTTTTAACCAACATAAGATCTCATAAACAAATATACTCAATACACATGAGTAAACCTGTAAATTTGACAAGGAACAAGTAATGGCTAACCAATAAAACGAGTCCTGATATGAAACACAATTTACAATAAGTTATAAAACAAAGATTATCAAAACTCTTCAATAACCGGATTCATGAAATAACTAGCCCTTAATACAAAGGTGAACCATTTTCGAAGTCTTATGACAAAATTGTTGTATATAAATCAATTTTCTAAATAGTATAATAATAACAAAAATACAATATTATTTTTTAATTTGTTGAGATAGGGAAGTATCAATATGACCTTTGCAAGTCAGGTGTACGATGCCTGTTAGTAGTAGTAAAATGCAAGTACGTACCCATGTGCCCATCATAAGCTTTTGTGGGTACGCTACATATACAATGACTCTTTCCTTCCCTAATTCCCTCTACCCAACATGTGAAAGAATCTCATACCTCCCTCTCACAAATGGTTGAGAACATTTAATTAACAATCATTTTATAATGATTTCTAATTTACAAGTATCTTTAATTTTTTCTTTTTTGAAAGTTTATACTTACAATTATTATTAAAAGTCGATTTACGGTATGAGTGTAACTTAAAGCCGACCAACTTAAGAGAGAACACTCGAATAATGTATTTCATTATAACCATAGAACTTACTGCCTTACGGTCAACATATGGTTTAAATGGTTTAAACGGATAGTAACAACATGTCATAGTAGTTCTCAAGTTAACAATTTTCATTTAGGGGCTGTTTGGTTGATTAAGTGATGAATCATTAAGAGGTCTGAATGGTTAAGAGGTTCTGAATGATTAAGTGCTGAATGGTTCAGCTATGCACCAAGTCTGAATGATTCAGCTCTTAACCACTCCATTCAGAGCCTTTTTTAGGTTGAAACAAACAGTCTGAATGCTGAACCATTCAGAGCTGAATGATTAAGAGCATCATTCAGGCCCTTAGTATGCTCGCTATAAATATTAGTCCGATTACGGTTTATAAGTTTATATGAATCGACCATAAGTCTCCTGTCCAACAATTCAACTTTCCAACATTTGAGAATTGGACATACTATAATGTTCAATTCACTTTCAATATACTTAATATGTTCCAATTAAATAATAATCTTTAAGCATTTTGGCATTTAGTCACTTTTCCAACTAAATTTTTCAAACTAACACATTATGTAAGGTCACCTTCTCGTGCTAGCATCTCACATATGTATAGGTTTAGCAAGAATTTAATCATGTTAGTTTAGTTAACTTGTGTGGTAACGTAACTCACTCTTAACAATCATCCACCACATAGCAGTCTAATTCAACCGGGTTAAAATGCCCATACAAATGGACTACTTAAGGCTATGTGTAATGGGTTCACTCGTATTCACTATCACATCATAAAAGCGAATGCACATCACTCTCATGTACCATAAGCTACCAGTCACTTTTTCACCTTTCGTGTGTAATGATCTCACAAACTTTCACTAACCACCACTCATTAAAATGGAAAAAAAAATGATTTTGATCGTTTGACAAATGATGAAGTCCATACCCTTCTCCCTCACATCGTCTCTAACATCCCTTGAAGTAGTGTTTAATGACGGGGTAACGTCCACATCACCGGAGTGCTACCCATTACTGATTACACATAGCTTAATCTCTTCAATGATCTTTGAATCAGTTTTATATGAAACAATAGTTTGATTTAACATATAAAGACATGGTCTATTATACATAGAACTAAACTACATAAAACTGTTTTTAGGAAAAAGAAAATAATAATAATGAAATACAAAATTATATATGTGTGTTATTTTTCGTTATTTGTGCTTGAAACAGGTAGGTGGAAAGAAAAGCATGCGAGCAGGCTGGAAATGTCACAATCACATGATGAGTAAACACTACTGAGACCAAACATATTATGTCTTATCATCTTACGCTTTTACTTCTCCTTACAATCACAGTTACTCGAGTTTTTTAATATCACCCACTTTTTAATGGTCATATTTATCAATGCATTTATTTATAAATAAATTATTTCTGTATTTAAACTGTCAAATATTTAATACCTAATAACAAATGAGAAGACAAAATTCATTAAAATTTTACATCTTAATTGTTTTTTCAATTTAAAGATAAATTATCAAGTTATTACTATTCGTTTATAAACTACTAGCTGATTACCCCGGGAGGGTCCCGGGGTTGCTAAATCTAATTTTACGTGATAACCTATTACAAATGGCTCAAGTTAACTAACTACAAAATCTTCTAATCATTGCATGTTCATAGTATTCTAATCAGTAATAACTCATATTCCCCACAAAATCTAATTTTACGTGATAACATGAACACTTTGTGTATTTTTTTCCTGTATGAACGAAACCCCACAAAAAATAGTAGATTTTTTCTCCGTTTTTTATATAGCACTATGGTACTCGTTGGAAAGATAATAAAACGCTCGTTAATTTGGTGTAATTTTTTTCTTTAAAAAATCCCGTATATAAAAGATATAAACGTTTAAAAGTTATGGGAGGAAATATGAGAGAGAAAATTTTAAATTTATTTTTAAATTCTTTTTTCCTAAAATAACTCAATTTAATTAAAAAAGAAAACAATTCAAAAACACCAAAAACTCTCCATTATGATGCCACGTGGCACAAGGTTGGGGCCTCCATTGCACGCCACGTCAGCAAAAGTCTTTTCTTTTATATATATATATATATATTATTTTTATTTTCTCTATATTATTGTTTGCTATTCCTATGTCTTTTAGTGATGTTACATTATTAGAATTTTTATAAGGGTTATTTGGTAGCTTCTGAATTGTCATTAAGAGGTCTCTTAATGGTTAAGAGATAACTCTAAGTCCGAATGGTTAAGAGCTACCATTCAGACCTAACGTTACTTTGTTAAAATTATAAACATCACTTCTTTTATACATTGTCACTTTTATAAAAACATTTTATAAATTCTTTACTAACTTAAGGTGTTTTGATGTTTTATGTTTTTTGAGAAATATTTGGATTGGATCTGCTTTGGAGATTGGATTGCATTGCTGTTGGACTTATTGTGTAGCTGTGTAGCTGATAGCAGCCCAAGGAAGATTTGGCCCAAGAGTGTTAGCCCATCAGAGAGCCCAAAGTCCAGTTCGTTGACACGAGTGGATTGCCACGCTGGCAATCCACATTCCTGATTATCTAACGGTCCCGAGCCTACATAAGTGTGTTTCTTCCATTTGATCTGATGATCAGGGTTGCTTCGGGTGTGTTTGTTACCGTTCCTAGTTGCTGCCTATATAAAGGATTGTTCGTGCTACCTTTCCAGCTTTTGCACGAGTCATTCTTTCTCTTAGATATTTTTACTCTCTCAGATTAGGGTTTAATCAGATCATATGTTAATGATCGTTTGATTCTTGAGTCCTTGTTTAGTTTGAGATCATCTGTCAATGATCTCAGTGTGAGAGTGAGAGATTGTTTGTTTACAGAGATCATCTGTCAATGATCTTCTGAGTGTTTTAGGGTTTTGATTGTGTAATCGTTTCTCTGTTCTTTGTACTTTCAGTTTTCCAGTAATAAAATCTTTCAGTTCTTGTTTTGATTACCATATTTTGACATGGTATCAGAGCCCTAAGGCTCTTGATCTGTTCGTCTTCCGCTCTTTGTGTTAGGGTTCGGTGTTCTCTAGGGTTCTTGGTGTTCCAGAAGGGGTTTCTGATAGCTGTGAGTCTTCGAGTAAGGAGGAGAAGACTATTCACCTTAGATCTGAAGTTCATCATCAGATCTAGGGTTTTTTGAGGTTGTTGGAAGCTACTTGGAATTTGGATCGTGCTAGAGGGGTTTTTTCTTGCTCTCTGGCTCGTAACCCTAAGTGAAGGTTACGAGTTACGAGTTTATTGGCGAAACCCTAACTTGGGTCCTCACTGTGAGATTGTTCCTTAATCCTTTTATTTTTTTTGTTGTTGTATAATCTGGTTAACAATAAGTACTTGTTGGTGTGCATAGGTAGATACAAACTCCCTCGTTAAGACATGTCCAGGCACCCTTGAGTGACGAACCTGGAATCTTGACACTGACGGGGTTCCGTTTGTTGCACACTTTAGTACTTAGGACTTAATCCGGTTATACGGTTCTTGATCTGTGTTAATACGTGATCTGTGATTGATTGTATCTGTGTTAATACGTGATCTGTGTGTGTTGTTTATTGTTTGCAAACATGTCTGATAATGATAATGATAATAGTAGTAGTTCTGGTGATGGTAGAGATAGACTTGGTGGTGTTACTCTGATTAATAAACTTGATTCAAGTGATCCTCTCTACTTACATGCTAGTGACTCTGCTAATCTTACCATTATAAGTATAAAACTAAAAGGAACTGAGAATTACACTGTGTGGTCCAATGCTATGATTCTTGCTTTACAAGTTAAGAATAAAATTGGTTTTGTTACTGGAGAATGTGTGAGACCGACTGATGACCCTGTTCTAGGTAGACAATGGGATCGTTGTAACTCTATTGTGTTAACCTGGATTTTAAACTCAATCAGTGAAGAATTGTATATGGGTCAGGTCTATTCTAAACTTGCTTTTGATGTCTGGAAAGATTTAAAAGAGACTTATAATAAAATTGATGGATCTGTTATATTTGATACTTATCAAAAGATTAATCATTTTAATCAAAATGGCATGACTGTTGCAGAATATTATCACAAATTGCATATTATGTGGCAATATCTAGATCAGATATTGCATATACCTGCTTGTACATGTGAGGCATCTAAGCAATTTAATGATTTCAGTCACTTAATAAAACTAATGCAGTTTTTGATGGGATTAGATAATGTGTACAGTTCTGTTAGAACTAATTTGCTGATAAGGGATCCTTTACCTTCAGTAAAGGAAGCCTTTGTTGTTGTGTCAAGAGAAGAGTCTCACAGAAACTCAAATGTTTCTGTGACTAAGGACCAAGGTCCTACTATGGGGTTCTTTGCTAAAACCAATCAAACCATAGATACTAGGAAAAAGAATGCTAGAATCAGTAATCAAAATCCTAATATCAAGTGCTCTCATTGTGATAAGGTGGGGCATACTGTGGATAAATGTTTTGAAATCATAGGATACCCACCTTGGATGAAAAACAAAAATGGTTTTAACAAAAGAAATGTTGCTAGTAATAATGTTGTAAGTGGGACTTCTCTTGACACAACTAATAAGGGTTCTGTTAGTTCTTTGACTGCTGATCAGGTTTCTCAGTTACTTAGTTTGTTGAATAAGAAGAATGAGGAAGGTACAACTAGCTGCAATGCTGCAGGTAGGTCATGTAACTTTTTTTGTTCTGCTAGTAACTCAAAACCTGTGTTTTCTTTCACAAATGTGCATACTCTGTTTAGAAAGTTAGGCTGGATTACTGACTCTGGTGCAAATCAACACATGGTTATGAATGCTGATTTTGTGATAAATAAAATAAATGTTAGTGATTTAAGCATCAAAGTTAATCATCCTAATGGAACAAGTGCTAAAGTTACTGATATAGGGGATGTCAAATTAACTGATGAAGTCACTTTGTATGATGTATTTGTTGTTCCTAATTATTGTGTGAATCTAATTTCTGTTCATAAACTTGCTAAAGATAGTAAATTAGATGTTCTGTTTAATGAGTCAAACTGCTATATACAGGATTCTTTAACCAAGAGAGTCCTGGTGACTGGTAGTCAAGTTGATGGTTTATATTTTTGTGGTGAGTCCTCTATGTTTTCTGGCATTTGTTGTAACAGTTTTGAAATAGCAAACTTATGGCATGCTAGATTGGGTCATCCTTTTAACATTGTTTTGAAAGTTTTGAAAAATGACATTAAAATCAATGTTATGAATTCTGATAATGATGAACCTTGTGATGTCTGTCATAGGTCTAAACAACATAGAGAACCCTTCCCACTTAGTGAACATAAAACAACTTGTCTTGGTGATCTTGTTCATTTGGATGTTTGGGGTCCTTATAGGCACTACAACAAAAAGGGCTTTTAAGGACCTTTTGTGTAGGACGCTTGTAAAATAAGGTCCTAAAAACTATTAAATAGGACTAATGAACTTTTGGGATCCTTTTATAATACACGCTACTAAACAAGTGTCCTAAAAAGCTATTTAATAGGACAGATGATTCTCTGGTGTCGTATTATCATATAACTTAATAAGACACTTAAAATGTAGATCCTAAGAAAGTAATTTATAAGACATTTAGTTGTTGATGTCCCATTATGTGGTAATGTAATAGGACACTTGATCACTAGGGGTCCTATTATAACATAACTTAATACGACACTTTGTAGTTATGTCATAAATGTTCGATGTTATAGGACCCTTTCTAGTCGAAGTCATATTAGAACATAATTTAATAGGACACTTAACACATGAGTCTTATAACTTTAACCTTTATAGGACGTTTAATTATTGTGGTGTTATTATAATACACCGTAATAGAACACATGATATTTGAGTCATAAAACATTAGTTTTATAGGACGCTTGTTCGTTAGAGTTTTATTATAACATAACTTAATAGGACACTTAACAATTGGATCTTATAACTTTAATACACCGTAATATAACTCTTGATATTTAATTTAAGTCATAATAAAAAAATCATTTAGCAAAATAATCCATTTTATAAAATTTCTGTACCACATTATAAAAACTAAAAATAGGTCGTACAAATATGTGTGTCATCTTAATATATTTTTTTTAAATATTTTCATTATCCCTCTCTTTTTAACTTTCTCTAATTTGATTCCCCTAAAACAACCTTCAAACCCTAACTGCCAATCCTCTTCTTTCGCCTTTAATTTGTGCCTTCCACCCAAATAGGACCAAAGGGTCGAAATGGGATTGAATTTGGAAACATAAATGGTGTCCTTAATTTGATTCATGGGCTAAGTTAGTAAGTGTTAGAAACTGAAGGGAGTTTTAGAAGACGACAACAATGGTTGATAAAAAATAATCCAAGCATGTTGTGTTAGTAAGATTTTTGGTAAATCTGTTACAATCTTTTTTTAATTTCTTTCTTTCTTTTTATGCAAGATGAATGAGTTAGTGATGGCATGTTTGGTGTCATTTTTCTACATTTTTTTGTTGCATCTTTTACAACTTTGGCAGTTTGGCCTCATATTCATGCACCTGTCATTGTATTAGATCAACCGAATAGGATTTATTGAAATTGAATCACCCTGTCGTTTCCAGAACCCCCACCCCTTTGTTTCTCTGTTCTTATTTGGGTGTAATATTTGGTGTGGACATATACATTTTGCATTCTTGAGAGGTTTCAAAAGTGAGTATTTTTTTTTTTGAGTCTTATTTCTTGTACTGTTTCGTGATTTAGAGAGCTTTATATATGGTTTAACTGATGTACAAGAAGAACACTCATGCCATTTTTTTCTGAACCTGTTGATCCGGATTAGTTGCGTTGTTTTGAAAGTTTGCAAGTATCATCCATTGTTTTTGTTTGTCTGTTGACTGGCGTGAATGAGATTTGTTTGTATGCGGCTCTCCTCGTTACCATGAAATTAATAAGCAACCTATGGATTTTGGTTTAGTAAGAAGCAAACTTAACGAGGAACATTATTCACATTTGGAAGAATTGGAGCTTTGCGCTGCTCTATTATGCTTCACTTGATGAAAGTATGTTTATTTAGATTTTCTGCTCAGTATGATATGGTTTATAAGATAAATGTAACTATGTGTCTATGTGCGTGTTCATTAATGGAAATCATCGAAAATGGTTATGACCTATCCATTTCTACCTTTTTGTGTTTTTTTTTTCCATTTAAATTGGCCACATTGACATGGTCGTATATACACTTCATAGAATAAACAATGCAGGATTTTGTCTTTGCTTTTTTCTATATAGTATAAAATTAAAGTTAGGTTCTTGCTTAATAATAAAAAATTGCCAATTTCATATTTGATGTCAAATACTTCTAATATGACTGACTTTAGGGTTGTTTAATGTTAAATTTTGCTCAACAGTCAGGTCAGAAGTACCAAAAGTTAGTCTTTGTTGATTGCAATTCAGGCCACTTACCACACAACCTGCAACATTTGGAGGACACAATCAAATTTCACCTTGTCGAAGTTTTCGAGACCACCAAGTACTACTGCACTGTCATTGATGCTCCTGGACATAGTGATTTCATCAAGAACATGTTTACTGGTACTTCCCAAGCTGATTGTGTTGTCCTTATCATGACTGATGGTTTTGAGGCTGGTATTTCCAAGGACGGTTAGACCCGTGAGCACACTCTTCTTGCTTTCACCCTTTGTGTCAAGCAAATGATTTGTTGCTGTAACAAGGTATTGTGTTTATGTTTTTTTTTTATAATCTTCCTCATTGTTTAGGACTTATATATTGTTTATAATTTGGAATATTGGATAATGTAAGTTCATTGAAGTCCGAAATTCAACGCAGGATCTAACTCAATTGTTGTACGCCGATATCACTCACTATGAAAGACAAGTGAGAAACGGGTTTCTTTAGATATTGAGAATGATACTAATGGAGGGTTGAAATACCCAAATACATATTTTGTTAATACGTGCCCTAGCTTGGTTGCCGTTTTCAATGATTGTTGCCACCTACGCTCTCTCAGTCGGTTGTGGATGGTGGATGGCGCTCGGTGGTGGATGTTGGACGAAGGCGATGGGCTATTGCTCACTGCTGCAATTAATGAAGATGATTTGTAGGATACTAAGCTGCAATTAAGGTCCCAAAGGTGGATTTTCTTGTGAAGTCTGTTTGGTTTTCACTTCAGGCCTTTGTATTGTTTTTGGGTTAATCTCACAGGTATTTTAATTTTTTCTTCTTTTGTAGGTTTACTGCATAACATGGGTCATGGGCCATCCAACCATTTGTTTGAGACAGAGTTATTCAGGTCTCTAAACAGTAATTCTTACATTCTTTCATAACATTTGTTACTATATTGATGACAATAATGAAGTAAGAAAGAGTAAATACTCATTCGTGCTAATCTGCATCACATGTAAAAGTGAAGGTATTTGTTGGCAATAGAACTCATGTGATTGTCTTCTCATCATTCATGACACGTAATATTTTTTTCTGTAAATCTTAAATAAGGTTGAAATTATGTTTTTGACTTATTTTATACATGATGTGCAGTTAGATGATTGAAGATAATTGAGACTATTGTTGTTGAGTGTTAGTAATATCGAGAAGCAAAAAGTGAAAGTTGAATTATATTTACACGGGCGTGGATATGGATAGCATTCGCGAAGAATGGTCAAACTATGCGACAACTTTTATTTTCAACTAAAATTGTATTTTATGTCTAGACGAATGTATGACACGATATTTTTTTTTTTGAAATCATATTTCATTTTATTAATATATGTATTTTATTTTGAAATAAAGATGGCGCGTCCTATGACGACTTTTTTTGCGTGTCATAAACACACTTTCATGACGCGTAATGCGTGTACAGGAAGATATATTTTCTAGTAGTGTGACTTGGAAATTTTGTCCTATTAAACTTGTTAGAACATTGTAAAAGTCTCTAAATATGCTTTTCTTAGGACGCTATACGGGTTGTTCATAAACCTATTATGCGACCATAAAATTGGTTTTATAACCTTATTTGGGACAATAGGACCCTTTTCTTGGTACTAAAGTATCTATAATGTTACATCATAAGGGTCCTATAAATTAATTTTTAAGGACGCTTGTTTGTGTTTTAAAAGATTAAAAGTAGGTAAGTACATGTTGGAACATTGTAAAAGCGTCCTAATATGTTTTTATTAGGAGTTTTTGGGTTGTTCATTATGCGACCTTAAAATTGGTTTCATAATCTTATTTGAGATATTAGGACGCTTTTTAAGTTTGGAACTTATTACGACCCCTTTACATGAAACGCTTTTACCGTCGGTCCTATTAAATAAAAGGTCCTATGAAATAGCATTTTAGGACGCTTTTGTGTGTACTAAAAACCCATTTTTGTTGTAGTGAGGGTAAAAAGTAAAGAAGGATTTAGATATTTTCTGACTATTGTTGATGACTATACTAGATCTGTTTGGGTGTATTTGATGAGGTTTAAGGATGAAGTTTTTGATAACATTGTACATTTTTTAGCTGTCATAAAAAATCAGTTTAAAAGAACTGTAAAAGTGTTCAGAAGTGATAATGGTTCTGAATTTATCAATTCTAAAATGAAAGATTTAGTTAATAAAAATGGGATATTACATCAAACTTCATGTATACATACACCTCAACAAAATGGTATAGTTGAACGAAAACATAGGCATTTGTTGAATGTTGCTAGAGCTTTGTTATTTCAAAGCAACCTACCCTTGTCTTTCTGGTCTGAATGTGTGCTCACTGCTGTTTATCTTATTAACAGGACTCCATCATCTGTCTTAAATGGTAGGTCACCTTATGAAGTCATGTATGGTTTTAAGCCCTCTTATGAAAATCTTAAGGTCTTTGGGTGCTTGTGTTATTATACTGTCTTGAATAATTCTGATAAGTTTAGTGATCATGCTAATAAGTGTGTGTTAATTGGTTATTCTAATGAAAAGAAATGATATAAACTTTGGAATTTAGATACAAAACAAGTAGTTTTGTCCAGAGATGTTAGATTTTATGAGTCTATATTTCCTTTTAAAGAGTCAAAGGTTTTAAAAGAAACTGATTCCAATAACTATTGTAACATTGATCAATTAAACTTCTTTGATTTATATGAGACTAATAACAACACAAGTTCCATTGGTCCTGATGTTCCCAATGATGATGAGGGGGCTGAACAGAATTCTGATCTCCATGGGTCTTGGCAACCGGTTGTTAACCAGGATTCACATCTAGGTAGGGCTGATAACCAGCAACCAGATGACCCTGGTGACAACAGTGGTGGGGCTAAGGATGGAAGGTCAGAAAATGAACAATTTAATAATTCTGAGGGACAACAAGCATCAGCTGACCATCCAACTGTTGTTAGAAGGTCTGCTAGAAACATTAACTTTCCTAGAAATCTTAGTGACTATATTATAGAAGGGAAAGTCAAATATGGTCTTGAAAAGGTGGTAAACTATTCAAATTTGTCCAGTGATAACATGTGTTTTGTTCTATGCTAAACAAAAGTAGTGAACCAAAATTCTACTATGAGGCTAGTAAGGATAAAAATTGGGTAACTGCTATGAATGAAGAAATTGAGGCTTTGAATAGAAATGATACATGGGACATTGTTGAATTACCTAAAGATAGAAAGGCCATAGGATGTAAATGGATTTATAAGATAAAATATAAATCAAATGGTGAAATTGATAGGTATAAGGCTAGACTTGTAGCTAAAGGGTATAGCCAAAGAGAAGGATTAGACTTTGATGAAACCTTCTCTCCTGTGGTAAAAATGATTACCATCAGATGTGTTTTGACCATAGCTGTACAAAATGACTGGTCTATATATCAATTGGATATCAATAATGCTTTTTTATATGGAGATCTGTTTGAAGATGTCTATATGAAGTTACCCGAAGGGTACTTTTCTAAAGATGATCATAGGGTATGCAAACTGAAAAAATCCTTGTATGGGCTTAAACAAGCTCCTAGAATGTGGAATACTAAGTTAGTTAGTGTTCTATTTGAGCTTGGGTTTGTTCAAAGTAAGTGTGATCATTCTATGTTTGTAATGTCTTCAAAAGACATTTTTTGTGTGTTACTTGTATATGTTGATGATATAATCTTGACTGGAAACAGTCCTAAATATATAGATTATGTCAAAACCTTTTTTAGAACCAAGTTTTTAATAAAAGATCTAGGTGTCTTAAAGTATTTTCTAGGCATAGAAGTGTTAAAAACTAATAGTGGGTTGTGTTTAAATCAAAGAAAATATTGTCTTGAGTTATTGGCAGAGTATGGGTTAACTGGTTGTAAACCTGTGAAATGTCCAATTAAGCCAATTCATGCACAAACCCACTAAGGCACACTTCTTGATTGCCATGAGAGTACTTAGATACCTAAAATCTTCTCCGGGTAAAGGAATACATATTGCTAAAAGTTCTGAACTTAGTCTCTGTGGCTATGCTGATTCGGACTGGGCAAAATGTGTTGAAACCCGGAAATCCGTTACAGGATATTGTATTTTCTTAGGTAACTCTCTTATTGCTTGGAAGAGTAAAAAGCAGTCCACTATAGCACGGTCTACAGCTGAAGCTGAGTACCGTTCCATGTGTACTGCAACATGTGAAATTATGTGGTTAATCAACTTATTAAATGAGCTCCAAATCAAGGTCAGTCTTCCTGTTAAATTATATGGTGATAATTCGGCTGCATTAGCAATTGCAGCTAATCCGGTATTTTACGACAAAACTAAACATTTTGAAATAGATTTGTATTTCTTAAGAGATCAAATTAGTAAAGGATATGTTCAAACTTTAAAAGTCAAAACTGAAGAACAGATTTCAGATATATTTACTAAAGGTTTGGGTATTTCTCAGCATGAACAAATTTGTTCATGGCTGAATATGTTGGATGTTTTTGGAAATAAAAGTGAGGGGGGGGGGGGTGTTAAAATTATAAACATCACTTCTTTTATACATTGTCACTTTTATAAAAACATTTTATAAATTCTTTACTAACTTAAGGTGTTTTGATGTTTTATGTTTTTTGAGAAATATTTGGATTGGATCTGCTTTGGAGATTGGATTGCATTGCTGTTGGACTTATTGTGTAGTTGTGTAGCTGATAGCAGCCCAAGGAAGATTTGGCCCAAGAGTGTTAGCCCATCAGAGAGCCCAAAGTCCAGTTCGTTGACACGAGTGGATTGCCACGCTGGCAATCCACATTCCTGATTATCTAACGGTCCCGAGCCTACATAAGTGTGTTTCTTCCATTTGATCTGACGATCAGGGTTGCTTCGGGTGTGTTTTTTACCGTTCCTAGTTGCTGCCTATATAAAGGATTGTTCGTGCTACCTTTCCAGCTTTTGCACGAGTCATTCTTTCTCTTAGATATTTTTACTCTCTCAGATTAGGGTTTAATCAGATCATATGTTAATGATCGTTTGATTCTTGAGTCCTTGTTTAGTTTGAGATCATCTGTCAATGATCTCAGTGTGAGAGTGAGAGATTGTTTGTTTACAGAGATCATCTGTCAATGATCTTCTGAGTGTTTTAGGGTTTTGATTGTGTAATCGTTTCTCTGTTCTTTGTACTTTCAGTTTTCCAGTAATAAAATCTTTCAGTTCTTGTTTTGATTACCATATTTTGACATACTTCTTAACTATTAAAAGGTTATAAACCATTAAAATGTAGCATCTGAATGATCATTTAGAGGCTAACAAACAACCCTAAGTTATGCGATCTTTAGATTGTATACCAATTAAATGTTTTTTTGATGTTGCATTGTTAAAAGTTTATTTGTATATTGTTTTATAGATATATATTAAACCCATTTTTGACTGATTTAACCTATCTATATTAAGCACAATCATATTTGTGATGTTTCCAGACAGGAAACCAACCCTTCTGATTAGGTGCTCTTAAACCACATTCTTTGACTGATTTAACTTATGAACTGGGTTTTCAAGTTTTTGTTTGCTCTTTTAAATTCTTATTTAGTAATTCATTGACTAGTCATTTAACACTATACCATCAGGTAAAGTAGTTTCGTGTTTCTTTTTAATTTAGTTATAATATAATATTTTTTTTTGAACGGCCAACTAAACAACGCCGAGTACTTCGTACGCGCCCCCCCGTGGCAAAGACAGGGGCACAGCCCGGCCCAACCAGACGCACGAAGCCCCCTAGCCCGCTCGACAGCCCGCTTCCAGGGAAAACCCGACCCACATACCCGCCCGAAGGCACGACAGTAGTGAACCGGTAAAACCTGGCGAGGTCAGGACTCGAACTCATGACCATAGGTTATGAGTCATCCATCATTTCTCATTATGTCCTTCGTGGGAATCGAATCTGAGACCTCCAAGAGAGATCCCTGATCCATTCACCAACTGAGCTATCCGTGAAGGACATAATATAATATAATTTAGTTTTTTTTTTTTAATTTATGGTCATCCAGTTTTCGAAACCTATCTGAACTAAGGTACAAAAAATGGAGAACAGGTATTAAAAAATCAGGTATTGAGAGAAACCATGTAAGATTTATATACGGGATTGAGGATAAAAAACATATCTTAAGTATCCGAGTAGGGTATGATAAGGTTCGGGTACAATTGGGTATTGGAACCGGGTATTGATACCCGGTTTTAAAAAATAACTTTTTTTTATTATTGCACAAAAATAATCTCGTTTAAGAATTAATTTTGTTTTGTAATTGTACAAAAAATTAAAATAAATTCACTCACGTACAATATTTGCTTTATAATATGCATTTTTATAAAACTTGAATATAGCTCTAAAGTAACATAAAAATATACTTAAAAAATTCGGATATTCTATCAGGACTAAGGTGTTAGAAAAACGAGGGTATAACTGGATTTGGGTTTAGAGTATAGTCAATTTCAGTATTTTCGGATATAAATCAGGTACAATTATTTTTTATTTATCTTATTTGCCACAAAAAGATGTATTTTTAAAATTATCACAAATACAAATTAGATACTTCAGTAAGTCAAAATCTATTCTTCAATATAATGGACCTTCCTCTTTCTTAAGAACGAGATAAAAGTTATATTTTTTTGGAAGATAAGGAATATTTGATTCCAAAGTAAGGTATGAGAACAGGGGTGCAAATGAGCCTAGCGACTCGCGAGCTACTCGAGACTGGCTCGAGAAAAACCTCGAAACGACCCAAGCCAAGTGTGAGCTTAAAATAAAGCTCGTTTATTTATCAAGCTCGAGCTTGGATTATGAAGCTTCTCAGGTTCGTCGAGCCTTAATGTAATATTAATTTTATTAGTATTTAATAATATTTACCCCTCATTTAAAGTTGTTTAGTAAATAAGCCGATCTTGAGCTTCAATTAACGAGCGTATTATTTATATGCTTTTTATCTAATATATTAAATAATAAATAATAAATGAGCCGAGTCCAAGCCGAACTCGAGCCTGATAAACTACTAATGAGCCGAACTCAAGCTCGAGTTTTCATTAGTCAATCAAGCTCGAGCTTGGCCGGGCTCGGGCTCGGCTCGACTCGTTTGCACCCCTAAATAATAAATTTTCAAATTATGTAATGAAGAGATCTGGCCAACAAGATGGAGATAGAAAGCCATAGCCCATATAACCTGACTCAGAAGCAGAGCTTCCATTAGCAAGAAAGTCGAGGATGTGACCATTTTATCCATTTTCATGTAGGAATATTAGTGGAGACCATGGAGATATGAATTACTTAGAAACAAAGAGAATTATTGTGGGTATTGAGCTCAAAATGCATATCCTCTCCATACCCTAAAGGTAGGATAGGTTCGGCTACGGGTATAAAAATAATCGGTCCAGGTTTTTTTCTCAGGCCCGGTTCGTGTACAAGTTTTTTTGTGCACCTCTATATCCGACTAGTTTAGCAACTGGACAGTAAAGCGAGCACTTCGAATATTGATCCGGTTTTCAAAATATGATTTTTTAGGTAATTTATTTTGTAATATCTCTACTTTTTTAAGTTAATATATAAATACATTAATTATGCATAAAAGTATACAAACATTTTCATAAAATAGGTGTTAGGGGACAAATTTCACAGTTATCGAGTGAACAATAGAACTATTGGGCTAAATCTATCCTGATTTTGCCATGGAAAAGGTGTGCTTGGTTTCCATTTTGGGCTAACAGTGGCTTTCAAGACCAAGCAGCCTTTTTTTCACTGACATCTCATAGTTTTAATATATCACCCCTCAACTCTTTCAAATTTCAAAGTACCACACGAAATTTCTAACCTTGTAGTGCAATTATGTACCCGGCTGGCCGGCTTGTGTAAAAATTGAACACTCGTGAGCTATTCGAGATGATTGTTAAAAGCATGAATCCTTAGGAAATCAATCTAGCTTAAGCTTATATTTAAGCTCACTTAATACACTACTAGTTCGAGCCTAAGTTTCTTGTTGCACGTACAAAAGTTAACTGGATTTGCGAACATAAATAAGCTTAGTATTTACATAAATATAGAAATTTTTATTTATAATAAAAGTAACTAATTACCATACATTATTTTATATATGTAGACATATGGACTATGGATATAAGTAGTTTGGCGTTCTGAAAAAGATATAAGTAGTTATATATATATATATATATATATATATATATAAATAAAATAACTATAAATGATAAGCAGGTCGAGTGAGAGAGAGCGCTTGAGTTTGAATAATTAGTGAGGGTCAAACTCAAGTTTTAAATTAAAAATTCATATGAGCTTATGAGTGACATTGAATTCTCTTGAACCAAAACAAGTTTCATCCTTGGTAGGCGACTCAAATTCTATACTCCTTCACATGCATATATGATATATTTTTTTTAAGTTTATAGCACGTCGAACCCGGCTTTGCAAACAGCAAAGCCGGAACAAGGAATACGAACAAGAAACAACGACCACTAACTCGACCAAAATAGGTCGCCTAACAAACCTAAACAAAACAAGGAACAAGCCACCTCATCCTAAAACAAAAAAATTCAACAAGAGCTAACAAAAATCCAGCCCTTCAAAATTAGCACAGGCCAAAAGCGTAACACCCGACATCTTCGCACGCTTCAGCATCTACCAATAAGTAGTCTCCTTAATGTCCTCGACGATTCTGTGGGGCATCACTAAATCAAGACAATATTTCAAGAAAGCTGCATAGACCGCCTTTTCTTTCAGTTGGGGCATCACTAAATCAAGACAATATTTCAACAGCTGGGCAAGGATTCAAACTAAGATGAGATAAGACTGGGTGTAGTGGGGCGTTATTGCCCAAAATTTGATTCCATAGCGCCCCTGCACACCGGAACATGACGTGTTTGTCGTGGTACACGTAAAATTTCCCAATTACAACTAAAGATAGTGGCAAGAAGGTATCGAACACAGGGAGTTTGTGGATTGTGTGTAGACTAATAACTTTGTAAATTAACTAATATTTAACTAGTAACAAAATTAAAGATCAAAGATTGTTGATTGTTTTGGATTTAGACTTAGTAAAAATAAACTAAATTACTGAATTAAAATGGGTTTGTTCTCAAGATTATGAAAGCAATGACCATCTTTGGATCCATTTTCCTTAAACACTTATGCAAAAGTTCCACTAGAAAGAGTTACATAGACATAACTCATGTTTAAACAATTGTTGTGATAAAAGGGAACAAAGTACTCGGATTAAATCAATGCGAGGTTGTTTCCCGATGACCGATTAATCAATTATCCAACCCAAATCCTACCCGCAATATCTCGGTTGTTAGCAACACCAAGAACGTACGATTGAGACTAGAAATTAAGAAATTGATTAACTACTACAAACAATTGTTCAAACACCACAACAATCAAGCAAACATATACTAGATTATTGTTCTAGAAATGAAAGAAACAAACATAGAAAAGTTTAAGAAAAACTTCACCAAAGATGATCATCAAGAGTTTTAGCCTAGCATGGCTTGGTGAATCATTCTCACAATCCAAGAAATGTTCATAAGCATCAAAAACATAAAACTAATTGTTATCCAATGTTCCCCAATGATTTCTAGCAGCCAAAATCGCCCCTAAGATGATTCAAAACGTTTAGAATGGAAGAGATGATCAAAAGGCACCATAAAGTGGTCTTTAAATGAAGGAGTTACAAAAAAGTGCAGAGGCCACCGTACCCCTACGGTCCCACCGTAAGGGTACGGCCAGGAGTGCAAGTCATACGGCCATTCAGGCCTGGCCTACGGCTGGAATTTTGTGTCTGCTGCCACCGTAAGGGAACGCCCAGGCCGTAGGGGTACGGTGGGCTTGTTGAAAATCTTGATTTTTTTCTTCTTTCTTTCCACCTCGTTCCAAGGCTTCCGATCCGTTCCAAAAGCCCGTTTTCCGCCATTTTAGCTCCCTTATCATACCTGCATCCATAACTACCGTAGTTATCCAACTCCAAGCAATATCATGATTAAATGTGATTAATCTATACATTTTAACACTATAACGGGTTGTTCCTTGAACCACCCGTCACATCCCCACACTTAACCATTGCTTGTCCCAAGCAATCCACCAAAACTCTATTTCTAAAAAAAAAACAATCATTTTAAAGTCAAGCATCACACATAGTCCTTGTATTAACCTATCCTCAACACCCAAATCGACACACCCCTCACAATATCTCTCCTCTCGGCTACAAGTAAGCTCTAGCATAGATGAGCTAGACACACAAAAAGGCAAACGAATGAGTGCGCAACCATAAGCTTGTACTTGAATCAACCCTCCTCTTACATGCTAAACATAAGTGCAAATCAAAGGGGCTTGTCGGGTTGTAATGTGGCTAAGTGTAAAGGTAGGGAATGAGGTATATTTTTAGTAGCGCATAACTTAACCCGGTCTTTTATTACACAATGACACACACACACACAACTAACAAACACAAACACTAATACGAACAAATAATAGAGATATCATATCTTCTTTTTTTTTTCATTTCTTTTTTTTTTTATCATTTTTTTTTATCATTTTTCTCAATTTTTTTCTTTTTTTTTTTTTTTTTTAATACATCAAGCAATACTAATACATACACATACGAACACACTCAACTAAAACTTCAACTTATAGTACTAAAATAACACACTAACACTTTATTTAAACACACGAGACCGGGTCAAGTTTGGTATTTATTTAGGGAACTAGCTAAAGGGTTAACAATCGATAGGCTTTTAGGCTCAAAAATGGGCAACTAAATGTCCAAACCCCCGCCCCTCTCTCTACCAAGCTCATATATATAATGCATGAGGTCCAAACCCCCAATTCCCACACTCTCACTCAAACTAACAAGGCTACCTAGCTTCCTAGTGCCCTTATCATCTCTACACTTATGTTCACTTAAAAATTCAAGTCGCATTCAAGCACAAGTTCTAGTGCACCCCCCACCCGTTGCCACTCTCTCAAAGAAAGAAAGGTATTATTTATCTACAAGTGTGGCTTAAACTCTCACCAAGAATAAAAGGGGTGTTAAGGGTTGCCGGTGTGTCTATTGAGGTTGATTCAAGGTGTTCCAATTTCCAAAATATTTACGCTTGACTAAAAAATATGTAAAAAAACTCAAAAAATTTTAAAAATTTTCCCCCATCCCCACACTTGGGATACATTGTCCCCAATGTACGGTTTTAGGAGAAAACGATCGCTTCCACTTTGTCAACATGATATCAAAGCTTCACGACTCAACCACAAACTTCTTTTTGGTATTTTTTCATTTTTTCATTTCTTTTTTTTTTTTTTTTAAGACTAAGAAAGAAACAAAATGATGCACCACCTTCTATCACAACCCAAACATAAACATCAATCACATACACCACCCAACCTCACAATCCCAAAACATTAAAGCAATAAACTCTACAACTATGTACAGGAAAAAAAAAACGACCTGATGAGTAATAGCGCGGCTGAGGCGACCCGAACACCGAAGTGAACAAATCATTCCATTCGCCAAAACCGAATGCTCCGCCACCGCTTCCGCCTTTTGTATGAACCAAACTTATCCAAAGCACACTTCAAACGTCTTGGCAAGTCTTTGAGCTTCAACTTTGGTGGTGATTCCAATGATGGTTTAGTGCCCGAATCAATTTCCACCGGTAAACTCTCAACTTGATGAGTCCATGGTGGCCTACCTTCCTTCAACGCCATGGCATCTTGCTTCACCTCTTCAACCCTTATTGCACAAGCATGTACCTGTTCAGAAAAATCACAAACACAAACATCTATACCATTCTCTTCATACTCATGTGGGTTGCATCCATCAACCAAATCTGCCATAAAACACTCATCAACACCAATAGCATTAGAATTGTTAGTAAAAACATTCAAACGCATTTTCCGATTTCCAAAAGTAATATCAACCGTACCAAATCTACAATCAATCACCGCATGAGCGGTACTCAAAAATGGTCGGCCCAAGATGACATTTTGTTGTTGTTTTGGGTCCGCGGTTGAGTAATCCAAGACTAAAAAGTCAACCGGGTAGTAAAACTCATCAATTTTAACAATCACATTCTTAACCATCCCCCGAGGTGACTTATGAGACAAATCGGCTAAAACAACCGTTGTCTCCACCCGAGCCAATGGACCAAAATCATATTGATCATATAAGCTCCCCGGTAAAATGCTCACCCCGGCTCCAAGATCTAGCAATGCCTTTGCCATTTTAAAATTACCAACTTGAATGTTTATTAAAGGCGTGCCCGGATCTTGGAGCTTAGGAGGAAGCTCCCCATTTAAAACTGCACTCACTTGACCGGTAACATTTACCCGCTTAGGCACTTTTTTCTTTTCTTGCCTCTTTTGTGTACACAACTCTTTTAAAAATTTTGCATAAGCCGGCACTTGCTTTATTGCATCAAGTAAAGGAAGGTTAATTTTTACTTGTTTAAACATGTCCCACATTTCTTCTTTTTGGGGACCTCTTGATGCAATAAAGTTTTTCTTACCCGAGTCAAGTAGAGCCGATGGAAATGGAACTTGTTTCGGCTCATTTTCATTTTTCTCACTCTCACTCACTTTCGGTTTTTTAACATTTAATTCTTTTTGTAAAACCGGTAAGACTTCATCATTTTCACTCTCATGACCCGTAATATCCTCAACTTCACCCTCAACACCACCCGGTGACAAATTAGCTTTAAACTCTTTACCACTTCTCAACACACTAACACTATTAACATTAACATTGTTACCTCGCGATGAGCCATGAGACGGATTTACCTTGGTGTCACTAGGAAGTTGACCCTTGCTTTTCTTCAATTCCGCCACATCGGTTGCTAATTGACCCATTTGAATTGTTAGTGCTTGAATGCTCTTGTCACGAATCTCATCTTTTTGAATCCGGGCTTCATCAAGTTGGTTCCTCTTTTGCATGTCTTGTTGCATTGCTCTAAGCATCTCCATAACTTCATTCCCACTTAATGACCCTTGCCCCGAACCACTTTGACCCGTTGATTGGAATTTCCCGAGATACGCATTGTTATTTCCACCCCGATAATTTCCTTGATCATATTGTTGACGAGGTGCATAGTTGCCTTGGGCTTCTTGAAAATTCGGGTTGGCTTGATTAGATGTATTTCCATACCGGAAGTTAGGATGATTTCGCAACCCGGGGTGGTAAGTGTTGGAATTCATATCATAATTTCTACCACCCCCTTGAATGGCATTCACCTCCTCCGTTTGCCCCTCATTCATTACCACACCACAAACATCGGCTGTGTGGCCTATCTCTTGACAATTTCCACAAACATTGTATAATTGATTTGTGGTTTGAACATTACCAGTCTCCACTCCATGCACTTGAGGTCTTTGAATCACATGCCTCGCCCGTCTTGATGATTGAGCTTTTCTTTTGGAAGTCACCGCCATTTGCTCTAAAAATGCCCAATCATCTTGCTCATAATTTGTACCAAAAGTACCATTTGTGATTGACATTAAGTCACGAGCATCCTCCGAACTCAACCCTTCATGAAAAGCATTTAATAACTCCCATAGTTGGATACCATGGTGAGGACAATTTCTCAACATCATATTGAACCTCTCAAATGCTTCATGAAACATCTCCCCTGATTGTTGTTGGAAGCTTCTCAACCCTCTTCTCGCATCATTAGTCTTTTGAGAGCTATAAAATTCATCTAGGAAAATTTGTTGCATGTCGGCCCATGTAAAGATAGATGCGGATGGTAGCGTATGGAACCATCTCTTTGCCTTGTCTTCCAATGAAAATTGGAACAGAACTAACTTGACATCATCTGCAGAAAAACCTTGTCCTCCAATTGTATTGCAAATGGAATCATATGTCTCCAAGTGAAAATAAGGCTCTTCCGTTGCTAGCCCCTTAAATTTTGGTAAACTTTGGAGAGCGGTTGTTCTAACTTCAAAAGTTCTACCATGTGCATTTTGGGGAATCACTACTGGTGATGGGTTGTTGGTGATGATAGGCCGAAAATGTGCTTCAATTCCCCGTACAACATCACGGTGAAGTCTTCTAGGTGCTCCCAATGGCGCTCTTGGTTGACCCATTGGCGCTTGTGGTGGCCCTTGTGGTGCAAATTGTTGTTGATATGGGTATTGACGCATAGGTTGTTGAACAGGCCTTTGAGCTTGACCTTGCATGTTTTGAGAGCGCATTTGATTAAGCGGTGCAGGACGTTGAAATTGCGGCCCTTGAGGTCTTACATGTTGCATCCCAACCGGTAGTCTAACCGGGTCTTGAAATTGTTGCAAAGGTTGACTCATTTCTGCTTGAACTCCCACATAATTTCCATCTCCCCCATAATAGTAACCCTCTTCATTATACCCACTATACTCTTCTTCATACACCTCATCATATCTACCCCCTTGAACTCCCGAATGTTGGAAACCCAACTGGTTTGGTGGTTGGTAAGTAGAGGTATGAACAACGGTTGACCCATGTGGAATTGGATGGGTTGAAGATGATTGACCCGTTGTTGGAAAGAAATGAGAGAATGGTGGAATTGTAGCAGATGGACTATAAGTGAGATTGGGTTCAACTTGTGTGGAATTTGGTAATGTGGTATGGGTTGGTGTAGTAGGTAGTGTGGTGTTTGGTGAAGGTTGGGTAGAAGTTGGCATGAATGAAGAGGTTGCTTGACCCGTTGTTGGTGGTTGAGAATCTGCCATGATGTTTCTAGGTGTAATAGGTGAAGTTGGTGAACCAAGAATTCGGTTTTCACGAACTAGTACTCGGTTTCTCCTCAAAGTTCTTTCTATCTCCGGATCAAACAATAGTGGTGATGACTCGTGAGAGCCTCGAGTATGCATACACTTGAAGTACCTGCACACTAAACACAACCAGTGTAAACCCGAAAATAACAAAACAAAACTATTAACTTAACACACGTTGCGCACTACTCCCCGGCAACGGCGCCAAAATTTGACGTGTTTGTCGTGGTACACGTAAAATTTCCCAATTACAACTAAAGATAGTGGCAAGAAGGTATCGAACACAGGGAGTTTGTGGATTGTGTGTAGACTAATAACTTTGTAAATTAACTAATATTTAACTAGTAACAAAATTAAAGATCAAAGATTGTTGATTGTTTTGGATTTAGACTTAGTAAAAATAAACTAAATTACTGAATTAAAATGGGTTTGTTCTCAAGATTATGAAAGCAATGACCATCTTTGGATCCATTTTCCTTAAACACTTATGCAAAAGTTCCACTAGAAAGAGTTACATAGACATAACTCATGTTTAAACAATTGTTGTGATAAAAGGGAACAAAGTACTCGGATTAAATCAATGCGAGGTTGTTTCCCGATGACCGATTAATCAATTATCCAACCCAAATCCTACCCGCAATATCTCGGTTGTTAGCAACACCAAGAACGTACGATTGAGACTAGAAATTAAGAAATTGATTAACTACTACAAACAATTGTTCAAACACCACAACAATCAAGCAAACATATACTAGATTATTGTTCTAGAAATGAAAGAAACAAACATAGAAAAGTTTAAGAAAAACTTCACCAAAGATGATCATCAAGAGTTTTAGCCTAGCATGGCTTGGTGAATCATTCTCACAATCCAAGAAATGTTCATAAGCATCAAAAACATAAAACTAATTGTTATCCAATGTTCCCCAATGATTTCTAGCAGCCAAAATCGCCCCTAAGATGATTCAAAACGTTTAGAATGGAAGAGATGATCAAAAGGCACCATAAAGTGGTCTTTAAATGAAGGAGTTACAAAAAAGTGCAGAGGCCACCGTACCCCTACGGTCCCACCGTAAGGGTACGGCCAGGAGTGCAAGTCATACGGCCATTCAGGCCTGGCCTACGGCTGGAATTTTGTGTCTGCTGCCACCGTAAGGGAACGCCCAGGCCGTAGGGGTACGGTGGGCTTGTTGAAAATCTTGATTTTTTTCTTCTTTCTTTCCACCTCGTTCCAAGGCTTCCGATCCGTTCCAAAAGCCCGTTTTCCGCCATTTTAGCTCCCTTATCATACCTGCATCCATAACTACCGTAGTTATCCAACTCCAAGCAATATCATGATTAAATGTGATTAATCTATACGTTTTAACACTATAACGGGTTGTTCCTTGAACCACCCGTCAGAACACCCCGGCGCTATGGATCAAAATCAGGTGGGGGCTCCATGTATATAACGCCGGATGCCTTAAGATTCAACCAATGGGACTCAGCCACGTGGACAACCCAAACGGTCACATGACCGTTAATTTCAAACGGCTACTTTTTTTTTCTTTTTTTTATATATATATATACTACACAATCACACATTTATAAAAACACACACAAAACACATATATTTAAAACACAAAATACAACATTTAGTTAAAAAAAATGGGTTCCCCCGCGTCCTCATCTGTTGCGAGAGAATATTATAAAGAGTTTCTAGCCGACGAGGGTGATTCGACAGACGAAGACTTGGAGCAAGATGCGGTTACGAGTGCGCTTGCGCTTGCGTCGAGATATATGGAACAAACTAGTTCGCCTACCACTACACCAAAACAAAGTAGGCAGTATTACGAACGAGATCGGGTTGCGGCAAATGCTCGATTGATGAAGGATTACTTCGATGAAAACCCGACTTACCCCGACCCTAAGATGTTTAGGCGTCGTTTCCGGATGAGCAAACGTTTATTTCTACGTATATCCGGAGATTTGGAGAACGCGTTCCCTTACTTTCAACAAAAACCGGATGCTAGGGGGAATATGGGATTCACGTCTATTCAAAAGTGCACCTCGGCACTGCGTATACTCGCTTACGGCAACTCGACGGATATCAACGACGAGTATTTAAAAATGGCCGAGAAAACAACACGCGATTCTTTGGAGTATTTTTGCCAAGGTACATCACTTTTTTATATATTTTATTATAATGTTAGATCAATTTTTGTAATATATTTTTATATATTTTTGTATTTAATTTTTTAGGAATAATAAAGTTGTACGGAGCCCGGTATCTTAGAAGGCCCACTTGGTACGACTTACAGAAAATTTACGAGGTGCATAACAATGAACATGGGTTACCAGGAATGCTGGGTAGCATTGATTGTCGTCACTGGCGTTGGTATAATTGCCCAACCGCTTGGCGAGGTCAATTCACACGTGGTGACCAGAAAGGACCATCAATCATTCTTCAAGCGGTTTGTTCAGTCGATCTTTGGGTTTGGTCGGCCTTCTTTGGTGTTGCGGGTTCATGCAACGACTTAAATGTTTTTGAGGGGTCGCCTATTATTGAAGATTTCATTTCTGGCCGGGCGGCAAAGGCGTGTTTTTACGCTAATGGAAACTACTACCCACACGGGTACTATTTGGCTGACGGTATATATCCGAGGTATACCATTATCGCTAAGACCTTCAGTAACCCGTACGATGAAAAACGGGCACACTTCAAACAGGTTCAAGAGGCGGCGCGGAAGGACATAGAGAGATGTTTTGGGGTTCTTCAACAGCGTTGGCATTACATAAGAAATCCTGCTCGTGCATGGACCACAGACAAGCTGCGAGATGCTATGTATGCATGTATAATCATGCATAATATGATACTAGAAGATGAAGGTAAAGCGATATGCCAAAATTATGTACCGGAAGCCGTTCAGGATCTACCGCAAGCCAATCAGGAAGAAAGAATACAAAACACATATGCACTTCGTGACCATGAAGCACATGACGAGTTAACGGCGGATTTGGTCCAACATGCGTGGTCGGTTAGGTATATTCCAAATGAAGGCGAAGGTGGAGGCGAAGATGAAGAAGAAGGTGAAGAGGAAGGTGATGATGAAGAAGAAGAAGAAGAGTACGATGAAAGCGGAGATGAAAATTAATATTACTTGTAATTTTTTTTATATTTATTTACCTTTTGTTTGTGTGTTTTTTAATATTATTTGTATTTTTTTTAATTTAATTAATATTAGTTGTGTGTTTTTTATTATTATTTGTAATTTTTTTATATTTATTTACCTTTTATTTTATTTATTTTGAGTTAAAAGAATAAAAAAAATAAAATCCACGTGGACCAATCAGATTCAGGGGCTTTATACATAAAGCCCCACAACTACACCCCTTTTTCAGTTTCTCTCTCCATGCTGACTCAGCAGCCACGTGGACCAATCAGGATTGGGGGCTTTATACATGGAGCCCCATAAAGCCCCCCACTACACATGGTCTAAGGATAATGAGCCAAACACACACTTGCCACCACACCATTTTAGCAACAACACAAGCAGCAAGAATATGGTCACTAGACTCAACCAATGTTTTTAAAACCGGTACATACCGGCAGGTTATACCGGTAATACCGAATTCCGGATGTGAGCCTAGTACGAAACACCCTAGTATAAACGGGAAACGGTATCAAATTCGTACCGCCAGTATAATACGGTATACCAGTTTGAACCGTTATACCGGGGTACCAATGAAAGGTAATTTTTGGATTTTGAACTATGGACTTTTAGGGTAGTTAAAGAAGAGCCACAAAGAAACTTCATAATAATGATATAGATAGCATGTTTGGTGAGGATGAACATGAATCAGTTCCTCAAACACAAGGTTACTTGTTATATATGTTACTTATCTTATTTAATTTTAGTGTATTGTGATTATTATTTCTAACTAAAACTTCTTATTTAATATTATAGGAGATCAAAATAATTATGTTCTAGATGTTGAGAAAGACTATGATAGTGAATTTCATCTTTTAATGGATTGTGACCTTGATGCATTCAATACTTCATAGCTTAGACATATAGTACACTTTCATTTAAAAGAACTTTGTTGAATAATTGAATACTTTTGGATTTTTTTTATTATTATACGTTAACTTTTGGATTATTTTTAATTAATAACTATTCATACACTTATAAATTATATTTTGAGTTGATGTTGTAATTTAAAGATTTATAGAGTTAACTAGTTAACACGGTTGAAACACCCGATACAACCCGGTTTAACCGATTGAACCATTTTTAGTCAAATCCGGTATCATTTAAAAATGGATTTGTCGAACAGTACTGGAATCAACACAAGCAACAAGAATATATCACATTCGTGTCTAAACTCTAATTCCTAAAAGTAATCACCTTTTGATAAGTATTTCTTATTAAACTGCATATGCCCAAATAATATATAACATGTTTTCTAACTCTTTTAAATTAAACATAAAAACTTGTGTAAAATAAAAGTTACAATCAATTGATATATATTTTTGATCCATCTTACAAATCTATTGTCCATTATGGAAAGAGAAACACTCTTGTCATTTACTTGACAAGCAAACAAAACAAGCATAAGGAGATAAAATGTACAACACTGAATACCTTTGGATGTAATGTAAAATGTTAAAATATTTAAGTGTTTGATTGCAAATATCCAAAAACCAAACTCCTATCCATTGGTAATAATGTAACATCATATATATAAAAGTTATTAAATCTTCTCATTTTTGTTTGCATCCATCTTATCTCCACACTTCAAAAAATGCCTTCTTTTCCTTCTATTCTCCTTCTTGTTGTTCTCCATGTTCTTACACTATTCAATGTTGGTGATGGTGGTGAGATGGTAAGCATGGAAGATGGTGAGCTTTTAGGGCTGTTTGAGGTCATGGGTTCACTATTAGATGACCCTACATGGGCCCAAGTGCATCCACAACCATGCACTGATACCCCATGGCCTGGTGTCCAATGTGAGCTCATGGCTCAAGAAGATGGTGAAAATGGTCCACAAGATTACAACCCTACAATCTTTCATGTCACCAAGATTCACATAGGGACTGATATCTTAACACCACCTTGCAAACCAACTGCCACTTTATCTTCAAGAGGTTTGATGAAGCTTCCATATCTCAAAACTCTCTCCTTATTCAATTGTTTTAATGTCACACCATTTTCTCTCTCTTCATCTCTCTTTGAAAACAAGTCTTTATCATCTTTGGAACACTTAGCACTTGTGTCAAATCCTAGTCTTTATGGGAGTATCCCTTCAAGTTTAGGTAACATTCATACCTTAAGGGTACTCTCACTTTCACAAAACATGTTAAGTGGTGAAATCCCACAAGAGATATGTGGTTTGGTTAACCTACAACAACTTGACTTAAGCTACAACCATCTCATTGGTTCAATACCACAAGACATTGGAAAGTTGAAAAGTTTGACCATATTTGACCTTAGCTACAACATGCTTGGTGGTCAACTACCTTCATCTTTTGGTCAACTTCAGTCTCTTCAAAAGATTGATTTAAGGTTTAATGAGCTTAATGGTAAGGTACCACAAGAGCTTGGTAACTTGAGTAGGTTGGTGTTGTTTGACTTGAGTCATAACTTAATAAGTGGACCATTGCCTGAATCTTTATCTGGTATGAAGCAGTTAGAATACTTGGTCATTCAAGACAACCCTATAAACACAGGGATGCCCTTGTTTATTGGGTCATTGGGTAGGCTTAAAGTGTTGAGCTTTTCAAGGTGTGGGCTGATGGGACCATTGCTCACTTCTTTGTCATTGTTGAAGAATCTGACTGCTTTGTCTCTTGACAATAACAGTCTCAATGGGACTGTCCCTTCATTAATAGGCTCACTTCCAAATCTTGAACAGTTAAATTTAAGCCAAAATAATCTGAGTGGAGAGCTACTAGTCTCACAAGAGTTCATCAACAGGATTGGAATGAGGCTTGATATTAGAGGAAATAATGGGCTTTGTATTAAGAACAATACTTCAAGTGAAGTTAAAAGGCCTGTCTCTTGTGTATCTTCAAGAAATAGAACTAGTTGGAACAAGAGTTCATTCGGTCATCAAGAACACGAAGAACATAAAGACGAGTGTGGAAGCATGAACTCAAATTTATATCAAAGTAGTTGGAGTTCAAAGAACCTTTATCATGGATATGTGTATAGGTTATGGTTGGAACAAATGTTTTTGGTGATGATCTTTTTGTTGTTATAGAGTTTTGTACTTTTTAGTTTAAGTTTAATTTGGTTTTCACTTTTAGTCAATCAAGCTATTCCGTGACTCCATGTAATGTAATTATTATTTTTTTTGGCCAGAGTAGATACATTTGCTAATAATATGCTTCAAATAATAACGTACCTTTTACATTATCAGTTAAGTAGTTATACTTTCATAATAATGTTAAAAATTATTTGAGAACAATCATTTGGGGTCCATACTAATTTATTTGGGTGATTAAAAATCTAAAATGAGTGTTGTTACTTTCCCCCATTGGACCACCAACATTTTTTTCTTTTTGTTTTAGAAACAAGTTTATATATGATTATTCCTTGAGATGTTCACGGGATAGAGAAATCTATATGAAGTGATAAGATGTGTGTATTGTAAAAGAAATAGGTCGTTTTTTTGAGAAAAAAATTGTATAGGATCAACATTCACTAACTCATAAAACCTAATTCTAATTGTACGTGGGCACTTTTTTATTTTTCTAATTAAGATTATATATGAAAGATATATGTTATATACATGTTGATGAAACTTGTATGTGTATCAATATTTACATGCTTTCAAAACCTTTTTTTTTAACATTACACAATCCAATAGTCATGCACATTACATACTTAATTAGCAATGATCTTTCATGTAATAATAGGTTCATGAAATACTTATAAATACTTTAATTTAGATCTATCTTAAAAAAAGCTTTTTTTTTTTTTTTTTTTTTTTTGATATTCTTGTTGGAGAAATACTACAAATATATTGATTATATGTTCTACTTATCAAGATTTAAAAACTAAACTAATTTAAACTACGGCTTTTAATACGTGAGCTCAAGCTTCAACTTATCTTTTTGTATAGTCCAGCCATCTAAATCTTTTTTTTTTTAACGGAGAAGAAAACTTATATTTTACCAACAAACTAGCAAGAAGCTAGAGGTACACCAAAACAAATGAAAATCATGAAACAGACATTACCAAAGCCTAGACACCTAAGCAAAGCGCCATAGACCCCCAAAACTATGTTAACCGATCAATTAGCTCGACCGGAAACATCACCTTAAACATTGACACTTTTACACCTTTTCTCACCCGACGTCTTCTCCCTTAGATCTTGCCATTCTCTATTTCAACCACGTCAATTGCCTCATCCCAAGCCATCTAAATCTAAATACATCAACCAAACTGGGTTTGTCATTTGTGCTTAATAACTAATACATACGTGTAAAACATTAATAAAAAAAGCTATGTGTAATCTAAGACTATGGGGTGTGGTTCCCCTTCCCCCTTCCTTCCCCTTGTCCACATCAGCGCCACATCATTTTCCCATTTTCCTCCCCCTTCTAGGGGAAATGGTTCCCCTTCTTCCCCCTTCCCCTCCATTATTTAATTATTAATTTTTTAATATTATTTATATTTAAATACAAAAAAAAAAAAGAAAAAAAAAACTACCTGTCATATTACACACCACACACACCACACACATCTTCTTCACCATCTTCTTCTCCAAATCACCCCACTCTCTCTCTAGAACCCCTCTCTCTCTCTCTAAAAACCCTCTCTCTCTCTAAAACCACACACCTCTCTCGAAAAACCATCTTCTCCGTCGTCTCCGGCAAGTCTCCATCGTCTCCGGCAAGTCTCCATCGTCTCCGGTAATTTTTTTTTTTTTTTAAAATGACCGTTAAAGAAGGCCCCAACGTTCACAAAATTCAAACGGTCAAAATTTGTCTTGGAAACTGGGACGGGGAGCACGGGGAGATTGTCCCGATCACACCGAAGGTTGGACGGGGGGGGGGGGGGGGGGGGCGGTGTTCCCCTTCGGGGAAAATGCCACCTCATCTTTCCCGATCCTTTCCCCTTCCCACACCCCATAGTCTAATAATATTTCACAAAAGATTTGTGTCCCCGTGTCTTTTCGTTTGGTTCAGTGACATGTGTGAATCTCCTTACTACGCATTTAAGACATGAGTCATTTAAAAGTCGCATTTAAGACATGAACCATTTAAGAGTCTTGAAGTAGTAGTTCATAGTTTTTCTAATTTCTTTAATTTATAGGTCTAACATAAATTATGTGGGGCTATACATTTGAAAGGTTATAAATTGAATGATAGGTTTTAAGGTGCATCGGCGTCCCGTTAAAACAAGTATCACGGTCGTGAAGCCCGTAAAACACCGTCGCACGGTCGTGAAGCCCATAAAACACCGTCGCATGCGGTTGTTTCACATTGGTGATCAGTATCACCATGATATACGTCACGATCATGAAGAGAGGATGGTAGGTGGTTTGTTTTGGGATGAGGTGAAATGTTGTGATTGGTTGATTTTTTATGATTGATGGGGAATGATTTAGTGATGGGTGTTGCAATTGTGATAGTGAAAATGTGATGCATTGTGATATAATGAGGTGTCAAATGGTGATTAGGTGAGTGAGTCTGATGAATGTTATAGGGTGAAAGTTGCCACTTCCACCCCAAGACCATGTATAGTGAAATAAGTGTTTTTGCCACGTGACGTCCAAGTCAGCATGGACACTTCACATGTGAAAATGATGTAATGGGTTCACTCTATTTCACATGCCTTCAATCATCACTCAAATTATATACACAAGTGGGGAACCGGGTAATCATATATTTAATATGTCAAATATATAATAAAAAAATCAAATTAACATGTGAAAAATGTTTTTTCAAAATTTTTGGAGTTTTTGCATATAAAGATATGTAGAAGCCACTCTAATAAAAAAATTATATTTTTAAACAGTGTTTTTTTTTTTGCCTTCTTTTGAACTCATTTTAAGGATTTTTTATAATTTTTTTTTCATGCACTTATATACAAAAGACCCAAATATTTGGAAAAAATAGTTTTGGAAAAAAAATAGTTTTATTTATTTATAATTTTTCATGCATTTATATACAAAAGCCCCAAATATTTGGAAAAAAAAAATAGTTTTTTATATGTTAAATTGACCTTCGTTTTTTTTTTACCTTTTTGAGGTTTCTCATTGAACCCACCCTATATTTGTGTGTGTGTATGAGAGAGAGAGCACATGTTCATTGCGTTTCCAAATTGTGATTGTGTGAAATATACAACGCCGACCAACACAACGCGGGCAATAACGAGAGCGGTGTTCTCGTGGTTTGGTCCCGTTTCACGAGCAATAACGTGACCATTATGTGCGGTCTAAAAAGGAAGGTGAAGGGGTAGGGACCCAAATTTACATGGGCCCACACCCAATATTCCGTCCAAAACACTGAAGGAGGCCCACAAGGCCAAAAACAGCCAATGCACTATAATCAACGGAAGAGTCTTGGCGGGTTGAGAGCCTCTTGCGGGTGTATCTCAAGCGTACACAAACCCGCCAAAGAAACAGAAGCAGGACTATCCAAGGACACGTGGTAGCACCCTACAAGCCCGTACAATACGGTACGAACCAATCGGAGTGCTAGGACGTGTGGCAGGGAGCATGCGGCACGATCAACCAACAGGAGAACAACACGCGCCCTTCATGGAATCCGCAGGGGACACACAGTACATGCCCTGCACGCGCCAACCAATGAAAGCACATGGGACCACCTCAGCAAGGATCTCCATTAACTGAGGGCTGCAGAGGGGACAACGGTACACCTGGCAGCCAATCATATTGTACATGACCCGTGGCCAGTCACAGGACGCCACGTCACGGTAACGGTACGATCCATCTCCAAGATTTAGTACACGTCATGTGTTATATCTTATTGGGCCTAACTTTGGGGCGATGTGGAGGCAAGCCCTTAACTTGGGTCTCGGCCCATTGGGTGAGTTAAGGGTAGATGTTGAGGCCTGTGTGGAACCTATTTAAGAAGCACTTAGTCTCCTTGAATAGGCCATTCAGAAATTTCCTGAAGAACACACTAAGGTCGATTACGTTTTTGTGTCTGCTAATAGATTCCTTCGGGATTCGAGGCGGTCGCCCCACATCGGTTTTCTGTGTCGTTTCAGGTCTCTCACAATCCTTAGTCATCCGATCTAGCGAAGGATCAACCCTGCAGAGACGAGCCTAATCCTTAGATCCAGGTTAGACTTTTGTTTCTTCAGAAGGTTTTGACTTGAAAACCTATTAAATATTTAAAAATATTTAAGATAACATATATTTATAGTTACTAGATTTTTTAATATTACTTTTCTAAGTTTGTGTTTAACACTGCCAAACATTTTGAACTTTTTTTAAAATATTATCTAGAGTAATAAGAATTTAAAAAATGGAAATTTATAGTGATACGGATACGAACAAAGTTTTTGTTTATTTACCTGTGGTTCTTACGGATAGTTATGTAGTTTGATAGACGGTTTTCACGAAATTCATTTGTTCAAAAAATTGGAAAGACGTGCATTTTTTATTTACCCATTCATGAACCAACTATTGGGCATTTGGGCAACAAGGCGGCCTTGAAACTGGGCCAAAAACTCCATTAGGGCCCATTTGTTTATGGTACATAGGGTTCCAATGTTCAATCATAGTACATCACTAGCCTCGGAAAAGGCTTGTTTAATTATTATTATTATTATTATTATTATTATTATTATTATTATTATTATTATTATTATTATTATGTATTAATTTAGAATGAGGTGAATAGTAACTTTCAGAATATTATTTCATATTAAATATAATTGATTTCATATGAAAACACAAGTTGGATTGGTGGTGTAGTGGTAATAGGTGCATCTCTTTAATAAGAGGTCATGGATTCAAAACATGGCAGGACTGTTTTATTTTATTTTTAGTTTCCACAACATTCTTTAATTTTAATTATGATTGGTTTCATATGAAATCATAATTTGGGTCGGTGGTGTAGTAGTTTGAGGTGCACTTCCTTAATGAGAGGTCACAGGTTTGAGGCTGGGCGAGTGGGCATTTTATATTTTTTTCCACATTGTCGCATTGACACAATAATAAATCAAAACAATAATGACAGCGAACGCGCGGTAACGCGCGCGAGAACCGCACTAGTTATTATTATTACAGTATTATTTATTCATTTATTTATTTATATAAAAACAAATGACTATAAACCCTTTAAATCTACACTAATATCCATCTAGAAATGTTGTGATATGATAAGATAAGCATGACTCATTGTAACACTTTAAATAATTTTACATCGGTCGTAATCATGATAGATTCCTAGTTCATAACTACTACCCTGTCTCTAAAATCACCAATGAGGGCATTGGCTGTAAAGCAAAAGAAAAATTCCAAAACTAAGAAATCCTCAACCACTTGAGAGCAGTGACGAAGCTTGGGAATTTGGATGGGTGGTCGGAAGTATATAACTAATTTAAAAAAAAACGGGGGGTCGAATCCGTATATACCAAAAAAATTCTATACGAATACTATATAATCGAAACTTCTGAGAGAAAATTCCGCCTCGACCCCCTCCCCCTATATCCTGCTCCCCTGCTTAAGAGGAATCACCTTGATACTACTATAATAGGCTACAACACTTATGTTGGGGAAGTGATGACAGAGATTAGGCAAGTAGCAGTTAGCACATAAAATAGGCATCAGTGGTGCTGGATGGAATGTGTGAGTATATATTGTGTCCTAGTTCGTTCAAACTAGGGCCGACAATTTTGTATACGAACACGATTACCTGACACGAACCTAAACGATCTTAACAGGTACATGTATAACTTTAACAGGTTTCGTGTCCTAAACAGGTAGACACAAATTTACATGTTAATTTTCGTGTCGTGTACAGGTAATCAGGTTTCGTGTACCGTGTCTTAACAGGTTCGTGTATTAACAGGTCCGGTATACACGATTTGTCATCCCAAAGTATAATGTTCATAAATAGGTACTAACAAGTACGCAAACAGGTATTAACATGTACACAAACAGGCATTAACATGTACGCAAACAGGTATTATCTAGGTCTTTGGTAAACTTTTGGAAATTTTCTCTTTCTAAATAGGTTCGTAAACATGCGATTAATATAATGGTCACAAACAGGTATTAACAGGTACTTTTCGTGTATACCTGTTAAAAAAATTAACAGGTTCGTGTATCAAAAAATAGACACGAAAAATTTTCGTGTCGTGTACAGGTAGTCAGGTTTCGTGTATCGTGTCTTAACAGGTTCGTGTCTTAACAGGTCAGGTATACACGATTTGCCAGCCCTAGTTCAAACTTAAAACTAATGTTACTTTTCGGTTTTATCTTGTCTAGTTTATTAATGAGCTTGTATTGACTAGTTACCATTATTGTGGAGAGCAATGAAAATTAGTGAATATTTTGATTGCTGAATTACAAATAAGGATTGACGAATTGAAACTAAACCAATGAACTTTTTACTCACTTGTTCTCAAACGTGCATTTCCTTTATATATTTGTGTATACTACTAAAAAAACCTTTCGTTTTGTTAATATTTCTTTGCGTTTTAAAGTTCTTAGTCTCTTGGAATCAATAAGTTTTAACTTCCCTTATATTGATGTGATGAGTACACAAGATGCAATTTGATGAGTTCAAGTTCTATTGCTACCCTACACTCTTGAATTATGCATGTGCGCCAAAATGGCTGAACGACGGGCAAATTCAAACTTCAAAACATGAAGTCTTTAAAACCAATTGCCAATGATTCATTATGTATCTAATCCTCTCTAATAGATAATATATTTTGAATGTTTATGAATTGTAAATAGAGATAAGATTTATCATTTATTTTGTAATTATCTATTCCCTAAAATAAGGGAATGTATATTGTATTTATATGGGTTGTTCAATGAAAGAAATCTCAAGCATTGAACCATAACTTTCTACATGGTATCAAGAGCCTAAACCCCTATCTCTCTCAACCCTATTGCCGTCACCCCTAACCCATTCGATTTTTTTTTCTTTCTTTTCTGCCGATCGCACACTCTTATTGTCGATCATGTCGTCACCCATTCATCCCGCTATCACTGTCACCAACATCAAGAACGTAATCCCCATAATTTTAGATAGCCAAACCGAGCACTACAATACGTGGGCTGAACTGTTTAGCATTCACTGCAAAGCATATGACGCCTACGATCACCTTCTACCACGTGTCATTACCGAAGCATCCTCCTCGTCTGACAAAGAAAAAGAAGGTACCTCCAAACCCTCCCACCTTGAATCTTGGGAACTTATTGATGCCATAGTCCTCCAATGGATTTATGGCACCATTACCAAAGACCTTGTCCACACTATTATGGTCCCCAACACCACTGCCTATGACGCCTGGTGTCGTCTCAAAAATCTTTTTCTTGACAACCAAGCCGCCCGAACCATTAACCTTCAAAACAAATTTTTTAATACCCGACTTGACCGGTTTTCCAATATGTCTGACTATTGCCAACACATGAAACTTTTACATGACCAACTCACCAGCCTTGGTGCTAACGTATCTGAAAGTCAACTGGTTATGCGAATTCTAACCGGCTTGACTGAACAATACGAAAGCATCAAACTTATTTTACAAAACACCCAACCGTTGCCAGATTTTTACAGTACCCGGTCTCGTCTGTGTCAAGTTGAAGAACAGAAAATTGACCAAGCCAAGCTATCGGCTCAGGCAGCCGGTACGGCTCTTCTCACAACCACCGCACCCAAACCGCCCACTCCCACCGAACACCCACCAACCAATCACCAACCATCTCAACCTGACACCAATAACCAATCCCGTGGCACATACCGAGGCAGGGGTAGGGGTCGGGGCAAACAGTCATATGGCCGTGGGAGGTTTCAACAAACCCATAACTTTCCAGCACCTTTTTGGCCTCCCATGTGGCCCAACAACCAACCGAACTACCCTACCCAATATCAGTGGCCTGCTAATAACTCACAAACCCAACCAATCAACCCTTGGGCCAATTGGACTTTCCCCCCTTGCCCTTATCCGTCCAACCCAATGCCCACCCAAAATACCCGGCCCACTGCTCCTCCGCCTAATAACAGCGCTGGACTGTTAGGCCCAAAGCCCACACAACCCCAAACGGCCCAAGCATACAACACCGGGTACTCTCCAACCGACATCGCTCAGGCTCTCTACAACTTGGCACTCCATCACAACGACCCCTCCTGGACCATGGACACCGGTGCATCAGGTACAATGTCTCCTTGCTATGATAAGTTTCCCTCTATTTTTAATTCTGGCATTATTCGTAATATTATTGTTGGGAATGGTAAAACCATTCCGGTTTTAGGACAAGGCAACATTACTTTACCCCCACCATTCCCTCCCTTTAAACTTAATAATGTCCTGTATGCCCCTAACCTTGTCAAAAACCTTATCTCAGTTCGTCGTTTTACAACTGATAATCAATTAACCGTTGAATTTGACCCTTTTGGTTTTACTGTGAAGGACCTCCAGACCAGGAAACCTATCCTACGATGCAATAGCTCGGGGGATCTCTACACACTCAGCCCGTCCAACATCACCAACCTCAACTCTGCCTCAACCTATGCTGCTATCACCCAAGACATTTGGCATCAACGGCTTGGTCATCCCGGCCCGGCTATTTTGCAAAGTTTAAAAACTTCTAGTTCTATTTCATTTAGTCCTTTAATTAATAAAACTTGCAGTGCTTGTATTTTTGGGAAACACCATAGACTTCCTTTTATTAATTCTAATACAAGTACATTTATGCCATTTGATCTTGTACACAGTGATGTTTGGACATCCCCCGTTATTTCCAACGGGGGCCACCGCTATTACGTCTTATTTTTAGACGATTATACCAATTTCCTTTGGACCTACCCCATCGCCCATAAGTCCGATGTCTTTGCCATGTTTACAAAATTTAATAATTTTGTACAAACACAATTTAATACCAAAATAAAACAACTTCAATGTGATAACGGTCGTGAATATGCCAACGATCAATTCCATAATTTTTGCAACATCAATGGCATGCACTTCCGTTTTTCCTGCCCTCACACCTCTTCCCAAAATGGCAAAGCTGAACGCAAAATCCGGACTATCAACAACCTTATCCGAACCATCTTAGCCCAATCCTCCACACCCAATACCTATTGGCATCATGCCCTTGAAACCGCCACCTACTTATTAAACATCATCCCAAATAAAATACACCACTTCCAAACCCCTACCCAACGCCTTTATGGTTGTCTACCATCATACGACCATCTTCGTGTGTTTGGTTGCATGTGTTATCCTCTCATTCCCCACACCACCATACATAAACTTACTTACCGCTCTCACCCATGTGTCTTTATTGGGTACCCATCAAACCACCGGGGCTACAAATGCCTCGATTTAAAAACCCGAACCATCACCATAAATCGGCACGTCATCTTCGACGAAACCGTATTCCCCTTTGCTAAACACAAAAATAAATCATCCCACCACTATTCCTTCCTTGATGATAACATCCACCCAAATGTGCTTTTCCCCACACCTGCGCCCCCTACACAAACAGCCCCACCAGCCACTGACATTCCTTCACCAATACCTCCACATACTCATACACCATCCCCATCGGCCCAATCTACCCAACAGACCCCACATCCTTCCACCACCCAACACCCGGCCCAAACCCAACACCCGGCCCATTCACCTACCATTCCAAATCAACACCCGTCTACTGTTTCCCATACATCCTTACCGGCCCAACAAACCCCACCGGCCCAACAACCCTCTACCGGCCCATCGCCCTCACATACACTCACCTACTCAACCGCTTCCCTCAGCCCTATACCTAACCCCCCACCACCACCACCCGCTCGCACTATGACCACCCGAGCCATGTCCGGCATTTCCAAACCAAAACAAATATTTAACCTGTCCACCACTACGGTCATACCTGTCCCCAAAAACCCTATTGATGCTTTGTCTAAACCGGAATGGCATAACGCCATGAACAACGAGTTTAATGCCTTAATTAAAAACAAGACTTGGGAACTTGTCCCGAGACGTCCTGACATGCATATTATACGTAGTATGTGGCTCTTTCGTCATAAATACAGGTCTGATGGTACTCTTGAAAGGTATAAGGCTCGGTTGGTCTGCGATGGCAGAAATCAGGAAATCGGTATTGACTGTGGTGAGACTTTTAGTCCGGTGGTGAAACCAGCAACAATTCGGACGGTCTTAACTCTGGCCCTATCTCAGTCATGGTCCATTCATCAGCTGGACGTCACAAATGCTTTTCTTCACGGGAACCTCACTGAGACAGTCTATATGCATCAGCCTGTTGGTTTTCGACATCGTGACTTTCCTGATCACGTGTGCAAGCTTACAAAATCTCTCTATGGTCTGAAACAAGCTCCCAGGGCATGGTACCAACGGTTCACTGACTTTGTTACATCTATTGGTTTTGTGCAGAGTAGATGTGACAATTCGTTATTTACCTATCACCACGGGGGTGACATCGCCTACCTATTGATTTATGTGGATGACATTATCCTCACCACCTCATCTGAGTCGCTTCGCATGAAGCTCATGGGCAGCCTTGCGGCTGAATTTGCTATGAAAGATCTTGGACCACTTAGTTATTTTTTGGGTATTTCTGTCACCCGATCTGGCGACTCTATGTTTCTTTCTCAGGAATCCTATGCTCTAGATATTGTTAGCCGAGCAAGTATGGATAATTGCAACCCGGTAGCTACTCCGGTTGACTCTAAACCAAAGCTTAGTGCCACATCCAGTGCTCCCTTTGACAATCCTACTCTTTACAGAAGTCTGGCCGGTGCTCTTCAATACCTTACTTTTACGAGACCGGACATCACTTACGCAGTGCAACAAATCTGTATGCACATGCATAACCCGACTACTGATCACTGGAACGCCCTGAAAAGAGTTATTCGGTACATTCGGGGCACAGCCGCATTTGGTCTCACTCTCACCTCTTGCGCTACTCTCTCTCTCCGGGCCTATACTGACGCTGACTGGGCAGGTTGTCCAGATACTCGCCGCTCCACTTCCGGTTATTGTGTTTACATAGGGCCGAATCTCTTATCTTGGTCGTCTAAACGTCAGTCTACCATCTCTCGTTCCAGTGCAGAGGCAGAATATCGAGCAGTTGCAAATGTCGTTGCTGAAGTATGTTGGATTCGCAATTTGCTTCTGGAGTTACGCACGCCTATCTCTTCTGCTACGTTGGTATATTGCGACAACATCAGTGCAATTTATCTCTCCAACAATCCTGTTCAGCATCAACGCACCAAACATATCGAGCTCGATATACATTTTGTGCGCGAACATGTGCAACGTGGTACTGTTAGGATTCTTCATACGCCCACTCGTCTCCAGATTGCGGACATTTTTACTAAAGGTTTACCTCGAGTTCTCTTTGAAGACTTCCGCTCCAGTCTCAACATCCGCCAACCTCCTGCTTCGACTGCGGGGGTGTAATAGATAATATATTTTGAATGTTTATGAATTGTAAATAGAGATAAGATTTATCATTTATTTTGTAATTATCTCTTCCCTAAAATAAGGGAATGTATATTGTATTTATATGGGTTGTTCAATGAAAGAAATCTCAAGCATTGAACCATAACTTTCTACACTCTCCTCAACTATATGTGGTTAGAACTATGCACAAGTGCTTGTATGAATCATTTGCTTAAACTTGCTTTTGTATTAACCAACCATCTAAACATGTAGATCATGAAGATAAAGATTGGCCAAAACACATGGAGTTATGTTGGAAAGTTGGCTCAAAGTCTAAGCTTGTTTAATAAAGGTGTCATATTTTGATGGTACTAAGTTACTAACATTAAACAGGCCGACCCGTTTACATTTATGATTGCAAAACTTAAAAGATTATTATTTATGCATTTAAACTACGAAGTTTTTTTTGGACGGCAAAATGCTTCTCATTCGTCACCAAATATGTACAAGGATTATTATAAATAACTACGAAGTTATTTATAACTTTACTACAACCTTATATAACTAGATAACTCGTTTGATTCATTAGATAAACAAGTTTAATAGGCCATGCTCAAGTTCCATGGTTCTAAGTCTAGCTAGATAATTGTTGGTTTATATTATACGTATAAATATATAGGTCATATTACGGAGATACTTTTAACTTGCTAATCTAACACGATTGACAACACATTAGTATACGGTTTACGCATTCATACTAATGTTGTGTTTTAATTTCTTAAATGGTTTATTAATTAGCAACTATCATTCATTCAGTAAAAAATTAGTAACTATCATAACACAAAATCTTTATCTTTCTTACTTAGATCAACAACTCTAAATAGGGATAAGCATAATTCTTGTTAGACCGAGTAACATGTATACCAAATACCAACCTATGATCGACCTGAGTTTGGACCAAATGGTTCTCTATCTTATTTTAGGGGTGAATTTGGGTCAAACCGTCCAAGTATGTAAGAACCAATATATTAAACATTTTAACATAAAAAACCATATTCAGTATTTGTCCAGCCCGATACCAACCCAACTCAAAAACCCGAAGACCAACCCACCATGTATCGGTCCAGTCTTCGGTTTTGATGTTCCAAAAATTTCGTGCTCGGTTTGGTTCAGTATGGTTTCAACCCGAAACCAAACCCAATCCAACCTAATTCAAACACAAATATACAATCTTGCAACTAGGGATGTGCATATTGCACCGAATACCGAACCGATACCCCTGAACCGATCCCGTACCGAACCGAGGGTGTTCGGTATCGGTACTCATATTTAGAGGTTTTCGGTTTTGGTATTTTTTATATCGGTACGGGATCGGTATGGTATCGGTATTTTAAGGTAAAATACCGGTGCCGTACTGCATGCTTTCGGTATCGTTATTGAGTTTTGAGAGTTTTCTGGATCGATACCGTCCTGAGCTCATCCCTACTTGCAACCAAGTGTAGCTCACACGTGGCGTGTTTTTATTGGTTTAAAAATTTCTTATCATGCACTTCCTTTGTAGGCGAACAGGCGTGATAACCAAAGCCCCAATTCTTCTGTAATTACTGCATATAATATATTTTTTATTTTTAAAAATGGCTTCGATCTTTCAAGGAGTTGGAGCTGCAACATCACTCACGTCTTCCAACTTAATTGACTGTAACAAATTACAGTTATGTCCTCGAAGATCATTTTCAGGTATATTTAATTGTCTTACCTTTGTTTTTTAATTTTTATTTAATTGCTGCATTTTTCTAACCGAAAGTTAACCCGGTTAGTTTTTGCTGATTTATTAGTTGCTTAATTACAGTCAATTGTTTCTGTTTCATGTTATTCCTTTGCTGTATGTATGTTAATTGCTATGTTGTCAAAATGCCTAGGTGCGTAGGCCGAGCCCGGAGCCTAGGTGCTAGGCGCTTAAAAACCGCTGGCATTTTAAATAAGGCGCATAGTATAAAATACAATTTTTAGGGGTACTTTAGTCTGTTTTGGGGTTGTTTAGGTCTTGTTTATGGCTCATTTAGGCAATGTTGCAGAAGGCGCTAGGCGGGCGGTGAGGTCTAGCCTAGGGACTAGGCGAAATTAGGTGGAATCAGGCGACACAAATTTAGGTGTTTTTTTAAAATATGTTAAGATATATACACATAATACTTAAAAATACTTAGATATATACACATAATATTAATAAATACTTGGAAAATTTAAAAAAATAATTAAAAAAAATATTTTTTTTTAAAAAAAAATCACCGCCTAGGCCCGCCTAATGGCCAAAACGCCTAGTTCACCGACTAGGTCCTTATTCCTATATTAAGTCCCGCCTAGGCCGACTTTTACAACACTGCATTTAGGATGTTTTGGAGGTTTCAGGCGACTTTTGGTTTGAATTTGGCCGAAAATTGCGCCTTAGCGCCTAAAGGCACGCCTCACCAGTCACAACGTACTTGGTGCGCCTCGCTGAGCCTCATCGCCTAGGCAGGCTTTTGACAACATAACTTAATTGTATGAAATTATGATCTATCAGTTGCTTGATTGCCCACTATTGTTTCCGTTTGATGTATTTCTATTGTTGTTTGTTAGTTGTTTGAGATTTTGAATTGTGTTAAGGTTCGTTTAATAGCTTGATTTCTGATCCGGTTAATGTGGATAATATTTTGGGGATTATGATGGATATTATAAAATTTGTATATTTTATTGATTCGAGTTATAGAGAGGAAAGCAAGTTTTGTTGTGGTGAGATGTGGTGGTGTGAAGATGGATGGTGGTTCGAACCGGATAGGTGGCAGGGCTGATCAATTGGTTACAAATGCGGTGACGGTGAGTGGTTATATTAGTCTCTAGTTCTGCAGGTGTGTGTGGATTGTATTGTGATGTAGTTGATTAACTGTTGTATTGTGTATGTGTTGTAGGCAAAAGCTGATGTTCCAGCAGCTGCTGCTGCTGCATCTAAGCCTGGGTAAGTATATGTTCTTCCTCGACATCGTTTTAAGCAGAAAACAAAGTTATACTGTTCTGAATTCATTAAGAATGGACAGAAAGTGTTAGCCTGACTTGATGCATTGTGAATCGTATTAAAAGATAAACATTTTAACCGGAACCCAATTTCGAATAAGGAAGGGTCCATCTACCTTTTTGCGGGTGAAAATTGAATTAACCATATGAAAAATGTCAGTTTTTTTAGTTTAGTATTATTGAGCTCGCTTGCGGTGTGCCCATACAATGCATATATGTGTGGTCCCGGGGGGTGGGGGGGGGGGGTGCAAAAGTAAAATTCACGTTAAAACGACGAACGGATAATCATGCATCATGTGGTGACGTTGATAGCTAAAAGACAAGGGGGAGATGCACCAATCGGGCTTGTCCCGATTGCTAAGTGTTATGTGTCTTATGTCCAAGGCTTGATGCATAACCGCTATCGAGCCGGGGTCTCACTGGAAACAACTTCTCTATTCCCACGGGGTAGAGGTAAGACTGTCTACATCTTACCCTCCTCAGACCCTACCTTAGCTTTGCTATTGGTGGGATTAACTGAGTATGATGATGATGATGTAAAAGAATGTCTGGTTCCACCATTGCCCGAACCCCTTTTAACCCGTTACCCAACCAACACTTCTTTCCACCCCTTATCCTATGTTGTCACAAGGCACAGGAAAAACGCCTTGGGTGCAGCACGGCACACTGAACCTGAAAAAACTCAGCCTAGCCTGACATTAATGGCCTGGACCAGACATTCACTTTGCTTGTCCAAAGAAGCCAAAAACCCGTCTAAAATAGTGTACACCAGCCGAAAACAAGTCTAAAACAGCTAAAAATGGCCTGGGCAGGAGTGCAGGACGCAACCTGCTTGCCTAACGAAGCCTAAAACCAGTATGAAACAGTCTATACCAGCTGAAAACAAGTTTAAAACAGCTAAAAATGGCCTGGACTAGAGCCTTTCTTTTCTCGGGTGTGTGCTTTTAAGTGCCTTGTGCCTAGGTAACAGAATCACCTGTTGCGCCTTGATAGCCTTTAACTACTCAGCCCAAATGATTCATATCGTCTACCAGCCCTGTTCCATTTCCTTTCAATAGTACACTTAATTACCTTTATGTTACAACAATAATTATATAATATTTCTTCTACAGTCATGAGTTATTACTCTTTGAAGCTCTCCGGGAAGGCTTAGAAGAAGAAATGGAAAGAGACGCCCGTGTTTGTGTCATGGGAGAAGATGTAGGCCATTACGGTGGATCATACAAGGTCACGAAAGGACTCGCAGAAAAATACGGTGATCTAAGGGTCCTGGATACACCAATCGCTGAAAACTCGTTTACCGGAATGGGTATTGGTGCCGCCATGACTGGTTTAAGACCGATCATTGAAGGCATGAACATGGGTTTCCTCCTCCTTGCTTTCAATCAAATCTCCAACAACTGTGGTATGCTTCATTACACATCCGGCGGTCAGTTCAAAATCCCGGTTGTCATTAGAGGACCAGGCGGTGTTGGGCGGCAGCTCGGGGCAGAGCATTCCCAACGTCTCGAGTCTTATTTCCAATCCATTCCTGGGATTCAAATGGTAGCATGTTCAACCCCTTACAATGCGAAAGGATTAATGAAAGCGGCTATTCGAAGCGATAATCCTGTTATATTGTTTGAGCATGTTTTACTTTATAATCTTAAAGAAAGAATTCCAGATGAAGAGTATGTTTTAAACTTAGAGGAAGCCGAAATGGTTAGACCAGGTGAACATGTCACGATTTTGACTTATTCGCGGATGAGGTACCATGTGATGCAGGCTGCCAAGACGTTGGTCAACAAGGGGTATGACCCGGAGGTTATTGACATCAGGTCTTTGAAGCCTTTTGATTTGTATACAATCGGGAACTCGATTAAAAAGACTCATCGCGTGCTTATTGTGGAGGAATGCATGAGAACCGGTGGCATTGGTGCTAGTTTGACTGCAGCAATAACTGAAAACTTCCATGATTATTTGGATGCACCGATCGTTTGTTTGTCATCACAGGACGTGCCAACCCCATATGCTGGGACCCTAGAAGAATGGACCGTGGTTCAGCCGCCACAGATTGTGGCTGCAGTTGAGCAGCTCTGCTGCTAGAAAGGCTGCTAACACAGAAATGAAAGGCAGTACCATTGCTTTGCTTCATCCTATATATTGAAAGTTGTTTTTCACTAATTGTTTTTGCTTATGTGATCTTTTTGTTCTCTTTTCATTCTAGTTATGTTTATCAGATAATTTATTAATTTTGTTGTAGTTAATATTTGGACATTGGGTGTGACTATTCTTAACATAAGGATTATAAACAACCAAAAGTTTGTTACTTTTTGTGGCTTCACCCAAATCGCCATGTGATATTGATTGTGTCCGGCCCTGGCCGATTTGATCTTCCGGCACACCGATAGGAAAATATTGGGGCTCGTGATTTTCAACCCCCACCACTAATTTTTTCAATGTTTGCCATTGACATCACTACCACGTGAGCAGTGAAGCTTTAACTAACTAAACCTTTAACAAACCCAATAAAATAAAATAACAAAGGAATAAGAAAAAGGTGCGGGTACATGGCTTGTTATGATTGGCTAAAAAGATGTTGGGAGACGAGGGTTGCTACCGGCTTAATGGAGAAGGGGGCTAACCTCTCCGGTGGTGCCCAAGCGAATTGGTTTGACGTGTGCTAATGGCTGAGGTGGAGTGGTGCGCCATCCCACTACACCTGGTCTTAAGCCAGTTTTACACCACATATGATTTGAGGATTGACAATATTCTATTTATAAATTATTTGTAGCGACTTAGAACTTTTTTACTGTTACAACTTTTGCAAACGAATGATCATGTGTTAGAGTACTGTAAACATTGTCATTCTGTTTTGCACTTGCCTCTCGAAAGCAAGTCGACCAGGTGAGCTAATCGACCGCTCGAACATCAACTAACTATCGCTTAATTTAATCAAGTATTGGTTCATTTACATTCAAATATCAAAGTTGGTCTTATCAAAACCACATCAACTACAAGATATGATAGAGTATGTATCTAAATTAGAACCATTAAATAATTAGGAATGAAAACCGTTACTTTTTTAACCTTCGTTAACAAGATGCCGAGCAAGATATCAAGACGATAACTTGAACATAACAATTAACAAGTATTTGAAATAAATAAATCATAAGGTAGCATCCTGAGCTGAAACATAGGTCAGGTCATCTGCCATTTAATATACCGGGAAATTTTGTTTTTGTTTTAGTGGGTTTAAGGGCATTATTTTTCATTACAATTTTTATGAAGGAAAAGGATTCTATTACCAATGATCATGTATATATTACATGATTTTCACCATCTCATGATTCTCGATCACAAACTTCTCTCGCTCTTTCTTTACCCCGGATATGATCCTCCAAAAACAAAGAGGTGTAGAGGCTATAATTGTAAATTGCGATTGTATGTATGAAAGCACTGGTTATACGTTCCTCTTAGTTTCGGCTATAGGTATAATTTTTTTTCAACTAAAATAACGAAATGATTTTTCATTATCGCAATTGAAGTAATTACTTCAATTAGTCTCCAGAATCCTAAGTGAATCTCTTGGTTGTTGAGAAGGTCACTTAAAGACGGTGCATAAGACATCCAGTCTTTCGTTTGAAATGTATCCAAAAAATTTGCATTGCACGTTACAATGGGTGTCAAGAGAAACGTGTACATAGTCGTATTTTAGGCGTGTAGATGTACAGAAACTTACTTGTATATGTACTAAAATACTTACTACTTGTATATATACAGGTTAGACGTAAAAACGTTAAACATCTATGAGTTATACTATGTGTAGGTAAACACAAGTTAAAATATGGGCATGTGTATATGCATGTTTATTTAGCATACAAACTTGTATGAACGCTATATAATGACCAGAAATGAAATCCTTTGTATCATCAAATTATTTCAATTTAGTTTTCTAATTATTTAGTTTTTTTTTTTTTTGAACGGCTAATTACATTATCACCTAATATTCCCCTAATATTCACCCTTATCACCTGTGGGGGGATTCGAACTCCTGACCTCACCTTATACACCCTCACCCCCACACCACTAGGCTAAAGCCTACCTATTTGAGTTCTTATATTTAATCCCAGCATTAAATATATTTGAGTTCTTATACTTCATAAATTAAGGAGCCATACCTATTTAGAACAATTACATAAGTGGAATTTATTTATATAGTAAGTAACAAATGGTCTTTAAACACATACATTAAAGACCCCTGTATCTTCATTTCGCCACTTTAACAACCCCCCCCCCCCCCCCCCCCCCCCCCATTTGCAGCCTGGTTTGCAATCATACTGTGAAATGTATCTCGCAATACCTAGAAGCCCTTGGAAGCTCGATCAACTCTGCACACAATCGCCTTTTTTCTTCTGTGCGTAAGTTTTCCAAAGTGACTGTTACCGTCTTCAAAACCACTGCATGCCCCAACATGTATTCCAGAAACTTCATATCACACCTTTGCCACTTGCGTGTTGAAAACTTGATGGTTGTAAGGTTTGTTAGCATACACGCAGGCACCAACTTCGGTTCAATCCACCACGAATCTTCAAGCTTTTGTTTTCAAGATAGACAAACACAATATTATACAGAGATAAAAGAGTTTCACAAGTAAACAAGTGAAGTACCTTTTCAATATGCAAATGTTCCAACGCGGGACAGCTTTTAAGAATTTCTCCCGAATGCCAAATATCCTTCAAATCCAAGCACTTCATATTCGGAAAGATGGGCAGATGTGAAGCCCATAGAAACTTCAACAACGAATAAAGTTACAGTTAGCGCATGAAAGTAAAAATCATTCAAAGAGTAAAAACTAACTAACAAACATTGAAGATGAAACGCTTACTTCTTGAACCACAAGTGATTTAACGCCGCTTATTCCCTTTAGAAACTCACCCCACAGATCAAGTAACGTAACCTCGGATGAAACTTCACAATCAAATGAAACACATGCCTCAACCAATGACGACAAATCTTCCATGACAAACCACGACCCCAACATACCGCCAACATATAGGTATTCAAGATTAGGGACGCGTAATACAACTCTATTGACGGCATATCCACATTTTAGCAATGTTAGCTTCAGTCGTTTCAAAGTAGGGATTTTGAATACGTAATCTCCTCTATGGTCACACCATGCTACTTCCAAAGATAAACTTTCAAGCATTGGACAGCCATACACGAGTTTAAACGCATTGTCAAAAGGATTGCTATAAACAACAATGTCAAGAGTTTTCAAGCAAGGAAGATTAACCCGAGACGGACACTCCCAAACACTGTACTTACACGAGCTAACATCTAATCTTAATTTAGTAAGTGTCTTGCAAGTGAGCATGCTTAAAGGCAACTGGTGCACAACAAGCTGTAAGTCAAGCTCACAAACATTCAACCTAACCACCTTATCAATCCAACTTGAAACACTCGACTTCGAAATCACTTCATTACAACAACGTAATCGAACTGATCGAAGTCTAGACGTTTTGCAAAACTCCAGCACCCGATCAACAAATTTCGAAAATCCATCAACACTATGGTTATGGTCTATACCATCAATGTCAAGATTAGTAACACACATCCAACTACACTTCCATCTCTTCGATAAAACGCTAGTCCGCACCGCAAATTTCGTAGGCATTAAAGAGAGTATATGTGAAAGAATGTCTTCAGGCAACCCGCTAAGCCTATCGTCTACATTCTCACTTAAAGAACTCATTTCTAAACTTCTTTCCTTCCTAATAATATTTCACAAACATATAAACATCAGACCCTAAATACCCAAATATTCATTATTCATAAAGGGGTGGCGGCTCATCTCGTTGCCCGTCTACCTGTCATCCTAAACATATGATAAAATGTAAAAAAATTTAAAAAAAAATATGTGAAAGTACAACAAATAACAAGAAAGTAAACAAGATACAAATCTGATTACTTATTTGAATGTAAATTAGGATTAGGTGATGTAAAGTTATGTACCTGAATAACTTAAAACATATCATATATAGATTATATATGTATATTATAAAGAATTAAAACATATCACACCTGCAAAGATGAAGAAATAAAAGAATAAGAATATTATAAATTGGAAGTGAAATTTATAAAGAATTGAAATGGCTTACAGTGAATTGGATAATGGATAGATGAGTAGAAGTGATTGATTGAAGTGGAATGGAAGGTATGAATTGTTAATATTAAGATTAAGATGAAGGTAGGTGTAACTGTGTGTGTGTGTGTGTGTGTGTGTGTAAGGATTCCTACACAGAGTGTATACACAAAAACAGAAAGAGTTATCTAGTTTTATGTACTTCTGATTTTGATTCTTACCACTTTAGGAGTTGAGGATTATCTTCAACTTTTTTTATTTTTATTTTAATTTTGGTTGTTATATGTCAAAATATTCACATTTTCAACACGGAAGTAGAATAATAATTATCTAAATTATTATTGGGTTGTTAGGTGATAGACTGAGACAAAGCCTTTAGGAGCACTTAAAGTTTAGTGTCACATACTCACGTTTTAGAAGTGATGTGAGAAATAAATTGTTCTCAAAAAGTCAAAAATTATTTATTATTGTTGTTTTTTTTGTTGTTGTAAAAATCAAGTTTCGGTACAGATTTAAGCAAGTTAAAATTTTGCGTTTATTTTTCTCGGTCTTTGAGAAAATTTTTATCTTGGTTTTAATTATTTAATACACTGTCATCCTTTTTTCCCTTCTAGTAGACGAATTTTTTTCTTTATTTTCATTTTTAATCTTATTTTTATAAATGACCACCTTGTTGCTGCACTGAAGGTCCAAAAGGGGTCGGTTCATATTGAACCCAAACTCGTGATTCCTCGCGTGTGACGTGTATGATGACGGAATCAAAACACACGTTTTTGATATGTGTTAGAAATGAATAGGCGAGATGAAAACAACAAAGTTTTGTATTCGTAAACACAAACGAGCAAGGCTTCACTGTGTCTCACACACACAATGACCAAAAACTTGAAGTTGCATGAGAATGAGGGGGTGTATATAGGCCAGACTCATTCTCACGCACTTTATAACGTATCAAACTCGACTACTAACCCGCCCCGTTACACTGTAACAATAAATAAACACCTATTACAAATATCTAAGCCTATTCTAGTCCGTTGAACGATCCCGTCTTGAATCTTCGGATCTTAAGCGATAGAAAATCATGTATCAACATGCACTACTTTAAACCCTTGTAATGCATAACCCAAATTAATACGATCGGTTGTCTTTTGATAATCCAACCTGTAATATTTTTTTGGAAAGATGATGGTACCTCGACAAAGGTGCAAAAATAAAAACCGGTTTCAGAACTGGAACCAAGTGCCAATGAGGTAGTGGTTAAGTGGTTGGGGGAAAGACTTGGTGTTTCTTGTGACCCAGGTTCGATTCCTACTCTCCTCATTATTTTATGCGCCATCTAGGTGAAGAGCGAATACGGGTGGCACCGGTTCAACTCGGATGGGAGGCAAGGTTTTACCGATTAGCCTTCGGGCTGGTTTCCGCGCATCTGGGAGAGCATAGGGGCTGGCGGCGGTCGAGTAGTTGACCTTGGCCACAACGCCCAGTGTCACGGTAGTTGGCACGTCGTTCCTTGCTTAAAAAAACTGGAACAGGTATCGTTAGGAATCAGATCCATACCCGGCTCTAGCCAAAACCTGGAAAAAACCTCTTTAAAAACCGGTTTCATACCCGACCAGTTCCATATGTACTCGGTTATTGACTCTCGTTTGTTAGACCCGGAATCGGTTCTAAACTAGAACCAATTTTTTTAAAGAAAATACTTATGCGCCTCTACTTGTGACCACCTACGACCCTAATGAGAGTCCAATACAACCTATCCACACTCATTCTATCTACCGTATACCTGTAATACGTGAAAATGCAACACATCAACATGTAAGTCACATATACAATCGTAATGCCTACACTAAACCTATTCAAGAGGCTTTTCATCCATTTGATCGATCTTATTTCACCAAAGCGCCAAGCTCCAGGCCTCCAAAAGATTTAGTTTAAGAATTTTTAACCGATTTGATCGATCTTATTTCACTAAACCTATTCAAGAGGCTTTTCATCCATTTTTAACCGATTTGTTACTCATAAACTTTCAACCATCACAAACTCTAATTCATCCTTATATAAGCAATAGCAACTTAAATCCTTTTGAGTACAATTAACTTTTGATTGCGCTTGGCATTATCCTCCGTTGACAATGGACTGCGCTTCTCGTTTGACAGTTATCGACCAAGCCCACATAATTATGACCCGAATCCAGTATCAATGCCACTCTTCTATCACTTTGACCAAATTCCTTCTTCAGATACTTTTACCCTTGGCTTTATTATGCAAATGCCTGTTTTAGTAGTTGACTTTTCCGTTTGTTGACTATTAACTGGGGTTGACTTCAATGATATTTTACAAGTGATTGCAGTTTACTGTAGATAAATTTTAATTTTTTCGCAGCAGTTCTATCATAAGCTTATGCCATTTTTTCACAGCTCTTCATACATGAACATGTTGACTATTGTTGACCTCTGGTTACCTTAGTTGACTGCTGTTGACTATCATTTTATACTTGAGATAGCAATATAGAAATTTTCAAGTTCTACTGTTTTAAGTATCATTTTTAACCTATAGATGAAAGGATAATTACTAAAATTAGAAACACAAGTTATCTTTATAGTATTTTACACATTTAATTCAAAACAATTTAGAGTTAAAGCATTTGTAAAAAGATGTATTAATTAAATATAATGGATAGATGTTAAACTAATCTTGATATAAAACTATGCATCTCTCTGCAATAAAATGACATTGATATTTGACAGGGCCTTAGATCTATAACAAATCACCTCAAAGACATAACATTGCTTGGGCAACCATTAGAAATAATTTAATTTCTTAATTAGTCTCGTTACTTTATAATACAAACACGACCTGATTTAGAACTAGTTGGCTCATATGAACAATCATGTTAGATTAGAGTTAGAAGGTAACTCGTTCGTTGACTGGCTCAAGTAAATTTCCATCCTTAATTTTCTTCATAGTTAGTAATTTTAATATGTGTTATTTGAGACTTTTACAATTTGTTGTTATTGTTACAATGTTAATGAGACTTGTACAAAATACATATTAAATCATAAAAAATAAAAAAGAATACATGTGAGTTCATGAAGCCAGGAGCTAGGCTCGAGTTGAATGCTCGGCTCAAATTGTTACGACATAAGTTCAAATTGACGCTTTCTAGACTCAACTTGCTCGTTAAGCATCCTTAAGATATTAGTTATGAAGAGAAATCCAAAGTTTTACTACAACTATCAATGAGTCTCCCCTTTTCAAATGACTTATTTGTCATGACTATAAAAGTAACTTTTTAGTACAAACTCGAAACTAAAAGCAACTATCTATACCAAGAAAATAATCATGTGTTTGATTAAACTGCTAATCCATGTAACAAACATGGCTTGTGTTAAAACTAAACCGGTTGACCCGTCAAACTGTGTAAATCTGAGGGTTTCCACTTGAAAGTCCAAACGCCCCATAAACATGAAACACAAAGTAGGATACAAATACTTAAAACATTACCACCAGTTTCATCAATCCTAAGTCAATGTAGATAATATCATAATTCTAAAGAGAAGACTGAGTACAAGCATATTGCTTAATACACATGAATATGTTCATTGCTGCATTGCATAATTGTAAAATGATACCGTCTTCCATGAAAATGGATCTTAGGGTGCCTGGAAGCTCTACGAAGAAGCTTAAGCAACTCTGCACACAATCTCTTTTCTTCTTCTTCTCCTATGCCAAAGTGGCTGGTGATTATTATCGTCTTCAAAACCTCAGCATTCCCCAACATGTATTTCAGAAAAACTATACAATCTTTCCACGACTCATCAATTGAGAACTTGATCGTTGTAAGTTTTGTTAGCACACAGGCTGGAACCAACTCCGGATCAACCCATGCCCAACTATATTCTCCAGGCTTCTGTTTTTAACACAAAGAAGATAGAAAAAAGTCAAAAACATTATATAAACATAAACTGAAAAGGTTAAAACAAGTTACGAAGAAATATCAACAGACCTTGATGTACGGGTCAACTAAATTTTCAATACACAAATGTTTCAACTGGGGAGAACTTTCAAGAAATTGAGGGATTAGTACAGAAGGCCAATAACCCTTCAACTCCAAGTGCTTCATATTCACAAAGACGGGAAGAGGTGAAGTGAATGGGATAATATCAAAGTCATTAACATTTTCGGCTGAAAGAGATTTAACTCCTTTAATTCCCTTTAGAAGCTCAAACCACAGATGATAAAATCTTATGTCACGGAATGAAACACATACCTCAACCAGAGATGACATGTCTCCCACTACAAAAGACGAGCACAATACACCACCAACAAATAAATATTCAAGATTAGGTGTGTTTAAAATAACCTTGTGGATAAGCGTTGCGCATTTGGGCCATGTTAGTTTCAGTCGTTTCAAAGTTGGAATATTTAATATGTGATCTTTTTCATCCTCACGCCATGTTACTTCCAAAGATAAGCTTTCAAGCATTGGGCAGCCACTGATTAGTTTAAATGCATTGACAAAAGGATTAGCAAAAACAGCGATGTCAAGGGTTTTAAGACAAGGAAGATGAATTGGACACTGAAACTCCCAAACATTCTGACAATCATAGTGACTAGGATGTAATCTTAGTTTTGTGAGAGTCTTGCAAGTGAACATGCTTGGAGGCAACTGAAGCTGATGAACCTGTAAGTCAAGCTCACTAATCTTTAACCTGACTAACTCATCAATCCAATTTGAAACATGTGAAACTCGAGCACAAATCACGGGAAAGCGTAATCGAAACAATTTGACTTGGGATGGTGTGCAATACTTCAGTACCCGATCAACAATTACAGTCAAGCTATGTAGACTATCCATGGTGTCAATATCTCCAAAGTCAAGATTCGTGACAAACATCCAACTGTACCTCCATCTTTTAGATAAAATGCTAGTTCGTACAGCAAATTTGGTAGGCATTAGAGAGAGTATGTGTGAAAGAATGTCTTCAGGCAACATGCTAAGCCTGTCGTCTACATCCTCACTTATGGAACTCATTGTTTAGCTTCTTAATATACTTGCTTCCTACAAATTTAAACACAAAATCATCTCAAAATCCAACTTCAGAAAGTGTTGGGGAATTCAACACTTTTTCAAATATGCAATTCACTATTAGTTTCAAAGCAAAAAAAAATATATATTTATAACAGATTAGCAGGCAAAACACAGCAGCAAAACAGCATGAAAACAAAATCAGAAAAGCATCAACACAGCATTAAAACAACATCAGAACTGCAGCCACAAAACAACATAAAATCAGCACAGAAATGGCCCCAAAACAGGTTGGTCCATGAACCGGTTATAACAGGTGGGTTCCGGGAAGAGCGCCTCGCACAAAAGCGACGAGGTCTACGCGCATTGCGCAAAGTGCAAAAAGCGTGGGATTTCGTAACCGAAGCGCACACTAATTATATAATTTTTTTTATATATCCCATGAGTTTTTAGCTTCATTTACCCAAAATATAGCTATAAATAAGGTTTTTATGTGATTTTACCTATATGTACAAGCCACAAACACCAAGGTACAACATTTTTATGCATAAAAAATGCCCTGTGTACGTGAGGCGCGCGCCTCAGGGTGAAAAGCGACTGAAATTTGACAAAAAAAGAGCCTGAGGCGCGCGCCTTTGGGAAATTGGGTAGGCGCAAAGCCCTGAGGCGCCCTAGGCTGCGCCTTGATGCACCTTGCGCCTAGACGTGCCTCAGGCACGCTTTTTAAAATTAAAGTAGTTTGGAGTGTGTTGTAAAAATGTTTTGATGTAATTCATTCTGCGAATCATAATAGAATTTGTCATATACAAACACAAAAGCACTTAATGGCAATATAAGGCTATAAAGACCAAGTTTATTTTGACCCAATAAAGAAAGTCAAGTCAATAAACAGCCTAACAAGATTCTGTCTGTCTAATGGCATAATTAGGCGTAAAGAAAGCAAGATATTTGTATGATCATTGTGTGTGCAGCAAAGTGAAACATATGTGTAAAAGATAACAAACAAGATGGGGAAATAACCCCCAAATCAGCAAAAAGCAAAGCATAGTAAGAATAATAAATAGTTATATTATTAGGAAAAGAAAAGGAAGACAAATAAAAGGGTAATCTCCTCCTTGACGACCTTGGCAGATCGATAAAGAAAGAAAACTCTAGGGAACTTCGATTATTGTGCTTCTTCTCCGGTCGCTATGTTTACGAGGATACATTGTGTGTGTGTGTAGGGACTGAGGGAGGGAGAGTGAGAAGTGTGAAGTAGTTGGGTTACAGGAGAGTTGTAATGAATAGGGTACCGTATTGAACGAGTACCGTATCGAAAGACTTTGTGCAGTATTCGTTACTTATTCAAAAATTCTGTATGAGCGATTTGGTATCAATACGGTATCAATCTCATCCATGTTACAAACATGTATGGGGTTTTGTTTTGATGGGTTGAAACATAAGGGTTTTTTTTTTTTTTTTTTTAATTTTAGTGTGAGGTTCAATGCAAAACTCTAAAATGGTGGGTTTTGAGAGCTTTTTCATATAAAAAAAACTACAGTAGCTTTTATCCTGGGAGTGTCCCGGATTGAAATATCTAATATAACATAATAAAATATCTAATATGACAACATAATTAATGTTTTGCCAATACATGATTAATGAATAATATAATAATAATAATAATAATAATATTTATTTTAAACAAATTTCTGCCATAAGTTATTATATTCAAATATAAAAAAAAGAATCTCTGTCTATTAAGTTATGTTTATCGTTTGTGATTTATTAGTAGAGTAAAATATATTTGAAAACAAAACCCCACAAAAATAGTTGTTTTTTTTCTCCGTTTTTTATATAGCACTATGGTACTCGTTGGAAAGATAATAAAACGCTCGTTAATTTGGTGTAATTTTTTTCTTTAAAAAATCTCGTACATAAAGGATATTAACGTTTAAAAGTTATGGGAGGAAACATTAGAGAGAATTTAATTTGGTTTTTAAATTCTTATCTTTTCCTAAAATAATTATAATATATATAGATTTATTAAAAAAAACTCAAAAATTAAAAAATCCTACATGATGCCATGTGGCTCATTCAAGGAGGGGTTGAAGCCTTTATTGAATGTCACATCATCAAAGTTCAATTCTTTTATTATAAGTTATAGATTAGTAAAAAATCATTTTAAATAAAAAAATATTCATTTAAAATAAAAATAATATCATTTTTACATTTTTTTATATAAACGAGAAATTCAGTTCGTTTAGTTAAGCATACGAACATGAACAGAGGTCGCGTTCGTTCATTTATGTTCGTGAACGTTCGGTAACGTGTTCGTTTATGTTCGTTTGTGTCCGATACTTCATTAGGGTTTTTAACCTTTTATTTTTAATTTAAGCAATTCAAATTTCCTAGTTATTTAATATATATCAGTGTAGCACATATTAATATTACTTAAACTACTTTGATTAACTGTTATTTTAGGTGGATTGAATGATGATTTCGACTTTAATATGATAATTTGTGTTTTTGTGAGCTATTATGTGATCAAGATTATGTCAAGTATATTTGAGTAATTGGATATTTTGGGCGGACAATGTTCATGATGAAACTTTTGGAATTTAATATGTTTTAGTTTGTGTTCGGTTTTGTTCATTTACGTCCATTTATGTTTGTTTATGTTCGCTTTTGTCCGACACCTAAATATAAAAAATTAAGACAAATGAACACGAACACGTTCATTTCCTTAACAAACTAACACGAACAAAACTTCATTCGGTAACTGTTCTGAACAGTTCATGAACACGTTATTTCTATAATAAACGAACACGAACAAAAAATCTCGTTCGGTAACTGTTCATGAACAGTTACTGAACACGTTATTTTCTTAACAAACGAACACGGACAAGGCCTTGGTCGTGTTCATTCGGTTCATTTACAACCCTAAGTTAGAACCTAGGACGAGAACAAATATATTATGTATTTATTTTATCTCCCGCCCTTGGCTAGCTGTTTGGTGGTTTAATGAAATTGGTGTTTTGTTGGCCGTTCAAACAAAAAATTATTTTCTCTCTCTAGGTATTTCTTTTCTGCACATGTTGCAAGAAATTTAATCTGTCTTGGGGTCTTTGGGCATTAGCTCCAAAATCAAGAACAAACCCAGAAATGAATCACTACCGATTTCCAAAACCATTAAAAAGCAATACGTTTTTACCTAAATCAACCAAAACCCCACGATATTTTTCTAGCCAAGTTTTGGCTACAAACCACCGTCGGAGCTGGAACCCATCAAGCCTGACTCTAGTTTTAGTAAACGTCGTTGTTAGCTATGAAAGATAGAATTAGAGAAAATAGAGAGGGAATTCACACAAATCACAGCTATCTTTATTATTGGGATTAATCACCTTATACAGAAGCCTAACTAACTTTCAAACTTCTAACAGTTGACACTTTTGACCCTTATACTTTCCTTTATTACAATTCAGTCCTATAATTACATTTCAATAGTAACAGTCCCTGCCATCTCCTGTACCACCTTTAACACCACTGATTCTGCCCCGCTGTTAGCCCTAAAAACATAGATCTCAAGTCGTTGATCGAAGCTGCGCTGTTAAGGAGGCAGCCCTTACTGCTGACAACTACCACCATCAATTCACTGAGTCCCTTGCATATTACCGTCGCCGAGTGCCTCCGGCGGGTGGGCTAGAAACCAACACTGCTCATGTCAAAGAGTTTTTTTTTTCAGCGGTGGTGACGAAGACGTAACGTTGGTGGTCATGGACTCATGGTGGTGGGTTGTTGGGAGCAGGTCACAGCAAGAAGAAAAAAATAACAAAAACTTTTGAGAGAATAAAAAGTTGATTAAAGTGTAGGGGTCAAAGTTTAAAAGTTAGGAAAAACACACAAGTTTGAGAAGGACAGTATGGTAATTTGGCTGATGCACCGACCATGCATTTTAAGATTGTTTTAGAGTTTTAGATTTTTTTACGCTTCTTTAGGCTAGATGGTTTCTTAAATTTTTTATTTTTTCTTATTAATTTTTAGATTTTTTTAGGACCTTGGGTTTATAACATACCTCCTCAAAGATATAACATTGCTTGGGCAAAGTTTAGAAACAATTAATTTTTTAATGCTTGAGCTGATTTGGAACTAGTTGGCTCATATGAACAATCAAGTTAGTGGAGACTCAGGGGCTCACTGTCAACCTTTGTGCCAATAATTAAGTGTTAGGCTATTAAGAGGTCTGGTTAGGTAAGAGATTTTGAACCAGTAAGAGGCTTGGCTAGACTAGTTGGTGGTGGAGAAGGTGGCGGTGGGCTGAGGAGGTGGTGTGTGAGTGGCCAACTGGGGGTTATCAACACAAGTGAATGGATAAAAGGGTAAAACATTCATTTCTTCATTTTAAAACTTAATGGTAAGAGGCTTACTAGCTAATTCATAAATGTTTTGTTAGTCAACCAAACACACTTAATGCAGACTGATTCAGAGGTAATCCATTAATGAATTAAGAGGTTACCAAACAACCCATTATACCATGTGTAATGGAACAAGGAAGTGGGCGTTTTTGGGGCAAAAAAACGGGGTGAAAATTTTGCACAACCCCCCCCCCCAACTGATTTGGGGCGTTTTTAGGGGCAAGACCAAATATTTAACGGGGTGAAAATTTTGAGTGGGCCAATCAGATTCATTCCTTTTGTGTGGACCAATCAGAAACAAGCCCCAATAATTAAATGCTTCATGAAAATTTTCACCTCCCACTACAGCTCATCCTAATTTCAATCCCTTAATGACCCCACATGCCAAGTGTCAAAAAATGCCCCATACAAGGTGAAAATTTTAACCTCCCACTACACATGATCTTAGAAGGTAGCTCGTTCGTTGACCAACTCAAGTAAATTTCCATCCTTAATTTTCTTCGTACATTTGTATTTTAACATGTATTATTTGAGGCTTCTACAATTTAATAATGTTATTGTTGAATTGTTTATTGAGACTTGTATAAAACTAGGTTTTAGCCCCGCGCGCGCGTTGCGGCGCGCTAAACCGGTTAAAACACCTTACCGCCTGTTGCACAATGACAATACTTCATATTATAGGTACTAACACTATGCCTCATATGGTTTCAAAAGGACAATAATCGGACTTACGATGAGACAATGACGTAGATTTCCCCCCGCACGTTGAGGCGGCGCGCAACAGGAAGAATCGTGCAGTAACACACTTGCGTAAAACATAATATGCTACAAACAATTCGGCCCCATCATACTATTTTGCCCATAATTGGTAAACGACGCCCCCTAATAGCGCCCACTTCCCAAGAAATCATGGAGAGGCGCCGTTGTTTTGAAGAAAAGCTAAGGTAAAGGGGATAGCGCCATCACACCGGTCAACCTTACTGACGATCTAAGAATAAGTAAAAACCGTAAATGCCATGACTAACATTTGTTACAGGTGTTTTGACTTTTTAAACCCTTGGATTTAATGTGGTATAAGAAAAGTAATAAATTTGGAGACTTGCTACGTACAAATAAGAATTTTAAATAGATTAGTTTCTCAATTATAATCCATATGTGCAGTGGGGTCTACATTCATGGATCACACGCCTTTTTCCATTAGACACATGACTCCATTTTGCACCAGACGTGTACTTTTACCTTTTAGTATATCAAGGTTTTTCTTTACTGCTTCACAAACCACGTGCCCATCTCTCTCTTTAATTATTATCATCATCACAAAACTACCGCCAAACGTCGACCACCACCATCACCATCACAACCACACCGCAGCTGAACCACCATCAGAGCCAAAAGTGAGCATTTTCCTCCACCAAAAGTCGCGACGGCCCCAACCACCACCAATGCACCACCATCGAAACACCACCCCCCCCCCCCCCCAACCAAGATACCGCAGCCACATACCCACCACCCAACATCACCGCCAGCAACAGGCACTACCAAAAATAGAACATCGACATGACCACCACTAAACCGGGAAGGGTAGCGTTGGTGGCTGCAAGTTAGCCGGAGGTCCATGCAAACAATTCCCGACACACATCCGGCTCCCGACAACGGTTCTCCGGCAACTCCTGTCACCGAAAACCGATGCTTTTTTTTTAAATTTGGGTGATATTGTTGCTCATGTTTGACTTCGGTTGTTTGGGTCGCTTCTGCAACACCTCCCTCGTCTTCGTCATGATCTGACCTCGGTCCAACCCAGCAAAGGAATCGGAAGAAAATATAGAAACCGAAGGGTCGTGGTGGCAGCCGCAAGTTGCCCGGAGATCCATGCAAACAGTTGACAACGGAAGCCAGCACCGGAGTATTACGGCCGGCCTAATAAGAAGACGACCTACAACCTGCTTAGCAGATCACCAAGGAAGTATTATCCTGACCGTTGAGACGAGATGAGTAGAAACGTGGAAGCGAATCCCAAAAAGGAACAGACGACCTACAACCTGCTTAGCAGGTGACCAAGGAAGTATGATCCTGACCGTTGAGATCAGAGGCAGTAGAAACGTGGAAGTAGATAGACCCTGAGATAGCTACAGAAAACTCTCCTCACAACCGACTTTGTAAAATGTATCTTTATATAATGCATATACAGTAATAAAAGTGAAAAGAAAACATATGGACTCGTGAAGACACAAGCTTGGCTGGAGTTGAATGCTCGGCTCAAATTGTTATGACATGAGTTCACATTATTTAATGACCTGACATGTGACAAGGAATGACAACTCTATATATAGTACCAAATTACTTATTTGTCATGACTGTAAAAGTAACTTTTTAATACAAACTTAAAAATATAAGCAACGTACTGTCTATGTTTTGTTAAGATAAATATTTCTTGATACTGCAAGAACATAATCACGTGTTTGGTTAATCTGCCTACCCATGTAATAAACATGTAGTATTTGAGTTTGACATGCTTAACTTGTTTAATAAACGGATGAGCTTGGGTTGTGCTAGAACTTAACCCGTCAAACTATGTAAATTTGAGGGCCGGGTTTCCACTTGAAAGTCCAAACACTACAGAAACATGAAACGCAAAGTAGGATAAAAGTACTTAAACATGACCATCAGTTTCACCAATATTAAATCAATGTAGATAGTTTATAATTCTATTAGAGAAGAACCACTGAGTACAAGCACATTGCATAACACAGTGAAAAAGTTCATTGCATAATTGTAGAATGAGTCCAATTTCCATGAAAATGGATCTCAGGATGGCTGGTAGCTCTAGGAAGAAGCTTAAGCAACTCTACGCACAACCTCTTTTCTTCGTCTTCCCCTATGCCATAGTGGCAGGTGATTGTTATCGTCTTCAAAGCCTTAGCATTCCGCAACATGTATTTCAGAAGTGGTATATCACATTTCCACAACTTACCAATTGAGAACTTGATGGTTGTAAGTTTTGTTACCACACATCTATATTCTCCATGCTTCTGTTTTTAACACAAACAAGATAGAAAATACTCACTATTATATAAGAATAAACTGAAAAGGTTAAAACAAGTTTAAGAAGAAATATCATCAGACCTTGATATACGGGTCAACTGCGTTTTCAATACACAAATGTTTCAATTGGGGAGAACTTTCAAGAAATTGAGGGATTAGCACAGAAGGCCAATAACCCTTTAATTCCAAGCGCTTCATATCCGGAAAGATGGGAAGAGGCGGAGTAAATGACATATTGAAGGGAATAAGGGAACGTACATTTTGAGCTGAAAGTGATTTAACTCCTTTTATTCCCCTTAGAAGCTCAAACAAAAGATGATAAGATCTTATTTCACAAAACGTAAAACAAGCCTCAACCAGAGATGACACGTTTTCCGCTACGAAAGTGGACGACAAATCTCCACCAACAAATAGATATTGAAGCTTAGGCAGCTTTAAAACAACTTTGTTGATATGTGTTATACATCTAGCCAATGTTAACGTTAGTTTAAATCGTTGCAAAGTTGGAATATTGAATACATAATCTTTTTCACCCTCGAACCATGCCACTTTCAAATATAAATTTTCAAGTATTGGGCAGCCACTGATGAGTTTATAGGCGTTGACAAAACGATTATCACAAACAGCGATGTCTAGAGTTTTGAGACAAGGAAGATTAATCTCACACTTAAGCTCCAAAACATTATTATAATAACCATAGGCATTACAATCTAATCTTAATTTTGTGAGAGTTTTGCAAGTGAAGATGCTTGGAGGCAACCAATGCTGGTGAACCCGTAAATCAAGCTCACTAATCTTTAACCTGACTAACTCATCAATCCAATTTGAAACACTTAATTGTGGAGCAGAATAGCCTAATCGAAACAATTTGACTTGAGATGGTGTGCAAAACTTAAGTACCCGATCCACAAATTTAGTTAAGCTATGTAGCTTATCCATAGGGTAAATATCTCCTAAGTCAAGATTCGTGACAAACATCCAAATGTACCTCCATCGTTTGGATAAAACTCTAGTTCGTACAGCGAATTTGGTAGGCATCAGAGAGAGTATTTGTGAAAGAATCTCATCGGGCAACATGCTAAGCCTGTCGTCTACATCCTCACTTATGGAACTCATTGTTTAGCTTCTTAATACACTTGCTACCTACAAATTCAAGCCCAAAATCATCTCAAAACACATCTTTAGAAATCGATGAGTATCGTTATGTATTTATAAGGGATACCCAACTTGGCTAACAAGAAACATATATAAAACTCTCAGCAAAGATGAAAACGTACGTACCTGATTATTCGAATTGTTGCATGCAGAGAAAAGATATTAGGGTTAATTGGGATTTGAAGGTAAAATACATTATGGTGAGCCTAATGAAGCTCCCCAAGCCCAAAGCCCAATATATCCATCATGTAGATTTTTACGTATTCAAGAAAATATATTTGCCAAAATTAATTAAAGAGACATGTTATTTACACAACCAAAAAAGTTAGGTTTGCACAACCCCCTACGGCCCGTAAAAGGTGTCAGTGCAATAAGTGAGGGTTGTCTCTACGGGCCATATAGTCCTATACGGCCCGTAGAGGTGGGTTGGTGGAGTTCGTTTAAACCCTAGACGGCCCGTAAGGGGCTGTACGTCCCGTAGGTACATACGAGGTACGAGGACAATCAATGAACAGACTGACTTGCAGTGTGTCAGTTTGAAAAGCAACCCATCTACGGCTGTAGATACCTCTACGGGCAAAGGTAACAAAAAAAATAACATTTTATAGTAAATAAAAAAATAACATTTTATACAAATAACCAAAATTTGGTAATCAAAATTAATACATATAACATAACAACATATTTAGTATAAAAACAACAATTTATAAAAAAACACGTTTATCGAGATGACTAAAAACAACATGTTTTCTAATTATAGTTACATAAAAAACAACACTTTAAAAAAATTACATAAAAATAAAAAATTGCATATATTTATATTTTTTTTTTTTGTAAAATAACAGTTTTCTAACCCCATCCATCCCATCCAAATTGGAGTTCAAATTAATCAGACATTAAATACGGCCCGTAGAGACCTTACGGGCCGTAAAGGAGATAACAATCATTGGTAGTCAGGACTGAACCTCGAACCTTGTTTTCATGTTTATCTACGTAGATGGGTCAAAAGTTGTTCTCTATGGCTCGTAAGGGTCCTTACGGGCCGTATAGGGTTGTGTGAATAAAATGCATCATTGTGTGAACAACCGGAGCCTAAATAAACTAGTTCTTCGTTTGTTGACTGTTGTTGACTTTCTTGCATTGCCAAATTAAGGGAAAATCACATAGATATACATTTAACCTATCACAAAAAGATAGAATAAACATAGTTGGGTCTAAACAATAAGGACTTCATACTTAAGAGGCTAATGATTGACTCTTTGATCGAACCAATTAAATAATAACACGTAGTAGATCCTTTGATACTAGCCGCTTTAGATGAAATCTCTAAACGTCAAAAGGACTCAAATCTCTAAGCGTTAGGTGCAATATCTAAACTTCTAATATCTCTGACCCATAGACGCCAACTCCACTTTAGAAGCGAACTATTAATTTTAGGGGCCAAGTCATGTTTCCTAGTGGCTAACATGAATGAATGCGTGTAATGGGAAAGTGTATGCGTCTAAAGAAGGGGTGACATTGCGTCTAGGCGTCTAAGACGTCTAAAGAGGAGGTGACTTTTTGTCTGTTGAGTCATGCGTCTAAACATCAGCCACGTAATTATGAAGTCCCTATTGTTTAGATGCCAACTATGTTCATTCTTGCTTTTTGTGCTGGTCAAAAGTCTATTTTCGTTATTTTCCCCAAATTAAATATACTACTTGCAAATCTACTACAACCTCAGGGCCTAATAGGTTTACTTTTATATTCATAAATTTTTTTGGGAAAAATCACGATTTTAGCCCGTTGACCGATCAAACTACCAGAATAGATGGTTTCCATCCCTTTGGAGAGACGGTACACGGCTCCTACGACGTCTGAAACATCTTCCGAGAGGCTTTCAGTTACATCCAATAAAAGACCACCACGTGTCCCGAAAACGTCTCCGGTGGGCCCTTGAAACGTCTCTGATGGCGACTGGGCTCAAGCCGTCTTCGGATCGGCTGAGCCATCTCCTAGCCATCCTCAGGCGTCTCCAGCTGTCTATGAAGGACAAATTTTTGATTTTTAAAAATTTTTGTACTAAATTTATTGGTATAAATAGGATGGTTTGTGTGGATAAAAAATCAACCACATTTATCTTTCGGCCCTTATCTTTCCCATTTAATTTCCTCTAATCAAATGTTTTACAAAAAAACATACCTTTATTTGACATGTTTTTGAGCTTCAGAAAACCGAAGTATTTTTTCGGTTAATATCATGCCACTTTTTAAATCTAAGCCTTTGGGATTAAGTTATCCCCTTCAAGTCCCCATCCTTTTCCTCTCACATTTTCTGTTTCCTTCCCTCCCCCATCACGGCCACCATTCCAATTTTTCTGGAAGTTCCACTCCTCCATCGCCATAACCATCCGAGTTTGTCACCTTCCAAATTTTTTTGAAGCTGCATGTTTAATGTGGAGAAAATTGACCGATATTTTTAGAGCTGGATGTTTAAAGATGGTGGTTTATATTTTAAAATTTTTTTTTATGAAGTTTGTGTGTATCTTATTTTTGTTGTAAGTTTTAATATTATTATGAATGTTAATTTTTTTAAAGTTTATCTTGTTTTGTTGTAAGTTTAACAATTTCAATAATAATGTACATTGAGCACCACCACTTGCCTATAAATACCATAACCTTCAATACAAAGTAACCTTCAATACCAAGTTTGAAAAAAAGTGTAGAACACATTAGGTGTAAAAAATGAATACTAGTTATAATCAGAGTGAGGCATCCCAACCTCCTATCGCTAAGCAATATTATCGTCGACGCTCAACACGTGCTCCATCCATCCTCGCACCAGAACCTGTATACCGTGAACCAGCTCCCACTGAAACGGTTCCGGGTCAATCCTGTAGAGGTCCTTGTCAAGCCGTGTACACTGAAACGGCTCTGTGGTTTGAACAACCTACCGACGAGTAGCTAAACTTGCTTTATGACCAAGCGTTTGGTCAAATACAAGGTCATGAGCTACCAATTCCGGAGATGGATACAAAGTCCCCAACAAACCCTTTTTTGAGGAGTATTCGTCCTGCTCAAGAAATAGTGAGTTGGGCGGAAGGGTACGACACCGACCCGGGCGATGAGTACATTGAAGAATTTTACCACGAAACCAACTGTCCATCTCAGACCTTGGATGTCACAATCAGGACTATGGATCGGACGGTCGTGACAGTGACCGTGATATGTCATCTCCTAAGTCTTCTTGGTGAATGGGGTGTTTAAAATTCTCGGTGGAGGCTGCAATCCACTGATGTCTCGGTGGTCGAAGCAACGAATACGTATCGGTGGTCGATGTGTGCAACGAGGATTGAAAATCTTGGATGTATATTGTAGATTAGTTATAATGTAATGTTTTTTTTCACTTTTAATGTAATTTTTTTAATGAAATGTTTATTTTTCCTTATATATTGTTTGACTTCTAAATATATACATAATACATATATTTTTTCCTATAAAAATGTTTAGTTTTAATGTAACCGTTTGTTTTTTTTAACGGGCTGGTAAGTTGTTTTTTAATTTAAAATACTACTTTTAACCGCTTGTTTAATATTGTCTTATTATTTTAACCTTTTGTTTTAATCCTGCATTAAATTTAATTAAAGCATAAAACATAAAGAACATAAAAACATAAATTCTTAATTAATATTTAAACATAAAATTAAAATTAAAATGCATTAACAAAGAAAAATAAACTTAAGGTTGGCAAAACAATTGTCATGCCTCGATATGGTCGAAAATGCTGCCATATCGAGCCTCATAGTCCACATGAGTGAACTCGATAGCCAGCTCGTGATCGAGTTCCGGATCCTCCCTCATCGTGCGCTCGTAGAGGGTGGTCCACCGATCACACTTAATGTCGAGATCTGCCCACTTCAACAGGATGTTTGCGATGATCCTGTCATTGATGCCAACATGCTGGTTGAAGTCTCTCAACACGCGGGCCCAGAACCCCTCCGGGGGTAGGCCGAGCCTAAGGCCCTCGAAAGTTGTTGTATAGGCGGGTCGTTTGTGGCGTCTTTGTAGCACACCACCAACGCAATCTCTTGTTCCTCGGTCCAGCGACTCATCTTTGTGTAGAGTGTGGGTGTTTGTTTTTTTAAACCGTGGTAAAGTGTGAGTTTTAAACCCACGTTTTGATCATCATGGCGAATGATGATACCCCGCTGAACAATAACGGGCGTCCCGGAGGAGATGGACTTGCATCGCGTATCGTCCAACCACCGGTGTTGGCGGAAAATTTTGAAATCAAATCGAGTATCGTTAATATGATACAAAATGGTTGGTTTTGGGAGCTTTTTCATATAAAAAGTTTAGTAAAAAATCATTTTAAATAAAAAAAATTCATTTAAAATAAAAAAAATATCATTTTTACATTTTATTCAAAGCTTTTTATATAAACGAGAAATTCTGTTCATTCAGTTAAGAATACCAACATGAACAGAGGCCGCGTTCGTTCATTTATGTTCGTGAACGTTCGGTAACGTGTTCGTTTATGTTCGTTTGTGTCAGATACTTCATTATGGTTTTTAACCTTTTATTTTAATTTAAGTAATTCAAATTTCTTAGTTATTTAATACATATCAGTGTAGCACATATTAATATTACTTAAACTACTTTGATTAACTATTATTTTGGGTGGATTGAATGAGGATTTCAACTTTAATATGATAATTTGTGTTTTTTTGAGATATTATATGATCAAGATTATGTCAAGTATATTTGAGTAATTGGATACTTTGGGCGGACATTGTTCATGATGAAACTTTTGGAATTTAATATGTTTTAGTTTTTGTTCGATTTTGTTCATTTACGTCCATTTATGTTCGCTTTTGTCCAACACCTAAATATAACAAATAAAAACAAATAAACACGAACACATTCATTTCCTTAACAAACTAACACGAACAAAACTTCGTTCGGTAACTGTGCTGAACAGTTCATGAACACGTTATTTCTTTAACAAACGAAAAGTGTTCATGAACACGTTATTTTCTTAACAAACGAACACGGACAAGGCCTTGGTCGTGTTCATTTGGTTCGTTTACAGCCCTAAATTAGAACCCAGGACGAGAACAAATATATTATGTATTTATTTTCTTTCCCGCCCCTGGCTAGCTGTTTGGTGGTTTAATGAAATTGGTGTTTTGTTGGCCGTTCAAACAAAAATTTATTTTCTCCCTCTACAATTTGGGTATTTCTTTTCTGCACTTGTTGCTAGCCATGAAAGATAGAATTAGAGAAAATGGAGAGGGAATTCACACAAATCACAACTATCTTTATTATTGGGATTAATCACCTTCTTATACACAAGCCTAACTAACTTTAACTAACTTTCAAACTTCTAACAGTTGACACTTTTGACCCCTATACTTTCCTTTATTACAATTCAGTCCTATAATTACATTTCAATAGTAACAGTCGCTGCCATCTCCTATACCACCTTTAACACCACTGATTCTACCCCGCTGTTAGCCATAAAACATAGATCTAAAGTCGTTGATCGAAGCTGCGCTGTTAAGGAGGCAACCCTCGTTGCTGACAACTACCACCATCAATTCACTGAGTCCCTTGCATATTACCGTCGCCGAGTGCCTCCGGCGGGTGGGCCAGAAACCAGCACTGCTCATTGATGTGATGCCGGATGCATCACATTAATTTGGTATTTTTATCGTTTGTTGTGTGTAGGTTTGGTCGGAATTAAGTGCTTAACCGAGAATGTGGGACGACAAGCTAAAAGAGCTAAAATGATGATTTTACGAGCTTAAAGTGCGAAGACGCGAGCCGGAACGAGAACGTGTGCAAGAAACGATCAAAACCGGAAGACGAAATTAAGTTTTCCTGCACAAACCTCTTCCGCGGACCGCAAAGGAAAAGGAATACCTCCCGCGGTCCGCGACGTCCTTAGATCCAGTTTATTATTGTTTAATCTCCGCGGTACGCAGGGAGGTTCCTTACCTCCTCCGCGGTCCGCGGCGGCGACATATACGACGAAAACAGAGTTGTTCGTCTTTCCAGCCTGTTCCGGCGCAAATCTTCATCATCTTCGCCATTATAACTGAGTTTACGCTATTGTAACAAAAGACCACCGTGGGACTTGATCCTAGATCTGTCCCAAGGCACGAAATGAAGCCAAGAATGCGTAGGAATGATGCTTGTTCGGTTGTAATCATGTTTGGTAAGATTCATACCTCACTTCCGGGTGACGATTTGTAACCTTTTGGTTTGTATTAATGTTTTGACTATGTATTGTGTTTATAATCTGTGATAATACAAGTATTGTGTTATTGTCTTGATGTTGGATTGGACTTATTGTATGCTTAGATATGTCTATGTGTTTAAGATCTTGAGATGAATCCCGTCACTTATGTCGTAGCACAATCTAGGGGATTTAGTGAACGTAATCGATAAAACATACTATAGTCCTAGACGATAATAGTTGATGTCTAAGTTGCAGTTCTTTGTTCTCGCGTATCTAGCACTGAAATTCATATACTTTTCATTTTATTATGCATTCTAGGATTTGCCTATTCGATCTCGGGAGTGAGTACTTTAGTTATAAATTTAGCTTAGTTAATCTATTGGTACGAGTTGGTTGTGGCTCGTATTGATATCTATCTACCCAAAACTATAAAAGAGAAAAAGAGTAGGTTATTAGAACAAAACTTCATAATTGTATTTTGTATTATTTCAATACAAACTAGACAAACAAATAATCGGTGTAGTTATGACCACATGCTCCTCGTGAATTCGATACCCTACTTACCCTAGCTATTTAGGTTAATTGAGGTTTTGTATGACCCGTGACGACCGGGCCATCACTCATGTCAGAGGGTTTTTTCAGCAGTGGTGATGAAGACGTAACGTTGGTGGTCATGGACTCATGGCGGTGGGTTGTGGGGAGCAGGTCACAGCAAGAAGAAAAAAATAACAAAAACGTTTGAGAGAATGAAAAGTTGATTAAAGTTTAGGGGTCAAAGTTTAAAAGTTAGGGAAAACACACAAGTTTGGGAAGGACGGTATGGTAATTTGGCTGATGCACCGACCATGCATTTTAAGATTGTTTTAGAGTTTTTTACGCTTCTTTAGGCTAGCTTGTTTCTTAATTTTTTTATTTTTTCTTATTAATTTCTAGATTTTTTTTTGTAGGACCTTGGGTTTATAACATACCTCCTCAAAGATATAACATTGCTTGGGCAAAGTTTAGAAACAATTAATTTTTAAATACTTGAGCTGATTTGGAACTAGTTGGCTCATGTGAACAATCAAGTTAGAGGAGACTCAGGGGCTCACTGCCAACTTTTGTGCCAATAATTAAGGGGCTGTTTGGTAGCCTTTTAGTCAGCCTCTTAACCATTTTGTTCTGAATCATTCAGCATTCAAACTGTTTGTTTCAGCATCTGAATGGAATGGTTAAGTGCTGAACCATTAAGATTTGAGATGTTGCTGAACCATTAAGCACTGAATCATTAAGCACTGAACTAGGCTGGACCTTAATGAGACTCTCCTACCAATTTGGGACAAGAAAACTAACCATTAAGAGGTCCAACTTAATGATTTAGCACTTAACCATTCAGACCTCTTAACCATTCAGGCCTCTTAATGATTCAGCTCTTAATCAACCAAACAGCCCCTAAGTGTTAGGTTATTAAGAGGTCTGGTTAGGTAAGAGGTTTTGAACCAATAAGAGGCTTGGCTAGACTAGTTGGTGGTGGAGAAGGTGGCGGTGGGCTGACGAGGTGATGTGTGAGTGGCCGACTGGGGGTTATCAACACAAATGAATGGATAAAAGGGTAAAACATTCATTTAGCTTCATTTTAAAACTTCATGGTAAGAGGCTTCCTGGCTAACTCATAAATATTTTATTACTTATTAATTTGGTCTTCAGTACTTTGCCTGTTCAAAATGCAGAGAGGATATTAAACTAAGATTGAAATGTTTATCACTCCTCTTTGACCCAACATTTTTTTTGTAGGACCTTAGATTTATAACAAACCTCCTCAAAGATATAATATTTGCTTGGGCAAAGTTTAGAAACAATTAATTTTTTAATGCTTGAGCTGATTTGGAACTAGTTGGCTCATGTGAACAATCAAGTTAGAGGAGACTGATCAGGGGCTCACTGACAACCTTTGGGCCAATAATTTAGTATTGGGATACTAAGAGGTCTGGTTAGGTAAGAGGCTTTGAACTAGTAAGAGGCCTGGCTAGACTAGTTGTTGGTGGAGAAGGTGGCGGTGGGCTGATGAGGTGGTGTGTGAGTGGCCAACTAGGGGTTATCAACACAAGTGAATGGATAAAAGGGTAAAACATTCATTTAGCTTCATTTTAAAACTTAACGTTAAGAGACTAATTGGCTAACTCATAAATATTTTGTTACTGAACCAAACACACTTAATGCTGACTGATTCAGAGGTAATACATTAATGAATTAAGAGGCTAGCTACCAAACAGCCCATTAGAAGGTAGCTCGTTCGTTGACCAACTCAAGTAAATTTCCATCCTTAATTTCTTCGTACATTTGTATTTTAATATGTGTTATTTTTTTTTGAAAGGCTACTTTTATTAAAACACACCAAAACAAGGGAACATCCCCAAGCCGGGGACCCCAAAAACCCAAAATTACATTACATCAAAAATAAAACTATTCCATTCGTTCCAACCCACCGACCCCTTCTTGTATCTCGAGGAAAACCAAAGAAAGCCCAATGCTTTAACGTCAGCGACAATATCTACCACCTTTTGATCAACGTCTTGAAATATCTTCTCGTTCCGAGCCTTCCAAATCCTCCAACACGTAAGCACCATAACCCCATGTAAAGCCGATTTCTTCATCTCAGACCATCGGGAACTTGTATACTCCTGCGTGATATCATTAACAGAAAAGAAAAAGAACATCGGCAACTTAACCCAATGCGCAATAGCCATCCAGACTGCAGACGCCATCATACACCCTGTAAACAAGTGGTCAATGTTTTCCTCCTGATCGCCACAAAAAGAACACAACAAGCTCCAACATCAATGTGCATATACAGTAATAAAAATGAAAAGAAAACATATGGACTCGTGAAGACACAAGCTTGGCTGGAGTTGATACAGTCTCGACTCAACTTGCTCGTTCTTAAGATAATGGTTATGAAAATAAAAACATCGATCAATGTGCCCTCCAACATCCTCGATTCTTACTTTGAAAATGAACATCTAAACTTGAATACAAACTTAATTATTAATTTGTCATTTCTATACATATATAGTACCAAATTACTTATTTTTCATGACTGTAAAAGTAACTTTTTAATACCAACTTAAAATTATAAGCAACTGTCTATGTTTTGTTAGGATAAATATTTCTTGATACAGCAAGAACATAATCACATGTTTGGTTAATCTGCCTACCCATGTCATAAACATGTAGTATTTGAGTTTGACATGCTTAACTTGTTTAATAAACGGATGAGCTTGGGTTGTGCTAGAACTTAACCCGTCAAACTATGTAAATTTGAGGGTCGGGTTTCCACTTGAAAGTCCAAACACTCCATAAACATGAAACGCAAAGTAGGATAAAAGTACTTAAACATGACCATCAGTTTCACCAATATTAAATCAATGTAGATAGTTTATAATTCTATTAGAGAAGACCCGCTGAGTAAAAGCACATTGCATAATACAGTGAAAAAGTTCATTGCATAATTGTAGAATGAGTCCAATTTCCATGAAAATGGATCTCAGGATGGCTGGTAGCTCTAGGAAGAAGCTTAAGCAACTCTGCGCGCAACCTCTTTTCTTCATCTTCTATGCCAAAAAGGCAGGTGATTGTTATCGTCTTCAAAGCCTCAGCATTCCGCAACATGTATTTCAGAAATGGTATATCACATTTCCACGACTTATCAATTGAGAACTTGATGGTTGTAAGTTTTGTTACCACACAAGCCGGTACAAACTTCGGTTCAACCCATCCATGCTTCTGTTTTTTAACACAAACAAAGACAGAAAAAACTCAATATAAGGATAAACTGAAAAGGTTAAGAAGAAATATCAACAGACCTTGAAAGATGGGTCAATGTTTTCGATACACAAATGTTTCAACTGGGGAGAGCTTTCAAGAAATTGAGGGACTAGTCCATCATGCCAAAAACCTTTCAACACCAAGTGCGTCATATTCGGAAAGATGACTGGAAAGAATGGGATCTTGAAGTGAATACAGGCATGTAAAACAAGTGATTTAACTCCTTTTATCCCCTTTAGAAGCTCAAACCAAAGATGATACAATCTTATTTCACAAATTGTAAAACAAGCCTCAACCAGAGATGACACGTCTTCCACTACGAAAGTGGACGAAAAATCTCCACCAACAAATAGATATTCAAGCTTAGGCAGCTTTAAAATAACTTTGTTGATATGTGTTGCCCATCTATCCAACGTTAGTTTAAATCGTTTCAAAGTTGGGATATTGAACACATAATCTTTTCCGCCCTTATGCTGTTTCACTTCCAAATATAAAATTTCAAGCATTGGGCAGCCACTGATAAGTTTATAGGCGTTGACAAAACGATCATCACAAACACCAATGTCAAGAGTTTTGAGACAAGGAAGATTAATCTCACACTTAAGCTCCCAAACATTATCATAATAATTATAGGCACTATAATCTAATCTTAGTTTTGTGAGAGTTTTGCAAGTGAACATGCTTGGAGGCAACTGATACTGGTGAACCCGTACATCAAGCTCACTAATCTTTAACCTAACTAGCTCATCAATCCAATTTGAAACACTTAATTGTGGAGAACAATAGCGTAATCGAAACAATTTGACTTGAGATGGTGTGCTAAACTTCAGTACCCGATCCACAAAACTAGTCAAGTTATCTAGCTTATCCGAATGGTAAATATTTCCCAAGTCAAGATTCGTGACAAACATACAAATGTACCTCCATCGTTTGGATAAAACGCTAGTTCGTACAGCAAATTTGGTAGGCATCAGAGAGAGTATGTGTGAAAGAATATCATCGGGCAACATGCTAAGCCTGTCGCCTACATCCTTACTTATGTAACTCATTGTTTAGCTTCTTAATACACTTGCTTCCTACAAATTCAAGCCCAAAATCATCTGAAAACACATCTTTAGAAATCGACGAGAATCGTTATGTATTTATAAGTGATACCCAACTGGCTAACAAGAAACATATATAAAACTCTCAGCAAAGATGAAAACGTACGTACCTGATTAATCGAATTGTTGCATGCAGAGAAAATACATTAGGGTTTGGGATTTGAAGGTAACATATACATGAACCGCTTACAGTAATTGATATAAGTATATTTACATTCGAACTTATCGAATCAATCCATTATGGTGAGCCTAATGAAGCTCCCCAAGCCCAAAGCCCAATATATCCATCATGTAGACACTTATTAGTTATTACGTATTCAAGAAAATATATTTGCCAAATTAAATAAACTAGTATTTTGACATGGGGTAGGAATTTTGTTATAAAAGTAGTAAATATAGGTGATTTTGTGGGCGCTTTTAACTATGTTAGTGTGTTACTTTTACAATGTAATGTATATTTTGGGTGTTAAATGAAAGTAATTTGCCGATAAAAAATAAACTAGTACTTTTTTCCCGCACTTCGCAGCAGGGATTGGGTTTCAGTGTGAGATCTCAGGATCGTTTTGAGGGAATGATTGAGAGAGAATTCTTGAAAATGGAAAAGAAACAATACATATTTACAAATGAAGAGGTTCAACCCTATATATACACTTCGATCGGTTGTGACTTAACCGTCGTGACCCGTCATATCTAACATAACCGTCTACTTTATATTGTGACACACCGGTTCACAATCTAGTATTTCTAAACTTAGGATATCTAATAATACTTATGATATATGTATTATATGGAAATCAATAATTACTTCTAACATTCTCCCCCTAATTCTTGATTTCCTAAAGGTCTTGTTTATAATAACATTGGTCCTTCATCTTCCTCGTGTTGGATTAGATGAGCTTCCTCCTTTCCCTTTAGTTCTGGACATTTATTTTTGTAATGTCCAAGTCCATTGCACTTGTAGCATCTAATGTTGCTTTTTTCATCTTGTGCTTGTTTATCATAGCTTTTCTCGGACCATCTTCCTTTACCACGTTGATGTCCAGAGTTCCTTTGATTTGCTCTCCATTTTCCACAGTGCTCGCATTTGTCTTCTTTAGCCTTTTCTTTGGTGAACAAGAGCTTACTGTGTGATTCACCTTCTTCTGGTTTCTTGATGCGTTCTTCGTATGCCTTTAATCTTCCGATGGCTTCTTGAAATGGCATAGTCTTAAGATCCGCAAATTGTTCAATTGCAGCAACAATCTGAATGTACTTTTCTGGTACTGAACTGAGTAGTTTTCGAACTAGTCTTTTGTTATCAATTGTAGATCCAAGGTTGTTGGCTTGTGATACAAGTTTGCTGATCTTGCTGGTAAAATCGTCTAGCGATTCTGAATATTTCATCTTTAATGCTTCAAATTCTGAGTCTAGCGTTTGCAATCTCGCTTCCTTGACTCTGTCTGCACCTACAAATCGTGCCTTTAAATCTTCCCAAATGTCTTTAGCATTCGTGTGATGAGCAATTTGGGAAACAAGTTCTTCGGGCATAGCTTGATAGAGATAAGCAATAGCCTTGGCATTCTTCTTTGCTTCCACTTCTCCTATCGGTTCGACTGCTTCCCAAATTCCGTGAACGTTGAAAATTGCTCTAATCTTCACTGCCCAAATTTTGTAATTTGTAGAATTTAAAATCGGGCATTGGAAGGTCATTGGCGATCCTTCTTCTTTTACAACTTTATCTTCCTTAGTCATTTTTCGTGACTTCTTTTTCCCAATCTTTGGCAACTAATCTTGTTTAAAACAGCCTACTTGTCTTTCGATCACCACTGGATTTGATCAATTTTCTGCTAACTGTTATTGATCAATTTCTTCCTGGATCAAATTTCTGACTTTTTACTGGGAACAGACCACTGGTTGTTCAACCACCACTGGATTTAATCAAACCTCTGCTACACTGCTGTTGATTAATTTCTTCCTGGATCGAACCTTCGAACCTGCCGTTCCTTAAATTTCCGTTTTTCTTTTGGCCGACAAGACTTCTTTAACAACTTAATTTTTGATCAGTGAATCAAACCCAACAAAACACTGATAAAAAATCCTTTTATAATATATCCCTCAATAATATATTATACTATTGTTTTTTTGTTTGACTTTAAGAAGTCAACTACTTCTTCTTCAAGTTCTATCCCACGAACCTACGTTTTTAATCGCTTCGTTTGATTTCCTCTATAAATCCAGTGACTCGCCGGAAACTTTTGGTTTGGCCGGAACTTCTTCTCCGGTTTCTTTCTTTACTTTAACGGTTTTAAACTTGATGTATTGATCTTTATCCACTCCTTAATGGCCTTGATTCTATGTTCCACTCTTTGAAATCTTTGAACACGTCCGTCTCTGTTTTTGAGTGAAACAGAGGATGATATATGATCGTCTCCTTCTTCGATGTGTCTTGTATAATCGATGGGACAATGATAAACCTTCGCTCTGATGCCAAATGTGAGATCTCAGGATCGTTTTGAGGGAATGATTGAGAGAGAATTCTTGAAAATGGAAAAGAAACAATACATATTTACAAATGAAGAGGTTCAACCCTATATATACATTTCGATCGGTTGTGACTTAACCGTCGTGACCCTTCATACCTAACATAACCGTCTACTTTATATTGTGACACACCGGTTCACAATCTAGTATTTCTAAACTTAAGATATCTAATAATACTTATGATATATGTATTATATGGAAATCAATAATTACTTCTAACATTCAGGACTAATTATGGGCTAAAGGAGGAGAGTTAGTGGGAAGCCAGGTTCGTGGCTTTTAAGGCCTAAAACTCTAACAGTAACACAACATGAGTCCTATTTTAATGATTTGTGTATGTGTTGTAACCCTTGTTGTCATACGCATGGGCGTTTGTTGCGGCCGGACGGTACCTCGGACCCCACCGTTTTTTTTGCTCTGTAATGTAATTTATGTATTTTCATCTGAAAATTTTTATAATATTAACCCCGGCCCATCAGGTTTAAGGGTTCCATGATTTTGGCCCCCACCGAAAAAAAATTCAAGCTCCACCACTGGTCATATGTTACCAATGGCATTTTCATTGTATGTTGCATTGGCCGTGCAGAAGTATAACCTAACAAGTCATATATATTTTCATTTGCTCTTCTTGAATATAAGACCATATGTAATGGTTGGTGAATGGGGTGAAATTTGGTAGGTGAAATGGGCGTTTTCGACATGTGGCAATGTGGGGCTATTTGGTGGGTGAAATTGGAAGGGGTGTAATGGTGGGTGAAATTTGGTTGGTGAAAGGGGTGAATATATAATGGTATTAAATTTGAATTAAAAATAAATAAATAAATAAAAAAACAAATGGCAACATATGATTGGTCCCCCAAAATTCACCCGGTGAAAAATTTCACCTAGGCCGAATTCGCGCCCCTTTAACCAGGGGGCGGTGTTCCAAGGTGAAAAGGGGGTGAAATGCCCCATTTGACGCCCCTTTCACCAACCACTACTTTCGGTATAAGAGTTGTTTTATTTGGATACTGAATTTGATCTTATGAGCATGAAGATAGTGTCATGGTTAACCGAGACTTTGTGCATGTGAGGGTAGTTCTCAGTTATTGGGTCAACGTGAGACTAAGGTCATGTTTTAACAATTGTTTTTTTCTTTTTTCTTTTTGGGTGAGGGGGAGGGGGGCAACATTTGTGTCAATCGTATGCATTGAATTTCAAGTGCCTTATAGTTTTGTGATCCTGCTAGTGTCCTCAAATATCTCCTTTATAGTTTTTTGGATACCATTTCACATTAGCATATTGTAGGTCAGCCGCATACAGTTCTTCATTTGCATGTTTGACATGCCAAACACCAACATTAAAGAAAAACACAAAGCCTCATGCTCATAATATTTCTCATTTGCATATAGTAGCTGATTTGCATAAAGTGTAGGACATGTCTGTCATATATAGTGGAGGATGAGAAAAATTGTAGCACATGGGAAAAGTTATAGCACATAGTATAGGACACGTGACTAACATATAGTGAAAGACTTGAATACTTCAATTATTATGCATAAATTGTTATATTGAACTCTATCTCACAAAGAAAGTTGGTAAATGTAGCATGGGTTAATTAGTTCTTCTGTGCCAATGATCCTTTGGTTCAATGTTGGAAAGAACTTATGGTCTCAATGTAGACTAAGGTTCGATCCCCATTGGATGCAAAGGTGAGGTGATAGGGTTTTATCACCATAGGTGAGTTCCCGCTCGTCTGAGGTCACCAGTTCGACTCCTGGCAGCCCCCAGCAACCTTGGCCGGCCTGGGTGGTTAGGTTATCTTTCGGGTAACAAACCAGTTTGATGCCATGGCGCCGCTTCGAACCGGGTCCACGTCAGTTGTCAGTGGCTCCTCAAAAACAAAAAAAAAAGAGACCACTGTGCTAGCCGATAAAAAAAATAGTTCTTCTGTCGTTGACTGTTGTTGACTTTCCATGCATTGCCAAAGTTTATTGACTACAGCTTATACAATTTAATAAATCTCAATCTTAACAGTCTATAAATTCAAAAGATATTTTGATAAACATAATATTCTTCGAGACATGATAAGTACCGAACTGAAAGTAATCGAAACTGAATTAACCAAAAACCAAATTAACTTAAAATCGGTTATTGTTTTTTGTGCACTTAGTTCACCAAAATCAACCAAACCGAAACAGAACCATATATATATTCATAACTTTTTAACTTTTACACCTAGGTCTATAAACGAACCGAATGAACACGGTGTTCATGTTTGTTCATTTAATTTTAACCGAACACGAACATAATCACACATTTTTGTGCTCGTGTTCGTTTATTAAGAAATTTATCATGTTTGTGTTCGTCAATTTAAACCATAAACGAATAGTTCATGAATAAACATAAACGGACGTTCACGAACATAAAAAATGTGAACGATTTTTTTTTTTGCCCTTCAAAAAAATATATATTTATACAAGTAGTTAAAGCCCAATTTATGTTTATATTTATGTAAATATAACTACTTATGTTCTTAAACGAACATAATGAACGAACACATGTTCATTCATTTAAGTATATGAACAAATTTTTTTGTTCATTTATTAAGTAAACGTCATAAACGAACTGTCCTCCGAATAAGTTCACGAACAGTTCATGCACGTACGGTTCGTTTACAGACCTATTTATACATCTATTTCATGTAGTTATATTTCCATTTCATGTACTTCTTGCAAACAAAAAAAAATAGCCAAAGTTTGCTTTTTGTTATTCACCAAAATTAACTAAACTGGACTAAAAACCGATAATGTAACCATACTAACCGAACCAAGGAACCGGTTGTTTAATATGATTGATTAATCAATGATTTTGATTTTAGTTTTGGTTGAGACTAATAATCGAATTGGACTGAATAATACACACTTTAGAAGTGTTTTGTGTTCTCCGATGCATTGTGCAGACATTCTACTAGTGTTCTACATATATGTTTTGTAATGCACATACATGTGCAAATATGTAGAAATGATTTCACATACATGTATAGAAAAAAAATGTGGATAAGACCATGTTAATTTAATGTACAAAGGTGTTTATATGTGTTATAGTTTAAAAAATAAGTATCATGTACATGGTTTAAGAAAACGGCTGAGGTGTGCGCCTCAAGGCAAATCGGGAGGAAAACGAGTCTGGGGCTACGCCTCAGGGTGCTATTTTGTAGATGCGACTCACAGGGCTGAGGCAGTAATAAAAACAGCGCCTCATGAGTTTTTTAAGTTTATTTTTGATGTTTTAGACTTTTTGTTTCAATCTCAAGCATGCCATGCCCTTTTAACGTGTGTTTTTGATGTTTTTGATGAATTTAATGCTGAAACTAGTTAGTATTTCATTTTCTATAAGATATATAACATTTATATATATATATTTTCATTCTGCCTCACGCTTACGCCTCGGTTCGCCTCGAGGCGTACGCCTCATGAGGCGAAAGGAAAACACCTGGAGGCACGCTTCCGTACTCTTAAACCTTGATCATATATATTTGACACTATACACATACTGAAAATGTAATATACACATATGTATAAATGAAAAAAAAAATCTTATAAAAACCCTGCGTTTAAGCAAATATATATATATATATATATATATATATATATATATATATATATATATAGGATCCGGATAATTTGAAAACTCCCCTGAGTTGAGAGAACTAAAGAACCCCCCTAAACCAATAATATCATGACACATAGGCTAGTCATGATTTTTATATTGGGGGGCATTTCTGTCAATTACCATACCCCTACCCCACCCCAACCCACCCCACACCCCACCTCACATCTATTAAAAACGTTTTTTTTTTAAATTCAGTCAGATTCATCTCTCTCTCTCACACGTTCTCCCTCTCTCTCTAAAAACACACACACACCTTCTCTCTCTCTCTAAAAAAATCAGACGATCAGTGCTCCTGAACAAGAAGACGACGATGGTTTTGATGGTCCCGGTGGTTGATGATGGTTCCCGGTGGTTTCCCGGTGGTTCCCGGTGTTTTCCCGGTGGTTCCCGGTGGTTTTATAGGTATTAGTTATTATTATTATTATTATTATTATTATTATTATTATTAGGCTTTTATTATTATTATTATTATTATTATTATTATTATTATTATTATTTTGGACAGATCTGAACAGAGGGGTTCGATGGTGAGGGGGGTGGATCTGAAACGACGGTGGTGAGGGTGGGGTGGATCTGAAACGACGGTGGTGAGGCTGGGGTATGGTTGTGGATCTGAAACGACGGTGGTGAGGGGGGGTGGATCTGAAAACGACAGTGGTGGTTGGATCTGAAAACGTGATGGGGGGTTTTGAAAACGACGGTGGTGGTGGTGTCTATGGTTTCAGCGACGAAGAAGACGACGAAGAAGACGGCGGAGACGGTGGTAGACGACGAAGAAGATGAACTGAAGGTGGTTTGTGGTGGGGGTGGAGGCGGAGGACTGATCTGATGGTTGAGAAGATGAACAGGTTTCAGCGGTGATGGTTGAGAAGATGAACAGGTTTCAGCGTTGATGGTTGAGAAGATGAACAGGTTTGTTGTTTTTATTATTATTTTGTTATTATTATCATTATTTATTGTTATTTTATCATTTATGTTCTTGGCTTGATGATTTTTTATAGATGATGATGATGATGATTTGTTTTTTGCAGCAGCAGGTTTTTTCTTTTTCTTTTTTTTTTTGGTAACAATAATGTGTAGGATGATTTTTTATAAAAAATTTTTGTAACATTAATGTGTAGTATTATTTTGTTAGTATGATTTTTTTTATAAATGTTTTTGGTTTGTTTTTTATAAATGTTGATGATGTAATGCATATAAGTTTTGGTTGAATTGATTGTATGGATGTTTTACATTGGTGTAATATGATTGTGGGGCATTTTTACGTTGGATTTTAAATTGATTGTATGGATGTTTTTACATTGGTGTAATACGATTTGTGGGGCATTTTACGTTGGTGTAATACGATCGTATGGATGTTATTTCTTTGGGTTTTACGTTGGTATAAAATAACTACACCGGTGTAATATGATTGTGGGGCATTTTACGTTGGTGTAATACGAGCGTATTGATGTTATTTTTTTGGGTTTTACGTTGGTATAAAATAACTACACCGGTGTAATACGAATGTCCAAGTGTTGTGTATGGTAGATTTACACTAGTGTAAATGATGACACCAGTGTAAATCACTTTCATCAATTTTATCTGATTATTTTGTTTTAAAAAAGTAAATCAGAATTTAAAAAATAAGTAAAAAAAAAAAAACTGATTTGTTTAATATTTTAAATAAAATAATAATATAATATTATATTTTGTTCTTCTTTCTCTCTCTTGGTGTAGTTTACTAAACTACCCTTTACCCCTATTATTTTAATTAAAAAATCTAAATATATTTAATAACCCATAAAAAGACAAAAAAAAGATAAAATGAAATCTCATCCGTTGGATGCACAAGATCAATGGTGTAGAAGAGTTCTCAAGTTCTCTCAACTCAGAGGAGTTTTCAAAGTATCCTAACCCTATATATATATATATATATATATATATATATATAGGGTTGGGTTAAATTGGAAACCCACTCCACTTGTGGAAACCATTGAAACTCTACAAGGACCATCGATCTATGTCAATCAATGGACTAGATTTCATACATATTATTTTAATAATATAATAGATATCATTTAGATGGAAAAGTTGTTTAAGGGGCAGTATAGTCTTTTATACAGCAAGAGAAGTGTTTCAATAAAAGAGATTCATGCAGACTTTCAGTATGGCTTTTTAGTTGAAATGACAACCGTTAGGTTCTCTCTCATGGCTCTCTCTCTCATTAATCTGAATACAAAATTTAAACCTTACTCACAAACTTACACACAGAACATCTCTCTCTCTAAACCAAAGAATCTCGAATAACCATAACATCCTCTCTCTCATTTACAAAAAAGACCAAAAAAATTCCTGAATCTCATTCAAACCACAAGCGATCGTTGTTAAATCATCTGAAGGTTAGTGATTAAAAGGGTTTTTTTAAAAATTTTAACCTGTACTAATCATCTTCATGTGTTTGCCGAACTCTGTTAAGGTTTCAAATGACGAAAGCTTTTAAAATTTTAAAATCAAGAAAAGATGCTGTTGAACGGAGTACACATCATAAGAGGTATTTCTTGATATACTGGTACTATGATTTTAAACTTAAAAACTGTTCATGGTGTTTGATAAATATCCAGTTTGTATGAAAAAGTGGATTTAAGTTATTGTAAATGAAAATTATCGATAAAAAAAATATTTAATTAGAAAGGAATTGAAGGTGTGAAAGGCTAGTTATTATTAATAGACATGAAAAAACCCTAATTAGAGAAAATTGGGTATAAGTATATGGATTGTTAGAAACCGTAGACTAAGCCCCGTAGGGTATAACGTATACCATGTTTAAATATTTAGGGGTGTGTAAAATGTAACAACAAAAAAAACGATAGAAATATTAGAATGTTTTTATTTTGGGGTAAAATTAGTTTGGTTGGACAAGGGGGGTAAGGAAATTATAAAGAAAATTACTCTTATTATTATTTTCTAAATTTAAAAGGTGATCAGAGCTCTATTTTTTAGATTTATAAAATTTGTGTTACATAAATAATATAATTGTAAAATTATTTGTATCAGTTGTATTAAAAAAATTCTGTAATTACATTTAGATGTCAAAACAAAAATTATAACTAACTATTTACAAATCATATTTACTACCTTTGTTTGTACTGTTTCAGTTAGGAAAAGCCCGCGTATAGCTAGGATCAATTTAAAAAAACTAAATGTCCCAATAGAAAATGCCATAGATGTAGAGAAAGAGGAGGAAAGAATGAGAGAAAACAAGAGCACCTCACACAGAAGAAGGAAGTTAATAGGTAAGTTAACTATTTTTTAAAAAAAAAATCAATATATGGTTTCAATCTGTTCCACATTACATGTAATACAGCAGCTAAAAATTATAAAAAATAATTGGCAGGTTATGATGAAGATAACTCAGATTACGAAGAAAAGACAACAGACTGTAAGATAGTGTCCAGAAGTAAACATTCGGAAAAAGGTAAAAATAGTCTTTGATACATTTGTTAATAATATAAATGTAAAATTTGATATTGAATTGTGATAAAAAATAATAATGTTATTAATCTTTAAAACAGTTTCGGAAGGGAGGTCATCAGATTGCAAGATAGTATCTAAATGGAAGGGTAAAAAAGGTAAGACACATGAATGAAGTATCATTGTGTTGCATAATGTATCCATCCCATGTATCCATAAACTAAAAAAGTAAATTGGTTAACTGAAATTTTCATTTGGAAACAGGTTATAAAACAAGATCAACCGACTGTAAGATAATATCTTCATTAAAGGCCAAAAAAGGTTCGACAAAACAGTTTAATTAAATATAATGGCATTAATTTAAAAAACAGTTGTTTACCTATTCCTTTTAAAACTGATAATGATTATGGTGAAACACTTCTTAAACACAGGAAAGCGTCGAAGTGTGGTAAAATTTCAACTAGGAAGCTCAGAAAGGAAGAACACTCGAGATGAGAAGAAGAAGAAAAAGGCGGGTAATGAAGATAATGTTAAAAAAGATGAGGTTAAAAAAAATGTAGTGGAAGAAAAGGTGAAAAAGAAAAGGAAGAAAAGTGACAAGGAAAGGGGAACAGATAGCAAGGAAATATTAACGAAAGAAGTGCAGGGTGGGAGAAAAAAAAGCAAGTGGTTTGGTATAAGGACAAGATCATCACCAATGCAGTTTTTTAAAGGGATCAAAGCGTTGAAGGAAGAACAAAGGGATGCGGTAAGAGAGATGGGTTTTGGGAAATTACTTAAATTCAAAGTGGATGGTATACCTGCTAAACTGGCGCATTACGTAGTCGATAGGTTTAAACCAAAAAAAATGCAAATCAGAGTGCCGAGTGGGAAAATAAAGGTTAATAAAGAATCCATTTATAAGTTGCTAGGGATACCAAAGTCAGGAATAAAGTTACATGATGTGGATGAATTGGAGAATTGGGAAACGGAGGTGGTAAAGTGGAAAGATCGATACCCGGGACGTTTTGTTGCACCAACAGAAATTGTTAAAAAAATAAAAAGTGCTGAAGATGAGGACAGTTTCATATTCAGGATGGATTTTTTAATGTTGTTCCTTGCAGTTATGGTAGAATGCCACCAGCAAGGTAGGTGTAAGCTGAAGATCTTGAACAAATTGAAAGTTGCAACTGATTTCAAAAGCATAGATTGGTGTGATTACATAGTGGAAGGATTGAAAAAATGTAAACGAAAGTGGAGAAGGTGTGACAGCTCAAAAACATTTGCAGGACCGCTGACTATTTTAACGGTATGTATTTTCTAATAGTTTTATATATTAAAATACACCACGTAAAAAATGTACAGTCTATGCGTTTAGGAGATGTGTATTTCGAAGGTTACATATTTTATAAGATAAACTGAATGGGGTTACATAATGAACTAGATTAATTAGGATGGTTGAAATTGTCTTAACAGATGTGTTATTACGCTTACTCGTTATATATGACAAATTGCAGTTACTTTACGTGGAAAGTATTCAATGCAAGGGAATGGAACGTGATAATTCGTTGACACCAATAGAATACTGGACGCGGAATAATTTGAAAAAAAGAGAAACGCTGGAAATCAAAGGGTCTGGATTTGGTACAGGAAGGTTTAAGAAATTTTTGAACGGGAAAAAATCAACAAATGAAGAGGCTGAGGAAAGTGTTGACAAGTTTGTGCTATCGGTAAGTTACATTTTTAATATACCAACAGTACTAAAATAAATTTTTTTAAAACTAATGAAACATTTACACAAAACATAATAACAGGAGAAACTAGGGGAAATCGGAATCATGATTGATGGATTTGTAAAAAACAAGATAAAGATTGAAAAAAGGATTGCTGATGTTTACCATAGAGCACCAGAAAACGAAGAGGTATTGACAATACTAGCAAGGTACAATTCGGTAGTTGAAGGTGGTTTCAAGAAGAAACAAAGGGAAAATGCAGATGCACAAATAACTGAGGTACTCAAGGGTATAGCAACCGAAGAGGACGGGAATGTCATGAATGATAAGATGAATCTAAGCGAAAACGAGGAACAAGGTAAAGAAACAAATGCCTGGAAAAAATTCGTAATACAAAGTAAGTTATGTGTATTTACATTGACATGTTCATGATAAATTGTGAAAATGGCAAAAACAATGTAGATGTTTGTTTGGGTGGAAATGAGGTGATGGACAATATGGAGGCGACAATTATTGGGGACAAATCTAATGTGGTAGAGGATGTCGAAAAAGGTAGGCATAAACATAACCAACGTAGATAGGGTGCCTACTTGATAAGTATTTATAAAAATATTAATGTATTGATGTATCCTAATTACAAAACAGGAGATACTAAAGGGACTGACAGAGTGACTGAAAAGGGAGCAAACAAAGATGTTGGAGGATCAATGGTTTCCAAAGAGGTGGGTAAAAAACTTGAAGCTGGGATGCATGTGGATGAACTACTGAAAGCAGAGGTTGCAAGAAGTGCTTCCAAAAAAAAAGAAGGTATTTATCTTTTGTTTGCAGTTAAGTACAAAATTAAAGTTAGTCCATATCTTGTGATTAGTATATGGTTTTACAGAAATGGAAAAGAAAGCGTCGATTGTTGACGAAAGCCCAAGCTTTAGCCTTGGTTTAAGCCAAATTGGGGTTAAAAACATAGTAGATGATCAAGGTTAGTACTACAAATTACACTTTAAATAGTAATACAACAAAAAACAAAAAAACAAGGTTTAATATGCATTTGTTGGCTGTCGATGTTTATGACAAAACAGACCATAACGACGCAACTGATCACTACTTTGAAAATGAGGGAAACATGATGTTTGATGGAGCAATATGTAGAGAAAACTATGGTCAGGGTGGACAGCAGGGAGATGTTACCAAAGGATTGGCTGCTGATGTTGAAGGAAATAATAAAGAAATCAAAGAAGGTATTTATGTATTACTTTAAAGTTATGTAAAAAGTTAGATGTAGTTTGTTCACATAACTGAAAGGTTTAATAATTAGTAGGGGGAGAAAGAACTATGGAAAAGATCAATACTACTATGGACGATATTCCAAGCTTTAGCCTTGGTCTAAGCCAAATAGGTGTTAAAAACAAAGATGGGGAAACAGGTTAGTGCAGCTACATCTAAGGTTTCTAAAATGTATATTTTTATATGTGAAACTCTACGTAAAGGCTCTATACGTAAATACTTATAACTATTCATTGTTGATGTGCGTATATACAAAACAAATGAAAATAATTAAGCAACTGAATGCATAACTGAAAAAGGTGGAAACTATATGCTGGGAGGATCAACCGCAAGAGAAAAAAGGCGTAAGGTGGACAACGAGGTTGACGTTAATGTAAATGTGCAAGGAGATACTACAGTCACTATCACTAATGTCAAAAACAAAGTTGTGACGGAAAAGACAGGAAAAGGAGAAGGTACGTATATTGCTTTCGTAAAATAAGCGAGTGTATGGTTTTCTATGAAACAAAAACATGATATAATACTTACTTACTTTGCCTTATCTTGATATATATAGAAAAGGAAGAGAGTCCTGTTGTTGATAGACCAACCTTCAGCCTTGGGTTAAGCCAAGTTGAGGACTCAGGTGTGTCATGTTTTTAACAGATGTTGAAAGTTTTATAGTTTATGTATAGGTTTGTCATGTTTTTAACAGATGATAAAATGTGATTTAATTGAAATCAAGATTAAAAGAAATTAAATGTTGGTACTGACTTTGTATACGTCTGTAACATGTATGCAAGGTGCAAGAACTGCTGATACAAAGACTCCAAAACTTAGTGATGGTTTAAGTGAGATGGGACACAAAAAACAAAAACTTACAGAAGGTGAGAAAAATGTTACTAATAGATATTGTGATTTAATGTTACATATGTAAAATAAAATAAAATTTGAGGTAACATAATTATAACAAACGTTAACAATGGAATGCAGGTAGTAACCATGAAAATGAAAATCAAATATATCATTCGAAATTTATACCAGCATATATGTTTCAAGAAAGGTACAAGGAAAACACATCTGTGAAAACCATAAAAAATATGGAAGATGGAAGTAGAATTGAGAAAGGTAAGAAAACATATGTATTTTTGTAGAATTGTGGTACAAATGTATACGGATTTTGATGAATGTTATTGTTTTTTCTATCAGCAAACAACATAAAAGATGGACCAAGAGTTGATGTAACAAAGCTGGTAGAGCCATTGTCAGATATGAATGAGCCTGAAATTATTGTGGGGGTGACGCCAAATGCCAAAATGACGTTTGAACAAAGAGTAAAAGGTAAGTTAAATAAAAATGTTAACAAAAAAATGGTATACAAATATGTGTTGTAAACTTCGTATTTTTGGCAATTCTATAGATGTTGAGTTGCAGAAGAATGATGAAACGATGGGGTTAGAAAATGAGGACTTGGTAGATCCGAAATCCATTAACTCCATTCAAAGACAACGAGAAATTTGTATAGCAAACTTGGAAAAAACCAGAAGGAATCCATTCGGAAAAGAAGGCAGGGTAGAAACTTCTATTTCCATAGAAGATGTAGACATAGCATCGAAATTTACGAAGGAAGAAAATAAAGTTTGGGACTTTATATGCGACAACAAGGATGTGCAGGACGCAAGTGGAAGGAACTTGAAATCAAGCCTCAAAAGAAAAATGTAAGATTCTTTTTATTGGTTTATTCCAGCAAACTATGACACAACATTCTAGTCTAAAACATACTCATAAATATAATAGTAAAAAAAATTTTATTATTAAATATATATGGTAATAACAAAAATTTTGAACAACAATGCAGGTCAAGCATACTTTCCGACGGAGAAGAGGGTACTGAAAAAAATCCAGAGCTGTAAGTGTTGTTCTAAAACATTAAGCAGATTTATTAGAAAAATTTAAAAAATTTATTACTAACTTTAGTAGTAAGTATATAATATGTAAAAAAGGTTATGCATATTCATTAACATATTTGATGGAAACGTTTTACCACATTTGTAGTGAGGTACTGTTTAGAAGCACATATGATGTCGAAGCCAATAGGTCTATGTTTAAAAGCTTGGCCCCAAAAACACGCGTTATAGACGAAGTGATAAATTGTTGGGTGGAGGTTTTGAACTTAGAAGAAAAATACCGAGCACCTGGGTCAGTAAAAAGGCTGTTTGTGGGAACTAAGGCAATTGTAAGTAATCCGAAAAAAGTGTTACGTTAATTTTAAGAACATACTAGATTATAATTTAACGCATTAGTAATTTATTCGTTACCCACAGATTGACTGGATGCTAAATGATGAAAATACAACTGAGGGTCAGAGAATGGAAAAATTCAGCAAAAACATGAAGGCGGCTGTGTACGGGGAAGACAAACTGCTGGACCTAAAGGCATTTGAATTGGTTTTCTTCCCAATCGTGGAATATGAACATTACTACTTGATTGTGTTTGATTTGAAAAAGGCAGGTATTAGAGTCATTGATAATTGGGGTGACATGTACCCTTTGGTTCAATTGACTGACAACAAAGACTACTTCTCAAAAGATTCGGTGTTTAAAGTGGTAAGTAAAATCTTTAGGTGTGTCAGAATAACACACTGTCAATAAGTAGGTTAGTTAACTAAGTAAGTGAAATTTTTGCAGAAACATTTGTTTGTCAATTACTTGTGTGAAGTTAACCATCCGATAAGTGAGGAGTTGAAGGCGGCGACCATAACCAAAGAAGACATCAGGTGGTGTACAAAATCCAACTTGCATGATTGCGGAGTTTTCCTCATGCGCCACATGGAAAAATACATGGGCATAGGGAAAACGTTTGAATGCGGATTTAGTACACATGGCCTGAAAAAGTTGGCAGAATTGCGGAAACTGAGAATAAAATACGCTGCACGAATCTTGCTTTCTGATGCAAATCTGTTAAGGGACAAGATCATGGCCGACGCACTCGGGAAGTAGTTTGATGGTATGGTGTGACGAATGGTTTGGGTACCAGTTTTTGAAAACTTTTATATTAGCAGTGTGTAAACTTATAATCTTTCTGTAATGTGTGTGTAATGAACAACCTAATGCTACTGATGTTGCTTATGTAACTGTGTTACAAGCAAACAACTTATTTTGAAAAGCACCAATGGGAGCTTTTTATGTTATGTTTATGTAAATTTAGTAATATTAGAATTGCATGACTAAATTAGGCTGATGATAATTTGTAAGCATCCAGAACCTGCTTGTGTTTAATACTTGTATAGGGTGAGTACACTAGAGTAAGTTGTAAAAATTTATTTTACAAAAGTTATTAGTGGGACATTCTTTGTGTTGATAATAACAAGTAGCAAAAATATTATACAAATTAAATATTATTCTGTAAGATGGATTTTGTACTCTAAAAGTTGTACTTTCTGAAAATGTTGAAAAGTGAGTATGCTTTTGTCTTGTCTTTAAGACTATTTAAAGCAGGTTGGTTTACGTTTTTAATGCAACAGCTGTCCCCACTTTTTTAACTTTATAGTAGCCACCTTTAAAATTGTCTTAATATTTATACCATAGGCTTATACCATATATGATTGTTCTTCAAAAAAAACATGGATTCAACACCAAACACACCACCTGAAGATGTTAGTCAAAACACCTTCAATCTGGCGGTAAATTATTACCTTCGACCTCCAAACAACGCTCCGATTCAAGGTCCTGCAAATAATCCAAACCCTATAGAACATGTTAACATTGGCCCTGAACCCGTTGGGGATCAACATGAAATTGGAGAAGCAGCTGAAGTAAAGGGGACTGAAAATAACGATCAGCACCAGGTTGTGGTAGAAGAAGAAAAGGAGGTGCAGGCATCAGACAATGCAGATAATGAAAAAGAAGGAAATGATTGGAATGAGGCTTATGACCTGCTATACCCAGAAGTTAATAATCCTAACAAAAAACCAAGGAAGAATTCATACGAACAGGGGGCTGCATCTAATGTTGTTGATGACTTTGATGATGATTATTTTTGGAATTTGGCCTTTGAGACCATTTTCCCAGAAGAAAAGCATCATAAGGAGGAGGAGGTTGTACCAGAACACTACTACGAACAGTGGGAGAATGAAAACACACAACCAGCAACATGGCGTGAGAGTATGAATACACCTGAATGGGCAAAAGGTTACGAAACGGATCCGGGGGCAGAGTATGTAGATGGGTCTGACGAGGAGGCTAGACGACAAATGGAGTATGAATGGATGATGCATGACCTATGGGAGGATGAACGCTCAACGGACTCTGATTGCTCGTTTGATTCAATTTTCAGCTACTAGGTTTTAGTTATGTCATCCTAAGTTTAATTATGTCCCAAAATGGTTCAAAAAATTGAATGTTTATGTTTGGTGTGCAAGGATTTTATGGAATGTAACCATGTAGTGTAATTGTGTTACATTAAAAATTTGTATGTTTTATTGGGCACAGTGAACTTGTGTTAACAATTGAAGTTAGCTACAATAAAGTGGAAAACATATTATATAAATATTAAATACAAAATAAGGATGTGAAGTGGTGTAAAAGGTAACATTCTTGGGTTGGAGTTAAAATGAGTGTGACCCAAACATGTTGAAAAAATAAAATAAAAAAGATTTAAATTAACAAAATAAAAGTACATGTACTTTATGTTAGATGTGATGTTGTTGAATAGGGCACTCAAGAAGATTAGGTGGTGGAAAAGAGGAACCTATGAAGGAGTTTTTAATAATAAAGTCAAAGGCTATGGGTCCAAAGTCTATAGCCAAAAATCTAGGCAAATATAGATAGTGAGAAAATGGTGGGAATTGTAAGACAAAATATTATAAAAAGGAGATGACTTTAAAAAATTTAAAAAATGCTAAATAGGACCAAGAAAGTGGGAAAACGATGGACTATGAAGAAAAAAATATGGTTCAAGGGATGGTTCAATAACAATGTCACCTCAAGCCATAAATATTTTGACAATATTAAAAATACGATACATAAAAAGAAATATTAAAAAAACAATATAGTAAAGATAAATATGATACCATCATACAACAACTACACACAAAAGCATTTAGTTCACTAACCTACCAAAAAGAGATATTTAATTTGTTTACACCTTTCTTATATAATGTAACTGAGTAGCCACATCCATAGTATGCATTGCTCTAAAAACAAAAACAAAAGGTTATAAAAAAATCTATGGCTTACACTTAATATATATAAATTATGTAACAAGAAAATGACAAGTTGGCAAAGGATGGGAAAGCAAAAGGTAAAAGAAGAGGATCGGGAAGAACCACCCATACGTGAAAAATACACGATGGTTGGGAAAAGACTAAGAAAGTTGGCATCAACGTCTACATCATCATATGGATCATCAAAGAGAATGTCTAATGGGGATAATAATGCTTATAGTCTCGCAAAAAACATTAAGGTTAGTATGAGTTGCTACTTAACAAAAGGATATAACTATAATATTATGATCCTATAATTTTTTTTAATAGGTCATAAAAAAAGAAGAAAATGACGTTAATGATCATATAAGGGCATGCGGAATACAACAAAATGTTTTCCAAACTCGTAATGTGGTGAAAGATGAAGACATCAAGGTGAGTATGTCGTCTCATTATTAACATTAACAACATAACAAAAAAATTGAAAAAAAATGTGATTTGTTTGAAAGGTGGTCAAAAAAGAGAGTGAAGGTTTAGTTAATCCTAAAAGAGGGAACGAGTGGGATGACGATGATAAATGGTTTAATGACATTGACTGGGATTCGTATTTTCCAAGTTCCAGTAATGTGGTGGGTGATGAAGATATCAAGGTGAGTATGTTGTGCCATTGAATAAAATAACAAAATAATATGCATTGGTATGTAAAAAAATTTACATTTGTTTTGAAGGTTGAGAGGAAAGATGAAGGAGTAAATGATGTGAAAAGCGAGAAAGAAAGTGAAAGCGACGATGAATGGTTTAAGACTATTGACTGGGATTCATATTTTCCAATATTCATATCATGCACACGTGGTCCTACTAAATACAATGTTCCAAAAGTTTATCCGCAACCAGAAACAAACAACAAAAATCAAACAAACAACATAATCGAACCAATTTCTCCCGATGATCCAATGTGGCACGAGGGACTTAATGATGTAGATTGGGATTCCTATTTCCCAATATTCGTATCGGCAACACGTGGGCCTACGAGCCTTAACTATACTAAGTAATTGGTATGATGACTTCTTTTGTATGGAACCTCTTTGGTATTTGTAATTGTAACCTTATTTTAAAAATTTCAGTAATGTTAAGTTGGGTTATCTTGATTTACGTTTGTCTATACAAAAAAATAACCTATAATACCATTTTTACATATCTGGGGTGGTATTTTAAAATTACTTGGATATAAATTACATGTCTGGAATTGTAGGACATTATATTAAAATACAAACTGTTACGTAAAGCATATGGGACGATCTATTTTGTGATGTGATTTTAATTTTCCATTTATTGAAGCCTATAGAAATTATATTAAATTGGAAAGGTGATGCAGCTTTTAATTTTACGAAATTAAAGTTTATATTGGATACTCATGAAACGTGTCATGATATATATAAAAAAACGTTTATACTTACGTAAAAATGGAAAGCCAAAATGGGAATTGTTAGAAAAAATGCTTGTAACGTATGTAAATTTTTTAAATATAATGTTGCTTTTAAAAAAACGGATGTAAATTTCTTGAAACGTATGCAACAATTACTAAGAATTTAAAAATTTTTAAAAGAAAAAAATAACCATTAAAGGGCCGTAATTTTTAAGATTAAAAATATTATTGCTTGTGTTTTATGTGTTAATTCAAAATGGGAGACAAAAGTGTGGTTTTATTTTAAAGGAACTTAAATGGTGGGTGAGAGGTTGAGTAATTAAACATTATAATGTAGATGATGTGACATGTGATTTGAACACTCAATGAAGGTGACTTACACAAGATAAGCATGTCAATCATCTATAGCAAAAAGAAAAAATCTTTGGAAAAGCCAAAAGTGTAAGTCACGTGCTTACATGACCAAAAAACACAGACACTAGCTAACAAAATAAAAAAAAATATAAAGTCATTAATGGGGTTGTTGGAGTATAAAAACAAGTTCACCTACTATCAAGTTTCTTACTCTTCTCTTGTTCACCCACTATCAAAAAGTGAGATAATAAAAATAAAAGTCATGGAGTTTTGTCATTGTGGAATGGAGGCCATTGTGAAGACTTCATGGACAAATGATAACCCAGGAAGACGGTTCTACACTTGTCGATCCGAGGTAATAAAAATGTTTGTTGGAAAAATCGTTTTCCTGGTGTACTTTAAATATTTTATGCGTTGAGTAATGCTCCACTAGACGTAACTAATAATACACCTAATACAATATAATGAACTGTCATACTAATTAAGCCTATTTCAAAACACACAGAACAACACCTGCCAATACTTCAAGTGGCTCGATCCACCGATGTGCGACCGTTCAAAAATGATAATACCGGGACTGCTAAGAACAAAGAATCGGCTGGAAGGAGAAGTTAGAAACCTCAAAGATGAAATGCGAAGGAAGAATAACATAATATGGTGTATGGTTATCGCGTTCATACGGACAAAGATCATTCCATCGTATCTCGGTTAAATGAGCGCCTTGATATCTAGTATTTTGTATGTTTGTTTCTCATGTTATGTTTGTATGGTAAAGTACTACTACTATGTGAGACTATGTGTTTTAGGGCCTTGTATTGCAAAAGGCAAAAAATTAAATGTTCCTAAAAATATTATATTTATATCTAAATCAGAGACTTTATTGTGCTATGACTGTAACATAAAACAAAAGGGAAAAAAATAATGTTTATCCTAATCGTAATTTAGCATAGCTAAACTAATGTTCAAATAGGGTTCAAAAAAAAAATATCTATGTCTATATTTGGTATTGATCTAGTTTGTGTTGTATAAAAGCTGATCTAAAAACAGAAATAAAAACAACTAATGGCAACCCACATAGAAAAACCACCATTTAGAAATATATAAAACCTGGACTATACTGAGCCCAAAAAGATAGCACAATCCACCAAGCAGTTCTAAATGTTACAGACGTAACAGACTGAGTAGCAAAATGTTACAAGAGTAACAGACTGAAAACATAGTTCATAAAATGGTGGACATAGTAAACAACCCAGGAAACAAGTACGTAAAGATAACTGGCTCAGTGATAGTATAGATGAACATACAGCTAAGCATCTGGAGTCGGAGACTGGCTTTCTGAAGTAGCACCAGCATCCTTAGCAGCAGCATCAGACATCTTCCTGCAATTGCGAGAGTCATGATTTGTGACGTATTTGTTGCAAGTGCGACAGAGCCTAGGAGCTTTGGGGGCTTAGCGGCCTTCTTTTCAGCAATAACAGACTTCAAACGACGATTCCTTCCACATCCTTTGGTTCGAACAACTTCTGGATTGGTACATGATATGTCTACTTCCAATGGTTGCCCAACCAACTCTTCAACAACAGCCTCGTTCGATTCAACGATAGGGGCTTCAATAGATCTGTGATCAACAAGGTTAATCTTTATCGCCTTTAAACGATCAACCAAGTTCGAGAGAAGATCTGTGTCACTACGAACAACATCGACACATTCAGTGACCAACTCCAAAATTTCATTACGCATAACAGCTTGAGGGGTGTTAACAACACCATAACGATTTTCAATGGAAAAAATCCTCTTTGGCAAGGCATCATGTGTCCAGCGGGCAGAAACATACATGGCAGGGATCTTCTGAATATTTTTAACCCGGTAAACACAAAAGACATGTTGACACAGGTAACCAATACGAATGAATCCCCTACAGGAACATTGAGCAGACGAATCCAAGGGATTCAGCTTCACCTGAGATAATAATTATAATATTTAATCAAGTTAGTGTTAACAGATTTGTAGGCTGCTAAGACAAAAAAATAAAAATAAACTCAGACAATAAAATATAGTTGAATGTGTATGAATTAACACAAGGAAATATACCTCAAAAACATTAACATATCCATTCATTTTATCAAGATGAGTTACTGAAAAAACCAAAATATCATCAACATTCTTCGTGTTGGAGACATAACAACATTCCTTCCCCTTAGCAATTTCCTTGAGCACTTCAAGAAAAAGAGTATGAGTATACAACTCAAAGGCATGTTTCTCAATAGCTAACCCGGTAGTGTTTGGAAACTGTGCAGAAGCAGTCTTATAATCAGCCATCCTTTGGCGGTATCGTTGTGCATCAATTCTGGTTTCATAACACAACATGAACTGGACCAGCGTGTTAGCACTAGTGGAGTTCACTTTGAAAGACGCATTGGAGCTTTCACAACGGGAGGTTGTTTTCATCAAGCAACACATGGGGATCTCCCAAAAGTAAGCAGGTACCCATCGATCCCTAATCTCGTACATCTCCCGCAACCATGAGTGATCTTCCAAAGAAAAATTCTCCAGAAGTTCTTGCCAACGGCTCTCAAAAGTAGAAGGCTTGATATAAACATTCCATACTAAGCGATGGATGCATTGTCGAAATTTGGTGTTCTGTAACAGATCACCAGAAATCTGGAAAGAAAAAAAAATTATGTAAACAAAAATATAATACAAATATGAAAAACGGACATGCTGCTATTGAAACAAATCTAAAAAACATCAGTTACCTTGACAGGTAACTTCTTCATAATATGCCACATGCAAAGACGGTGACGAGACTGAGTAAAAACTTGGAGGATCGCTTGCCTCATTGCCGGATCTTGGAGGATCGCTTGCCTCATTGCCGGATCTTGATCAGATAAAACTAACAAAGGTTGCTTATAATCGTGAGCTTTGAGAAATGATTGAAGCAACCATTTGTAAGAATCAATGGTTTCATTAAAGAGCAAACCAGCACCGAAAGTTACACACTGTTTGTTATAATCCACACCAGTGAAGGGGACAAAGATCATGTTGTAACTGAAATAATACAGCAAAATGCAGCAAAAAAGGTTAACTTTGATAGACTTAAACATGCAAAAACTGAAATGTTATGAAAATTACAAAAAAAAGGGAATACTCACTTATTGGTTTGGTAGGTAGCATCGAAAGCAACAACATCACCGAACACTTTGTAGTTCAACTTTGATATCTCATCAGCCCAAAACACAGATATAAGTTGACCGTCTTGAACAACAAAATCATAAAAGAAATCAGGTAAACTATCAAAGCGATCACGCAAACGATCCAAGACTAACTGAGAATCCCTTTCACCAATGAAAATTCTGAGTTTTTGGCTGAAATTCTTAAAGTCGACTGGGGTACCATGGACATTATGATGACCGCCCTTCATAGTGACATAACAGCTGTGAGCTTTCACTGGACCAATTTTGTTGAGACTCATCTGGTGAATAAACTGCTTAGCGGAAAAGGTAAGCTTCCTACCAGATCTAGTAAGATCACGATTATGAATATCAACTAGAGAATGGTTGTGGGCGTCTACGAACTTATGAACAACACATCGGCCAGATTTCTTGCAAAGCATAACACAAATATGGGCATTGCAATCACTTTGGGTAAAGGTGGTTTGACGAAACTTTAGAGACTCGTCGCACAACGTGTCAAACGTACGCTTTTTTTGAGGTTTCCCAGCTTTGTTACATCGAAAATACTTATGAGTCACCACACCATTCCATACTTTGGACTGGTTTTTCCTAACTGAAAAACCGGCTTGCTCAGCGTAAAGTGAATACATTTTATACGCATCGTCCCAATTGTCAACCGAACGACCAACAGTTGGCATAAACTTCACATCAACATTCGGAGACCACATCCTTGTTCCATTCGGAGTTTGAAAAACATAAAAGGCCTCTTGTGGTATTTCTATAAATAGAGAGGTAAGTAGCAGTTAACAAATTACCACAAAAATCTAAACCATAGCAAAACGAAATTGATACGGGGAAATTTTGTAGACTGTTACAGTTTTATTGGATGTATAATTTTGAAAAAAAAAATATTTAGAATAAAATCTAAAGCATAACAAAATATTAAGCCTAAATGGTTATGTTCTTTATAGTAAAACAATGGTATAAAACATTTAAAACATAATGGCATGTATAAACATCTAAAGTAAAATGTTTAAACTCAAGAAAAAATCTAAACAGTCCAAATATACAATGATCAGAGCTTTATTACAATGGCATGTATAAACATCTAAAGTAACATGTTTAAACTCAAGAAAAAATCTAAACAGTCCAAATATACAAAAAAATCTAAACATTCCAAAGTATTAATTAACCATTGAAACAACATGAATGGTTAAATAACTTGTAAAATGTTCCCAATAGAATAATGTTCATATCTATTATTAAATAACGTTCATATCTATTAAAAATGTTTTAATGAAACACAAGGCGGAAACACAATAATGGAGGAGACTTATATAGCATAAACAAAATACAACATTTCTTTACAAGCATTGAAAAGTGTAAAATATATACAAATATAAATCTAAAAAAAATTATTAAAAAAATATAAAAGGTTATGAAAAATAAACCAAAATAAATATGAAAATGTTTTTGAGAGATACGATTATTGTTCTTCACAAAAAAGATCTAAAACATGTGAAGGTTTGAACAGCCGGTCTGAACACAAATTTAAAGTAAAAAGTAGTTACATAGGCTGATTAATACTCGGCTGCTTAATACATATATCTAAAATACCCAAAAAATAAAAACATATAAAGTAAACTGGACCTTCTTCACCATTAAAACCACCGGAGTCAGATGACACAGATCCAGTTGCCAAATAGTTATTGTGATCTGAAATAATGAAATAAATGTACAAAAATCAGTTAAAAAACAAAAAAAAGAGGTCTTAACAAACATTAATGTGTATAAAAACAAAGGAAATAGAATTTATTAAGAAAAATAATACCTGGCACATGAAAGACAACAGAAATGGGCTCCTCATTAATTTCAATAGCAGATCCAAGGTTATGTGGCACGAGGTGGGTGGGAGAACCAAAAACAGGGTCGTCTTCATTAAATTCGGTGGGTGTGATGATATCGGTGTTAAGGTTGGTTGAAGAAGCCGTTAATGACTTGAAAGCAAAAAAGAAGAGAATTTAAGGTTGGGAAGGAGACATGGAAGAGTGAATTGGTTTGGGAGGGAAAAAGGGTTGACCGATGAATGTTTAAGCTACAAAATCCAACATAGTACACATTGGGGATAAAAGGAAAGATATGGGGAAGGATTGTGTCAGGAATGTACCATTCCAAGTTCTTCTCTCCATAAAGTAGGCAGGAGCAAAGTTACGAAAACACCCTTGATGGCATAATGTTTAGAAGACGACGTGGCTAAAGGTGATCCAAGGAATGGGTTTCTAGGGTTTCTACAAGTGGGGGAGGTTTCTAATGGATACTAAGCCTATATATATATATATATATATTCCAGAGAGAACTCGACTTTTTCTATTCAACCAAACGAGATTACACACATTCCCTATCAAGATTAAAAAAAACCGTAACCCGACTCACCAACCTAGAATAATTTTAATTTATCCTAAAGGCACATAGTACATAATCTAGATAAGTATCTAACCTGTACGATGAAGAGACATATAAAAATAAACAAAGATACTAAGGTGTTGCAAAGTCCATACCTAAAAAGTAGTAAAATAACTACATTTTAAGATTTGAAACGACTATGCTATATGAAATCGTACCTCAATATTCCCAATATACAAAATTTAACAAAAAGCGGTGTGTTTTTGTGCCTTGCACCTCGGTTTTAATCTTCCCCCTCGGTGCGCTTCTTGCATTTTTGAAACCAAGCTCGGCTCAAACTGTTATGATATCAGGTCGAGTAGTTGCCAGACCGACTCAACTTGATCGTTGAACATCCTTAAAATATTAATTATCAAAATTTAGAATATCATCGCGCCTCCAACATCCGCTACTTTGAAAACGAACATCGAAACTTGAAACTATAAGCAACTATGTTTTGTTAAGATAAGCAGTTCAAAAAGGAAAAGAATAATGTTTTTGGTTAACCTGCTTATCCATTTGATAAACAGTCCATGTTCCCGTGCGACCTGCTTAATAACGGGTCGTGCTTGGGTTGTACTAAAACTAAACGCGCTGACTTGTCAAACCGTTTAACTTCGAGGTTTCTTTATTGAAACATTTTTAAAGGGGGCTGTTTAAAATCTGATGGGTTGAAAATTTTTATTAAAAAAATCCACTTGCAAGTCCAAAGACCCCAAAAACAAAAAACACAAAGAAAGATAAAACTACATAGACATGACCATCAAATCAGTAAAATCTTAAATAAACATAGATAGTTAATAGTTCTAAAACAGAAGACTGAATGCAGGACATTGCATAATACATATGATATGAATATGGTCATTACTTAAGGGTAGACCGATATCACTTTTCGTGAAAATGGATCTCACAATACCTGGAAGCCATAGGAAGAAGCTTAACGTCCTCTGCGCAAAACTTTCCTTTTACAAGGCTTGATTTTTTCCAAGTGACTGTTAACGTTTTCAACACCTGTGCATTCGCCATCATATATTTTAGGAACGCCATATCACATTTCCACCGCTCGCTAATTGAAAACTGGATGGATGTAAGGTTTGTGGTCATGCAAGCTGGAACCAACTCCGGTTCAACCCAACCATATTCTTTAGGCTTCTGTTTTCAACACAAACAAGATAGAAAAAAAAGTTCCATATTAAGTAAGGATAAATTAAAAAGGAAAGTTAAAACAAGTAAAAAAGAAATATCATCAAACCTGTTGATACGGGTTAACGTCAATACACAATCGTTTCAACTCAGGAGAACTTTCAAGAAATTGAAGGACTTGTCCGAAATGTCCAATATCATGCAAAACCAAGTGTTTCATATTGGGAAAGATGGGCGGAGATGAAGTGATGTAACACCCCACCCCAATCTCGGGTGATCATGCACGGTTGATACCTGACTTAGCAGTGGAAGCACAACTTTACTGGTAAACTTGCTAATCCTGCGACATATATTTAAAAAGTTTTTACGTCAGCTTATGCTGGTGAGCTCATGCATAGTTGTATGAAAACATTCATTTCATATCATGGAAAACAATACTGATTTTTGTTACAGGACACGCACTTGAGTTGGCACATTTACTTTCCCTTTTCGGGTGTGGGTATACATCCCATACACCTACACCCTACAGACTAAACAGATGCCCGTACTGGGCTGGCATATTGCCTTACTATTATATTGTATTTTGCTACTGGGCAACCCATACTGAGAAGGCTCACTGCAGTTCTCCCAGCCTCAATACAAGACGGTGGCATACTGCCTATTATGAGCGTATTTTACTACTGGTCAACCCATACTGGGAAGGCTCACTGCGGTTCCCCCAGCCTCAATACCTCATTATGAATACATGGATCTAGAATACCCCAATGCCCATGCATGTATAATACATCACATCTATTTAATTACTTAGGTGCGGGTGTGTTATCGGCCTTACATGGTCTCAACACCTCCTTCACCTCACATCTATTATTCATACAAACATCCATCACAATTTTAGGGAAAACAATCATGATACTCACATACAATTGATGATACAAGTATATGTCACAGTTTTAGAAAAAGTCATGATAACTCACCCGTTCAACGATGCTTAACAGTTGCTCAACACTTGCTAGTATAACCAGGTAGGGTCCTGGTACAATTATACAATTCTAGGTTAGGTAAGGGTATGCCTAACTAATTATTATTACGATTGGGTATTGGTTAACGCTGCCTTGTTTAAGCATGGGTGATCAGTCCATGCCTCTCCATGTCTCACTAAGGCTAGTCTACCCCATACCCACCCCTAATAATAATCTTAATACCTAAAAAATAATAATACTATACTAAACTACTACTAATAATACTAATAAAAATAATAATGAACTAAACATAACTTAAACGGAAACATACCTCAACACTATCTACGACAAGTTGATGAAGAGTCTCCCCTACTCAAGCACCTACTCACGCTCTAAAGTTAACTAATCACAATACCCAACAGGGTATCGTAGGTTCAGGATTCTCCTATAATGGAGCGTTCCCAAAGGAAATTCTTATACCTAGAACTAACTAGGCGGCCTATATTTATAAGAAAGGAAAGCACCTATTTTTCTTTCCATATGTCGATGTGGGATGTAAAGTGCAGCATGCCTGCTTAGTTGTTTTATGGATCGATATGGGACTTAGTGAACCTTGTTTCATTTCTATTTTCTCTAGCACTTCAATGTGGGATCTGTTCTATCTCACCACACACCGTACATAACAATAATTCACATTGTTATGTTTTAGGTTATATTATTTTAATATTATAATTAATTCAGCTACTTAGCTCGTTTAACTCTTGTAACTTCTAAAATATAGCATTTCACAAAATTCTGAATATACTGCTAACACGAGCTAATTTTTATCTATGCGTCAATCTAAGTTTAATTAAAAACGGAGTAGGGTTCAAATGTAATATGCGATATTATTATTACTAAACGATCTCATATATTAGCCAGGACTCATCTAGATATCTCCTATTTCAAATAACCATCTTCCTCATTATCTACTCGTTCAACAATATATAAAATATAAGTTTCATATATTTTCTTTTTGTCTACAAAACGGGGTGTTACAACTCTACCCCCCTTAAATTAGGTTTCGTCCTCGAAACCTGTCAAATCGTGAATAGTTAATGGTAAGATTTCTTCATCTACTCTTCACCTTTCTAAGTAACATTTGATTATTTTATATGTTACATTATATTCATACTTGTTTATTGTCCTATGACACAACTTCTTTATCTTGCCAATCTTGAAGTAGATTATATCATTCTTATATAATTTATCGTTTTGCGAACTTTTGTCCCACAGAGGGGACTTATACATCTCATCCTATATAATGTTTCCTAGGTTGAATCCTTAATGCTACTTGGTAACTATTATCGTATGATGAATTACTCGATGGTAGATGATTGTCCTAATTACCCTCAAATCCGATTACACGTCTATGGAGCATTTCCTGTTATACACACACACAGATATATATATATATATATATGTACACACTAGCAAATAACTTTAACCGAGTCTTAATGCCTATTTTTCTTGAACTTCCTCTAGTACCTAGAGGTAACATCATAGACAAAGATACTCCCTGTCTCGGGATTGTCCCCCAATCTTTAAGCAAGTGTAGAGCATACATGTTCACTATATAACACTTCAACTATTTTATATAAAAAAACATACATTACACGGTTTTAACGGAACAACATATTAATACAATATCCTTTATATCTATTGGTGTTTTTTTTTAATATCTTATAGTGGGTAAACGTTCTTCGTGGTTTAGGGAGTCCTCTTTGTAACATCTTTTCTTAACTTCGGGCAATTAACCTTTATGTGATCAGGGTCACCACACTCGAAACACTTTCGCTCCTCTTTACATTCATTCAGGGAGTGGCCTGTCCTCTTACAGTTTGGGCAATGTTGTAATCGGCATTTGCCTTGATGAAGTTTTCCACAAGTCTTACACCTAGGAAATCCCTCTCTTGATCGTTTCGGATTAATTTTATCTTCCTCTTCAACTTTTTCCGGTTTTCTTTCTTCCCACTTCCTTTTAGGTGCCGAGGATTCGGTCTGTCGCCGCAACATCTCACCGGCCATGATAGCACCAGCTTCAACTGTTTCTGAAAATGTTTTGGGAGATTTGGATTTGATAAATACCCTCATCTCGGAGGGCAAGCCCCATATGAACCTATTAATTAACTGTTCCTCTGTTGTAGCTAGATGTGGTACTAGACGGGATATTTCATTAAAACGAGTAGCATATTCTCGATATGTTTTGTTTCCTAATTTCAACTGGAAGAACTCCACTTCTAGTTGCTCAGTGTAACACCCTAAATCTGATCTACAGAAAAGTCGCAGCGGAAAAATACCAACCAAAAAATTCATTTATAAAACAATCTTAATTGTTTAGAAAACCGGTTCTACTAAGGATTTTGGTGTTACATCTTAAATTATTTCGTAATACATTCAATGTGACGCAACTCTATTGGTTATGTATCCGTGACCGCGTACAATCCGCCTCCTCGCTCGATCTCCATCCTTCCCTTGAAGAAGGTAGGTAAACCGGACAACCTGCATCCACCACATAACCAGTCCGTTAGTTCAATGAGTGACCTCATGTAATCTACTCATGACACGAAGTAGCATCCCACAATACTCTGTGATCCTGTCTAAAATCCTTTTCTCAAGTTCAGGTGGGTTACCCCGATCCGAACCTCCATGTCTCTTGCAATCGTATTTACATACCTGCATCTCTTATCATTCTCATAACAAGGGTTATTAACCTCGCAATATATACATTTATACATATATATCCAAGGATATAATCCCCTACATGCAATTCTACAATACATACAAGTATAAACTCCCACATGTATTACTACAATACATACAATACATACAAGTATAGAACTCCCACATGTGTTACTACAATACATACAATACGTACAAGTATAACTCCCACATGTATTGCTACAATACATACAAGTATAACTCCCATATGTAATACTACAATACATACTAGTATAAACTCCCACATGTATTACTACAATACATACAATACATACAAGTATAACTCCCACATGTATTACTACAATACATACAATACATACAAGTATAAAACTCCCACATGTGTTACTACAATACATACAATACGTACAAGTATAACTCCCACATGTATTGCTACAATACATACAATACATACAAGTATAACTCCCATATGTAATACTACAATACATACTAGTATAAACTCCCACATGTAATACTACAATGCATACAAGCATAAAATTCATTCACATAATTCTACAATACATACGAGTATACAACTTCCACCTATAATACCACCATTCATACAAGTATACAATTCCTTCGTATAATTCTACAACATATACAAGCATACAATTTCCGCCTATGATACCACCATACATACAAGAAACTCTCTCCCTCTAACCCGAGCATGAGAACCCATATGTACAACACATCTACAATCTACATAATCATGGTAACCTACTTACCGTATTTGATGCCGTCGAATAATGCATCAATTAAACTACACGCACTCGTACAATTCCGTACTATGATCATGTTTACAAACCAACGTTACTATTACATGCTACACACTTACAAAGTCCCACACAAGGTCCAACAATGTTAATTGGTGCGTTAAACGCAATTACGGGTCGCACATATAAGCAAAACATCAAAAATTGCTAGAAATTAACATTTCTTCCCAGGGGCCACCGTAAGGTACGGTGGCCACCGTACCTTACGGTGGGCCTCAAAACCCCTACGGTGGGTATAAGGCTGCCATACGGTGGGAATAAGGGTGCAGGGGCTACCGTAAGGTACGGTAGCCACCGTACCTTACGGTGGGTCCTGCACTTTTCCTCACTTTGTTTCTTTTCCATTTCTTCTTGACCCATCCACGCCGATCCATTCGAGGCCACATTTATTCCAATGTAAACTCCAATTCAGACCTTAACCTCGTTATTTACGTTCCAACATCTCACGGTCCTCATACTACTTACAAACACATATACACATATTAAGATTCATTATCCTAAGTGGAATAAGAACCACTTACCTTATGTCCTCCAAGTTGATGCTTGCTACTTGCCTCCACTTGACCCATTAGCCACTTATGCTTGAGCCCATGTTGCCTACGCATTCATGTTATCATTCCCACCATTCCGTTAGTATACACAACTACGCATACTATAAATCGTCTTACACTTACTTGTTCCCATGACTTTCATTGGTCAACTACTAATATGCATATCACATGATTAACTACCACATTGTTTATCAATCAAGCAATCCAACATATCATCAAGTATGTCACCTAGATAATCTAACATATATCACATGATTTCCTTAATCCCACAATCATATTAGCAAACATAACCATGTTAGTCATCCATTGTTGACTTTTCAGAAAGTCAACTTCCAACTATACAAACTTCCTACTTAGAACATATGTCCATATTGATGACTAGATCACATAAAACACACCATAAACATCACATTCCTATCTCATTAACAAGCAAGATTATTCATCATTCCAATCATAGTATTTAAGCATTAGTGTACACACTACCAATGCATACTTCCTACCATATCATACAATCAACCAAGTCCCCACATGATTACTCTTTAAGATGAAATCCTTATGTTAACCTACTACCAATTGCACCAATTATCCCATTACTCTCATACTTAGTCAAGTTTTGCATACAAATTCATACATCATACTCATTTAGACATTTCATCAAACACATGGTGTGCGTACAACATTCTAAGCTCAATGTACAAGCTCCTAATACACGCATTCCACCAAATGAGTAATCACCTTCAATCATAACCAAAATTTCCACATGCATGTCATCTACTACACATTATTCTTACAATTACATGGATTGACAACTAATTTAGCAACATTAAGCTCTAATGGAAACCCAACATCATCATCTATGCAAATAAACAAACTCTTGGTGGTTAACTCATCCCTAAACCATTAGGGATGGTTAATACCACTTACAATCAAGCCAAAACACGATTTTAACGTGTTTTCTTCAAAACCCACATGTGGGGTTCGAACCCTACACGAATTATACATAAAATTCTACCAAACAAAAGGTACCTTCGGGTTCCATTGACCTTAAAGGGTCGATTTCTGGCTCATGCATGATTTCCCCTTTGAATTCTTGCTAAATCAAGCTTGTAGTTGGGTTGGGGTTGAAACCCCTTTTCTTCTTCTCCATATGAACGACCAAAACACACACAAGGTGTCTGTTTGTGGTGTTTTAAATCAAGTTTTATAATTTCAGTTGTGGACTTTTGAAATTGACATAATCCACCCTCCATGTTATAATCTCCTAATGAAATACCATATACATTTATCAATCCCGCCTATAATGTTTTTAAACGAAGTGGGTTTTCGGGGTGTTACCCTCAGCTTCACTAGGAGGACAAAATTTAGCAAGGAATTTATGAACAAATTTGTTCCAACTCATTTCTTTAATTTTGTCTTTTCCCTCTGTCTGGAGCACAATATTCCACTAGTGAAGAGCTTCGGCTTCCAACATATGTACAGCGAACCTTACTCTATTGTTGTTGTTACAATCACATATGTCTAATACGGAGTCCATTCGATTAAGCCAGTCTTGGGCTTCTACCGCTCCTTTTCTTCCATCAAATGACGGAGGCTTACATGACATGAACTTCTTATAAGTGCACTCATTTAATTTGGTTTCATGAGCTTCTTTATGTTCTATGGTTTTAGTAGTTCTGTTCTTTCCTTTCAACTTTTCCCTTGTCCGCACTGGTGTGGATGCAGCCGAGCTCTGTTCCGGACGTTCTTCCGATTGATTAACATTTCCAGTCTGTGCATTCGTTATTATCTTGGCCACTTCAATAGCTATATTGTGGATATCTTCAACATTTAAATGCATACTCATACCAGATCGGGATGTCACACTATGGGAAGGAGTTCGAGCCCTATAAGAACGTTCCTCTTTCCTGTTGTTATTTTGTTTGTGTCTAGATCCTTGTTCGTTTCTATGTTCAGACATTGTCTTTTCCTATAGGAATATAATCATATATAAGCTACTAGTATATATTAATGTCTTTGTAATATAAAAGTTATACACAAAATATACATATAACACATGTTCTAGAATTAAGAAACATAACATAGATTATACATTTCTGCTCTACTTAAAGTGTCTAGTAAGAGCTTTCCATACGCACGACTTACTATTTTCTCTAATTGGTCAAGCTGAATGATGATATTTATCTTATAAAGTACTACGGGTTAAAGCTTAGGCATTCCTAAAATACCTAATTCGCTAAAACCTCAGGCTCTGATACCAACTGTAACACCCCACCCCAATCTCGGGTGATCATGCACGGTTGATACCTGACTTAGCAGCGGAAGCACAACTTTACTGGTAAACTTGTAAACTTGCTAATCCTGCGGCATATATTTAAAAAGTTTTTACGTCAGCTTATGCTGGTGAGCTCATGCATAGTTGTATGAAAACATTCATTTCATATCATGGAAAACAATACTGATTTTTGTTACAGGACACGCACTTGAGTTGGCACATTTACTTTCCCTTTTCGGGTGTGGGTATACATCCCATACACCTACACCCTACAGACTAAACAGATGCCCGTACTGGGCTGGCATATTGCCTTACTATTATATTGTATTTTACTACTAGGCAACCCATACTGGGAAGGCTCACTGCAGTTCTCCCAGCCTCAATACAAGACGGTGGCATACTGCCTATTATGAGCGTATTTTACTATTGGTCAACCCATACTGGGAAGGCTCACTGCGGTTCCCCCAGCCTCAATACCTCATTATGAATCCATAAATCTAGAATACCCCAATGCCCATGCATGTATAATACATCACATCTATTTAATTACTTAGGTGCGGGTGTGTTATCGGCCTTACATGGTCTCAACACCCCATTCACCTCACATCTATTATTCATACAAACATCCATCAAAATTTTAGGGAAAACAATCATGATACTCACATACAATTGATGATACAAGTATATGTCACAGTTTTAGAAAAAGTCATGATAACTCACCCGTTCAACGATGCTTAACAGTTGCTCAACACTTGCTAGTATAACCAGGTAATACCTCAGGGTCCTGGTACAATTATACAATTCTAGGTTAGGTAAGGGTATGCCTAACTAATTATTATTACGATTGGGTATTGGTTAACGCTGCCTTGTTTAAGCATGGGTGATCAGTCCATGCCTCACTAAGGCTAGGCTACCTCATACCCACCCCTAATAATAATCTTAATACCTAAAAAATAATAATACTATACTAAACTACTACTAATAATACTATTAAAAATAATAATGAACTAAACATAACTTAAACGGAAACATACCTCAACACTATCTACGGCAAGTTGATGAAGAGTCTCCCCTACTCAAGCACCTACTCACGCTCTAAAGTTAACTAATCAAAACACCCAACAGGGTATCGTAGGTTCAGGATTCTCCTATAATGGAACGTTCCCAAAGGAAATTCTTATACCTAGAACTAACTAGGCGGCCTATATTTATAAGAAAGGAAAGCACCTATTTTTCTTTCCATATGTCGATGTGGGATGTAAAGTGCAGCATGCCTGCTTAGTTGTTTTATGGATCGATATGGGACTTAGTGAACCTTGTTTCATTTCTATTTTCTCTAGCACTTCAATGTGGGATCTGTTCTATCTCACCACACACCGTACATAACAATAATTCACATTGTTATGTTTTAGGTTATATTATTTTAATATTATAATTAATTCAGCTACTTAGCTCGTTTAACTCTTGTAACTTCTAAAATATAGCATTTCACAAAATTCTGAATATACTGCTAACACGAGCTAATGTTTATCTATGCGTCAACCTAAGTTTCATTAAAAACGGAGTAGGGTTCAAATGTAATATGCGATATTATTATTACTAAACGATCTCATATATTAGCCAGGACTCATCTAGATATCTCCTATTTCAAATAACCATCTTCCTCATTATCTACTCGTTCAACAATATATAAAATATAAGTTTCATATATTTTCTTTTTGTCTACAAAACGGGGTGTTACAACTCTACCCCCCTTAAATTAGGTTTCGTCCTCGAAACCTGTCAAATCGTGAATAGTTAATGGTAAGATTTCTTCATCTACTCTTCACCTTTCTAAGTAACATTTGATTATTTTACGCCCCACTTACGGTGTGCACATATAATGTATATATGTGTGGCCCTCGGGGGGCAAAAGTAAAGTTGCACTAGTTTTAACGTTATTTTACTAATTTCGTGAAAATAACGTTAAAAATGGACGGTTAATCATGCATCATGTGGTGGTGTTGATAGCCAAAAGACAAGGGGCACATGCACTGATCTGGTTTGTCCCGATTGCTAAGTGTTCTGTGCCTTATGTCCAAGGCTTGATACCAAACCACATCGAGCCGGGGGTCTCACTGGAAGCAGCCTCTCTATTCTTAGGGTAGAGGTAAGGCTGTCTACATCTTACCCTCCTCAGACCCTACCTTAGCTTTGCTATAGGTGGGATTAACTGAGTATGATGATGATGATGATATTCATACTTGTTTATTGTCCTATGACACAACTTCTTTATCTTGCCAATCTTGAAGTAGATTATATCATTCTTATATAATTTATCGTTTTGCGAACTTTTGTCCCACAGAGGGGACTTATACATCTCATCCTATATAATGTTTCCTAGGTTGAATCCTTAATGCTACTTGGTAACTATTATCATATGATGAATTACTCGATGGTAGATGATTGTCCTAATTACCCTCAAATCCGATTACACGTCTATGGAGCATTTCCTGTTATACACACACACAGATATATATATATATTAATATATATATATATATACACTAGCAAATAACTTTAACCGAGTCTTAATGCCTATTTTTCTTGAACTTCCTCTAGTACCCAGAGGTAACATCATATACAAAAGATACTCCCTGTCTCGGGATTGTCCCCCAATCTTTAAGCAAGTGTAGAGCATACATGTTCACTATATAACACTTCAACTATTTTATATAAAAAAAACATACATTACACGGTTTTAACGGAACAACATATTAATACAATATCCTTTATATATATTGGTGTTTTTTTTAATATCTTATAGTGGGTAAACGTTCTTCGTGGTTTAGGGAGTCCTCTTTGTAACATCTTTTCTTAACTTCGGGCAATTAACCTTTATGTGATCAGGGTCACCACACTCGAAACACTTTCGCTCCTCTTTACATTCATTCAGGGAGTGGCCTGTCCTCTTACAGTTTGGGCAATGTTGTAATCGGCATTTGCCTTGATGAAGTTTTCCACAAGTCTTACACCTAGGAAATCCCTCTCTTGATCGTTTCGGATTAATTTTATCTTCCTCTTCAACTTTTTCCGGTTTTCTTTCTTCCCACTTCCTTTTAGGTGCCGAGGATTCGGTCTGTCGCCGCAACATCTCACCGGCCATGATAGCACCAGCTTCAACTGTTTCTGAAAATGTTTTGGGAGATTTGGATTTGATAAATACCCTCATCTCGGAGGGCAAGCCCCATATGAACCTATTAATTAACTGTTCCTCTGTTGTAGCTAGATGTGGTACTAGACGGGATATTTCATTAAAATGAGTAACATATTCTCGATATGTTTTGTTTCCTAATTTCATTAAAACGAGTAACATATTCTCGATATTCTCGATATGTTTTGTTTCCTAAAAAGAGAAAAAGAGTAGGTTATTAGAACAAAACTTCATAATTGTATTTTGTATTATTTCAATAAAAACTAGACAAACAAATAATCGGTGTAGTTCTGACCACATGCTCCTCGTGAATTCGATACCCTACTTACCCTAGCTATTTAGGTTAATTAAGGTTTTGTATGACCCGTGACGACCGGGCCATCACTCATGTCAGAGAGTTTTTTTTTCAGCAGTGGTGATGAAGACATAACGTTGGTGGTCATGGACTCATGGCGGTGGGTTGTTGGGAGCAGGTCACAGCAAGAAGAAAAAAATAACAAAAACGTTTGAGAGAATGAAAAGTTGATTAAAGTGTAGGGGTCAAAGTTTAAAAGTTAGGGAAAACACACAAGTTTGGGAAGGACGGTATGGTAATTTGGCTGATGAACCGACCATGCATTTTAAGAGTGTTTTAGAGTTTTAGAGTTTTTTATGCTTCTTTAGGCTAGCTGGTTTCTTAAATTTTTTATTTTTTCTTATTAATTTCTAGATTTTTTTGTAGGACCTTGGGTTTATAACATACCTCCTCAAAGATATAACATTGCTTGGGCAACGTTTTGAAACAATTAATTTTTTAATACTTGAGTTGATTTGGAACTAGTTGGCTCATGTGAACAATCAAGTTAGAGGAGACTCAGGGGCTCACTGCCAACTTTTGTGCCAATAATTAGGTGTTAGGCTATTAAGAGGTCTGGTTAGGTAAGAGGTTTTGAATCAGTAAGAGGCTTGGCTAGACTAGTTGGTGGTGGAGAAGGTGGCGGTGGGCTGAGGAGGTGATGTGTGAGTGGCTGACTGGGGGTTATCAACACAAATGAATGGATAAAAGGGTAAAACATTCATTTAGCTTCATTTTAAAACTTAACGGTAAGAGGCTTCCTGGCTAACTCATAAATATTTTATTACTGAACCAAACACACTTAATGCTGACTGATTCAGAGGTAATACATAAATTAAGAGGCTAGCTACCAAACAGCCCATTAGAAGGTAGCTCGTTCGTTGACCAACTCAAGTAAATTTCCATCCTTAATTTCTTCGTACATTTGTATTTTAACATGTGAATGGATAAAATAGTAAAACATTCATTTAGCTTCATTTTTAAACTTAATGGTAAGAGGCTTACTAGCTAATTCATAAATGTTTTGTTAGTGAACCAAACACACTTAATACTGACTGATTCAATGGTAATCCATTAATGAATTGAGAGGCTACCAAACAGCCCAACTCAAGTAAATTTTAATCCTTAATTTTCTTCGTACATTTGTATTTTAACATGTGTTATTTGAGGCTTCTACAATTTAATAATGTTATTGTTGAATTGTTTATTGAGACTCTGTATAAAATGCATACACAGTAATAAAAGTGAAAAGAAAATCAAAAGCTTTACTACAACTATCAATGAATCTTCCATCTTGTTATTTTAGTTTTGTAGTGAAAATAAAAACATCGATCAATGTGCCCTCCAACATCCTCGATTCTTACTTTGAAAATGAACATCTAAACTTGAATACAAACTTTATTATTAATTTGTCATTTCTATACATAAATAGTACCAAATTACTTATTTGTCATGACTGTAAAAGTAACTTTTTAATACCAACTTAAAAATATAAGCAACTCTCTATGTTTTGTTAGGATAAATATTTCTTGATACTGCAAGAACATAATCACGTGTTTGGTTAATCTGCCAACCCATGTAATAAACATGTAACTTGTTCAATAAACGGATGAGCTTGGGTTATGCTAGAACTTAACCCGTCAAACTATGTAAATTTGAGGATTTCCACTTGAAAGTCCAAACACTCCAGAAACATGAAATACAAAGTAGGATAAAAGTACTTAAACATGACCATTAGTTTGACCCATATTAAATCAATGTAAATACTTTATAATTCTATAAGAGAAGACTCACTGACAAGCACATTGCATAATATAGTGAATATGTTCATTGCATAATTGTAGAATGAGTTCAATTTCAATGAAAATGGATCTCAGGATGGCTGGTAGCTCTAGGAAGAAGCGTAAGCAACTCTGCGCGCAACCTCTTTTCTTCGTCTTCTCCTATGCCAAAGTGGCATGTGATTGTTATCGTCTTCAAAGCCTCAGCATTCCCCAACATGTATTTCAGAAATGGTATATCACATTTCCACGACTTATCAATTGAGAACTTGATGGTTGTAAGTTTTGTTACCACACATGCCGGTACAAACTTCGGTTCAACCCATCCATATTCTCCATGATTCTGTTTTTAACACAAACAAAGATAGAAAAAACTTAATATAAGGATAAACTGAAAAGGTTAAAACAAGTTAAGAAGAAATATCAACAGACCTTGAGATACGGGTCAACTAAATATTCAATACACAAATGGTTCAACTGGGGAGAACTTTCAAGAAATTGAGTGACTAGTACAGAATGCCAAAAACCTTTCAATTCCAGGTGCGTCATATTCGGAAAGATGGCTGAAAGGAATGGGATCTTCAAGTGAATATGGGCATCTACAGTTTCAACTGAAAGTGATTTAACTCCTTTTATCCCCCTTAAAAGCTCAAACCAAAGATGATAATTTCTTATTTCACGGCATGTAAAACAAGCCTCAACCAGAGATGACACGTCTTCCACTACAAAAAAGGACGACAAATCTCCACCAACGAATAGATATTCAAGCTTAGGCAGGTTTAAAATAACTTTGTAGATATGTGTTACACATCTAGCCAACGTTAGTTTGAATCGTTTCAAAGTTGGGATATTGAACACATAATCTTTTTCAACCCCGTGCCATGTCATTGTCACTTCCAAATATAAATTTTCAAGTATTGGGCAGCCACTGATGAGTTTATAGGCATTGACCAAGCGATTATCACAAACAGCGATGTCAAGTGTTTTGAGACAAGGAAGATTAAACTCACACTTAAGCTCCCAAACATTATTATAATAATCATAGGCACTACAACCTAATCTTAATTTTGTGAGAGTTTTGCAAGTGAAGATGCTTGGAGGCAACCAATGCTGGTGAACCCGTAAATCAAGCTCACTAATCTTTAACCTGACTAACTCATCAATCCAATTTGAAACACTTAATTGTGGAGTACAATAGCCTAATCGAAACAATTTGACTTGATATGGTGTGCAAAACTTCAGTACCCGATCCACAAATTTAGTCAAGCTATGTAGACTATCCATACGGTAAATATCTCCAAAGTCAAGATTCGTGACAAACATACAAATGTACCTCCATCGTTTGGATAAAACTCTAGTTCGTACAGCGAATTTGGTAGGCATCAGAGAGAGTATGTTTGAAAGAATCTCGTCGGGCAACATGCTAAGCCTGTCGTCTACATCCTCACTTTTGGAACTCATTGTTTAGCTTCTTAATACACTTGCTTCCTACAAATTCAAGCCCAAAATCATCTCAAAACACATCTTTAGAAATCGATGAGTATCGTTATGTATTTAGAAGGGATACCCAACTTGGCTAACAAGAAACATATATAAAACTCTCAGCAAAGATGAAAACGTACGTACCTGATTAATCGATCGAATTGTTGCATGCAGAGAAAAGATATTAGGGTTAATTGGGATTTGAAGGTAAAATACATTATGGTGAGCCTAATAAAGCTCCCCAAGCCCAAAGCCCAATATATCCATCATGTAGATTTTTACGTATTCAAGAAAATATATTTGCCAAAATTAATTAAAGAGACATGTTATTTACACGGTCCGTAGAGGGTGTGAGTGCAATAAATGAGGGTTGTCTCTACGGGCCACATAGGCCTCTACGACCCGTAGAGGTGGGTTGGTGGAGTTCGTTTAAACCCTAGACGGCCCGTAAGGGGCTCTATAGGTACATACGAGGTACGAGGAAAACCAATGAACAGACTGACTTGCAGTGTGTCAGTTTGAAAAGCAACCCATCTACGGCTGTAGATACCTCTACGGGCAAAGGTAACAAAAAAAATAACATTTTATAGTAATAAAAAAATAACATTTTATACAAATAACCAAAATTTGGTAATCAAAATTAACACATATAACATAACAACATATTTAGTATAAAAACAACAATTTATAAAAAAAACACGTTTATCGAGACGACTAAAAACAACATGTTTTCTAATTATAGTTACATAGAAAACAACACTTTAAAAAAATTGCATAAAAATAAAAAATTGCATATATTTATATTTTTTTATAAAATAACATTTTCTAACCCCATCCATCCCACCCAAATTGGAGTTCAAATTAATCAGACATTAAATACGGCCCGTAGACACCTTTACGGGCCGTAGAGGAGATAACAATCATTGGTAGTCAGGACTGAACCTCGAACCTCGTTTTCATGTTTATCTACGGGCCGTAGAGGCCTCTACGGCCAGTAGATGGGTCAAAAGTTGTTCTCTATGGCTCGTAGGGGTCCTTACGGACCGTATAGGGTTGTGTGAATAAAATGCATCATTGTGTAAACAACCGGTGCCTAAATAAATTAGTTCTTCGTTTGTTGACTGTTGTTGACTTTCTTGCATTGCCAAAATTAAGGGAAAATCACTTAAGAGGCTAATGATTGACTCTTTGATCGAACCAATTAAATAATAACACGTAGTAGATCCTTTGATACTAGCCGCTTTAGATGAAATCTCTAAACGTCAAAAGGACTCAAATCTCTAAGCGTTAGGTGCAATATCTAAACTTCTAATATCTCTGACCCATAGACGCCAACTCCACTTTAGAAGCGAACTATTAATTTTAGGGGCCAAGTCATGTTTCCTACTGGCTAACATGAATGAATGCGTGTAATGGGAAAGTGTATGCGTCTAAAGAAGGGGTGACATTGCGTCTAGGCGTCTAAGACGTCTAAAGAGGAGGTGACTTTTTGTCTGTTGAGTCATGCGTCTAAACATCAGCCACGTAATTATGAAGTCCCTATTGTTTAGATGCCAACTATGTTCATTCTTGCTTTTTGTGCTGGTCAAAAGTCTATTTTCGTTATTTTCCCCAAATTAAATATACTACTTGCAAATCTACTACAACCTCAGGGCCTAATAGGTTTACTTTTATATTCATAAATTTTTTTGGGAAAAATCACGATTTTAGCCCGTTGACTGATCAAACTACCAGAATAGATGGTTTCCATCCCTTTGGAGAGACGGTACACGACTCCTACGACGTCTGAAACATCTTCCGAGAGGCTTTCAGTTACATCCAATAAAAGACCACCACGTGTCCCGATGGCGACTGGGCTCAAGCCGTCTTCGGATCGGCTGAGCCATCTCCTAGCCATCCTCAGGCGTCTCCAGCTGTCTATGAAGGACAAATTTTTGATTTTTAAAAATTTTTGTACTAAATTTATTGGTATAAATAGGATGGTTTGTGTGGATAAAAAATCAACCACATTTATCTTTCGGCCCTTATCTTTCCCATTTAATTTCCTATAATCAAATGTTTTACAAAAAAACATACCTTTATTTGACATGTTTTTGAGCTTCAGAAAACCGAAGTATTTTTTCGGTTAATATCATGCCACTTTTTAAATCTAAGCCTTTGGGATTAAGTTATCCCCTTCAAGTCCCCATCCTTTTCCTCTCACATTTTCTGTTTCCTTCCCTCCCCCATCACGGCCACCATTCCAATTTTTCTGGAAGTTCCACTCCTCCATCGCCATAACCATCCGAGCTTGTCACCTTCCAAATTTTTTTGAAGCTGCATGTTTAATGTGGAGAAAATTGACCGATATTTTTAGAGCTGGATGTTTAAAGATGGTGGTTTATATTTTAAAATTTTTTTTATGAAGTTTGTGTGTATCTTATTTTTGTTGTAAGTTTTAATATATTTTTTTAAAGTTTATCTTGTTTTGTTGTAAGTTTAACAATTTCAATAATAATGTACATTGAGCACCACCACTTGCCTATAAATACCATAACCTTCAATACAAAGTAACCTTCAATACCAAGTTTGAAAAAAAGTGTAGAACACATTAGGTGTAAAAAATGAATACTAGTTATAATCAGAGTGAGGCATCCCAACCTCCTATCGCTAAGCAATATTCTCGTCGACGCTCAACACGTGCTCCATCCATCCTCGCACCAGAACCTGTATACCGTGAACCAGCTCCCATTGAAACGGTTCCGGGTCAATCCTGTAGAGGTCCTTGTCAAGCCGTGTACACTGAAACGGCTCTGTGGTTTGAACAACCTACCGACGAGTAGCTAAACTTGCTTTATGACCAAGCGTTTGGTCAAATACAAGGTCATGAGCTACCAATTCCGGAGATGGATACAAAGTCCCCAACAAACCCTTTTTTGAGCAGTATTCGTCCTGCTCAAGAAATAGTGAGTTGGGCGGAAGGGTACGACACCGACCCGGGCGATGAGTACATTGAAGAATTTTACCACGAAACCAACTGTCCATCTCAGACCTTGGACGTCACAATCAGGACTATGGATCGGACGGTCGTGACAGTGACCGTGATATGTCATCTCCTAAGTCTTCTTGGTGAATGGGGTGTTTAAAATTCTCGGTGGAGGCTGCAATCCACTGATGTCTCGGTGGTCGAAGCAACGAATACGTATCGGTGGTCGATGTGTGCAACGAGGATTGAAAATCTTGGATGTATATTGTAGATTAGTTATAATGTAATGTTTTTTTTTCACTTTTAATGTAATTTTTTTAATGAAATGTTTATTTTTCCTTATATATTGTTTGACTTCTAAATATATACATAATACATATATTTTTTCCTATAAAAATGTTTAGTTTTAATGTAACCGTTTGTTTTTTTTAACGGGCTGGTAAGTTGTTTTTTAATTTAAAATACTACTTTTAACCGCTTGTTTAATATTGTCTTATTATTTTAACCTTTTGTTTTAATCCTGCATTAAATTTAATTAAAGCATAAAACATAAAGAAGAACATAAAAACATAAATTCTTAATTAATATTTAAACATAAAATTAAAATTAAAATGCATTAACAAAGAAAAATAAACTTAAGGTTGGCAAAACAATTGTCATGCCTCGATATGGTCGAAAATGCTGCCATATCGAGCCCAATAGTCCACATGAGTGAACTCGATAGCCAGCTCGTGATCGAGTTCCGGATCCTCCCTCATCGTGCGCTCGTAGAGGGTGGTCCACCGATCACACTTAATGTTGAGATCTGCCCACTTCAACTGGATGTTTGCGATGATCCTGTCATTGATGCCAACATGCTGGTTGAAGTCTCTCAACACGCGGGCCCAGAACCCCTCCGGGGGTAGGCCGAGCCTAAGGCCCTCGAAAGTTGTTGTATAGGCGGGTCGTTTGTGGCGTCTTTGTAGCACACCACCAACGCAATCTCTTGTTCCTCGGTCCAGCGACTCATCTTTGTGTAGAGTGTGGGTGTTTGTTTTTTTAAACCGTGGTAAAGTGTGAGTTTTAAACCCACGTTTTGATCATCATGGCGAATGATGATACCCCGCTGAACAATAACGGGCGTCCCGGAGGAGATGGACTTGCATCGCGTATCGTCCAACCACCGGTGTTGGCGGAAAATTTTGAAATCAAATCGAGTATCGTTAATATGATACAAAATGGTTGGTTTTGGGAGCTTTTTCATATAAAAAGTTTAGTAAAAAATCATTTTAAATAAAAAAAATTCATTTAAAATAAAAAAATATCATTTTTACATTTTATTCAAAGCTTTTTATATAAACGAGAAATTCTGTTCATTCAGTTAAGAATACCAACATGAACAGAGGCCGCGTTCGTTCATTTATGTTCGTGAACGTTCGGTAACGTGTTCGTTTATGTTCGTTTGTGTCAGATACTTCATTATGGTTTTTAACCTTTTATTTTAATTTAAGTAATTCAAATTTCTTAGTTATTTAATACATATCAGTGTAGCACATATTAATATTACTTAAACTACTTTGATTAACTATTATTTTGGGTGGATTGAATGAGGATTTCAACTTTAATATGATAATTTGTGTTTTTTTGAGATATTATATGATCAAGATTATGTCAAGTATATTTGAGTAATTGGATACTTTGGGCGGACATTGTTCATGATGAAACTTTTGGAATTTAATATGTTTTAGTTTTTGTTCGATTTTGTTCATTTACGTCCATTTATGTTCGCTTTTGTCCAACACCTAAATATAACAAATAAAAACAAATAAACACGAACACATTCATTTCCTTAACAAACTAACACGAACAAAACTTCGTTCGGTAACTGTGCTGAACAGTTCATGAACACGTTATTTCTTTAACAAACGAAAAGTGTTCATGAACACGTTATTTTCTTAACAAACGAACACGGACAAGGCCTTGGTCGTGTTCATTTGGTTCGTTTACAGCCCTAAATTAGAACCCAGGACGAGAACAAATATATTATGTATTTATTTTCTTTCCCGCCCCTGGCTAGCTGTTTGGTGGTTTAATGAAATTGGTGTTTTGTTGGCCGTTCAAACAAAAATTTATTTTCTCCCTCTACAATTTGGGTATTTCTTTTCTGCACTTGTTGCTAGCTATGAAAGATAGAATTAGAGAAAATGGAGAGGGAATTCACACAAATCACAACTATCTTTATTATTGGGATTAATCACCTTCTTATACACAAGCCTAACTAACTTTAACTAACTTTCAAACTTCTAACAGTTGACACTTTTGACCCCTATACTTTCCTTTATTACAATTCAGTCCTATAATTACATTTCAATAGTAACAGTCGCTGCCATCTCCTATACCACCTTTAACACCACTGATTCTACCCCGCTGTTAGCCATAAAACATAGATCTAAAGTCGTTGATCGAAGTTGCGCTGTTAAGGAGGCAACCCTCGTTGCTGACAACTACCACCATCAATTCACTGAGTCCCTTGCATATTACCGTCGCCGAGTGCCTCCGGCGGGTGGGCCAGAAACCAGCACTGCTCATTGATGTGATGCCGGATGCATCACATTAATTTGGTATTTTTATCGTTTGTTGTGTGTAGGTTTGGTCGGAATTAAGTGCTTAACCGAGAATGTGGGACGACAAGCTAAAAGAGCTAAAATGATGATTTTACGAGCTTAAAGTGCGAAGACGCGAGCCGGAACGAGAACGTGTGCAAGAAACGATCAAAACCGGAAGACGAAATTAAGTTTTCCTGCACAAACCTCTTCCGCGGACCGCAAAGGAAAAGGAATACCTCCCGCGGTCCGCGACGTCCTTAGATCCAGTTTATTATTGTTTAATCTCCGCGGTACGCAGGGAGGTTCCTTACCTCCTCCGCGGTCCGCGGCGGCGACATATACGACGAAAACAGAGTTGTTCGTCTTTCCAGCCTGTTCCGGCGCAAATCTTCATCATCTTCGCCATTATAACTGAGTTTACGCTATTATAACAAAAGACCACCGTGGGACTTGATCCTAGATCTGTCCCAAGGCACGAAATGAAGCCAAGAATGCGTAGGAATGATGCTTGTTCGGTTGTAATCATGTTTGGTAAGATTCATACCTCACTTCCGGGTGACGATTTGTAACCTTTTGGTTTGTATTAATGTTTTGACTATGTATTGTGTTTATAATCTGTGATAATACAAGTATTGTGTTATTGTCTTGATGTTGGATTGGACTTATTGTATGCTTAGATATGTCTATGTGTTTAAGATCTTGAGATGAATCCCGTCACTTATGTCGTAGCACAATCTAGGGGATTTAGTGAACGTAATCGATAAAACATACTATAGTCCTAGACGATAATAGTTGATGTCTAAGTTGCAGTTCTTTGTTCTCGCGTATCTAGCACTGAAATTCATATACTTTTCATTTTATTATGCATTCTAGGACTTGCCTATTCGATCTCGGGAGTGAGTACTTTAGTTATAAATTTAGCTTAGTTAATCTATTGGTACGAGTTGGTTGTGGCTCGTATTGATATCTATCTACCCAAAACTATAAAAGAGAAAAAGAGTAGGTTATTAGAACAAAACTTCATAATTGTATTTTGTATTATTTCAATACAAACTAGACAAACAAATAATCGGTGTAGTTATGACCACATGCTCCTCGTGAATTCGATACCCTACTTACCCTAGCTATTTAGGTTAATTGAGGTTTTGTATGACCCGTGACGACCGGGCCATCACTCATGTCAGAGGGTTTTTTCAGCAGTGGTGATGAAGACGTAACGTTGGTGGTCATGGACTCATGGCGGTGGGTTGTGGGGAGCAGGTCACAGCAAGAAGAAAAAAATAACAAAAACGTTTGAGAGAATGAAAAGTTGATTAAAGTTTAGGGGTCAAAGTTTAAAAGTTAGGGAAAACACACAAGTTTGGGAAGGACGGTATGGTAATTTGGCTGATGCACCGACCATGCATTTTAAGATTGTTTTAGAGTTTTTTACGCTTCTTTAGGCTAGCTTGTTTCTTAATTTTTTTATTTTTTCTTATTAATTTCTAGATTTTTTTTTGTAGGACCTTGGGTTTATAACATACCTCCTCAAAGATATAACATTGCTTGGGCAAAGTTTAGAAACAATTAATTTTTAAATACTTGAGCTGATTTGGAACTAGTTGGCTCATGTGAACAATCAAGTTAGAGGAGACTCAGGGGCTCACTGCCAACTTTTGTGCCAATAATTAAGGGGCTGTTTGGTAGCCTTTTAGTCAGCCTCTTAACCATTTTGTTCTGAATCATTCAGCATTCAAACTGTTTGTTTCAGCATCTGAATGGAATGGTTAAGTGCTGAACCATTAAGATTTGAGATGTTGCTGAACCATTAAGCACTGAATCATTAAGCACTGAACTAGGCTGGACCTTAATGAGACTCTCCTACCAATTTGGGACAAGAAAACTAACCATTAAGAGGTCCAACTTAATGATTTAGCACTTAACCATTCAGACCTCTTAACCATTCAGGCCTCTTAATGATTCAGCTCTTAATCAACCAAACAGCCCCTAAGTGTTAGGTTATTAAGAGGTCTGGTTAGGTAAGAGGTTTTGAACCAATAAGAGGCTTGGCTAGACTAGTTGGTGGTGGAGAAGGTGGCGGTGGGCTGAGGAGGTGATGTGTGAGTGGCCGACTGGGGGTTATCAACACAAATGAATGGATAAAAGGGTAAAACATTCATTTAGCTTCATTTTAAAACTTCATGGTAAGAGGCTTCCTGGCTAACTCATAAATATTTTATTACTTATTAATTTGGTCTTCAGTACTTTGCCTGTTCAAAATGCAGAGAGGATATTAAACTAAGATTGAAATGTTTATCACTCCTCTTTGACCCAACATTTTTTTTGTAGGACCTTAGATTTATAACAAACCTCCTCAAAGATATAATATTTGCTTGGGCAAAGTTTAGAAACAATTAATTTTTTAATGCTTGAGCTGATTTGGAACTAGTTGGCTCATGTGAACAATCAAGTTAGAGGAGACTGATCAGGGGCTCACTGACAACCTTTGTGCCAATAATTTAGTATTGGGATACTAAGAGGTCTGGTTAGGTAAGAGGCCTGGCTAGACTAGTTGTTGGTGGAGAAGGTGGCGGTGGGCTGATGAGGTGGTGTGTGAGTGGCCAACTAGGGGTTATCAACACAAGTGAATGGATAAAAGGGTAAAACATTCATTTAGCTTCATTTTAAAACTTAACGTTAAGAGACTAATTGGCTAACTCATAAATATTTTGTTACTGAACCAAACACACTTAATGCTGACTGATTCAGAGGTAATACATTAATGAATTAAGAGGCTAGCTACCAAACAGCCCATTAGAAGGTAGCTCGTTCGTTGACCAACTCAAGTAAATTTCCATCCTTAATTTCTTCGTACATTTGTATTTTAATATGTGTTATTTTTTTTTGAAAGGCTACTTTTATTAAAACACACCAAAACAAGGGAACATCCCCAAGCCGGGGACCCCAAAAACCCAAAATTACATTACATCAAAAATAAAACTATTCCATTCGTTCCAACCCACCGACCCCTTCTTGTATCTCGAGGAAAACCAAAGAAAGCCCAATGCTTTAACGTCAGCGACAATATCTACCACCTTTTGATCAACGTCTTGAAATATCTTCTCGTTCCGAGCCTTCCAAATCCTCCAACACGTAAGCACCATAACCCCATGTAAAGCCGATTTCTTCATCTCAGACCATCGGGAACTTGTATACTCCTGCGTGATATCATTAACAGAAAAGAAAAAGAACATCGGCAACTTAACCCAATGCGCAATAGCCATCCAGACTGCAGACGCCATCATACACCCTGTAAACAAGTGGTCAATGTTTTCCTCCTGATCGCCACAAAAAGAACACAACAAGCTCCAACATCAATGTGCATATACAGTAATAAAAATGAAAAGAAAACATATGGACTCGTGAAGACACAAGCTTGGCTGGAGTTGATACAGGCTCGATTCAACTTGCTCGTTCTTAAGATAAATAAAATCCAAAGCTTTACTGCAACTATCAATGAATCTTCCATCTTGTTATTTGAGTTTTGTAATGAAAATAAAAACATCAATGTGCCCTCCAACATCCTCGATTCTTACTTTGAAAATGAACATCCAAACTTGATATTCACATTATTTAATGACCTAACATGTGAACAAGGAATGACCTTTCTATACATAGTACCAAATTACTTGTTTGTCATGACTGTAAAAGTAACTTTTTAATACCAAGTTAAAAATATAAGCAACTCTCTATGTTTTTGTTAAATATTTCTTGATACAGCAAGAACACAATCACGTGTTTGGTTAATCTGCCTACCCATGTAATAAACATATATGTCGTATTTGAGTTTGACATGCTTAACTTGTTTAATAAACGGATATGCTTGGGTTGTGCTAGAACTTAACCCGCCAACCCGTCAAACTATGTAAATTTGAGGGTTTCCACTTGAAAGTCCAAACACTCCAGAAACATGAAACACAAAGTAGGATAAAAGTACTTAAACATGACCATCAGTTTCACCAATATCAAATCAATGTAGATAGTTTATAATTAGAGAAGTCGTACTGAGTACAAGCACATTGCATAATACAGTGAAAAAGTTCATTGCATAATTGTAGAATGGGTCCAATTTCCATGAAAATGGATCTCAGGATGGCTGGTAGCACTAGGAAGAAGCTTAAGCAACTCTACGCGCAACCTCTTTTCTTCGTCTTCTCCTATGCCAAAGTGGATGGTGATTGTTATCGTCTTCAAAGCCTTAGCATTCCGCAACATGTATTTCAGAAGTGGTATATCACATTTCCACAACTTACCAATTGAGAACTTGATGGTTGTAAGTTTTGTTACCACACATGCCGGTACAAACTTCGGTTCAACCCATCCATATTCTCCATACGTCTGTTTTTAACCCAAACAAAGATAGAAAAAACTCAATATAAGGATAAACTGAAAAGGTTAAGAAGAAATATCAACAGACCTTGAAAGACGGGTCAACTATGTTTTCGATACACAAATGTTTCAACTGGGGAGAGCTTTCAAGAAATTGAGGGACAAGTCCAATATGCCAAAAACCTTTCAATTGCAAGTGTGTCATATTCGGAAAGATGGCTGAAAGTAATTTAACTTGAAGTGAATTCTGGCATCTACATTTTGAGCTGAAAGTAATTTAACTCCTTTTATCCCCCTTAGAAGCTCAAACCAAAGATGATAAAATCTTATTACACGAAATGTAAAACAAGCCTCAACCAGAGATGACACGTCTTCCGCTACGAAAGTGGACAACAAATCTCCACCAACAAATAGATATTCAAGCTTAGGCAGCTTTAAAATAATTTTGTTGATATGTGTTATACATCTAGCCAACGTTAACGTTAGTTTAAATCGTTTCAAAGTTGGGATATTGAATACATAATCTATTTCACCCTTCCACTGTTCCACTTCCAAATATAATTTTTCAAGAATTGGGCAGCCAATAATGAGTTTATAGGCGTTGACCAAGCGATTATCACAAACAGCGATGTCAAGAGTTTTGAGACAAGGAAGATTAATCTCACACTTAAGCTCCCAAACATTATTATAATAACCATAGTCACTACAATCGAATCTTAATTTTGTGATAGTTTTGCAAGTGAACATGCTTGGAGGCAACTGATGCTGGTCATGAACCCGTAAATCAAGCTCACTAATCTTTAACCTGACTAACTCATCAATCCAATTTGAAACACTTAATTGTCGAGCAAAACTTCAGTACCCGATCCACAAAATTAGTCAAGTTATCTAGCTTATCCGTATGGTAAATATCTCCCAAGTCAAGATTCGTGACAAACATACAAATGTACCTCCATCGTTTGGATAAAATGCTAGTTCGTACAGCAAACTTCGTAGGCATCAGAGAGAGTATGTGTGAAAGGATCTCTTCGGGCAACATGCTAAGCCTGTCGTCTACATCCTCACTTTTGGAACTCATTGTTTAGCTTCTTTATATACTTGCTTCCTACAAATTCAATCCCAAAATCGTCTCAAAACACATCTTTAGAAATCGATGAGTATCGCTATGTATTTATAAGGGATACCCAACTTGGCTAACAAGAAACATATATAAAACTCTCAGCAAAGATGAAAACGTACCTGATTAATCAATCGAATTGCTGCATGCAGAGAAAAGATATTAGGGTTAATTGGGATTTGAAGGTAAAATACATTATGGTGAGCCTAATGAAGCTCCCCAAGCCCAAAGCCCAATATATCCATTCATGTAGATTTTTACGTATTCAAGAAAATATATTTGCCCAAAGGGTAGGGATCCTAAGAGAACCAACCCCTATTTGAGAACTGAGAGAACCATTCTGGGCCACACATTCCATATAAAGGCAAAAAAAAAATTTTTTTTTTTTTTTGCTTTAATCGCACATTTTTATGCAAGGAAATTTTTTTTTTTATTTTTTTTGAAAATTTTTTTCATTTATACATATGTGTATATGTCAATTATACATATGTGTATATAGCAATTATACATATGTGTATATAGCATTTTTCAGCTATACATATGTGTATAATGCAATTATACACATGTGTATACTGAAAAAAAATTCAAAAAAAAAAAAATTTCTTACATATAAAGCAGCGATTTTTGCAAAAAAAAAAAAAAAAAAAATTTTTTTTTTTTTTTTTGCCTTAGAGAAATGTGTGGCCCAGAATGGTTCTCTCAGTTCTCAATTTGGGGAAAGGTTCTCATTTGAACCAAATCCTTTGCCCAAATTAATTAAAGAGATATGTTATTTACACAACCAAAAAAGTTAGGTTTCCATAACCCTCTACGGCCTGTAGAGGGATCTACGGCCCGTAGAGGGTGTCAGTGCAATAAATGAGGGTTGTCTCTACGGGTCACATAGGCCTCTACGGCCGGCCTGTAGAGGTGGGTTGGTGGAGTTCATTTAAACCCTAGACGGCCCGTAAGGGGCTCTACGTCCCGTAGGTACATACGAAGTACGAGGACAATCAATGAACAGACTGACTTGCAGTGTGTCAGTTTGAAAAGTAACCCATCTACGGTCGTAGATACCTCTACGAGCAAAGGTAACAAAAAATAACATTTTGTAGTAATAAAAAAATAACATTTTATTTAAATAACCAAAATTTGGTAATCAAAATTAACACATATAACATAACAACATATTTAGTATAAAAAACAACATTTTATTAAGAGAGAATTACACAGATTGTCCTTTAGTTATACATGAAATTGCATCCTATGTCCTTTTTTCAAATTTTTGACTCCTTATGTCATTTATTTTATACAGTTGTTACACCCTATGTTTTAGACCAAACCCAGTTAAAAATCTCGGTTAAATGGGTCACATGCCCCTCACGTGAGGGGCAAATCTGTCTTTTCACCCCTTATGTCTTCTCCCCTTATGTATCTGAATTGACTGGTAAGTTGACCAGGTCAACTCCTCCTCTTAATGAAACTGTTTGGATTATACCTCCTTGGAGAGTAGTCGGCTTCTCGCCAGAGTAGGACCGGAAAATTACCGAACACGATCAGAATTTAATAGGAACTCAATCGATCGTATGGTTACAAAGATAATTACACATACATCAACATATGTGTGTGTGTGAAAGATAACATGACCGAATGATTTATCGAGCATAACTCGGCAACACAAGGTCGGTTATCAGGATTTAACCTTCTGATTCGATCAAAGTACCCTGCAATCAATATAATTAACATATTAATTACAGATTAAAAGATTGTGACCAATTAATCAATAGATTGGTACCTACCGGAGGAGTGACCGGAGATTGAACGGAATTTAGATCGGAGACCGAACCAGTCACCCGATTTCCAGACCTGATGCCACACACACATCGATGCGTGTGTGTGGGTATTAAGATAATCAGAAGGTTTATGGGTTCGGTTGGTTTAGAAACAGAAGAACAGGGTGTCGGGTTCACCACAAAAACAGATTAAAGGGTTGGTCACCGGGTTGTTTAACTGGAACATAGAAAGGGTTACCGGTGCTAGATCCGGTTCATCAAAATAGAAAGGACAAGGGGGTTCAGTCGATTATTATCGGTTAGGAGGAGATAAGGGTGCCGGTTTCGAATCTGAATCGAGGAGGAAGACACTTACCGGGTTGAAGTGAAGTTCACCGGAGAAGGAAGGTCCATCGGCGCCGGCGCCGGTACCGGCCGGCGACCTCTAACCAGAGGCTTTCTACAACACACACATGTGTGTGTGTGTTCGGTGATATGCAGAGACAAAGGGAGAGGGGAAGGGCTTTTATAGGTTGAAGCAATTAGAGGGTGTTTGGTTATAGGGATAAAAGTTACAATCAGGGATGTTTGGTTACGGGTTTAATAGCAGAATATGGAATGTTTGACACAGATTTAATAGAAGACATGGAGCGTTTGGCTGCAGATTAGGAATTTATAAATTATATGAAAAAACAGATTTGCCCCTCACATGAGGGGCACGTGACCCATTTAACCGAGATTTTTAACTGGGTTTAGTCTAAAGGACATAGGGTGTAACAACTGTATAAAATAAAGGACATATGGTGTCAAAAATTTGAAAAAAGGACATAGGATGCAATTTCATGTATAACTAAAGGACAATCTGTGTAATTCTCTCTTTTATTAAAAAAACACGTTTATCGAGACGACTGTAGTAAAAACAACACGTTTTCTAATTATAGTTACACAGAAAACAACATTTTAAAAAAAAATTACATAAAAATAAAAAATTGCATATATTTATATTTTTTTATAAAGTAACATTACACATCTTACACACCCATCTAACCCCATCCATCCCACCCAAATTGGAGTTCAAATTAATCAGACCTTAAATACGGCCCGTAGAGACCTTTACGGGCCGTAGAGGAGATCACAATCATTGGTAGTCAGGACTGAACCTCGAACGTCATTTTCATGTTTATCTACGGGCCGTAGAGGCCTCTACGGCCAGTAGATGGGTCAAAAGTTGTTCTCTATGGCCCGTAGGGGTCCTTACGGGCCGTATAGGGTTGTGTGAATAAAATACACCATTGTGTGAATAACCGGAGCCTAAATAAATTAGTTCTTCGTTCGTTGACTGTTGTTGACTTTCTTGCATTGCCAAAATTAAGGGAAAATCACTTAGATATACATTTTACCTCTCACAAAAAGATAGAATAAACATAGTTGGGTCTAAACAATAAAGACTTCATACTTAAGAGGCTAATGATTGATTCTTTGATTGAACCAATTAAATAATAACACGTAGTAGATCCTTTTATACAAGCCGCTTCCAACTAACGTCTAAAATCTCTAGGCTTTAGATGGAATCTCTAAACGTCTAAAGGCCTCAAATCTCTAAGCGTTAGGTGCAATATCTAAACTTCTAAAATCTCTGACCCACAGATGCCAACTCCACTTTAGAAGCGAACTATTAATTTTAGGGGCCAAGTCATGTTTCCTAGTGGCTAACATGAATGAATGCGTCTAATGGGAAAGTGTATGCGTCTAAAGAAGGGGTGACATTGCGTCTAGGCGTCTAAGACGTCTAAAGAGGAGGTGACTTTTGGTCTGTTGAGTCATGCGTCTAAACATTAGCCATGTAATTATGAAGTCCCTATTGTTTAGATGCCTACTATGTTCATTCATGCTTTTTGTGCTGGTCAACAGTCTATTTTCGTTGTTTTCCCCAAATCAAATATACTTCTTGCAAATCTACTACAACCTCAGGGCCTAAAATGTTTACTTTTATATTCATTAAAATTTTTGGGAAAAACACGATTTTAGCTCGTTGACTGATCGAACTACCAGAATAGACCGTTTCCATCTCTTTGGAGAGACGGTACACGGCTCCTACGACGTCTGAAACGTCTACCGAGAGACTTTCGGTTACATCCAATAAAAGACCACCACGTGTCCCGAAAACGTCTCCGGTGTGCCCTTGAAACGTCTGAAACGTCTCTGGTGTGCCCTTGAAACGTCTGAAACGTCTCCGGAGACGTGTCAGTGCCACCAAGACATCTCCAGTGGGCCCTTGAAACGTCTCTGATGGCGTCTGGGCTCAAGCCGTCTTCGGCTCGGCTGAGCCGTCTCCGAGCCGTCCTTAGGCGTCTCCAGCTGTCTATGAAGGACAAATTTTTGTTTTTTTAATTTTTCTACTCAATTTATTGGTATAAATAGGATGGTTTGTGTGGATAAAAAATCAACCACATTTATCTTTCGGCCCTTATCTTTCCCCTTTAATTTCCTCTAATCAAATACAACAAACAATAACCAAGCCCAGTAAATCCCATAAATAGCAAAGTTATTTGTAGGGTCTGGGAGGGTGGGATGTAGGCAAGCCTTACCTCTACCCCTAGGGGTCGAGAGGCTGCTTCTAGAGAGGCCCTCGACTCAATATATATATATAACACCATAGAACAATAGATACATTTCATTGAGAGAATATATGGTTATACCACCACAGACAACCTATAAACAAACATACAGGAGGACACACAAATGTAAAATCCACCTAACATGAAAGGACAATTAAGACCCTCCAATACCACCATAAACACCTTATAAACAAACATACAGGAAGACAAACAAATGTAAAAACCACATAACATGAAAGGACCGTTAAGACCCTACGTTACACCTAAAATGCGTTTTCACATATCCTAGTAGTCCTTTACCTTAATCCTATGCCTCCATAAACCCCTATCATCGACCATGTCCTCAGAGAGGTGCATCCCTAGTAAATCTTGTTTAACCCGCTCGTCCCAAGTCAATTTTGGCCTGCTTCTACTCCTCCTTCCTTCCACAGTGAGACCTTCTACCACTCTAACTGGCTCAGTCGACTTTCTCCTCTTTACATGTCCAAACCATCTCAACCCCCCCTCCTTTATCTTATCCGATATCCTAGCTACCCCCAATCTATCTATGAAAACCTCATTTCTTATCTTGTCTAACCGTGTGTGTCCGCACATCCACCTCAACATCCTCATCTCAGCTACCTCCATCTTCCGTATTTGCATTTTTTTGATTGCCCAACACTTAGAGCCATATAACATTGTCGGTCTAATCGCTACCCTATATAGAACTTCCCTTTAAATTAGTTGGAAACCTTTTGTCGCACAAACCCCAGTAGCCGCTCTCCACCTACACCATCCCACCTGTATGCGGTGGGCTACATCACTATCTAACTCTCCATCTCTTTGAGCAAACGATCCTAGATACTTAAACTTAGTTACTTGTGGAACCACTTGCCTTTCAATGAAAAAACATACCTTTATTCGACATGTTTTTGAGCTTCAGAAAACCGAAGTATTTTTTCGGTTAATATCATGCCACTTTTTAAACCTAAGCCTTTGGGATTAAAGTTATCCCCTTCAAGTCCCCATCCTTTTCCTCTCACATTTTCTGTTTCCTTCCCTCCCCCATCACGGCCACCATTCCAATTTTTCTGGAAGTTCCACTCCTCCATCGCCATAACCATCCGAGCTTGTCACCTTCCAAATTTTTTTGAAGCTGCATGTTTAATGTGGAGAAAATTGAACGATATTCTTAGAGCTGGATGTTTAAAGATGTTGGTTTATATTTTTTATTTTTTATGAAGTTTGTGTGTATCTTATTTTTGTTGTAAGTTTTAATAATTTAAATAATAATGTACCTTGAGCACCACCACTTGCCTATAAATACCATAACCTTCAATACAAAGTAACCTTCAATACCAAGTTTGAAAAAAAGTGTAGAACACATTAGGTGTAAAAAATGAATACTAGTTATAATCAGAGTGAGGCATCCCAACCTCTGATCGCTAAGCAACATTCTCGTCGATGCTCAACACGTGCTCCATCCATCCTCGCACCAGAACCTGTATACCGTGAACCGGCTCCCACTGAAACGGTTCCAGGTCAATCCTGTAGAGATCCTGGTCAAGCCGTGTACACTGAAACTACTCCATGGTTTGAACAACCTACCGACGAGGAGCTAAACTTGCTTTATGACCAAGCGTTTGGTCAAATACAAGGTCATGAGCCACCAATTCCGGAGACGGATACAAAGTCCCCAACAAATCCTCTTTTGAGCAGTATTCGTCCAACTCAAGAAATAGTGAGTTGGGCGGAAGGGTACGTACGAAACCGACCCGGGCGATGAGATTGTTGAAGAATTTTACCACGAAACCAATTGTCCATCTCAGACCTTGGACGTTGCAATCAAGACTATAGATCGGACGGTCGTGACAGTGACTGTGATATGACATCTCCTGAGTCTTTCTTGGTGAATGGGGTGTTTAAAATTCTGGGTGGAGGCAGCAATCCACTGATGTCTCGGTGGTCGAAGCAACGAATACGTCTCGGTGGTCGATGTGTGCAACGAGGATTGAAAATCTTGGATGTATATTGTAGATTAGTTTTAATGTAATGTTTTTTTTTACTTTTAATGTAATTTTTTTTTTTTTTTTGCAATCAAGACTATAGATCGGACGGTCGTGACAGTGACTGTGATATGAGATCTCCTGAGTCTTTCTTGGTGAATGGGGTGTTTAAAATTCTGGGTGGAGGCAGCAATCCACTGATGTCTCGGTGGTCGAAGCAACGAATACGTCTCGGTGGTCGAAGCAACGAATACGTCTCGGTGGTCGATGTGTGCAACGAGGATTGAAAATCTTGGATGTATATTGTAGATCAGTTTTAATGTAATGTTTTTTTTTTACTTTTAATGTAATTTTTTTAATGAAATGTTTATTTTTCCTTATATATTGTTTGAATTCTAAAAATATACATAATACATATATTTTTTCCTATAAAAATGTTTAGTTTTAATGTAACCGTTTGGTTTTTTTAACGGGCTGGTAAGTTGGTTTTTAATTTAAAATACTACTTTTAACCGTTTGTTTAATATTGATTTGTTATTTTAACCGTTTGTTTAATATTGTCTTATTATTTTAACCTTTTGTTTTAATCCTGCATTAAATTTAATTAAAGCATAAAACATAAAGAAGAAGATAAAAACATAAATTCTTAATTAATATTTAAACATAAAATTAAAATGCATTAAAACAAAGAAAAATAAACTTAAGGTTGGCACAATAATTGTCATGCCTCGATATGGTCGAAAATGTTGTCATATCGAGCCTCATAGTCTACATGAGTGAACTCGATAGCCAACTCGTGATCGAGGTACGAATCCTCCCTCATCGTGCACTCGTAGAGAGTGGTCCACCGATCACACTTAATGTTGAGATCTGCCCACTTCAACTGGATGTTTGCGATGATCCTGTCATTGGTGCCAACATGCTTGTTGAAGTCGCTCAACACGCGGGCCCAGAACACCTCCGGGGGTAGGCCGAGCCCGAGGCCCTCCAGAGTTGTTGTATAGGCGGGTTGTTTGTGGCGTCTTTGTAGCACACTACCAACGCAATCTTTTATTCCTCGGTCCAGCTACTCATCTTTGTGTAGAGTGTGGGTGTTTGTTTTTTTAAACCGTGGTAAAGTGTGAGTTTTAAACCCACGGTTTGATCATCATGGCGGATGTTGATACCCCGCTGGACGATAGCGGGCATCCTGGAGGAGATGGACTTGCATCGAGTATCGTCCAACCACCGGTGTTGGCAGAAAATTTTGAAATCAAATCGAGTATCGTTAATATGATACAAAATGGTGGGTTTTGGGAGCTTTTTCATATAAAAAGTTTAGTAAAAAATCATTTTAAATAAAAAAAATATTCATTTAAAATAAAAAAAATATCATTTTTACATTTTTTTTTCAAAGCTTTTTTATATAAACGAGAAATTCAGTTCGTTTAGTTAAGCATACAAACATTAACAGAGGCCGTGTTCGTTCATTTATGTTCGTGAACGTTCGGTAACGTGTTCGTTTATGTTCGTTTGTGTCCGATACTTCATTTGGGATTTTAACCTTTTATTTTTAATTTAAGTAATTCAAATTTCCTAGTTATTTAATATATATCAGTGTAGCGCATATTAATATTACTTAAACTACTTTGATTAACTGTTATTTTAGGTGGATTGAATGAGGATTTCGACTTTAATATGATAGTTTGTGTTTTTGTGAGATATTATGTGATCAAGATTATGTCAAGTATATTTGAGTAATTGGATATTTTGGGCGGACAATGTTCATGATGAAACTTTTGGAATTTAATATGCTTTAGTTTGTGTTCGGTTTTGTTCATTTACGTCCATTTATGTTTGTTTGTGTTCGCTTTTGTCCGACACCTAAATATAAAAAATTAAGACAAATGAACATGAACACGTTCATTTCCTTAACAAACTAACACGAACAAAACTTCGTTCGATAACTGTTCTGAACAGTTCATGAACACGTTATTTCTATAACAAACGAACACGAACAAAAAATCTCGCTCGGTAAGTGTTCATGAACAGTTACTGAACAGGTTATTTTCTTCACAAACGAACACGGACAAGGCCTTGGTCGTGTTCATTCGGTTTGTTTACAACCCTAAGTTAGAACCTAGGACGTGAACAAATATATTATGTATTTATTTTCTCTCCCGCCCCTGGCTAGCTGTTTGGTGGTTTAATGAAATTGGTGTTTTGTTGGCCGTTCAAACAAAAAATTATTTTCTCTCTCTAGGTATTTCTTTTCTGCACTTGTTGCAAGAAATTTAATCCGTCTTGGGGTCTTTGGGCATTAGCTCCAAAATCAAGAACAAACCCAGAAATGAATCACTACCGATTTCCAAAACCATTAAAAAGCAATACGTTTTTACCTAAATCAACCAAAAACCCATGATATTTTTCTAGTCAAGTTTTGGCTACAAACCAGCGTCGGAGCTGGAACCCATCAAGCCTGACTCTAGTTTTAGTAAACGTCGTTGTTAGCTATGAAAGATAGAATTAGAGAAAATGGAGAGGGAATTCACACAAATCACAACTATCTATTATTGGGATTAATCACCTTATACAGAAGCCTAACTAACTTTCAAACTTCTAACAGTTGACACTTTTGACCCTTATACTTTCCTTTATTACAATTCAGTCCTATAATTACATTTCAATAGTAACAGTCCCTGCCATCTCCTGTACCACCTTTAACACCACTGATTCTGCCCTGCTATTAGCCCTAAAAACATAGATCTCAAGTCGTTGATCGAAGCTGCGTTGTTAAGGAGGCAGCCCTTGCTGCTGACAACTACCACCATCAATTCACTGAGTCCCTTGCATATTACCGTAGCCGAGTGCCTCCGGCGGGTGGGCTAGAAACCAGCACTGCTCATGTCAAAGAGTTTTGTTTTTCAGCGGTGGTGACGAAGACGTAACGTTGGTGGTCATGGACTCATGGTGGTGGGTTGTTGGGAGCAGGTCACAGCAAGAAGAAAAAAATAACAAAAACTTTTGAGAGAATTAAAAGTTGATTAAAGTGTAGGGGTCAAAGTTTAAAAGTTAGGAAAAAGACACAATTTTAAGGACAGTATGGTAATTTGGCTGATGCACCGACCATGCATTTTAAGATTATTTTAGAGTTTTAGATTTTTTTACGCTTCTTTAGGCTAGATGGTTTCTTAAATTTTTTATTTTTTCTTATTAATTTTTAGATTTTTTTGTAGGACCTTGGGTTTATAACATATCTCCTCAAAGATATAACATTGCTTGGGCAAAGTTTAGAAACAATTAATTTTTTAATGCTTGAGCTGATTTGGAACTAGTTGGCTCATGTGAACAATCAAAGTTAGAGGAGACTCAGGGGCTCACTGCCAACCTTTGTGCCAATAATTAAGTGTTAGGGGCTGTTTGGTTGATTAAGTGCTGAATCATTAAGATGATCTGAATAGTTAAGAGTCTCTGAATGGTTAAGAACTGAATCATTCAGCATCCCTTATTAGCTTAATGGTTCAGCACTTAACCATTCCATTCAGATGTTGAAACAAACAGTCTGAATGCTGAATGATTCAGAACTGAATAATTAAGAGGCTACCAAACAGCCCCTTAGGCTATTAAGAGGTCTGGTTAGGTAAGAGGTTTTGAAACAGTAAGAGGCTTGGCTAGACTAGTTGGTGGTGGAGAAGGTGACGGTGGGCTGAGGAGGTGGTGTGTGAGTGGCCAACTGGGGGTTATCAACACAAGTGAATAGATAATTAAAAGGGTAAAACATTCATTTCTTCATTTTAAAACTTAATGGTATGAGGCTTATTAGCTAATTCATAAATGTTTTGTTAGTCAACCAAACACACTTAATGCAGACTGATTCAGAGGTAATCCATTAATGAATTAAGAGATTACCAAACAACCCATTAGAAGGTAGCTCGTTCGTTGACCAACTCAAGTAAATTTCCATCCTTAATTATCTTCGTACATTTGTATTTTAATGTGTGTTATTTGAGGCTTCTACAATTTAATAATGTTATTGTTGAATTGTTTATTGAGACTTGTATAAAATGCATATACAGTAATAAAAATGAAAAGAAAACATATGGACTCGTGAAGACACAAGCTTGGCTGGAGTTGATACAGGCTCGACTCAACTTGCTCGTTCTTAAGATAATGGTTATGAAAAGAAAATCCAAAGCGTTACTGCAACAATCAATAAATCTTCCATCAATGTGCCCTCCAACATCCTCGATTCTTACTTTGAAAATGAACATCTAAACTTGAATACAAACTTAATTATTAATTTGTCATTACTGTAAAAGTAACTTTTTAATACCAACTTAAAATTATAAGCAACTGTCTATGTTTTGTTAAATATTTCTTGATACAGCAAGAACATAATAACATGTTTGGTTAATCTGCCAACCCATGTAATAAACATGTAGTATTTGAGTTTGACATGCTTAACTTGTTTAATAAACGGATGAGCTTGGGTTGTGCTAGAACTTAACCCGTCAAACTATGTAAATTTGAGGATTTCCACTTGAAAGTCCAAACACTCCAGAAACATGAAACGCAAAGTAGGATAAAAGTACTTAAACATGACCATCAGTTTCATCAATATTAAATCAATGCAGATAGTTTATAATTCTATAAGAGAAGACTCACTGAGTACAAGCACATTGCATAACACAGTGAAAAAGTTCATTGCATAATTGTAGAATGAGTCCAATTTCCATGAAAATGGATCTCAGGATGGCTGGTGGCTCTAGGAAGAAGCGTAAGCAACTCTGCGCGCAACCTGTTTTCTTCGTCTTCTCCTATGCCTTTGTGGCAGGTGATTGTTATCGCCTTCAAAGCCTCAGCATTCCCCAACATGTATTTCAGAAATGGTATATCACATTTCCACAACTTATCAATTAAGAACTTGATGGTTGTAAGTTTTGTTACCACACATGATGGTACAAACTTCGGATCAACCCATCTATATTCTCCATGCTTCTGTTTTTAACACAAACAAGATAGAAAATACTCACTATTATATAAGAATAAACTGAAAAGGTTAAAACAAGTTTAAGAAGAAATATCATCAGACCTTGATATACGGGTTAACTGCGTTTTCAATACACAAATGTTTCAAATGGGGAGAACTTTCAAGAAATTGAGGGATTAGTACAGAAGGCCAATAACCCTTTAATTCCAAGTGCTTCATATCCGGAAAGATGGGAAGAGGAAGAGTAAATGACATATTGAAGCGAATAAGGGAACCTACATTTTGAACTGAAAGTGATCTAACTCCTTTTATTCCCTTTAGAAGCTCAAACCAAAGATGATCAGATCTTATTTCACAAAATGTAAAACAAGCCTCAACCAGAGATGACACGTCTTCCACTACGAAAGTGGACGACAAATCTCCACCAACAAATAGATATTCAAGCTTAGGCAGCTTTAAAATAACTTTGTTGATATGTGTTCCACAGCTTGCAAACGTTAGTTTAAATCGTTTCAAAGTTGGGATATTGAACACATAATCTTTTTCACCCTCGAACCATCTCATTTCCAAATATAAATTTTCAAGTATTGGGCAGCCACTGATGAGTTTATAGGCGTTGACAAAACGACTATCACGAACAGTGATGTCCAGAGTTTTGAGACAAGGAAGATTAATCTCACATTTAAGCTCCCAAACATAATTATTATAATAATCATAGGCACAACAATCTAATCTTAATTTTGTGAGAGTTTTGCAAGTGAAGATGCTTGGAGGCAACCAATGCTGGTGAACCCGTAAATCAAGCTCACTAATCTTTAACCTGACTAACTCATCAATCCAATTTGAAACACTTAATTGTGGAGCAGAATAGCCTAATCGAAACAATTTGACTTGAGATGGTGTGCAAAACTTCAGTACCCGATCCACAAAATTAGTCAAGTTATCTAGCTTATCCGTATGGTAAATATCTCCCAAGTCAAGATTTGTGACAGACATACAAATGTACCTCCATCGTTTGGATAAAACGCTAGTTCGTACAGCAAATTTGGTAGGCATTAGAGAGAGTATGTGTGAAAGAATATCATCGGGCAACATGCTAAGCCTGTCGTCTACATCCCCACTTATGGAACTCATTGTTTAGCTTCTTAATATACTTACTTCCTACAAATTCATGCCCAAAATCATCTCAAAGCTCATCTTTAGAAATCGAGAAACATATATAAAACTCTCAGCAAAGATGAAAACATACCTGATTAATCGAATTGAAGCATGCAAAGAAAAGATATTAGGGTTTGGGATTTGAAGGTAGAATGCAAGAATCGCTACAGTAATTAATTAATATACGTATATTTACATTCGAACTCATCAAATCAATCCATTATGGTAAGCCTAATGAAGCTCCCCAAGCCCAAAGCCCAATATATCCATCATGTAGACACTTGTTAGTTGTTACGTATTCAAGAAAATATTTTTTTTTTTGGAAAGATGATGATACCTCCACAAATTTAAAAGTTAAAAGTAGGAAAAATACAAAATTATGGGTTAATATTAGCCCACTAAAAGTAAAAAATCCCAAAAGAAATCAAGGGCCTTACAAGGTGGTAATAAGACATCAAGACCCTGCCACGAATTACCCTAAACCCCACACTAGGTTCATTTCTCAACCTGTGATCAAAGGTGCAAAAATAAAAATTGGTTTCAGATCCATACCCGGCTCCGGCCAAAACCTTGAAAAAAACTTCTTTAAAAACCAATCTCATACCCGACCGGGTTCCTTATGTACTTAGTTATTGACTCTCATTTATTAGACCTGGAATTGGTTCTAATCCAGAACCGTTTTGGAAAAAAAAAAACTACTTATGCGCCTCTACTTGTGACCTCCTACGACCCAACTGAGAGCCCAATACAACCTACCCACAGTCATTCTATCTATAATATGCCTGTTATACCGGAAAATGCAACACATCAACATGTAAGACCCCACCTCTTGTGGTGTGGTGGTAAAGGTATTGGGGTTGTAAAGGGGAGGTTGAGAGTTCAAACCTCATATGAGGCAAAAAAGTTGTAATAAAAAAAAGTGTAAAAATGAGGGAGAAAATATGCCTTCAAAAAAATAAAAATAAATAAATAAATACAATCGTAATGCCTATACCAAACTTATTCAAGAGGCTTTCCATCCAATTAATCGATTTTATTTCACCAAAGCGCCCCAGCTCCATGCCTCGAAAAGATTTAGTTTAAGAATCATAACTGATTTAAAACCCACAAACTCCAATTGCGGTTATTGTGTTCACTACTTTTAGTTTCAACCACCACATACTCTCATTCATCCTTAATTAAGCAATAGCAACTTAAATCTTTTCGACTGTAGTTAACTTTTGATTGCGCTTGGCGCTTCTCTTTTGATAGTTATCGACTCAAGCCCACATTATTATGATCCGAATCCAGTACCAATACCAATACCAATACCACTCTTCTATCACTTTGACCATATTCCTTCTTCAAATACTTTTACTCTTGGCTTTATTATGCAACTTCGTGTTTTTATTAGTTGACTTTTCACTTTGTTGACTATATACTATGGTTGACTTCAACGATTTTTTTACATTTGATTGCAGTTTACTGTTGACAAATTTAAATTTTTTAACAGTTCTATGATAAGCCTACTGGCTACCACATATCATAACCTCTCCAATCTTCAATATGCCACTTTTGTTAAATACACACGAACATCAGAAATTCGCCTTTTATACTCACATTCAAAGTCCAAATTTTATTTTGTTGACCACTGTCGCGTATCTTCATATACATGAACATGTTGACTTCTGGTTACCTTAGTTGACTGTTGTTGACCAGCATTTTATACTTGAGATAGCAATATAGAAAATTTCAAGTTCTACTGTTCTAGTATCATTTTTAACCTAGATGGAAGAATAATTACTAAAATTTAGATACAAGCATTATCTTTTTAGTATTTACACATTTTATTTTAAAACGATTTAGAGTACGTTAAAGCAACTGTAAAAAGATGTATTATCGTTGACTGGCTCAAGTAAATTTCCATCCTTAATTTTCTTCATAGTTAGTAATTTTAATATGTGTTATTTGAGACTTCTACAATTTGTTGTTATTGTTAAATTGTTATTGAGACTTGTATAAAATACATGTAAAATCTTAAAAAAATAAAAAAGAATACATGTGAGCTCATGAAACCAGGAGCTAGGCTCGAGTTGAATGCTCGGCTCAAATTGTTATGACACGAGTTCAAATTAATGCTTTCTCGATTCAACTTGCTTGCTGAGCATCCTTAAGATATAATCCCCAGTTTTACTACAATTATCAATGAGTCTCCTGTCTCCCCTTTAAATTTAAAGTATTTAATGACCTAACATGTGACCAGATATGACATTAATTCTTATGTATTATCAAATGACTTATTTGTCATGACTATAAAAGTAACTCTTTAGTACAAACACGAAACTAAAAGCAAGTGTCTATGTTTTATTTAGATAAACATTTCTTAATAATCATGTGTTGATTAAACTGCTAATTTACATGAAAATGGATCTCAGGATGGCTGGTAGCTCTAGGAAGAAGCTTAAGCAACTCTACGTGCAACCTCTTTTCTTCGTCTTCTCCTATGCCAATGTGGATGGTGAGTGTTATCGTCTTCAAAGCCTCAGCATTCCGCAACATGTATTTCAGAAATGGTATATCACATTTCCACGACTTATCAATTAAGAACTTGATGGTTGTAAGTTTTGTTACCACACATGCCGGTACAAACTTCGGTTCAACCCATCCATATTCTCCATGATTCTGTTTTTTAACACAAATAAAGATAGAAAAAACTCAATATAAGGATAAACTGAAAAGGTTAAAACAAGTTAAGAAGAAATATCAACAGACCTTGAAATACGGGTCAGCTATGGATTCGAAACACAAATGTTTCAACTGGGGAGAGCTTTCAAGAAATTGAGGGACTAGTCCAACATGCCAAAAACCTTTCAATTCCAAGTGCGTCATATTCTTGTTCCACCTTAAGGACCTGTTCCTCAGTCGATCCTTTTGACAGCTTTTGTTCATGAACCAGTAGAGAACTTTGCAGCTCATCTACTGTCATATCATCAATGTTCTTTGACTCTTCAATTGTACATAAAACAAAATTGTAATTCTCAGTAAGAGTCCTTAGTACCTTCTCAACTATCTTCACATCAGTCATGTCGTCTCCACAGTTCCTCATATCATTGGCCACCACCATCACTCTTCCAAGATAGTCAGTTACACCTTCTCCTGTCTTCATTTCCAGAGTCTCAAAGATCCTTCTTAATCTTTGCAATTGTGCTCGTTTGACTCTAGCAGTTCCTTGATACTTATTCTTCATAGCATCCCACGCCTGCTTGGAAGTTTCCTTCTTGGTGATGGTCTTCAGAATGGACTTGTCTATTGACTGAAACAAGTAGTTAAGCACTTTTAGATCCTTCAATTTGTTTTCATCATAGTTCTTTCTCTGAGTTGCTGTAGCTTGCTCTCCTGGCTGAATCTCTGGGTACCCGGTCTCTACCACACTCCAACATTCCTTGGATTTGATAAGATTCTTCATGACCATACTCCAGTGGTCATAGTTGTTAGACATAACATATAATTCTTATTTCCACACATTATATCTATTATATCCTAAGTATATGTTACATATTAGTATATCCTAAGTTTGTCAAGAGTCATGTATGTTAGTTATATAACCGGTATGTCGGTTAAAGGGTCAAGGGGACACACCCCTTCATATGTATAAATACCCTAACATTTGTCATTTGAATATATAAGTATTGATTTCTAAATTCCTTATTCTCTCTCAAATCTTTCCCTCAATCCCGATCCTGCGAACCCTTCATTTGGCATCAGAGCACACGTTATCAAATTGTTCCATCATTCAATCGTTTACAGAAGAACACGAATAGAACAATCATCACGAATTCGATACTCTGTTTTTCCTCCGATTAACAGAGGCCGACGCAGAAGTGATTACACGTTGGAACAATCATACATAAGCCATATCAGGATCAATAGAAGATCAATACACTAAAGATACAACCGTTCGAAGAAGAAGATAACAACCGGTCAGATTTTCCGGCGAATCTTCATCTTCTCCGGCGAGACACCGGACCAAAGAATTTATTGTTTAAACGCAATACAACGGTTATATCTATCCCTGCCTATTAGGAAGTATCATAATCGAATACAAAATACTTTAATCCAAATCAGAAAAATCAAATTTTTTTTCAGACTCTGTTTTTTCTCGAAGAATCTGTTTCCCGCCAAATTTTTTATAAACAAAAACAAGTTCTTTTTCACTTTGAAACTGATATCCGAACACCCCTGACACGAAAACAGATTCGATTTTACAAAACTTTGTCAAAATTACCGAAGTTTATTAAGAATTTGAAGTTTTTTTTCCCCGGGTTCGAACCGGATTTTTTTTGAAACCTTTTGTATTCGATTATCATCAAGAACAAGTTATTAGAACTTGTTAAAGGAATCCGATATCATTAGAACTTTAATCGGATCATACAAACAAAGAATAGAAGTGTTGTTTGTCTTGGCAGAGGGTATTCACGAAGAAGAAGTGAATTGGTTGACTTTCTGAAAGTCAACATATAAAAGAAAAATAATATTATATTAGAGGGATTATTATAGTAAGTTGTAATCAGTGAAAGTTCGGGTTTCTGTTCACTGATCCGTAGACAACTTTTTTGAAGTCAGAAAAATTAGTAAAAACAAAGTGAGTTTGTTTATCTAGAAGGGTGTTTTATAGATTGAGTGTTATTAGAAGAACACTAATCAAAATTATTGGAGGATTATTAAGTCAAAAAGGATTGACTTTAGAAAATTAGTTGGAGGAACATCATTGATACACAAGAATATTATAACGAAGTTCTAGATACTTTGTTAAGGCGCCTACGAAATATCGAAGACCTTTGTTACCAAATAATATTTTAGTATATCGATTTAAGTTTGACGATTTGTTGAACAAAGTTCCTAAAGAAGCGTGGGTAGTCCATAATTAGATTTGGACAATAGGGAAGAAAAAGAATAAAAGTCCGCAGAAAACTCCCATTAAACCCAAAATGTCGAAAGAAACGACACCGAAAGAGACAGTCACGAAGGAGACTCTCACTTTCAGCCTCCAAACACCGATGTTGACATCTACAAATTACACGATTTGGGCTGTTCGTGTAAAGGCAATATTGAGTGCCAACGGCCTTTGGGAAGTAGTGGAACCCACAGAAGGCACGTCGACAGTAGATGCAAAGAAGGATAGGACAGCGATTGCCTATCTCTTCCAGGCAATTCCAGAAGATATGGTGATGCAAGTGGCGTCACATAATACAGCGAAAGAAATTTGGGATGCATTAAAGACAAGATTTATTGGAATTGACCGAGTCCAGAAAGCAAGACTTCAATCATTACGCACAGAATTTGAAATGATAACAATGAGAGAGACAGAGACCATAGACCAGTTTGCTGGTAGATTAAGTGCGATTAATACAAAGTCAAAAACCCTAGGAACGAAAATTGAAGAGTCAGTCTTGGTACGAAAATTGCTGGACTCCGTACCAGAAAGGTTCCTACAGATTATTGCGTCCATAGAGCAGTATTCAGATATAGATTCCATGACGTTAGATGAAGCGCTTGGAAGACTTAAAGCTTACGAAGAACGTCTCAAGTCAAGAGATGAAAAGAAATATGGACCCGCAAGTCAAGAGAAGCTGTTATTTACAAGGCAAGATAGAAGGCCTTTCAGCAACAACAACAAGAACTACAATCAGAATCGAGGTAGACAGAACTTTAGGAAGTTCAATAAGAGTCAAAGATTTGAGAAGAAGAACTTTGACAGAAATGGCCATCAAGATCACAAAGGTGATAGAAATCCCACTAAGAATCGTCATGACGACAGTAGTTACAAGCCCAAAAGAGATGGCAGCAGTATAAGATGTTACAACTGCAATGAATTAGGACATATAGCTCCCAAGTGTCCTAAACCTCGAAATAAGCAAGAAGAATCTCACCTAGTAATGGAAGAAGAGGATCCCACATTACTTATGACAGTTGGTGAAGAAAGAAGTATAGTTCTTGAAGAAAAGAAGATAATACCAGAACGCTATCGCAATGAAGAAGATGTAAACGAAGTATGGTATTTAGACAATGGTGCAAGCAATCATATGACAGGAAGACGCTCCTATTTCACAGAATTAGACGAAAAGATAGCAGGAAGCGTAAAATTTGGAGATGGATCGTGTGTTAACATCAAAGGTAAAGGCTCAATAGTATTGGAATGCAACAATGGAGAACAAAGATTAGTCACAGAAGTATACTACATTCCAACACTCAAAAGCAACATCTTAAGCCTCGGGCAAGTCACAGAATCTGGTTGCAAAGTAATTATGGAGAATGAACACCTATGGATTTATGACGCCCACAATAACCTATTGATGAAAGTCCCAAAAGCAAAGAATAGACTCTACAAGGTAAAGCTCAGAATAACTAGTCCAATTTGCTTACAAGCTAAAATAGATACACCTGCATGGCTATGGCATGCACGTATGGGACACGTGAATTTTGATTCACTAAGACAATTAAGCACAAAAGGAATGGCACATGGACTGCCAAAGATCCAACACCCATCTCAAGTATGTGATGCATGTATTACGGGAAAGCAAAGCAGACTTCCATTTCCCTCTCAAGCAAGTTTTAGAGCTACAAGACCTCTAGAACTCGTACATGCAGACTTATGTGGACCGATCACACCCACATCATTAGCAGGCAACAACTATTTCTTCCTGATAGTTGACGATTATTCAAGATTTATGTGGATCTACATGCTCAAGTCAAAAGATCAAGTTTATGAAAATTTCAAGAAGTTTCTAAGCAAAGCTCAGACAGAGACAAATCACAAGCTCAAAAGATTAAGAACGGATCGTGGAGGAGAGTTTACTTCTAAAGCTCTTACCGCATATTGTGAGGATAAAGGAATCCTTAGACAGCTTACAGCACCATACACACCTCAGCAGAATGGTGTAGTAGAAAGAAAGAACCGTTCAATAATGAGTATGACCAGAAGCATGTTAAAGGCTATGAATGTACCACAGAACTTATGGGCAGAAGCAACAAGACAAGCTATTTATATCCAGAATCGGTTACCTACCAAAGCACTTAAGGGTATGACACCCTACGAAGCAGTAAAAGGCAAAGCACCCAATATCAAGCACATTAGAGTATTTGGATGCATAGCATACGCTAAGGTAACAACGCCCTACTTAAAGAAGTTAGAAGATAGAAGTAAGAAAATGGTACATCTAGGAAATGAAAATGGTTCCAAAGCCTATAGATTATATGATCCCATGGAAGAAAAGATACACATTAGTAGAGATGTCCAATTCATAGAAAACGAACCATGGGATTGGAACAACAATTATTTGAAAGAAGGAAGCAATGACGAACCATCTTGGACAAGATTCGAAGTTAATGGAGATGACGAAAGTGAAGCTGTACAAGAGCAAAATAATGAGGACAATGAAGACAGTGAAAGTGACAACGAATTCTTCAGTAGTCCTATCACAGCTACACGAACTCCAATAACAATTCAAGAAACGCCGACAAGTGATCCAATAGCTGAAACAAGCACTCAAGAGTTAGAAGACTCACCAGGCTCCCAACATAGACCAGTACGAGCCCTCAGATCACTTAACGACATCTATGCAGCCACACAACCTCTTAGACCAGAAGAATATGAACATCTGTACTTAGCTTACGATGAAGAACCTGCAAATTATAAAGAAGCAGCAGATTACCCACAATGGATAGACGCAATGCAAAGCGAAATAGACTCAATAGAAAAGAACAACACTTGGACACTGACTACACTCCCCTCAAGTCAGAAACCAATAGGTCTAAAATGGGTATTTAAGGTCAAGAGAGACGCAAGTGGACAGATCACCAAACATAAGGCCAGATTAGTAGCAAAAGGATACGTACAACAAGAAGGTATAGACTATAATGAAGTATTCGCACCCGTTGCAAGAATGGAAACAATCAGGCTACTATTAGCATTGGCAGCACAGAAAGGATGGCAAGTACATCACTTAGATTTTCACCAAAGGAAGATGTCTACGTTTCACAACCAGATGGATTCATAAAGAAAGGAAAAGAAAATCTAGTCTACAAGCTAAAGAAAGCTCTATATGGTTTGAAGCAAGCACCAAGAGCATGGAACATAAGGCTGAACAACATCCTAAAAGAAATTGGATTTAAAAGATGTCCACAAGAGCAAGCAGTATACAAGAGAACTTCAAAGGAGTCAACGATAATTATAGGAGTTTATGTCGATGACATAATAGTGACAGGAAGTTCAATCAAGGACATATCAAGCTTCAAGAAAGAAATGCAAGGCAAGTTTGAAATGAGTGACTTAGGACCACTCACTTACTATCTAGGGATAGAAGTACGTCAAACACAAGGAAAGATACAATTGAAGCAATCAGCCTACGCAAAGAAAGTCATCAAAGAAGCCAGACTAGAAGACTGCAATCCAACAAAATATGCAATGGAATCAGGTCTAAAGCTCACTAAAGAAGATGAAAGTGAACCAGTCAACGAAACAGAATATAGAAAGCTAATTGGAAGCTTAAGGTATCTTACACATACCAGACCAGATATCACTTACGCAGTTGGATACATTAGTAGATTCATGGAGAAACCAAAGACAACTCACATGAAGGCAGTCAAACACCTGATAAGATACATCAAAGGCACGTTGAATTATGGAATTCAATACAGCAGAAGCAAAGAAGCAGAAATCACTGGATACAGCGACAGCAGTTATGGAGATCAAGACGATGGAAAAGGAACAACAGGAACAATATTTTGTTACAAAGATTCACCTATCACATGGACAAGTCAGAAACAAAGTACAGTAGCACTATCATCATGCGAAGCAGAATTTATGGCAGCTACATCAGCAGCATGTCAAGCAATATGGCTACAAGGAGTACTCAGCGAACTCACAGGTGAACAACCAAAGAAGATCACACTACTAGTAGACAACAAGTCAGCAATACAACTTATGAAGAATCCAGTATTTCTTTCATGGAAGATCAAAGCACATCAACATAAGGTATCACTTTATCAGAGAATGCATAGAGAACGAGCAGATACAAGTTGATCACATCAGTGGAGAGATGCAGAAAGCGGATATACTCACCAAGGCACTACCAAGAATAAAATTTCTCGAGATGCGACGTCTCATAGGAGTTGAAGACCTTGGGGAAATCAAGAATTAAGGGGGAGAATGTTAGACATAACATATAATTCTTATTTCCACACATTATATCTATTATATCCTAAGTATATGTTACATATTAGTATATCCTAAGTTTGTCAAGAGTCATGTATGTTAGTTATATAACCGGTATGTCGGTTAAAGGGTCAAGGGGACACACCCCTTCATATGTATAAATACCCTAACATTTGTCATTTGAATATATAAGTATTGATTTCTAAATTCCTTATTCTCTCTCAAATCTTTCCCTCAATCCCGATCCTGCGAACCCTTCAATAGTCACCATCAAACTTTGGTACATGGGTTGCCTGGAAATTGCTTGACTCCTCCGTCATCTTGAACAGCAGCTCTTTTTTCTCTCAAAACACTCTAACAGATCTCACTCAGCTCTCTAATGGACCTCACAATTGTGCTCTGATACCACTTGTAGTGACAAGTGAATATAGTAACACAATAAACTTTACTGAATTCGATACTTTCATTGATAAACTTCAAGGCATTATATAGCCAGAAACTACAACGGTCACAAACTGATTACAACTAGAAAACAGGAAATAACACAAAATAAGGAAGACTCAACAAACCTTAGACTTAGCCCACTACTAACCGTTAACAGCCTAAAGACTCGGCCTTTATTCGAACTACTTAACATAACAAGAAAATAAAACATTTATTTGATGACCATGCATGCTCATTCTCATTTTCCACGTAGGCCATGCATGGATATTTTCCACGTAGATCCAATAACTTCCGCAATCTCAGATTGCGGAAGTCCCATTTTCCTAAATTCGGCTCTGACACCTACCAAAGGCACAAAAGTTTGGAAAATATCTACCATTTTATCAAAAAACTCTATACATGAACATGTTGACTTCTGGTTACCTTAGTTGACTGTTGTTGACCATCATTTTATACTTGAGATAGCAATATAGAAAATTTGTTCTAGTATCATTTTTAACCTAGATGGAAGAATAATTACTAAAATTTAGATACAAGCATTATCTTTTTAGTATTTACACATTTTATTTTAAAACGATTTAGAGTACGTTAAAGCAACTGTAAAAAGATGTATTATCGTTGACTGGCTCAAGTAAATTTCCATCCTTAATTTTCTTCATAGTTAGTAATTTTAATATGTGTTATTTGAGACTTCTGCAATTTGTTGTTATTGTTAAATTGTTATTGAGACTTGTATAAAATACATGTTAAATCTTAAAAAAATACAAAAGAATACATGTGAGCTCATGAAGCCAGGAGCTAGGCTTGAGTTGAATGCTCGGCTCAAATTGTTATGACACGAGTTCAAATTGATGCTTGCTCGACTCAACTTGCTTGCTGAGCATACTTAAGATATAATCCAAAGTTTTACTACAATTATCAATGAGTCTCCTGTCTCCCCTTTAAATTTAAAGTATTTAATGACCTAACATGTGACCAGATATGACATTAATTCTTATGTATTATCAAATGACTTATTTGTCATGACTATAAAAGTAACTCTTTAGTACAAACACGAAACTAAAAGCAAGTGTCTATGTTTTATTTAGATAAACATTTCTTAACAATCATGTGTTGATTAAACTGCTAATTTACATGAAAATGGATCTCAGGATGGCTGGTAGCTCTAGGAAGAAGCTTAAGCAACTCTACGTGCAACCTCTTGTCTTCGTCTTCTCCTATGCCAATGTGGATGGTGAGTGTTATCGTCTTCAAAGCCTCAGCATTCCGCAACATGTATTTCAGAAATGGTATATCACATTTCCACGACTTATCAATTAAGAACTTGATGGTTGTAAGTTTTGTTACCACACATGCCGGTACAAACTTCGGTTCAACCCATCCATATTCTCCATGATTCTGTTTTTTAACACAAATAAAGATAGAAAAAACTCAATATAAGGATAAACTGAAAAGGTTAAAACAAGTTAAGAAGAAATATCAACAGACCTTGAAATACGGGTCAGCTATGGATTCGAAACACAAATGTTTCAACTGGGGAGAGCTTTCAAGAAATTGAGGGACTAGTCCAACATGCCAAAAACCTTTCAATTCCAAGTGCGTCATATTTGGAAAGATGGCTTGAATGAATGGGATCTTGAAGTGACTACGAGCTAGATTTTGAACTGAAAGTGATTTAACTCCTTTTACCCCCCTTAGAAGCTCAACCCAAAGATGATACAATCTTATTTCACAAATTGTAAAACAAGCCTCAACCAGAGATGACACGTCTTCCACTACGAAAGTGGACGAAAAATCTCCACCAACAAATAGATATTCAAGCTTAGGCAGGTTTAAAATAACTTTGTTGATACGTGTTGCCCATCTAGCCAACGTTAGTTTAAATCGTTTCAAAGTTGGGATATTGAACACATAATCTTTTTCGCGCTTATGCTGTTTCACTTCCAAATATAAAATTTCAAGCATTGGGCAGCCACTGATAAGTTTAGAGGCGTTGACAAAATGATGATCACAAACAGCGATGTCAAGAGTTTTAAGACAATGAAGATTAATCTTACACTTAAACTCCCAAACATTATTATAATAATCATAGGCACTACAATCTAATCTTAATTTTGTGAGAGTTTTGCAACTGAACATGCTTGGAGGCAACTGATACTGGTGAACCCGTAAATCAAGCTCACTAATCTTTAACCTGACTAACTCATCAATCCAATTTGAAACACTTAATTGTGGAGCACAATATGCAGGCAAGCGTAATCGAAACAATTTGACTTGAGATGGTGTGCAAAACTTCAGTACCCGATCCACAAAATTAGTCAAGTTATCTAGCTTATCCGTATGGTAAATATCTCCCAAGTCAAGATTCGTGACAAACATCCAAATGTACCTCCATCGTTTGGATAAAACGCTAGTTCGTACAGCAAATTTGGTAGGCATCAGAGAGAGTATGTGTGAAAGAATATCATCGGGCAACATGCTAAGCCTGTCGTCTACATCCTCACTTATGGAACTCATTGTTTAGCTTCTTAATACACTTGCTACCTACAAATTCAAGCCCAAAATCATCTCAAAACTCAGAATCATTTGCATTTATGGGTGTTTTATTGGTTTTGAAATTATAATTGGGTGGCTTAATGAGTTATTTGTGAAAATGGTAATGCCTCTAAATGAAAGGGAGGCATCACCCCTATCAACCTATCCTCGTACAAGCTCCCTGAAAAGTGTAAGAGTATGTTCCTAGATGCCGCTAATTGAGAATGAGGCATTGTTGATGCCGCTAATTGAGAATGAGGCATTGTTGATGCCTCTAAATGAAAGGGAGGGATCATGTTGATGCCTCTAAATGAAAGGGAGGGATCATTTTAATGCTCTAAATGAAAGGGAGGGATCATATTGATGCTTTTTTTATACGCCCTTGTCTCTTTTTCAAGTTGGAATTGGTGGTCTCGGAAATTGAAGGTGGTGGCTTCATCAAAGCCGCTAATTTTTTTGGCGGCAAACTTAATAGCACTGGCATAGTTACCTAGAAACCCTTGTTCAACAAATCGATGAACTTAAAGATTGGGCCAAATGGGTTTGAATTTGAATGCGGTCCTGAGTTTAAGGATTGGGAGAATGTCGAGGGAGAATATTGGAATTGGTAGATTGTATAGTTTGACTAGAATGAAAAAATTGTTGTAAATAAATTTGTATTATTCGTTTTAAATAAATTTATGATTATTACATTTATTCACTATTATTAAACATTAAACATTAAAGATTATTCGTTTTAAATAAATTTAGTATTATTAAGTAATGTAATAATCATGAATTATTTATTAATAATAGTAGTAGTATTAACATTAACAGTACGATAATAATAACGCTGCCATTACTAAATAAAACTCGAACAGAAATTGATTAGTCACCCAACGCATCCATGATAGCAAAGGGTGATTGATGATAAAGATACTGGAAACTAAACAACATAAAAAAGAAGACATTCATGGTACGACTGAATGTATAAAAAAAAAGCATCAATATGATCCCTCTCTTTCATTTACTTATGGTCGAACAAAATGTATAAAAAAGCATCAATATGATCCCTCCCTTTCATTTAGAGGCATTAAAATGATCCCTCCCTTTCATTTAGAGGCATCAACATGATCCCTCCCTTTCATTTAGAGGCATCAACAATGCCTCATTCTCAATTAGCGGCATCAACAATGCCTCATTCTCAATTAGCGGCATCTAGGAACATACTCTTACACTTTTCAGGGAGCTTGTACGAGGATAGGTTGATAGGGGTGATGCCTCCCTTTCATTTAGAGGCATTACCATTTTCACAAATAACTCATTAAGCCACCCAATTATAATTTCAAAACCAATAAAACACCCATAAATGCAAATGATTCATTCCAAAACTCATCTTTAGAAATCGATGAGTATCGTTATGTGTTTATAAGGGATACCCAACTTGGCTAACAAGAAACATATATAAAACTCTCAGCAAAGATGAAAACGTACCTGATTAATCGATCGAATTGCTGCATGCAGAGAAAAGATATTAGGGTTAATTGGGAATATTTGAAGGTAAAATATATTATGGTGAGCCTAATGAAGCTCCCCAAGCCCAAAGCCCAATATATCCATCATGTAGATTTTTACGTATTCAAGAAAATATATTTGCCAAAATTAATTAAAGAGACATGTTATTTACACAACAAAAAAAGTTAGGTTTTTACAACCCTCTACGAGGGTTCTACAACACGTAGAGGGTGTCACTGCAATAAATGAGGGTTGCCTCTACGGGTCACATAGGCCTCTACGGCCCGTAGAGATGGGTTGATGGAGTTCATTTAAACCCTAGACGACCCGTAAGGGGCTCTACGTCCCGTAGGTACATACGAGGTACGAGGACAATCAATGAACAGACTGACTTGCAGTGTGTCAGTTTGAAAAACAACCCATCTACGGCCGTAGATACCTCTACGGGCAAAGGTAACAAAAAAAATAACATTTTATAGTAATAAAAAAATAACATTTTATACAAATAACCAAAATTTGGCAATCAAATTAACACATATAACATAACAACAATTTATAAAAAAAAAACACGTTTATCGAGACGACTTTAGTAAAAACAACACGTTTTCTAATTATAGTTAAATAGAAAACAACATTTTAAAAAAAAATTACATAAAAATAAAAAATTGCATATATTTATATTTTTTTAATAAAGTAACATTACACATCTTACACACCCATCTAACCCCATCCATCCCACCCAAATTGGAGTTCAAATTAATCAGACCTTAAATACGGCCCGTAGAGACCTTTACGGGCCGTAGAGGAGATCACAATCATTGGTAGTCAGGACTGAATCTCGAACCTCGTTTTCATGTTTATCTACGGGCCGTAAAGGCCTCTACAGCTAGTAGATGGGTCAAAAGTTGTTCTCTATGGCCCGTAGGGGTCCTTACGGGCCGTATAGGGTTGTGTGAATAAAATGCACCATTGTGTGAATAACCGGAGCCTAAATAAATTAGTTCTTCGTTCTTTGACTGTTGCTGACTTTCTTGCATTGCCAAAATTAAGGGAAAATCACACAGATATACATTTTACCTATCACAAAAAGATAGAATAAACATAGTTGGGTCTAAACAATAAGGACTTCATACTTAAGAGGCTAATGATTGACTCTTTGATTGAACCAATTAAATAATAACACGTGGTAGATCCTTTGATACTAGCCGCTTCCGGCTAACGTCTAAAATCTCTAAGCTTTAGATGGAATCTCTAAACGTCTAAAGGCCTCAAATCTCTAAGCGTTAGGTGCAATATCTAAACTTCTAAAATCTCTGACCCACAGACGCCAACTCCACTTTAGAAGCGAACTATTAATTTTAGGGTCCAAGTCATGTTTCCTAGTGGCTAACATGAATAAATGCGTCTGATGGGAAAGTGTATGCGACTAAAAAAGGGGTGACATTTTGTCTAGGCATCTAAGACGTCTAAACAGGAGGTGACTTTTTGTCTATTGAGTCATGCGTCTAAACATTAGCCACGTAATTATGAAGTCCCTATTGTTTAGATGCCAACTATGTTCATTCTTGCTTTTTGTGCCGGTCAAAAGTCTATTTTCGTTATTTTCCCCAAATTAAATATACTTCTTGCAAATCTACTACAACCTCAGGGCCTAATAGGTTTACTTTTATATTCATCAAAAATTTTGGGAAAAATCACGATTTTAGCCCGTTGACCGATCGAGCTACCAGAATAGACTGTTTCCATCTCTTTGGAGAGACGGTACACGGCTCCTACGACGTCTGAAACGTCTCCCGAGAGGCTTTTGGTTACATCCAATAAAAGACCACCACGTGTCCCGAAAACGTCTCCGGCGGGCCCTTGAAACGTCTGAAACGTCTCCGGAGATGTGTCAGTGCCGCCAAGAAAAGTTTTCTCCGGAGCAGTCTTCGGCTCGGCTGAGCCGTCCTCAGGCGTCTCCAGCTGTCTATGAAGGACAAATCTTTGTTTTTTCAATTTTTGTACTCAATTTATTGGTATAAATAGGATGGTTTGTGTTGATAAAAAATCAACCACATTTATCTTTCAGCCCTTATCTTTCCCCTTTAATTTCCTCTAATCAAATACAACAATCAACAACCAAGCCCAGTAAATCCCATAAATAGCAAAGCTATTTGTAGGGTCTATGGAGGGTGGGATGTAGGCAAGCCTTACCTCTACCTCTAGGGGTAGAGAGACTGCTTCTAGAGAGACCCTCGGCTCAATATATATATATATATATCATCATAGAACAATAGATACATTGCATTGAGAGAATATACAGTTATACCACCATAGACAACCTATAAACAAACATACAGGAGGACACACAAATGTAAAATCCTCCTAACATGAAACGACAATTAAGACCCTACAATACCACCATAAACACCTTATAAACAAACATACATGAAGACAAACAAATGTAAAAACCACATAACATGTAAGGACCGTTAAGACCCTACGTTACACCTAAAATGCGTTTTCACATATCCTAGTAGTCCTTTACCTTAATCCTATGCCTCCATAAACCCCTATCATGGACCATGCCCTCAGAGAGGTGCATCCCTAGTAAATCTTGTTTAACCCGCTCGTCCCAAGTCAATTTTGGCCTGCCTCTACTCCTCCTTCCTTCCACAGTGAGACCTTCTACCACTCTAACTGGCTCAGTCGACTGTCTCCTCTTTACATGTCCAAACCATCTCAACCTCCCCTCCTTTATCTTATCCGATATACTAGCTTCCCCCAATCTATCTCTAAAAACCTCATTTCTTATCTTGTCTAACCGTGTGTATCCGCACATCCACCTCAACATCCTCATCTCAGCTACCTCCATCTTCCGTGTTTGCATTTTTTTATTGCCCAACACTCAGAGCCATATAACATAGCCGGTCTAATCGCTACCCTATAGAACTTCCCCTTTAAATTAGTTGGAAACCTTTTGTCGCACAAACCCCCAGTAGCCGCTCTCCACCTACACCATCCCACCTGTATGCGGTGGGCTACATCACTATCTAACTCTCCATCTCTTTGAACAAACGATCCTAGATACTTAAACTTAGTTACTTGTGGAACCACTTGCCCTTCAATGAAAAAACATACCTTTATTCGACATGTTTTTGAGCTTCAGAAGAAAACCGAAGTATTTTTTCGGTTAATATCATGCCACTTTTTAAACCTAAGCCTTTGGGATTAAAGTTATCCCCTTCAAGTCCCCATCCTTTTCCTCTCACATTTTCTGTTTCCTTCCCTCCCCCATCATGGCCACCATTCCAATTTTTCTGGAAGTTCCACTCCTCCATCGCCATAACCATCCGAGCTTGTCACCTTCCAAATTTTTTTGAAGTTGCATGTTTAATGTGGAGAAAATTGAACGATATTTTTAAAGCTGGATGTTTAAAGATGTTGGTTTATATTTTTAATTTTTTATGAAGTTTGTGTGTATCTTATTTTTGTTGTAAGTTTTAATAATCTATGTTACCTTATTAAGGAGGAGAGATGGCTACAAAGGTAATTTTACCCTTTTTTTAAGATGGCATACAAAGGGTCACAAGTGTAATCCTCTATTTTTATCCCTTTTCTTCCCTTTATGCCCCTATGTACAACTTTTAATACCAATTATACAAATAACTAATGCAAGTTATTCTAGATGATTGTTTTGCAACTGAACATTCATTCAAGCCTTTAATATAGTTGTTTCTTCGGTGTCAATATTCAATATGCTACCTCTTTGGTGTCATGTGCTGAGTTTTTTATTCACATTTGATTCTTTATATCGATTTCAAGATTCTTGTTATTATTTTCTTATTCACATGCTTGAAAAAAATAACTGATCTTTATATTGATTACAAGTTGCTTGTTCTTGAATCACATACTTTAAGGAATCCTCTTCTTTTTATTCATGTTATGATTTTCTTGAATTGTGAATGACCCAACGTAACCATGTGTAGTGGCAGATCATGGTTTTTCGACAACGTCTTTATCTTTTTGTTTTTGTTTTTGATTTTGCTACAAATGCTGGTACTGTTTGTGGGGGGTGGAGAGGGAAGCTTGTAATTGAACTAAAAAAATGTAGGAAATGTAGCTTTTTATGCTCTTTGTGATTTTAATGATCTGTGTTGTCCAGGTACCGGTAGGAGGATGCTAGACTTACAAACATCGCAATGAGCAACTGTATAAATAGCAGTACAAACTATTAGATAGTATTTCAGATTAGGGTTTTGGTAGATCTTTGTTCTAACTCAGTTCAGTTTCGCTTCACTTAATCGTCACATTTCCCGTACTTATTTTGGCAATGGTGTGAACTTCGGAGATGGTTTCGTGAAGGTATGTTTTAGATTATATAAATTTGAAGTGTCATAATATAATTTGGGTCTTGAGTGATTGGTATGAGTAGGATTATTACAAAAATTATTGTACTTTCTGAGTGTTTTTTTAAAGAAAGATGTGATTTTTATAGGTGTTGACCGCTACTCAAACATCTGGCGAAACAGGAATGAATTGGTTCCAAGGAAATGCAGTTGTCGTGAGGCAATTTGCATGGGTTTTCGAGGTTGGTTTGTGAGTTTATTTCCTTTTAGTGATTGAGTACGCCCTAAAAGAACTTCAATTTTATGTATTTATTAGTGCCCTTATGCATTGTTTCTTCATGTTGACTTTTTGGTCAATGCATGCAGGGGCGGACCCAGGGCAGTTCAAGGTGGGCGGGCGCCCCCCTTGAAAAGAAAATTTTTAGTCTTATATGTGTGCATTGATCCCATCCGCAGAAAATTTTCAATCGCACCCCTTGGACTTGGACTTTTGATGTCTAGAGGATAAAAGTGGTGATGTGGAAAAATATTCCGGCAATCACACGGCTGAGGAAGCGGAGCTGCAGAATGGAACCTCCTAAAAGCAAGAGAAAGAAGATGACCAAACTTATATGTGTGCATTGTGTCACGTGCTTCTCACTACCATTTTATTCTAAATTATAATAAAATTTTGCTAAACCTGAATATTCTAATATTATATAATTTTTTTGGTTTGTTAAATTAATAATATTTAAGTTATATAGCTGTATTAAATTGTTATATATGACTTTTGGTCGAAAATAATCGCAAAAAAATAGTCAAACTATTGAGTGGATAATACGAGTAACAAACAATTAATTTTAGTTTTTAAGACTATTCGGAGTGGTGAGGGGATGAAGCGTCATGTGGCACTTGTGGGACCCATGTGAGAGGGAAAAATTGTGAAGAGTGGGAGGGAAGAGGGGGTAAAGGAAATAATATTATATTGTGTAAAAGTTAAAAAAAAAAATTGACCAATCAAAAAAATAAAAATAAAAAAATACCGCCCCACGTCGGTGGAAACTTCCCCGCCTCCTCCTTCAAGCCCCTCTCCACGCCACCCTCAGGGTGATGTTCCCGCCCTTGAAGCCCTCCACGCCAAACTCCCTGCCCCCCACTCCAGATCCCCTAAGAGCATTTGAATTTCAATCATATTAGACAACCAGTGTATTGTAATATGTGGGACGTTAAACGTGACATGTTAACTTGTGTTGCATACTACTTGCTTCTTTTGTTAACGACGTTATAAAGAGATTATTTATTACTATGCTAACGAGATGTTAAAAGACTATATAATTTTCTCCTTTTTTTAAACAAAAAACAACTAAATATTTGGTTAGGCTAAGTTAATGAGATTAAACTATTTCCTTGAGGTTAGGCGGAGTGAAATAGAGAAAAACATGGTGTGGCGTATATGTGAAGTTGAGGAGTTAATTTATACCCTAAGGCCTTAAGTACAATAGGCGATAATGTTTATTTATTGTTGTTTATTCTGTTCATTCAAGGTAAGTTACTTGGAATTGGATATGTATAAATAGTTGTTTTTGGTTGCATTGTATACCGGTATTTAATTGTTATTGTTTGCTTTCAATTAATATAAAGAGCCGAAGCATTGTGTTCAAGGCATGGCGTTTTGTTTCTTTTAGAGTTTGTAACCCGCTATCATGATTTCACAAAAAAAAAACATTGGCTAATCTATAAGCAAACAAGCAGCTAACCCGACCCGACCCGAATTGGATCGACTTTTTTTTAGTATATGGGAGACAACCGACTACCAAAAATTTTCGCACCCCATGAAAAATTTTTCTGGGTCCGCCACTGAATGCATGATGCCAAGAACAAGGATATTGAGGATATACTAATCTTGTCTGGTGATCATATTTACCGTATGGACTATCTGAACCTTCTGCAGGTACGCATGTTCATTTTGCCAATGAATATGATACAAATGATCTGGGCATACAAATAAAGGCGATGGGCCATGTGAAATTGGGTTAAAGGTGTGGCCCAACTCAATAAAGAAGAATGTGTGGTCTCACAACGTTGGCTCATCTATATCTATATTACATTATAAAGAGGGAGAGATGGGTAAAAAGGTCCAAAATGTCAAAGTTAAGGTGACAACTTAAAAGTCACAAGTGTAATTCTCTAAACTTGACCACTTTTATTCCTTTTATGCCCTTATCAATGCATTAAGATGCTTGTACCATGTGATGCATTAAGATGCTTGTACCATGTGCTTTTAACAATTTTGACATCAATAATATCACCATAATCACTAATAATATCCCATAACTCACCATAATCACTAATAATATCTCATTATGTTGTGACTTTCCACATGTATAACTCTTATCTCTTTATTTACTTATGTATTAATGTAAGTGCCTATATATAGTGACATTTGTATATGATGTTGAGATCAATGAATAAGAATTCTACATTCTCTTTTCTCTCTATAATCTACAATCCTTTTTTGTTACACTTTGTTAGTTGCTAATTGGTTGTTGTTATACAACACGTTATCAGCACGAATGCTTTTAAAGTTGGATCATGTTATCATAAGTCTAAGTATCATTGTTGGATCCGTTTCTTTTTAAATCGACTTTCAAGGAACCTGTAATCCATCAATGTCATATTAACAAGTTTTGTTCGAAAGTCTTACATGGACAAAGATCAAGGTATGATTAATTCAATTTCTCTTTAGTCTCAATTTCTATCAGTTCTTATTTGTTAGGTTGGGTAAGAAATTCTAATATGAGACTTGGTAAGAAAAACTAAATAATATATCTTATAGATATCCAACAGATTATAATTAATTTGATATAGAAATGTAATGTATTATCCAAAGTCCATTTTGTTATTATCATGCAATGTATTTTGATTTAGTAATATAACTTAAATTCTATTAAAGTTGACACATATAAGTTACGAGAGTGATTAATTATTATGAAATTACTCATGATTAACCTTAATGTAAAATATTTTTTATTTATTATGTAATTAATTGAACTAAGAAAAGGGTTATCTATACTACATTATAAAGGAGGAGACATGAGCAAATATGTCCAAATTGTCCAAAGTTAAGATGACATATGAAGAGTTCATTTCTTCACACCTAAGATATCATGAAAATTCTTCCAATACTACCCCTATTTGCAAAAGCAACTTGTATACTTTTTGTGATATTGAATGAAATAGTTAAATGCACATTTGCTATGAATGTAAAAAAACTCTAAAGGTTGGATAAAAAAAATATAGTTTCTTTTCAAAGCTTAAACAATGAACAGAAATGGATTACTTTCATATAAATCGTTTTATATTCAAAGACAATTTCATATATATCGTTTTGCATTCAAAGACAATGGAAGAAAGATAGTATATCTGTACACTTTTCCTACAACTTGATGGGCTAACACGACTACGCTTGTGCATTGTTTAAAAAAATATACTTATTTTAATCGTCCCGCAGCAACGCGCGGGTTTCCCACTAGTTACATTATAAAGAGTGAGCAATGGGTAAAAAGGTCCAAAATGTTAAAGTTAAGGTGGCAACTTAAAAGTCACAAGTGTAATTCTCTAAACTTGACCACTTTTCTTCCTTTTATGCCCTTATCAATGCATTAAGATGCTTGTACCATGTGATGCATTAAGATGCTTGTACCATGTGCTTTTAACAATTTTGACATCAATAATATCACCATAATCACTAATAATATCCCATAACTCACCATAATCACTAATAATATCTCATTATGTTGTGACTTTCCACATGTATAACTCTTATCTCTTTATTTACTTATGTATTAATGTAAGTGCCTATATATAGTGACATTTGTATATGATGTTGAGATCAATGAATAAGAATTCTACATTCTCTTTTCTCTCTATAATCTACAATCCTTTTTTGTTACACTTTGTTGGTTGCTAATTGGTTGTTGTTATACAACACGTTATCAGCATGAATGCTTTTAAAGTTGGATCATGTTATCATAAGTCTAAGTATCACTGTTGGATCCGTTTCTTTTTAAATCGACTTTCAAGGAACCTGGAATCCATCAATGTCACATTAACAAGTTTTGTTCGAAAGTCTTACATGGACAAAGATCAAGGTATGATTAATTCAATTTCTCTTTAGTCTCAATTTCTATCAGTTCTTATTTGTTAGGTTGGGTAAGAAATTCTAATATGAGACTTGGTAAGAAAAACTAAATAATATATCTTATAGATATCCAACAGATTATAATTAATTTGATATAGAAATGTATTATCCAAAGTCCATTTTGTTATTATCATGCAATGTATTTTGATTTAGTAATATAACTTAAATTCTATTAAAGTTGACACATATAAGTTACGAGAGTGATTAATTATTACGAAATTACTCATGATTAACCTTAATGTAAAATATTTTTTTATTTATTATGTAACTTTTCCTACAACTTGGTGGGCTAACACGACTACGCTTGTGCATTGTTTAAAAAAATATACTTATTTTAATCGTCCCGCAGCAACGCGCGGGTTTCCCACTAGTGTTAATAATAACATGCCTTCATCCTCAATCCTCATCAACACTTTAAAATCTTTCATGTACATGTGATAAGGATGACAATTTTTTATATAGATGCCATTAAGTCGCTAAAATAACCTATAAACCTATTAATTTATTTTATAAGATACAATAATAAAAGTAATTTGGGCATACAAATAAAGGTGACGGGCCATGTGAAATTGGGTTAATTTCACCATATTTTTAACTTAATTTCACCATATTTTTTAAATGTACAAACAGAATCACATCGATAGAGACGCTGATATCGTTGTTTCTTGCGTGCCAGTTGGTGAAAAGTCTGTTGATAGGACCGGCGAACGCGTAATCCGACGATCACGGGGTTTATACCAGAGGTGCGGAATCCCTCTAATATGTTCTAATAACAGATACGAGATTGAAACGATGATAAACGAGTAATTACTACACACACGGGTCAAAAGATTATAGATTAATCACTAAAACAGAGCTCGAGTGTTTACAATGATCAAATCAGACGTCTCAGACCAAGGGAGGGTGTTTGGAGAGTGTGTGAGGCAAGAACTGAGGTCTAGGGTTGAGAAAAGGCCTATTTATACCACCCGGGTACGAACAGCTCTTAGCAGGCGATTAGCAGGCCCATGGTAGGCGATTATGGCTAATCGCCTACAAGAAACTGGCTAATCGCATGAACAGTACTAGCGAATAGGGCCCAATCGCATGCTGTATATTGCTAATCGCCTACAGCCTTTCTCACACCCCGAAACGCGTACAAACGTCTCCAAACACCCCGAAACACGTCCAAACATCCAATATACTAGCCTAGGGACATCATGTACTAACATCTGTGAATCCAAAACTTTATATTCTTTTATCTGATTAGTTTTCTTATTCATTTATCGATCTGAAACGCCGTGTTGCATTTTTTTCAGTCGGGCATCTGATTTTGGATTGTTAAAAGTCCGACCACAAGGGTAAAGTTGTCCAATTTGCTGAAAAACCGACAGGCGAAGATTTGCATGCAATGGTGAGCATACATCATGTAAACAAGCATCACTTAGGATTTTTAACGTCGTTTTCTTGACCTTTTGTTCTGTTTTTGGCTTTTTGCAGCGGGTTGATACAACTTTGGAAGTTAATAATGGAAATCTGAATTTGAGTTATTTGAATTCCCAGATAGTCACAAAATGATGATAATGATACCAGGTCATATTTCTTATCAAATACTTCTATGATGATGTTAATTAGCTATATTTATATGTTGTGGCATATGTACTGATGTAAAACTATGATGATGACACTTGGATAGTTACCTCTTCAAAACATGGTTTATGAGATTGCATGGATATGCTCTTGGTATCTTTGATATAGAGATGCAGTGTCTAAGTATCCATTCTATTTGAGTATGGAACCTTGGTCAAAAGAGGAGAATGAGAACATCACGGAATCACATAACAATTTCAAAAAGTGTTAATGGATAACGTCAACCTTCTTAAGTATGTTATACTCATATTGTCATGTTGTGATTAGTGTTAGTGAAATTTATGAGCTATCTTTTCATGTTATCAATAGCGCTACTTTTAATGTTGTAGACGAAAATTTCTTATAGTTTAATAAACTTGGTTGGCTCTTCATATTGGAAATTCTACACTTTATTTGCATGTTTACGACTATTTTTCAATGAATTGAATAAAATGTTACAAACTCGGAATGAACTGTGGTTTGTAATAGACATCAAAGTTGAATCTAATATCAGTAAAGACACCCGCCGCAACGCGAGGGCATTCCCACTAGTTTAAATAATAATGTACCTTGAGCACCACCACTTGCCTATAAATACCATAACCTTCAATACAAAGTAACCTTCAATACCAAGTTTGAAAAAAAGTGTAGAACACAATAGGTGTAAAAAATGAATACTAGTTATAATCAGAGTGAGGCATATCCCAACCTCCGATCGCTAAGCAATATTCTCGTCGACGCTCAACACGTGCTCCATCCATCCTCGCACCAGAACCTGTATACCGTGAACAGGCTCCCACTGAAATGGTTCCGGGTCAATCCTGTAGAGATCCTGGTCAAGCCATGTACACTGAAACGACTCCATGGTTTGAACAACCAACCGACGAGGAGCTAAACATGTTTTATGACCAAGCGTTTGGTCAAATACAAGGTCATGAGCCACCAATTCCGGAGACGGATACAAAGTCCCCAACAAACCCTCTTTTAAGCAGTATTCGTCCAACTCAAGAAATAGTGAGTTGGGCGGAAGGGTACGAAACCGACCCGGGCGATGAGTACATTGAAGAATTTTACCATGAAACCAATTGTCCATCTCAGACCTTGGACGTCGCAATCAGGACTATAGATCGGACGGTCGTGACAGTGACCGTGATATGTCATCTCCTGAGTCTTTCTTGGTGAATGGGGTGTTTAAAATTCTAGGTGGAGGCAGCAATCCACTGATGTCTCGGTGGTCGAAGCAATGAATACGTCTCGGTGGTCGATGTGTGCAACGAGGATTGAAAATCTTGGATGTATATTGTAGATTAGTTTTAATGTAATGTAATGTTTTTTTTTACTTTTAATGTAATTTTTTTAATGAAATGGTTGTTTTTTCCTTATATATTGTTTGAATTCTAAAAATATACATAATACATATATTTTTTCCTATAAAAATGTTTAGTTTTAATGTAACCGTTTGTTTTTTTTAACGGGCTGGTAAGTTGTTTTTTAATTTAAAATACTACTTTTAACCGTTTGTTTAATATTGTTTTGTTATTTTAACCGTTTGTTTAATATTGTCTTATTATTTTAACCTTTTGTTTTAAACCTGCATTAAATTTAATTAAAGCATAAAACATAAAGAAGAACATAGAAACATTAATTCTTAATTAATATTTAAACATAAAATTAAAATACATTAAAACAAAGAAAAATAAACTTAAGGTTGGCGCAACAATTTCCATGCCTAGACATGGTCGAAAATGCTGCGTATCGAGCCTCATAGTTCACATGAGTAAACTCGACAGCCAACTCGTGATCGAGGTCCAGATCCTCCCTCATTATGCCCTCGTAGAGGGTGGTCCACCAATCACAATTAATGTTGAGATCGGCTCACTTCAGCTGGATGTTTGCGATGGTCATGTCGTTGGTGCCAACATGCTGCTTGAAGTCACTCAACACGCGAGCCCAGAACCCTTCCGGGGGTAGGCCGAGCCCGAGGCCCTCGGGAGTTGTTGTTGTATAGCCGGGTTGTTTGTGGCATCTTTGTAGCCCACCACCAACGCCATCTCTTGTTCCTCGTTCAAGTGACTCATCTTTGTGTAGAGTGTGGGTGTTTGTTTTTTTTAAACCGTGGTAAAGTGTGAGTTTTAAACCACGGTTTGATGTGTTTATATACTAAACTATGAAATAGTTTCCCATTCACAATTTAATTTTACTGAATTTATGGTGGGACGGTTGTATTAGACTATCCGTTGTGGCTAGAGCTTAGTGATAGTTCTAGAGCTTAGTGATAGCTTTATCGAATAATATTTAACCACGTCATCGCCTACGTGGCACTGGTTAGCGCCCGGCGACCGCTCGCGGCAGGGTGTTGTGGCTAAGGGTTACCGATTGTTTTTTTTACCAAATATATTATTTAGCACAATTTTTTTTTATAAAAAAAACCATTCCATTAAAAAACATAAAAATAACATTCCATTGCATAATAAAAACATAAAATAAAAAACATCAAAACATAAAAAACAAGAAGACTACATAAGAAAATATCCCCTCATAAGTCTCCACACTTGTTCATGTGGGTAGTTGTTATTGTGGGTGTCTCGATATTGATTACGAGCCATTTCGACCCAGTCTTCATCTTTCAAATCTGGGTTGGCTCTCATCGCAGCCATGAAGAACCCCTCAAAAACGGTGCACTTCGCTTTTATGGAACAGTATTTTCCATAAATCATATCTTGAGAACGAACGTTCTCACCCGTTCGTCGCCTAAAACGAGTGACCACCCCTTTCCAAAAGGTTTTGGTTCGGTCGTATTCTCCTCCGATCTCGTGTTGGCAGATATAACAATCCACCAAACAAACTTCTTCCTCTAAACTCCATGGTAGTGTTACACGGTTCATTGAGGGAGGGATTGGATTAAGGTTTGCCATTTGTTAAGTGAATGATTAAAAAAAAATTAACCTAAACCTCTATATATACAAGTAAAATTTTATAAAAATCAAGCAAAATTTAATTACCATACTTAATTTCTGACCGTTAGCTAGTTGCCAACGGCCAACAACCTTTGACTTGCACCCGCTAGCTCACGCGACCTTCGTCGCTTGGGCTAGCTCGCGGGACCTTTCGCTGACCACCGTTATGGGCCTGGACAACCACCTGGATCACATTGTGGCTCGCGGCAGGCTGCTCGCGGGCCACAACGGATAGTCTTTGTGTGAAATTAAATATATTAACCGGTAAACCGTGTGAAATTTAAAAAACGTTAAAAAAACATACGGTTCAACAATATATAAGGAAAAATGTTCATTTCATTATGTTAGTACATGATGTCCCTAGGCTAGTATATCGGTTGTTTGGACATGTTTCGGGGTGTTTGGAGACGTTTGTACGCGTTTCGGGGTGTGAGAATTATAGGCGATTAGCAGGAAGTAACACACGATTAGGGCCCTAATCGTGTTACTATTCATGCGATTGGCTTGCTTTATATAGGCGATTAGCCATAATCGCCTATACTGGGTGGGCTAATCGCCTGCTAAGGGCTGGTCGTACCCGGGTGGTATAAATAGGCCCATTCTCAACCCTAGACCTCAGTTCTTGCCTCACACACTCTCCAAACACCCTCCCCTGGTCTGAGACGTCTGATTTGATCATTGTAAACACTCGAGCTCTGTTTTAGTGATTAATCTATAATCTTTTGACCCGTGTGTGTGTAGTAATTACTCGTTTATAATTGTTTCAATCTCGTACCTGTTCTTAGAACATATTAGAGGGATTCCGCACCTCTGATATAAACCCCGTGATTGTCGGATTACGCGTTCGCCGGTCCTAACAAGTGGTATCAGCAGCACAGGCAACTTCCAACTTTGGTGGACCTTCTTCGTCAGGGTTTGGTGGTGCTCCATCTACTAACTATGGTGGATATGGAGGTGCTTCTACTTCGAATCAGGGTGGCTATCGAACCAATCCAATTGCAGAACAGCTGAACACTGCGGGTTTTGAGAAGGTGACTGTAGAGTTAGCCCAAGAACACATGGCTCTGCTGTCAACCTTGGTCAATTCCTATAGTGGATTAGTTGCAGGGCAGATCGGGAATCCTTATCTGACTCAAGAAGATTATGCCCAGATCGACAAGGATGACATGGATTTGATAGACATCCAGTGGCACTTCGCTAGTGTGGTGAGACGTGCAAAGGATTACATGGATAGAACTGGAAGGAGAGATGTACTGATCAACAACAACACTAAGTTTGGGTTTGATAAAACGAAGGTCACCTGTTACAACTGTGGCAACAGAGGACACTTTGCCAGAGAATGTGATCGACCTAGACAACAGGGAAATCAGAATCCCTTCAACAACAACAGAGGCAATCAGAATAATCAGAGGCAACCAGCTCAGACACAACCTAACCAAAATGTTGAACGAGCTCTTGTCCCAGTAAACAACCAGAACCAGAGGCCTCAAGCAAACAACAATCAAGCCCTGGTAATTCAAGAAGATGAAGGTTTTATCTGGAATCACCTCATCACTGGTGAACAAGCTCCTCAGGGTGGTGCAGCATGTTTTGCCCAAATTATGTCTGATACTCAAGAAGAAGTTGAAGAGGGTCCAAGCCAGCCTGAAGCAGTTATTCCTGAAGTTGAAGTTTCTGACTGTGACTCCGACTATGATTCTGATGTGGAGGTGGATTTGGAGGATTTATTAGCTGAAGCAGACACCTTGATTAGCAAAAGGTCAATTCTTGTGGATGCTGACTGTACAAAGAACAACCTTGCTGATTTCTTCGGATCAGTGAAGACGGCTGCTCACTATGCTTTGATGGCTATTACAGAATCGTGCGATAAGGTATGTTCTTCTTCCAATCCTAAACCTGATTGTGTTGAATCTGGCAAGCTTAAGTACAAAATTGATGTTTTAACAGACGAAAATCTGAACTTGAAAGCAGACTTAAGTCAATGCCAACAGAGCAATGAGGTTTTGAGAGCTAATGAGAAAGCCCTCAAAATCACCATTGATACTCTTAAGAAAGATTCCACTGAGTGTGATCAGCTTAAACTCAGAATCAAAGAATTAACTGATGAGAATCTAAATTTAAAAGCTGATGTAGGTCCGTTACAAAGGTCAAATGATTCCTTAAAACAAAAGGAGAAAAGTTTTCTTAGTACTGTCGAAAACTATAAGAAGGATGTTTCTGAACTGTCTAAAACTCTAGCTAACAAGCAAATTGCTATCAATAATTACATTAATGAGGTAGAAGACACTAAGAAACATTTGGCCATTGTTAACTGTGACTATGAGAAGATCAAGAAGAAACTTGAAAGTTACCTGAACTGCAAGTATGTTCTTGATCATATCATTGAACACTCAGATAAGGACAGCAACTCCACCAGTCCCAAATATGCTCAGTGTCCTCCTCCGGTGAGATTCGAAAATCATCACTATGATATTTTACCGAAGGAAGAGTTTGTGGACTTGGCAGCAGAAGCAGCTAAAGCTGCAGAAGCGCCCAAAGTGATGGAAGCAGTTAAACCTGCCAAAGTCACTAAGGCTGCTCCTTCTGCGCCTAAAGTGATGGAAGCAGCTAAACCTGCTGAAGTTACTAAGGCTGCACCCACTGCTGTTGTTGCCAAATCTGGTGAGATTGCTGATAATGCTAGTGTCTGCGAGACAGATTGTTCTGATGATGAGCTTGATGAGCCAGAGAGATATGCACCGGTGAAGAATACGGATATTCCTATCCAAAATCACATCCTGTGTGATCCTGAACCGAAAGTGCAAACCCCTGCTGGTAAAAATGTCAAAGTGTTCTATAGACTAAAAGAATCTGATAAAATCTATGCTGATGAGGTGAGTCCTCTAAGATTTAGAGCACCTGGCAGTGTTGATAAAATCTGGCAAGAGTCCACCATTACAATTGAGAAAGAAAAATGGGGACACGGGAAACAGGGTCAGGGTAATCAGTCCAAAAGAAACAAAAATAAAAATCAAAAGAAGAACACTTTGAACCCCAAGAATCAAGCTCAGGAGAGATCTCCTAAGAAACATGTTACTCAATTTGTTGGATCTTCGGGCAATGAGTATGATAATTATCCTAAAACAGACTGGCAAAAAGAATGTTTCAAGGATTTAAAACACAAAAACACTTTTGCCACGAAGTCCAACAAAAGGAGTAAGGATAGTAATGCTCCACCGTTTGAGGATTATAGATCCTGTCACAAGTGTCGGGTTCATGGACATTTAGTTGCTGCTTGCCCCGAATTGAGACGCAAAAGGATCGAGACAAATGATGCTCCTAGTTCTAGCAACTCTAAACCGCCTGTTTCTCCTAAGCTTTCTGAGAAGCAACAAGGTAAACAGGTAGTTTATGACACCCGCAACAAGATTGCTATGAACCAAAAGCCAGTTGATGGCAGGGGTCCGCAGTCGAGGGGGAGCCAAGTTCCAATGAAGGTTCAAGCAGCGCCTAAGCCACAAGCACAGGCTGCAGCTAAACCTCAAGGCAACCCTAACACTGCTCCACGTGCAGTTAAGTCTGAAGTGGATCCAAAGACTGTTCCACCAAAGGAATCTGAGGCTGGACCTTCTAGCCCCAAGGCAAAGAAGAAGCCCAAGCCAAGGAAACCGGGATAGACCTGGAGACCCAAGTCACCGACTAAGAAAGGAGAATCATCTGTTTGTGCTGAAACTGCCGGACCATCGGAAGCAACACCAACTCCTAACGGAAAGTGGGTTGACTTTCCGACTTTGGATGTAGATGGTAGACCCAAGACCGTCAAGGCTTGGGTCCCCCTTAACCACTAAACTTTGAATGTCGTGCAGGGAGTTCCACAGGGCCTTATCAGCAGCCTCTGGATTGTTGATAGTGGAGCTTCTGGGCACATGACAGGCGACTTATCCCTGCTATTTGACATCGAGAATATCAATGGGGGGTATGTTGCTTTTGCTGGTAATAAAGGGGGATACATCACAAAAGAAGGAAGTATGGGAAATGGTATTGTAAGCTTTGAGAAGATAAGCTTCGTGAAACAGATAGACCACAACTTGCTGAGTGTCTCACAGATCTGTGATAAGAAGTACACAGTGTTCTTTGATGACAATGCTTGCTTCATTCTGAAGCCTGGCTTTAAGATCCCGAAACAATGGATTATGATCTCAGCTCCAAGAGTTAACAATTTGTATGTTCTGGATATGAGTCAAGCTGTAACAGCTAAGGGGGAGGTCACTTGTTTTCTGTCTAAAGCTACAGAAAAGGAATCTATTATGTGGCACAGACGAATGGGGCATATTCACTTGAGGAAGATGAATCATCTGGTTCAGAATCAGCTTGTGGAAGGTGTCTCAGTCAAGAATTTTCATTTAAATGACGTATGTGTGTCATGTAAGAAAGGGAAGCAGAAAAAGAAATCTCACAAACCTAAGAAGGTCAACTCAGTCAGTATGCCTCTCGAGCGGTTGCACATGGATCTGTTCGGCCCAGTCAATCGTAAAAGCAAGAATGGAGATTTGTACTGTCTGGTTGTCACAGGTGACTATTCAAGGTTCTCTTGGGTTGTATGCATGCAGCATAAAAGTGAGACTTTTGAGTTTTTGAAAGATCTGTTCACCAAACTAGAAAATATCTATGGGCTGAAGATCCGCAGGATTCGAAGCGACAATGGAACAAAATTCAAGAACAATGCTATGGAGTCACTATGTGCAGAAAAGGGTATTCATCATGAATTCACAACGCCATACACTCCTCAGCAAAACGGGGTTGCAGAAAGAAAGAACCGAACTCTTATTGAGGCAGCCAGGACAATGCTCGCAGATTCAAACTTGCCTGTCATGTTTTGGAACGAGGCAGTTTACTGCGCGTGTTATACTCTAAATAGGGTTCTTACGGTTAAGAGGTTCGGCAAGACTTCTTACGAACTTCTAAACCGGAGGAAGCCGAACTTAGAGTTTCTGGAACCTTTTGGTGCTCCATGCACAATGTTACATCCCGATGGGAAGTTTGGTGCAAAGGCAGAGGAAGGTTTCTTTGTTGGATACAGTACTCCTAACAAGAGGGTATACAACAAAAGAACCAATAACGTTGAGGATTGGCTTAATGTCGATGTTCAGCGTTACACTGTCAATGCGCCCGGTGTTGGACCCGATTGGTTGTTCGACTATAAGAGTTTGTTCGATTCTTTCAACCTGGATAATGTTGTAGATGATGCTGTAGCGCAAATGTATTACGAGTGTGAAAACGCAGCTAGCTCACCGCTGATGCGTCCGATCGTGGTTAATGCACCTGCGCCTGCCGCATCTGATGCTTCTACATCCATGGGTCCCCCTGATAAAGCCGCAGCAGTTGAAGTTGAGGAAGTCTTTCAGGAAGCGTCAGAGGTTATGGAATCTTCTTCAGATGAGGAATATACAAAATCTCGGGAAACTCTTACTGAAGATCTAGCTGGAAATGGTGAATCTGCCAATACAGCTCCAGTTCCTCCTACAGGGAATGATCAAGCTGGTCCTTCTTCTTCAGCAGCTCCTGGAATTGGTCTACAGATTGATTTCTTCGGTTTTAATTTGCAACCCGCTGCTCCCTCTAGTTCAAGTGCCGCTGAAACAAATATCTCTCAGGGACTTGAAAATCTCAATCTGCGATCGGATGATCCAGTGCCGGCACATCCGGAATCTCGGATTCACGACACTCATCCACTGCAGAATGTGATTGGCGATCCGACTGGTAGAGTGATGACACGTAGTCAGCTCAGGAATGCCAGTTCAAGTGACAACTCAGCTACCCTAGCTCTTTACTCGGAGATCAGAAAAGCAGGTCATCAGAACGATTGGTCTTTTGCTCTATATGTTTCTCAGGTGGAACCACGAACCGTCCAAGAGGCTTTGAGAGAAGAACCATGGATTGATGCAATGCAGACAGAGCTTCAGCAGTTCCAAAAGCTAGGAGTGTGGGATGTAACACCCCAACCGATGGCGGAAACATCGAGGTGTCATGTAGTGATGATTGTTCAATAGCTCATGGTACTAAATGAAAGTTGAATAATATTAAACAATTTACAATTCATCTTACAAGTAAATATTACAAAAGTGATTAATATAAACTAGGTCCAAAGCTCCTATGTGTTTCAAGACTTGTACAACTTCCAATAGCAAATAAACCTGAAACATGTTAAGTTGAAAAGATGGGGGGGTCAACTATAAATAGTTGGTGAGAATACATAGGTTTTGCATATAGTTGAAAACAATATGTTGTATAGCAATCATAGTTGAAGTATAATAATGAGTAATGATAGAATATGAGTCTGACATGTAACAATGCGTCTTTTGTACAATCAAACCTTGTGTCGACCGAGACCTAACTCGCAAGTTAGTAAAAGTGTATCTGCTTTCGATCATCCCTGAATTTATGCGGGGGGATGGGTTTGTCAGACCTATAGCGCTATAATCTAAACAGGCGGCTTGATCAATGTTAATGATTGTACTGTGTCTTTTTGTTACAGTCAAATGATAGAATGAGTAAATGATAGTGTAATTGAATCACAAGTTTCAATAATGTAAAAATGAGTAAATGATAGTGTATAAAATGTTTAAACATGTTTCACCCCAAAATGTAAAACAAAAAAAGGGGGGGGGGGTATGTAAACTCACCTTGATTGGGGTGGTCTTGCTAGAATTTAATGAGAATCAACGAATTATGCTTGCACCTGACTAAGAGTGATGTTTTAGTATTTATAGCTATAGTGTTTGTGTATAGTATAACACTTTTGATTTACATAGGTTTATATTTCAGTTGGATTTATGTCCAATTTTATTTATTCATTGTATAAATCAAAATATCTTTAGTAATCTAAATTTGTTCTAAATATACTATCGGGTAAAATAAAATTTATTATAAAAAAAATAGTTTTATATTTAACTTGAAACTTAGATTTTTCTTATATACATTTTGCCTTTTACGTAGCAAACAATGATACATGCTAATAGAAATTTTTACTTACAAATTATTAATTTGTTTTGTTTTATGTACACTAAATTATGATTCAACTCTTGAAAAAAAATTAATACAAACTCAATAAACATGGACCGCGATATTAATTTAGTATTAAAATATATATTTGAATACTTGATGTGAGGCCGAAAGGTCCACATCTTTGTAAACTAATTCGTTTGTTTTGTGTGTTTTTAGTTGTAGTTTATCCGGGAATTAGCTATAATAAGGAGAATGATGAAGAAGACGGAAAATATGCTAAAACAATGAAATTACGAGTCTTAAGCGAGGAAACGTGAGTTGGAACGGAAGACGGTGCGCGAAACCGAAGAAAACGTCAAGGAAATTATAATTCTGAATTTTGAGCTCTGTCGCGGACCGCTTGGGAATTAATAATTCCATCGCGGTCCGCGCGAACCTGTCTTAACAGCTGTTATTTTACAGTCTGTCGCGGACCGCCTGAGAATTATTAATCCTGGCGCGGTCCGCGACAGCTCTAAATGCGATTGTCAGCTTTTTCCTTTCCAGCTTGTTCTGCACTCGACGGATTTTATTAAAACCCACTCGCAAACGGCGGAAAAAACACACCTCCGACCTCTGGTCACCACCCACGACCTTAGGGTCGTGATTTCCGGCCAAACCATGTTCCAATATTGAAGATTCAAGATGCTAGAGGTGAACCCGAGCCTGTCATGACAAGCAGACGCGGCTAAGCTTCGGTGACGATTCTTCCCCGGGTGAATTATTTTGTATGTTTTGTATCTTGTTATCGCATTGTTACGAAAACTAGCTCATTGACTACTTGTGTGTATTAATTAAACCGCGTTTGCATGAATCAAAGTATCTTATAATTATGGCCCTTCGTATTCGACCCGTAAGGAAGTTGGTGAGTGTTTGCGTAGGGATAACTAGGTTGACTAGCCCATATAAAAGCGTTCCCTAGTTGTTATATTAATACTAAAAATCCAAAGCTTCGTGACAGGAAGTGTTTAGTTAACAATCGTGACATGTCAGCAAAACATAGAAGTAGGATCCCGGGAGAAAAGTCATTCATAATCGCTATTGTCAAAGTTAGTTATTAGGAAAACAAACCAAATCTTGATCTTTACTTTTCTGCATATTTACTTTTCCGCATATTTACTTATTTGTCTATTTATATTTTTGTCAATTAAAAACTATACGAACGAATAACTAGTGCAAAACCGACCACATGCTCTTCGTGGTTCGACAACCCGACTTCCCTATTTACATTAGTTTGTAAGTTAAGAAGTTGCTAAATATAAATATCTTTTGATTACGGGTACACGACAGCCCGATATCAATACTCATAGATTTAAAACAATTAGAATAACGGAACAAACATAATTTTACGTCTTTAAAACATAAATACATATATTCTAGTTTATTTTGTAGATAATATAGGTATGGCATGATTAACTAAGGCCTTGTGTAGTGGATGCAAGATAGCGCCGTTTTCAGGCTATAGCGCCCGGGCACACCGCCCCCCGGGGCGCTATAGCCCGTTTTGAGCATAATCCGTTGTGTGTATAACAGCGTTGTGGGGTGAAGTTTGGTCAAAATGACCGTTGAGAAACGGTCTTCTTTCAATTAAAAAAAAAAAAAATTTCACTTCTATTATCTATATATATATATATGTGTTAAACTAAACACATACACTACATACACACACTCATTCACACATACAATACATACATACAACTCAAAAAATTTCAACACACAAAGAATTCACCAAAATGTCGTCTCCTCCCTCCGAAGATTCGTTTATCGATCTATATAACCAGTTTTTTCGCGATGACGGCGCGGAAGAGGAAGAAGCCGTTACGAGTGCGGCTACGCTAGCGACTAGCGCGATGCATCTTATAAATAATCCCCCCCCCCCACGGCCGATATTGTCTAGGCAATACATAGAGCGAGACCGTGTAGCCGCCAATGAGCTTTTGATGAATGACTATTTCAATGAGAATCCGGTATACGGCCCTGGTATGTTTAGGCGAAGATTTAGGATGAGTAAAAACTTATTTTTGCGCATCACGCAAGATTTAGAGTCCGCCTATGACTACTTTAAGCAAAAACCCGACGCTAGAGGGTGTTTAGGATTCACCGCAATTCAAAAGGTGACTTCCGCAATACGTGTACTCGGCTACGGGAACACATACGATATCAATGATGAGTATTTGAAGATGGCGGAGAAAACCACACGCGATACTTTGGAGTATTTCTGCTACGGTATTTACAAATATACATTTGATTTTTTTATATATATACATATAGTAGGTACATATTTTTTATATATACATTTGATTTTTTTAGGTATATGCCAATTATATGGAAAAAGATACTTGAGAAACCTGACATGGAGCGACCTTCAACAACTATATGAAAGGCATTTACAAAAACATGGACTACCCGGTATGATTGGTAGTATAGATTGTCGTCAATGGCGATGGTATGCTTGTCCAACCGCATGGCGAGGTCAACATACACGCGGTGACCAAAAGGAACCAACGTTGGTTTTACAAGCAGTTGCCTCACACGACCTATGGGTTTGGTCGGCCTTCTTTGGTCTCGCCGGGTGTATGAACGACATAAATACTTTTCAGTTTTCGCCATTGCTAGAGTCTTACATTGGCGGAACAATACCGAAATGTGGGTTTTATGCAAATAATAATTACTACGAGCATGGATACTACTTGGCGGATGGTATATATCCGGAGTATTCAATGCTCGTCAAAACGTTTAGTCAGACAACAGATGAAAGAAGGCAATATTTTAAAAGAACTCATGAGTCTGCAAGAAAGGACGTCGAGAGGTGTTTTGGCGTTCTACAACAACGATGGCATTTTGTTAGAAATCCTTGTCGTGTGTGGGAAAAAGAAAGGATTAGAATGGTGATGTATGCTTGTATCATAATGCATAATATGATACTTGAAGACGAAGGAAAGGCAATATGCCAAAACTATTTTGCAGAAGAAGATGTTCCAGGAACGCAAGCGACACAGGAGGAGAGATTCCAAAACAGTGCCATGTTGCGTTCCAAGGAGATACATAACGCGTTGAAGGCGGATTTGGTGGAGGAAGCATGATCGATTCGCCCGCTTCATCACAACCAAGAAGAAGAAGAAGAAGATGATGAAGAAGAAGAAGAAGTAGGAGAAGAAGAAGCAGAAGAAGAAGAAGAAGAAGAAGGAGAAAACGAAGAAGGAGACGACGACGACGAGTAGTTTTTTTAAGTATTTGTAGCTTTTTTTAAGTATTTGTAACTTTTTTTTAACTATTTGTTGTTTTTTAGTATTTGTAATTTTTTTTAGTATTTGTAAGTTTTCTATATTTAATGAAAAATTTTTATTTTTATTATTATTTTTATATTTAATGAAATATTATTTAATATTCTTATTTAAATAAAAAACAATAATTAACCAATCATTACCAATCATTTATAACCCCCTTCCCACTACACCCTCTTTTTACATAACCCCACTTTTATTACTTTTTAATATTTTAATACTACAACCCCCCATAACCCCCCACCACTACACATGATCTAATAAGGCTGACCCATAACTTGGTTCAAATTAAATACAAATATTATTACCTGACAATACTTGCGTCTTCTTCGATGGTTTGACCGAGTATTAAAGGTCAATAGAGACAAATTGATTTAGGGAAATGAGATGCTGACGTCCATTCTGTGCCGCACGGATGGAACCAGAACGGTGTTGGCTGAGACGCGGTGAAGCTACGGCGGAGTAGTACCACGGTGGTGGAGAGTGGTTAATGTTTGCTGATATAGGCGAGGACTGTCACTAGTGGCGGTATGGTACAAGCCAAAAGCGGGTTCGAAACAGAAGCACGTAACGATTAGAATAAACTTGGTCGTGTGGTGGCCACGTACGACGGTTGTGGTGCTCAGAAAGGGAGGCTGTTGCGCTGGTGAAATGGGAAAAAAAAAAGGTTTAGAATTTAGCGAATTAGCGATATGGGTTGGGTTTAAGTATCATTTGCGAAGGTAATCGATGAATTTATGGGTTCTCATTATCGTTATCGATGGGTCGATTGTACATGGTTATCACTAATAAACTTGGGTTATATAGTCGGTTATGTAGCTAAAATTTGGCATAGACCTGTACGTTTTTGTTTGGCTTGAAATGGTAACCATATAACTTGATTAATATAAAATGCATTGATTTTGGTTTCCATTTCCTTTGGTCAAAGTTTGCAGAGAATGAAAAAGGCAATGCACCATGGAAGGAGGTGGTGATTTGAAATCTAATTTTGGCAAATTTATTAAAATATTACTAAAACCAATAAAAAAAACTAAATAAAAAGAATTTAGAATAATTTTGTACGAAAATAAAAATATAAAAAAAAGTCCAACATGTTTTGTGGATATAAATATGGATACATAGATAAATGAGAAAAAAAAAAACAAATATATATAAAAAATATTGAAATACCTAAATGGAAAACTCATAATGTTACATGGGACTTAGTTGACTTACCTCCAGGCGCAAAGAAGATTGGAACAAAGTGGGTCTACAAGTGTAAACGGGATGACCGCAGGGTAATTATAAGAAACAAGGCTCGATTAGTTGTCCTCGGCTTCCGTCAAATCGAAGGAATAGATTACAACGAAGTATACGCTCCAGTTGCGCGCCTTGAAGCTATTCGGATGTTATTAGCTTACGCTTCGTACAAACGGTGTAAGGTGTATCAAATGGACGTGAAAAGTGCTTTTCTGTATGGTGTCGTGAAGGAAGAGGTGTATGTTTCACAACCTCCGGGTTTGAAGATCCGTTGCATCGGGAAAAGGTTTACAGACTGAATAAAGCGTTGCACGGTCTTCATCAGGCTCCGAGAGAATGGTATCAAATGCTCAGCAGCTATTTGATTTCCAATGGGTTCAACCGTGGACTCGTGGACTGCACCTTATTCACCAAGGAAAAAGATGGTGACCGTCTGCTGGTACAGGTTTACGTTGATGATATTATATTTGGGTCAACTAATGAGGTTTTGTGCAGGGAATTTGAAAAGTTAATGCAGGATAAGTTCGAGATGAGCTCGATGGGGGAAATGCAATTTTTCCTTGGCCTACAAGTAGATCAACTTGAGTCGGGGATCTTCATCCACCAGACAAAATATGTTGCTGACATCTTGAGCCGGTTTCAGATGGAAGACTCTACTGCTGTAGCCACCCCTATCCAAACCAATCACGGGATTGGTCCGGATGAGAAAGGACAAGCCGTTGATTCCTTTCTTTATCGAGCAATGATTGGCTCGTTGATGTATCTCACAGCTTCAAGACTCGATATTATGTTCGCAACCTGCCTGCTGTCAAGATACCAGTCCAGGCCGAAACAGTCCCATCTGATTGCTGTGAAGAGGATCTTACGATATCTAAAGGGTTGTCCGACCAAAGGTCTATGGTACCCTAATGACGATAAGTTTGACCTCGTCGCTTTTAGTGATGCTGACTATGGCGGATGCAAGAAAGACGCAAAATCCACATCGGCTGGATGCCAGTTCTTGGGAGGTCGACTAGTCTCGTGGCAGTGCAAGAAGCAAGCCTCGGTGTCCTTATCAACTTGCGAGTCGGAATACATAGCTGCGTCCAGTTGTTACTCACAGGTTCTTTGGATACAGCAACAAATGAGAGACTACGGTTTGAAATTTCTTAACACTCCTATTTACTGTGATAATGAGTCTGCCATAGCGCTTGCTAAAGACGCAGTAAATCATTCCACGGCGAAGCATATCTATGTTCGGTATCATTTCATACGCGATTGCTATGAAAAGAAACTGATAGATATGATTAAAATCCACACGGACTACCAACGTGCCGATTTATACACCAAAGCTTTTGATAAACCTCGTTTCGAGTATCTTTTGGTTTTAAATGGCATTAAGGAAAAGCAGGATTAGATCCTCATTGGCAATCGTTTTTGTAAGTATTTTCTTCAAAAACAGAAAAATCCAAAAATATTGTCTTTTTGCAAATTTGTAGATTTTTAGGGGGAGAAAATTCAGAAAAATACAAAAACATCAGAAAATGCAAAAATCAAAAAAATGATAAAAATCCTAAAATCAAAAAAATAAAAAAAAAAATGCAAAAATGAGTTTCTTTGGTGAAAATAGGGAAGATGATATTAACCAATCAGTCGGACTGTCTGGATCTTTATCATCTTAAAAATATTGGATCTGATAAGTAGCCTCTACAATGATGTGTTGGTAGGCTCGAAATCATTTCCAAGCTCGGCACGGTGATATAAACCTAAATCAACTGAGGATTGTGTGGATTAACGTCGCGTTGGCATATGGTCTAAAAGCCTAAATCTTGTTGATAGAATGCCAAAATCCAAGGTTTCTGGTCTTTAAGAGGTTGGTACATCCAGGGTGAACTGGACATCTCTCAGAATAAAATGGGGTGGCATAAGTGACGTACGTTGGGTTCGCAGCCTACAACTGAGACACCTCTTTGCCATTCCCAGTAAAAGAAAAGAAAAACAAAAAATAGAATAAATTCTGATAAGGAGACGTCTGGGAATCCTGTAAGAGCAAAAAGATCGTGAATGCCAAAACCCTATTCTCAAAGAGAATCGCTCTAAGGTATCAAATCATATACCTAAAGCATCGTACCGTGAAAAATCAAAAATATACGGTATTTGACTTGAACCCTAGTCTGGATCTCACTGGTCTCTCTGCTGCAGCGTTCTTGCAGACCTGATCACCACTGAGTGCATTCCTTGTAAATACGGATGGCAACAGCTTATTCACCGGTTACGAGGAAGCTTCGTGCATGCCTTGACGCGGGAATATGTTGCGTGTGCGGGGAACACCCTTAATCAGCTTTAATATTACCTTAATGTATCTAAAGTGCCTAGCGATAAAACTTGATTTTGAGTTTAGGTGGACAACAATACTGACAGTTGTTGTAGGATGCTTATTGGTAATTTTAATCAAAAACTTATAGTATAAGGGTTCTAGTATAGTCCGTACACTGATATGATTCCCTAACTATTGAAACTCGCAAAAATATGATAGGGTACAGTTATTGTTTTCGTGTTTTCGCTTATTTTCTATTTAAATTTTAGTAGATTAGCTATTCTTGATTGCCGATGATGGAAACCTAATCCATTGTAATCTTACTTCTTCAAGAAAAAAACGCCGAAAAAAACAACTAATTGGAAACTTGTGTTTTTGCCGGGTCAAAATCGTATGTTTTATCAAGTACAAGGGTGGAAAACGTAACATTTTCAAGTATCTGAGTCATCATCTGAGTCGTATGTTAAAATGGGTTGAAAACGCATGTTTTGAACCTTAACGGGTCAAAAATGTGAGAATGGGTGCTGCAGGGGCATTTTGGTAATTTGTGTGAAAGTTAAATGCATTTAGAATGCTAATCGCCTATAGTTCTAGGCGATTAACCATAATCGTGTAACTATTTAGGCGATTGCAAGGGTAATCGCATGGTAACCTGTCTACTCGTGTGTTCATTTAGGCGATTAGGAATCATATCAAGTTATCACATGTTTAAGCCTAATCGTGTATAGAGTCATGCGATTAGAGCTCCAATCGCTACACTGTAGCACGCGAGTACACCTCATTCGTGTGATTGATCAGGCGATTAACTCTCATTCGCTCAACTGTAGCTAGCGAGTAGGGACGGGTATAAAAGGAAGTTTGCCTTCTCTGTTCTTCATATCTTTCAAAACCAAGAACAGAGTAACCATTCCCTCCTTACCCGAACCCTAAACGAACTCTTGCCCGATTATTCCTGACCCATGAAACTTGTTCTATAACATCTAAGGTATCTAGTCTTCAAGTTTTAGATCATATCATCAAGTTTTTAAGGGTTAAATCTTTGATTTTTTGACCGAAACCCTAGGTTTCTTTCTCTTAATCATTACGTCCTAAAACACGTTTGTTGATGATGATTGTTGATAGGGGTTCGTTAATCGGGTCATGTAGAATCTTTGGGTACCAAAATGTGATCCAAAACATCTTTAAATTGAAAAGCCCCAATTTTGAAACCATGAAGAACCCTAACTTCTAAAACCGGTCAATTAACCCTTGAATCTGATCTGTTTTTGAAATATGGTAAAGGGGTTTTGTTAATCGGTTAGTTTAGGTTATAATGTGACTAAAATCGTAACCCAAAGTGACCCATTACAAGATTTGGCAAATTGGTTAACTTCAAAAACTGTCATGCGATTGGGCTCTCTAATCGCATGCACAGTTACACGAGTAGGCTGCCTATTCTGCTAATCGCATGAATAGTGTCACAAGTAGGCTTCATTCGTGTGTGAGATAGGCGATTAGCAGTGCTAATCGCCTGTAACCTTCTGTTGACCAAATCTTAGTCAAAATCTGTCCGTTATTGTCCGTTTATCATATCTTGAACTGTTTGTGATGATTTTGTCGTGTTGTTTGCCTTATACAAGCACAACTGTCTAGCATTTCTTGGACCTGTAAAGAAGCCGGAATGCAAGCGGTTTGAAGGCGTAATCGAATTCTTGAAGCGCTCAAAGATAAAGTATGCGATATCTACGGACTATGCGGCTTACAAGAACATTCTTCTGGAATTTTATCATAATGCTAGGGTGGACAACAGCACAATTCCAGCTACTATTAGAAGTACTATGCAACGAAAGGAAGTTATTATCACTGAAGACTTAGTTCGCGAGATTCTAAAGTTTGAAGATGATAAAGATGATCCGATCGTGTTCGATTCCATTCTGATACGTGGTGGATTCCTAAGGATGAAGTATACTGATGATGTTCGTGCGCAGAAGATGCTACAGAAAGGGTGTCTACCTCCAGAGATAAAGTATTTAACGCACGTTGTGTTGAAGTGCATCGGCCCTCGCAAAGGAACTTTCGATGCGATTCAGGACACTTTAGCATCAGCGATTGTAGCGTTGACGTTGAACAAGCCGTTCAACTTCTCTGGAATGATCATGCATCATCTAAAGGAAGTGATTCTGCAGAAAATGGGAAAGAATTCTTTCATTGTCTATCCTCGCTTTCTGCAGATGATCCTTGACAACCAGATCCCAAACATGGTGAAGCGTGTTGAAGAGTTGATTGATATAAAGAAAATAGATGAAGCTGAGTTGAAAAGAATGCTGCAATACAAGAACAAGACGAAGTCAGAATATCCACCAAGTCGTCGATTGTATGCATTTCTAGTGAGAGATAACTATGAGGCACCTCCAGGTAATAGGTGGAGGCATGACGACAGTGATTCAGAAGATGATGTTCAGATTCACAGACAAGTGTTCAAAGATGGTGATAACATTGGCAGACCTACTGCTGCTTTGGGGCCCAATGCACCGGGCAATACGGGTGATGTTGAACTGAGACGTGATGATGATATCTTTGATCCTACGTCTCTGGATGCAGATGCACCATCCAGTTCAGGTAAAGGAAAGGATAAGTTGGATGAAGGCCCGGTTAACATAGAAGACGTTGATGATGATGATGATGACGACTCAGAAGCTACAGAAGATGATTCACCCGATGTACTCACTTTAGAAGAGGATAGAGCTCGCGCAGCCGAGGCGAGAGATCTTGCAAGAGATCCCACTTTCACACCGGGTAGTGGTGATCTTGTTGCAGATATCGATGCTGAACATAGCACGCCTCCTCCTCAGAAAAGACAGAAGACTAAAGCAACAAAAGTTGGTAGGGGACAAAAGAGGATGTAAGAAAAGGCAGCTGCGGCTGAGAAGACTCCTAAGAGATCGAGGGCAAGGCGTGCGACCTTGAATCTCCCAGATACTTTTGGCACTCCTGCTTCCTCTACCGTATCAGCAACAACAGCAGCAACAGAAACAACAGCAGCAGCAACAACATCTTCAGTTCCTCGATCAGTTAGTGCAGCTATGCCTGCGGGTGTGACTATGTCAATGCCTTCCTCGGTAGTCTTCACTGAGCCAGTCTCAGTTACCGTTGAAGCGACGAGTTCACAGTTAGTCTCAAATCCGGTAGGTGATCGAATCCGGAAGTTGAAGGAAGTAGCGAGATCGACAGCTGCTAAACCTTCAGGCCAATCCTCTTCTTCGACTCCAGCAACCAACGAACAACTTCAGCGTCATGTCAGCGAACTTACGGCTTTAGTTGCTGCACAAGCGCGTGAAATAGCTGAGTTGAGAAGCAAAAACGTCAGAATAGAAGAGAATGAAACGGCGATGTTGGAATTGATTGGCGAGACTATCACTGCAAACACAAAATTGAGAGCTACTGTCGACGCACTCACTTTATCTAACCAGCAGATCTTGGAGTCGAACAGGCAGCTCATGGAATCACACCAGCAACTGATTCAGTCTAACCAAAGTGCCTTGGCGAGACTTACAGGTGTTGAAGAAAAGTACAGTGATCTCCAGCTCGCGAATGTGAACAATAAGCGCCGAATCACCAAATACAGGAAGCAAAACTCAAGGCTGAGGACTAGGTTAAATGAGTTGACTGGAACTCACCCTAGACTCACTGGTGGTTCGGAAGCTGGAGCTAGTACGGCTGGTGGTGATGATGATGAGGATAGTGAAGAAAATGACGATGATGAAGAGGATGATGATGAGTCTGATGACAATGATGATGGTGATGGTAAAGGTGATGGTGGTGATCCTGGAGCCACAGGCGGTGGCGGATCATCGGGTGGTTCTGCATCGAGACGTACAAAGAAAGGTCATGATCGCAAGGGCAATGATCCCGAAGCAGGTTCTTCTGCTCAGGGGGAGCCTGCACCTATGATGAGCAAGATTCAAGAACTACGTGATAAAGTGAAGAAGAAAGCGATAGTTCAAGTTGAATACGTGGAGCCTTTGAATTGTTATTTTGCATATGATAACGAAGGTAACTTGCTCCCACCACCTGCCATGCCTGAATATGATCTGGAAGAAGGAGAGATACCACCTGAGATGACTTCAGAGGATATGGCTAAAGTATACGGCTTTGCATCTGGAGAATCTTCCAGTGCAAGTCAAAGTGTTCCTCCTGAGATGCATCCAGAGAACAATGAAGTGGATCTCGAAGATGGAACCAGCATACCGACTCCTGAGTACGTTGTAAATGACTCGGGCGCTGGAATTCCAAACATAGATGAAGAAATGGTGCGTGAGGCTGAAGAGAAACTAAAATCTGACTCTACTGAAGTTCATGATGAAGTAAAGACACGACAGGACAAAATCAGAGAGCGTTATCCCCAATGGTTCAAGCCCGAAGAGAAGAGAAAGCCAGTCGAGCGAGCATCCATCTTCAAGAAAAGATTGTCGAAGATGTCTGGCAGTGTGATAAGCTGGGCGTACGTGAGTCACCCAAGAATGCTAGGGGTAAAATGGCAAGAAGGTGTATTGTACTTTCGGGAATACAAAGACATTCTGAGCCTACCATTCTGGTACATTCGTGATTTAGTTCATCTCGATTATCCGTTGTACAAAGAGAAAGCTCCTCCTCTTCAGGGTTTTTACACAAAGTTGAAGCGAGAAAGCTCAGAGGGATGGAAAGATTTCGAGCCTCAGTATCCCAGATCATATCCAACAGACAAGATTCATCCTTTCACTTTGAAGCCTATCTGGGAACACAAGATCAAACCGCCAAAGTGTGTCTCAAGGATTCCCATCGTTCCAGTTGAGCAAGACTTTTCTTCCAAGTTGTACTACTGGCATTATGATGCAGCAACTGCAGAAGCCGTGATTGTCTTGAGCAACAGTCTGAACCCGTGCAGAAAGATAAGGATTTGGGATCCTATGTGGTTGATCAACTGCTCAGAGAAGGACGTGGAGACGTTGTACCAGCATCCAATCATGCATTTACCAGTTGAAGCCGATCAAGCGATGAAGTTTCAAAGAGTGATCCGGTTTTGCTACGCCAACAAGGTTCATGCAGGATGCGATTGGTCGAGAATCACAAGGGTCAGAAGAACGTCAAGCTGAAGATGAAGACAGAAGATGCTGCTTGTCATTTTGTTTAGTTGTATTTGTTTCTGCTTATCGAGTCTGTAAAGTTGTTTGCTTTTGGTATAAACGTTGTCTTTTGGTTATTTCTGTACGTATACTAGCCTGGTCCAAGGGGGAGTCTGTTAGTACATGATGTCCCTAGGCTAGTATATCGGTTGTTTGGACGTGTTTCGGGGTGTTTGGAGACGTTTGTACGCGTTTCGGGGTGTGAGAATGCCTATAGGCGATTAGCAGGAAGTAACACACGATTAGGGCCCTAATCATGTTACTATTCATGCGATTGGCTTGCTTTATATAGGCGATTAGCCATAATCGCCTATACTGGGTGGGCTAATCGCCTGCTAAGGGCTAGTCGTACCCGGGTGGTATAAATAGGCCCATTCTCAACCCTAGACCTCAGTTCTTGCCTCACACACTCTCCAAACACCCTCCCCTGGTCTGAGACGCCTGATTTGATCATTGTAAACACTCGAGCTCTGTTTTAGTGATTAATCTATAATCTTTTGACCCGTGTGTGTGTAGTAATTACTCGTTTATAATTGTTTCAATCTCGTACCTGTTATTAGAACATATTAGAGGGATTCCGCACCTCTGATATAAACCCCGTGATTGTCGGATTACGCGTTCGCCGGTCCTAACAAGTGGTATCAGAGCCGAGGCTCTTATCACGGGTGTTTTAATAGCAAAAACGAGCAAAAACAGGTGTTATTGGTGTAAAAGTTAAGATTTTTAATCAAAAACCTGTTCATACTTTGAAACTTTGAGTTTTTATCAAAAACCCATATTTTTCAAAATCTTAGTTTGTGTTTACGGTTAAAAACGTATGTTATTTGAGGCTTCTACAATTTAATGTTATTGTTGAATTTTTATTGATACAACTAGTATTTGACACGCGGGCGTTGCCCCGCGGTCACGTATCTAACACGGTAAGAATAAATATGATAGTGAAAAAAACTCTATCTGCGGGACCCGAACCCACTAACACGCGGTTAAAAGGTAGGCGCTCTATCAACAGAGCTAGAACGAACGGTGATCGACACACGATTCGTAAACAATGCACAAAAAAGTTCGTACCTAAAAATAAGCACGTAAGGAAATCGTTTTTTAGTAAAAGAATTTTTAACCAGAATATTTTTCGAGAACGTTATGTCAAACGTGAATTTAAGTTGTCTACGTCGAACCCTGGAAGTGAATTTCTACTGCTGACGGCAAGCTTGGCTGGAGTTGAATGCTCGGCTCAAATTGTTATGACATGAGTTTGCATTGATGCAGGCTCGACTCAACTTGCTTTATCAATGAATCTTCCATCTTGTTATTTGAGTTTTGTAATGAAAATAAAAACATCAATGTGCCCTCCAACATCCTCGATTCTTACTTTGAAAATGAACATCTAAACTTGAATACAAACTTAATTATTAATTTGTCATTTCTATACATATATAGTACCAAATTACTTATTTTTCATGACTGTAAAAGTAACTTTTTAATACCAACTTAAAAATATAAGCAACTATCTATGTTTTGTTAAATATTTCTTGATACAACAAGAACATAATCACGTGTTTGGTTAATCTGCCTACCCATGTAATAAACATGTATTTGAGTTTGGCATGCTTAACTTGTTTAATAAACGGATGAGCTTGGGTTGTGCTAGAACTTAACCCGCCAACCCGTCAAACTATGTAAATTTGAGGGCCGGCCGGGTTTCCACTTGAAAGTCCAAACACCTCAGAAACATGAAACACAAAGTAGGATAAAACTACTTAAACATGACCATCAGTTTCACCAATATTAAGTCAATGTAGATAGTTTATAATTCTATTAGAGAAGAACCACTGAGTACAAGCACATTGCATAACACAGTGAAAAAGTTCATTGCATAATTGTAGAATGAGTCCAATTTCCATGAAAATGGATCTCAGGATGGCTGGTAGCTCTAGTAAGAAGCGTAAGCAACTCTGCGCGCAACCTCTTTTCTTCGTCTTCTCCTATGCCAAAGTGGCAGGTGATTGTTATCGTCTTCAAAGCCTCAGCATTCCGCAACATGTATTTCAGAAATGGTATATCACATTTCCACGACTTACCATGAGAACTTGATGGTTGTAAGTTTTGTTACCACACATGACGGTACAAACTTCGATTCAACCCATCTATATTCTCCATGCTTCTGTTTTTAACACAAACAAGATAGAAAATACTCACTATTATATAAGAATAAACTGAAAAGGTTAAAACAAGTTTAAGAAGAAATATCATCAGACCTTGATATACGGGTCAACTGCGTTTTCAATACACAAATGTTTCAAATGGGGAGAACTTTCAAGAAACTGAGGGATTAGTGCAGAAGGCCAATAACCCTTTAATTCCAAGCGCTTCATATCCGGAAAGATGGGAAGAGGCGGAGTAAATGACATATTGAAGGGAATAAGGGAACGTACATTTTGAGCTGAAAGTGATTTAACTCCTTTTATTCCCCTTAGAAGCTCAAACAAAAGATGATAAGATATTATTTCACAAAATGTAAAACAAGCCTCAACCAGAGATGACACGTCTTCCACTACGAAAGTGGATGACAAATCTCCACTAACGAATAGATATTCAAGCTTAGGCAGGTTTAAAATAACTTTGTTGATATGTGTTACACATCTACCCAATGTTAGTTCGTGACAAACATACAAATGTACCTCCATCGTTTGGATAAAACGCTAGTTCTTACAGCAAATCTGGTAGGCATCAGAGAGAGTATGTGTGAAAGAATATCATCGGGCAACATGCTAAGCCTGTCGTCTACATCCTCACTTATGGAACTCATTGTTTAGCTTCTTAATACACTTGCTACCTACAAATTCAAGCCCAAAATCATCTCAAAACACAACTTGGCTAACAAGAAACATATATAAAACTCTCAGCAAAGATGAAAACGTACCTGATTAATCGATCGAATTGCTGCATGCAGAGAAAAGATATTAGGGTTAATTGGGATTTGAAGGTAAAATACATTATGGTGAGCCTAATGAAGCTCCCCAAGCCCAAAGCCCAATATCCATCATGTAGACACTTGTTAGTTGTTACGTATTCAAGAAAATATATTTGCCAAATTAAATAAACTAGTATGGGCTAAAGGAGGAGAGTCAGTGCGAAGCCAGGTTCGTGGCTTTTCGGGCCTAAAACTCTATATATGAGTAACACAACGTGAGTTCTATTTTAAAGATTTGTATATACTTGCAACCCTTGCTATCATATGCATGGGCGAAGCTTTGTTGGGCCCGGATAGGGCTGTTCAAATCGCTCACCCCTCGTTCAGAAAATGCTCAAAAACTGCTCGCTCGATCATCTGCTCGGTTGTGGATGAGCCAATCGGCTCTGTTCGGTTTGTAAACGAGCCAAGCACGAGCAAACGTCTGTTTGGCTCGAATAAATTACTATTTATCTATTATATATACCCACAAATTATAGTAATATTTATAGCTTTATAAATAAGATTTGACCCAATATAAGCAAAGAAAATATAATTAGCCCGCTTTATCAAATAAAAATTTAATACTAAGTTTAATAGTAAAACCATAAGTCGTAACCTGACAACCTTTACTTCTTTATGTTATTAGTCGTCTGTCCCTAGTCGTCGTTTGATATCACCCTATGTCACAATGCGACAATTGTTCTTTGTAGTGTGCTTATTGCCTCAACCTAAGCCTCATTCTTGGACACTCGGACCTAAATACTACTGTCCTGGTCGGACAATTCCACCTTAGTTGTCACTCGGCAACAAAAACATTAAAGATAACATCCCAATTTCATGGTTGTCCAAATCACTCTCCGCTCGTTTCTCGCTCGACGCTCTCTCGAAAAACTTGCGCTATAACAATGCTCGCTCGCTTTTCAGCTCGGTTGTAAACGAGCCGCTCGGTTCGGTTTGTAAATGAGCCAAGCATGAGCAAAGGTTCGTTCGATTTGACTCGGCTCGTGAACAGCCCTAGGCCCAGACGGTACCTCGGACCCCACTGTATTTTTCTCCGTAGAGTAATTTACGTATTTTCATCTGAAAACTTTTATATTATTAACCTTGGCCCCATCAGTTTTAAGGATTCTGTGATTTCGGCCCCACCGAAAAAAAATTCAAGCTCCACCACTGGTCGGTCATATGTAACCAATGGCATTTTCATTGTATGTTGCATTGGTGTGCAGAAGTATAACCTAACAAGGTATATATATTTTCATTTGTTCTTCTTGAATATAAGAGTTGTTTTATTTGGATACTGAATTTGATCTTATGTGCATGAAGATGGTGTCATGGTTAACTGGGACTTTGTGCATGTGAGGGTAGTTCTCAGTTATTGGGTCAACGTGAGGCTTGATCTCATATACGGAAGAGGTGGCATAAAGGTCATGTTTTAACAATTATTTTTTGGGTTTTTTTGGGACAACATTTGTGTCAATCGTATGCATTAAGGATGAGATCGCTACCGTACTCGTACCCGTACCGGATTTGGAAAAAAGTGGGTACCGAGTAATGTACCGAATATATAGGTACGGTACGGGTACGGGGTATCGGTACTTGTATTTCGGTACGGTACCCGTTTTGGTACCATTTTGTTATTTTTTGAGCACTCGTAAGGGTATCAAGTAGGTAAACAATTACGAGTATCAATACTATACAGGTACCAAATTGAAAAATTTGGTACGGGTACCAATATAATCAAATTGATACGAATACCATGAATACCATAATACGAAGTAAAACATATAATCAAATTCAATAGTATATAGAATTCAGTAACCGTACCATTTTTACCCGTACCGATACCGAAAGTACCGAATACCGAAATCAGTAAAAGTGGGTACCAATACCTATACCGAGTACTCAAAATCGGTACGGATACGGGTACCGGTACAGGTACAGGTATAGGTACTCGAAAAAAAAATGCCCATCCCTAGTATGCATTGAATTTCAAGTGCCTTATAGTTTTGTGACCCTGATAGTGCCCTCAAATATCTCCTTTATAGTTTTTTGGATACCATTTCACATTAGCATATTGTAGGTCAGTCGAATATAGTTCTTCATTAATTTGCATGTTTGACATGCCAAAACACCAACATTAAAAACACACAAAGGTATAAAACAGAAAGCCTCATTTTCATAATATTTCTCATTTGCATATTGTAGCTTATTTGCATAAAGTGTAGGACATGTCTATCAGTTCATGTGTAGTGGGCGTTGTAGCCGGCGTTTTAGGCCCCATAGCGTCGGGGAACACCGCCCCCCGGCGCTATGGGGGCGCTGCCCCTTTGGCCGTTATAATTATAACGGGCGCTACCCTCCACTTCTTTTATTATTATTATTATTATTATTATTATTATTATTATTATTTTATTATTATTATTAGTGTTTGGGAATCGGGGGAAAAAGATTGAAGAAGAAGAGAGGGTTGGAGGTGGTTCCATTCTTGCAATGCTTTCAAGAAAAAGTTGCAGGTTTTAACGTCGAAAGATGGGGAAGATGAGAGGAATTAGGTCCCCCCAAATTTGACTTTCTTGATCTATTGTATATAACATCAATTTGTAAGGTCGGCTACACTCACAAAATACACTGTAGCAGAACAGTAACTACAAAAAAGACAGTTCTACCCTAATTTACGAAAATAAAGCAGTAACATGGACACTCTTTTACGAGTCAAATGCATACTCAAAAACAAAACGCTCACCAATCACATGAAACTACGCATCCTATCGTCTTCTCCGTCACCTACAATTGCATACCCATAACACACACTCTCTCTATGTGATTTAATATTTCAATAATTCATGCAAACAGAGATGTTGATAAGTGTGTAAGCGATGCTTAGTTACGGCGACATCCGTAGCGATCGACCCACAGCCTGACCACACCACCATCACTGTCGGACTGCCACCGACCAAAGACAGAACCATCACTACCTGGTGACAACCGTCGCATGCGACCGCCGCCACCATATCTTACACGACCACCACACCCCCATCTACGATAACTGCCTGGTCATTTCAGTGCTACAACAACCATTGCAGGCGACCGCCGCCACCATATCGCACACCATCTCCGACAACCAGGGTTGTGTCCGTTAACGACGCTTTTGGCGGCGCGCCGGCGCAGGGAGACGACATGTGGGCACCCTAGGTTTGTAGAGGTGAACTGACGAAGGTTGCGAGGGAGGAGCTAATCGGAAACAGAAGGGTACAGAAGGTTTACCGGAGAGGAGGTGGCGCCAGCGGCGGTCGGAGATGGTCAGCGGAATGGAGCTCCGGTTGCTGCTGCTGCTTTCGATAACACACACACACAAGTGTGTGTGGTGTGCGGGAATCTGCAGAGGCAGTGGCGAAGCTTGGTTCTCGAATCAGAGAGGGCCGGACTCAATTTTTTTCGATCGGTAGTGGCAAATCGGCGGGGGCCGGACTCAACCCGGACTCAATTTACCTACGAAAATCGTAAATTTTCACTACTGCGCAAAAAACAGGGGGGGGCCAGGGGTGGATCCTTCGCCATTGTGCAGAGGAACAACAAGGAGGTGGATCTTTTATAGGTGGTCCAGATTAGGGGGTGTTTGGTTACGGGTATAACAACTCACTTGAGGGTGTTTGGTAACGACTATAACAGCAAATAAGGGATGTTTGGCTGAAATAACAAAATTCGTCTTATTATTATTTTATAAACGGGTGGTCGGGTACGACCCGCGGGTGGCGGATGGCGCGTCACGCGAATTTCACCTTCTTTTCGCGTGTAATAAACTCAGGACGTCGCCGCAACGCGCGACGCGGGTAGAAAACTAGTTTTTTTACAATACATAAATATAATCACTTTTTATTTAAGGCTTTTAAGTAAATTGCATTTTTAGCCTTGAGGTATAAAGCAAGTTTCAAATGTCATCTTTGTAAATTATGTTGATGATTTATACATGTTGATGATTTATATATTATTATTTAAATAAAAAAATAATAATTAAGCGATGATTACCTAATCATTTATAAAGCCTCATAACGTCATTTCCCACTACATCCTCTTTTTCCATAACATCCCTTCCATTACTTTTTAATATTTTAATACCCATAACCCCCCACCACTACACATGCCCTCATATTGATATATAGTGGAGGATGAGAAAAGTTGTAGCACATAGTGGGAAAAGTTATAGGAGGACACGTGGCTAACATATAGTGGATGACAAAAGTTAGTGCAGTAAAAGGCAGTGCATGAAAGACTTGTACACTTCAATTATCATGCTTTAAGAACTTGCACAAATTGTTACAGTGAACTCCCCCTCACAAAGAAAGTTCGTAAATGTAGCATGGGTTAATTAGCTCTTCTTTCATTGGCTGTTGTTGACTTTCCATGCATTGCCAAAATTAAGGGAAAATCACATAAATATACATTTGACCATCACAAAAAGATAGAATAAACATAGTTAGCGTTTAAACAATATAGACTTCATACTTAAGAGGCTAATGAAAGACTCTTGCTTGAACCAATTAAATAATAACACGTAGTAGATCCTTTAATACTAGCCGCTTCCGACTAACGTCTAAATTCTCTAAGCTTTAGATGGAACCTCTAAAGTGTTGTTTCTTTTTTTCTAAAAATGTTTGTGCAGGTTCTTCTGTCTGCAACTACTGTTTGTTTTTTCGAAGACACTTCATTAAAAAAAAAGTCTCTGCGTGCTCTTCTTGGTGCAGACTTTGCCCAGCCACTTCTAAGATCTTCTAAAGTCTGGAGATGGTTAAACACCACCACCACCCACTGTCCTCCTTTTCTTGTCGCAATTTCAATTGGGTGTCTCTCCCCCATTGTTACTTTTGTTTCTCCAACACCTTGGCTTTCTTTTGTAGGACTTGAAGTTTTGATTGTTGTAACTCTTACTTCATGCACAGCTTTTCTTCACCAAACCTCTTAACGTTCTCGCCATCTTCATCGATCGCCTTGTTCATGCTTGCAACCATTCTCACAACTTTTTTTGTGTCACTTGATGTAGGTGTTGGTGTCGCTTTCCTCCCTTTGGTTTTGGTTCGATGCACCTACTACATCATCTTCTATTTGATCATCTAGCGGGGCATCACCACCAAATGCTTCAAAATTGCTTCCAAATGACCTTGTGTAAATGTTTGCCTCTGAGGTTTACTTCTTTTTGCCATTTTTTTCAAACTTATAACCCATTGGTTCAATCTGTTGCGATTTTTGTTCATTTTTTAGAACTCTCCAAACTGCAAGGTGTGCAAATGGTTGTTTTTGTTTCAACCTTTTTTTCCTTTGGGACCGTGAAACTCCTATAACGACTCAACCAAAACAGATTCGTCTAATGCCCAACTTTTTCCGCCAAGATCTATCCTATTGTATATCCCACAAAACCTTGTAACCTTTTGGTTCATCTTTTGTCATTTTGAGTGGAGTTCATGAACAATGTGATCTCTTGCTTTAACTAACCATCCGGATGCATTGACATTCCCCATTTTCTAGTTATTGATGTGGGAAGGAATAAAGAAGATTAGAGATACAAAAACCTTCTTCCAAAACCAATCTAAACATTGTTGATTCACGTGAACCTGATCATACGACATCTCAATCCACCTTTTAGCCAAAACCACTTCCTCGCGTTCGGTCCACTTCCGTGGTCTAGCTTTTCCCTAGTTAAGTATCAAGGTAATAAAAATAACAAACTAAATAAATAAAACACTCTAAAATTTTAAAAATAACAAGCTAATAAATTAAACAATACAAATAAATAAAATAGTCACGTCAATTAACAAACTTATAGTTATTTTGCGATTTATTCGTTAATTCATCCTACTCTTCTTCATATTCCACTATAAAGTCATGTGCTTTTGCTACGGCTTCATTCTCCCGCTCTTCCTCTTCATCTGAGTTTCTAATCCATTATTCCCTTGTACTAAATATGGTGTTGTAAATACCCATTGCTTCGCCACACGCGCTCTGGTATACAGGTTGACTTGGAGTTTGTGGGGGAAATTTGGAACACCCCGAAAACCCGTTTTTGTTAATTACATTAATAGGCGGGATCAATATTTAATACTGAGCTTAATATTTAAAAATGGACGTTTTATGGATAACAAAATGAGACTAAATAATATAATTGAGAGTCATATTTCCGATAGGAAAATAACCCCGTTAATCCATTTCATAGAATAGGGACATAAATAATCCCAAAACTTAACTAAGTTAGTAAGGTTAATTAAGAATGTTAAAATTAGGTGGGACCATAGTTGCTTAAATGACAAACTTGTGTTTTATTAAAAAAAGAAGAAGAAGAAGAAGAAGAAACACACACAAAAGTGTGTATGTGTCGATGATTGAGCAGGAGACTCCATCTCTACTATCCACAAACCCTAAACACTATAAGTTCCAAATCCAAGCCATATCAAAGGGGTTCATCATGCATTACACTAAAACGAATCATCTAAGGTCCCAATCACACTAAGGTTCCTTTTAGTTGGTTAAATTTGATGTTTAAACTCGTTTTGTTTATGGTGAAAATCTAGGGTTTTATAAAATGTGATATTATAGATTGTTAGAGGTTTCTCTAGCTTTAGGGAGCCTTAATCATGTTTAATTTAGTTAGGAAAAACATTTCTTAAGTGTGTTTAATATGTTCATAAGATTATGTAATAAGTGTTTAATAGCTAATTAAGGGTTCCCTAATGTTAGAGGATCCTAATTAGATAAGGAATAACATTATTGAATGTTATACATAACTTACAGATGAACATCAAAGTGATGAAGTTGGATTTTTTGGGTAAAGCTTGACCAAAACCCATCATCCATAACCAGAGTATTGTCTCTTATGTTTAATCTTAATTAAGGTATGATAAAAGATATATGCTAAATTGATACCATGATAATGTGTGTGAATTTTGTTAGGTGTTTTGGTGAAAACACCAACTAAAACCCAATACTAAATATGGTGCACACTAGGTGTTCGATCAAACGCTTAGGTAAGTTTAATCTCATTTAGACATGGAGAAAATAGATGTAGTGCACATATCTTATATAAGAAAATAGCTCACGATGAGTTAGGGATAAAAATGAATACATGATGCTTTGGATAATGAAAGAAATCTATATTATGTATTCTAATAAAAACAAGGTTTGACATGTCCCTGAGTTTGTCACACCCTCAAATTTCCACTGCGGGGTTTTACCGTGAGGCGCATGACATACTAGGATCCCATAGCCATAAGTCATATGAACGAACTCTAAATGCCCAAACCATTTAGTTCGTTTTCAAAAACCAAGTTTAGTTAAGCTGCGGAAGCGTAAACCAAATTAAACCTTTTAAAAACCATGCGCAAAACAACGCGCCCAAATCGAAACCATATGAAAGAAAACGTATAAGCATGATATCTAATTTAGGTGTATGCCCAAGACCCAAATGCAGTGAACGTGCAGTGCTTCCTAATCGTGACACCGGAAGCTAACTACCCGCAAAAGCATGTAAATGGTGGGTCAACAAACAATGTTGGTGAGTTCACTAAGTAAAGTAGGTGAGTAAGTAAAAGCGTAGGTTTCCCAAACCACGTAACCAAGTAAAAGCGTCGGTCTCCCAGACCACATAACAACAAGTAAGAACGCCGGCCTCCCCGGCCACAAGTAAACAACTAATTCACATGCCAGGGGTAGCTAACCCACTCATGATAACTAACACCGGTGAATTCCGAACTACTAATGAACGAGTTCCCACAACAGGGAGTATAGTGCCTTGCGTCATTGCCCATCAACAATGACATATGTTTTAAGTTATTAGTTCACACCCATGCTCCCAGCACGATGTGAGGTTTGTTAAACCTAATAGCGCTATCAACTAGTAACCCGCTTGCCCACCCGGCAATTGATTCGGTATTTTGAAGGACTTAAATGATAGGGTTGGTGTAGTTCATCAAGGACATATAGCATGAATTAGTAACAGTAGATTCACCCCGTGAACCTAGCACCCCAAAACTCGGGATGTGTAAAATTAGTCCCAAACTGGACTAGAAAGCGTTAAGTAAGTTGTCTCAACCCGAGACGCATGCTTTTGAGAAAAGAGTAGTGAAACTCACCTTAGGTTGCAAGCAAATAAATCCAAACTCCAAATTCGGGTGTGCTACCGACTCCCTAATACATGTGTCACTAAATGAGTATATGTGTAATACCATTACACCATATAACCCATTTGTCCAAGACGTTTACATGTTCAAAACCATGCAGTGACACCTAATGACTCTATATGCACAAGTAAGTCCCATGTAACCCGTTGGTGATCATGGTGATTATTTTCAGTCTAGTATCTCAAATACATCACATACAAGTGTCCATACAAGTTCATGTCAATTACATACCATATAAGACTCCAAATAGTCACATAAAGACACCGTACACAATCTGCGTTTTCAGAGCAGATTGTGCGCTGTGAAAAATGAATTATTTAAAATACTTAACGAATGAATTAAAGTCCCAAATTTTTACTGAGTATTCATTGGGATTCATTTGCTAACCCTTATTTTTGTTTTGTCTTAAAACAAAACACAAAAATTATTAAAATTCGTACAACACAGCTATGTCCAGAAAACTTCCACAACAAGTCAGTTTAGAAGAAAAATTCCCAAAAATTGTGTACTCACCAAAACTGGGTGAATCCACTTGGAAAAACCGAGTTTTTCCAATATCTACTTACTGTAAAAATTTTATAACTTAATTCTTCATAAAACCCGAGTTATGATTGTTTAAAGTTGACTCAGTTTGTTAATCCGAAAATCTGATATGACCTCTTAACAAATAAAATTCCAAAAACTACTCAAACGAAGTCCAAATCGAACGATTTTGCCCATTACGAAAAGCTAAGACCATGCACATTACAACCATGTCAAGAACACATCAAAACAATAATTTTAACCCACGTATCAGACCCTATAAGTTAACTTTCAGATTCTGTCCAAGTTTCAATCATGCAATAACATCAATTATCTTGAACCCTAGTTGCATATTATCGATCAACAACGCCAATAAACATTCTACAACATCTATAAGACATTATCTGATCATAACCTAGCAAAATTCATGCATATATTATCATTCGCAAACCCTAGTTATCTAAAACATCAAGAACACACATGATCATGCAAAACACATAATATTCATTACATAACAATATTCTTGACCCTTTTAATCATCATGTTTTAATTTTTATAAAATACTTTCAGACCTGGACAAACAAGGTTTTGATGTTTTAAAACAATTTAAAGAAGATTAAAACACAAGAGAATGAAGATTATACCACAAGCACTTCAAAACAATCAACCGAATGCTCTCCAAGATTCCCGATCGATGTTCTTGAGCTTTTGCAGGTGTTTAGGGGTTAATAATTCGTAAGGAGGCAGTAGGGGGCGATTAGGGTTGAGTTTAGAGGTTGCATGGGGCTTAAGAGTGTTTAAATAGTGGATTAAGGCGATTAGGCTTCGTCAGACCTCCGTGAGCGCCCCGCTCGGAGCCTGTGAGCGCCCCGCTCACAGCTCCCGGCCCGCTCCGGGTGGCCTGCTTCGTTGTACGGCATGTTTTCCTTTGATGTTTTCGCTATTTTGGACCCTAACAAGTGTAACCCCATGTGTTAAGACCCCAACCATCCTAATGGTCCATCCATTATGGTTTTTATTAACGTATTCGGTTTAAGTTCAAGTAATCACATACAGTTTTCACATAGTTTCACAGAGTATCATAGAAGCACGTAATTGCAATCAATCTCAAACAATTACTTCACAATCATTTTGTTTAACAATTCACCAACGTCCGGGGTTCACTACTCATGTAAATAGTTTGGTAATTCCTCGAATTACCACCTCATGCAGTTATTAACCTATAACTGTGCAATGTGTAACTTATATAGCTAGCCCTAGTTAACTAGAATGCATAGAATGTAACCAGAGTTTATTTAAAGTGAGAACCTGAGACCCTCTATTCTTAGGGGTAGAGGTAAAGCTGTGTACATCTTACCCTCCTCAGACCCTACCTTAGCTTTGCTATATGTGGGATTAACTGAATATGATGATGATGATGATGTCTAATGCGCCTAGAAATGACTAATAAAAATTGTAATATCTAAAATGGTGAAAAGCTAAGTCCATAAGGGCTTAGAGGATTTCAAACGAGTTATTGTGACAAAAAGCAATGGACTAAACCAAGTAGGGTCACCCTCGGATGGCTAAATTGAATTATTTGCCTATAAGGGCATTTTGGGAATTTTAAAGGTTTGCAAAAGGTTGAATCTAAAGACCGGGCCATGATAAACAAATTGGGTCATGATTCCATGTTTAACAAGTGTCCTTAGGATGGCCTTGAACCTAAGATATAAACGCAGCCAAAGGTTCGAAAAGAACGACAATGAAATTTGGCTAAGTACAGGTTTGTGTAGCCTAACAGCAGCTCCAGACCGTAGCCTACGGCCCTGAACCGTAAGCTACAGTCCAAACAAAAAAAAAATCATAATTAATGAATCGTAAGCTACGGCTAGAGAATCGTAGCTTACGAAGGTTTGGTTTCTTTTTAAAGATTGAACCGCAGCCTACGATGGGTATCTTCAAACTTGCAATATTGTTTAGTTCGTTCCGTTTTCGATACGTAACAATGTTCTAACCATTCTAAATTGTTAATAACAATATACCTAACCATTCTATTGTGTAATGGTGCTAGGCTTATGTACGATGGGAGACCCGGAGCAAGGATCAAGTCGCGAGGAGAACCAAACACACCCAGACACTCGTATGCTTTCGTAGTAGATTCTCGATTAAAACACAAACCTTGGTATAGGTTTTTAATACATAAAAATGTAAATTTATGTGTTACTATCAAATGTAAAAATTTTAATAGGTTGCCTTTTCATAATGAATAAAGTTTTAATCGGGAGTGATTTTTATTTAAGGCCTAAACTCACAAGTTTAAGTGTTAATCTCATGTTCATGGGTTAGGGTCTGTTGAGTGAGTTGTTATTGCGCATATTGTTGTGCGAAGTGTTGCATGTATTGTTGAAATTGTTGGTGTTCAAAAGATTGTGATGGGTTCAACAGGTTTGTGCTTTGGCTGGATATTTGTTGACTTGAAATAGGTTTCTTTCCTTTTCGTTTATCCAAGGCTTGAACGATAAATATTTTGTGGTGAACAAGATATGAAAAACTTTAAATGTATAAACATGGTGTAGGGTGAAATGAAATGAGTTTTGGTTTAAATTTGCAACTGCTATATGTGGGGGACCTACATTCACAATGGTCACATGACCCACGATTCATTCGGTAGTTAGCTACCCCCTGATTCAAACCTACTGAATCACACTCACCGACACCCACATAATGCCCACGCCGACCCACCGCACTCACTACCACCCATTGATTTAAACATGCCGAACGCACTTCATCCACCCAAAAAGTGTAATTTCCGTCATTGTGGTTGTTTGTAAAACACACTTTGAGCCCCTAAGCTGCACAAATGACCTTATGAGTTCATGACTTTATTTGGTGTTACTTTTAAAGGGTATGTTCGTCTTTTATGTTGATTGTTAGGGGTATTATATTCTTTTGAGTTAATAGCAATTTGAGTCCTAGTGATGTGGCCTAACTTGTTGGTTGAGTCAATCTTGGGGAAATTGATCCCCGGAGTCCTCGTGTTCCCAATTTTTACCAATCAAGACCCTCCCTGAAACAGATGTTAGGCGTCCTATGCTGACAGATTAGGCAACAATAGTTTTCTCGTGGCTGCTACAAAGGGAGGCGAGGGCGCCGGTGTTATCCGGAAAAAATTTCAGGCTCCCCGGCGACATCTTGGTGGTGTTTCCATGTTGGCTCACGTCCACTCTCTCATATGCTCACATGGTGGTTGTGGTTTTTTTTTAACGGCCAACAAATTGGAATCACTCACGGAACACTGGAGTATCATCGTGCCACCAATGTTGCCACGTGATCATATTCCACCACCAAGTCACCAATTCAGGAGGAAACTCATAATTATGAGAAAACCCCCTTTGTGAGATTCAAACCCAGGACCTTATGGCCCCTAAGTCTTATCTCACCACCAAGATGCCACTAGGCTATGATGCCTTGGGCATGGTGGTTGTGGTTTCAGAGGAGAAAAACAGAAGTCGCTATTAATGATAGGGAGTGGAAACTGGAAAGTAGATTTAGGGTTTTGTTTGGATTAATGGTTCATTTTTTATTACTTTCATAAAAAAATTACACAAATGGTCCTAAAAGTATTAGACAATTGTCTTTTATTATAAAGACAATAAAGAGACGTAAATGCCCTTCATTTGACAGTAAAATTGGATGGAAATGACACGATTGTAAAACCACATGGACGGAGATGCGAGAAAAATTTTCAAGTGGAGTAATAAAACTACATAGATACTTTATGTTATAAAAGAGAAGGTTTAGTGCATAATTGTAGAACAATAATAGTCTAGTAAAAACTCATTTGTAACGTAGGTCGAGCTGATTTGTAGCTACTTGGCTAATATAAAATTTCAAGTGGAGTTAGAGCTAACAGTGGCTTGCTCGTTGACTGACTCAGATAGATAGAATTTTCTATGGGGTGGGCTAAATGCACCCCCTCTTCTTACTTTTTATACCTCCTTCCTAAAATACCACTTTAAATTTGTCAAGTTCACCCCTTTAAAAATTCTCATTTTTTAATACAGTTAAAAGTAAGGAGTGATAAAACTAGGGTTAATGGATTTAAATACTCCCAACTATCGCCCGTTGGCGGATAATACTCCCAACTATCACTTTGGCGGATAATACTCCCAACTTTCAACTTGTTGGATTTTATCACTCCCGGACTTAACACCGTTAGTTTTAATCCTACGTGGCTAACGGCGTCTGACGTGGCATTTCATACGTGTAAAAAAAAAAAAATTACTTAACCCCACCATTTACACATCAGCTCACTCTCACTCTCACTCTCACTCTCACTCACGACGATTCCAAAGTTCTGAAACCCTAATCTCTTCACAAACAAACAATCAAACATACATTTCTTCACAATCGAACCTTTAAATGGGTGAAATCGCCTTCAAGGTGTATTACGGTGGGGGCTTTGATCTAGGGTTAGGTCAGATGAAGTATATTGGTGGTGAATGGAAGATGATTCGTATAGATCCTGACCATGTCTCTTTCTTTGAGCTCGTGGGTTGTGTAATGGAAACAGGGTGCTACGAATCTAAGGATTTTGACTTGTATTGCCTTGATGTCGAAGACGGATCATTGAAGCAATTGTTGAACGACAAGGATGTTGGATGCCAGGCTATTAAGGTACAAACTAGTCCTAAGGCATTTGTTGAAGTATTTGTTCATGTTGGACCCTTGAGCAAAACAACATTGAAAGAGTGTAGCAACCCAACATCAGCCCTAGACAAATGCAGTCCTGTAGCCCAACCCAAGCCTGTATACAAACCCACCACTAAAGCCCAGCCCAACATTGCAGACCTACCCACCACTAAAGCCCAGCCCAACAATGCAGACCAACCCATGACTGTAGCCCAACCCAATATACAATCGCCTCCACAGTCCTGCTCCCAGCTTAATATTGTGTCAACAATGAGTCATGTGATAACTGGCAGGAGAACCAAAGCTTCTGCTTCTAGATTAACACCATACTCACCATCAAAGCCAACTTATACTTCCAAATTACATCTGTTAGCTGACATATTTGAACTAGGAAAAGATGATGCTCAAGTAGTTGTTGAATCAGAAAAAGAAGTTGTTGAATTAGGAAAAGATGATGCTGAAGTATTTGAACTAGGAAAGGAGGGTACAGAAGTCTTTGGAAGTGATAAAGAGGGGCTTGAAAGTGATAAACAGGTTTTTGAAAGTGATAAGGAGGTATTTGGATCTGAATCTGAATCTGGATCTGAAAGTGATAATAGTAGAGACAGTGATTACAAGAAGGTATTTGGATCTGAATCAAGTGAAGATGATGATGAGGAGGTCTTTGCATCTGAGTCAGACAATGAAGAGAATGTAGAATTTGAACAAGTGCTGAATGAAGTAATTGGATCTGAGTCAGACAATGAAGATAATGAGTGGGTAGAATCTGTTAAAGCTATTAAAGAAGCAAATCAGGAAGAAAGTGAAGCTCATAAGAAGTTGTTAGAAGAGTGTTTGACAACAACAGCAAAACCTAACTTGATTGAATCAGTTGATGATAGAGACACACATATAGAGGGTTATAGTAGCTATGAAGAGTCTGATGGTGATATCCTCACACCTGGTGAAAGTGAGGATGATGATATAAGAGGCAAGAAGTACAAAAAACCTGTTCCTGTTGTTGATGAGAACACAGATTGGAAGAAGTGGACTTGGAAAGTAGGAACCAGGTTTGCAACTAGAGAAGCATTTAAACAGGCTGTTAGGAGGTATGCTGTAACAACTGGTAGAAGTTTGGTAATTGCCAAGAGTGATAAGAGGAAAGAAGGTCGTGTAGGTGTTAGATGTATTTCAGGTTGTCCTTTTTACATTTTTTGTTCATATCATAAGGGGAAAGAGTGTTATATGATTAAGTGTGTGAAAGATAAACATAACTGTCAAAGAAGCATGATAAAGAACAGGCAGTTGACTTGTAGATTTGTAGCTGAGGAGTTCATGCCTTTGTTTAAAGCTAAACCCAATTGGTCTGCCTAATTGGTCTGAGAGGTTATCCTTGTAAACATGTGTGTGCTGTGGCTGGATTCCTAGGAAAGCCTGCTGAGGACTATGTTGACAAATGTTATCATAAGGAAACTTACATGAAAGCATATGAGTACTCAATCCCACCATTGCCTAGTGAAAGGTATTGGCCCAAGGTGGTTTATCCTTTGGATCCTCCTCCAATCAAAGCAGCTCCTGGAAGGCCAAAAAAGAATAGAAGAAGGGATCCTCATGAAGACCCTAAGAAGCCAGGGAGGCTTACAAAGCATGGTGTGATTATGAGTTGCAGCATTTGTGGGTCAAAAGCTCATAACAAGAGGAAGTGTACAGAGAAGGGAAAGATGATTGCAGGTAATGTTAATGTGTTGCATTTTTTATCAATGTTCATATGATACATATTGAAGTTCATTTTATTGTCTTGCAGCTGCCCCTAAGCCTAAAAGACAAAAAATGGGTAGGCCAAGAAAAGAAGTCCCACCTGAAGCTGCACAGACCACCCAACAGTCAACTCAGACCACCCAAGGTCCAAGTCAGCCAACACAGCAATCTACTGTGTCAACAGGCAGAGGTGCAGGAAGGGGCAGGGCGGTTGGAAGGGGCAGGGCAATAGGAAGGGGCAGGGGAGCAGGAAGGGGAGCAGGAAAGGCTGTTGGAAGGGGCTGCTGAGTTTTTATGATGTTCCACTAAAAACACCACCTACTATGTTTAATTATGATAAACTTATGATGTTCCACTAAAAACACCACCTTTTGTGTAATATATTGGTGTTTGTATGGTTAGGATGTTGTTATGGATGTTTATGACTGTTATGAATGTTTTGGGAATGTTATGACTATTAAGGTTTGTTTATGACTACTATGAATGTTGATGAAATGGGTTTTATGACTGTTATGAATGTTGATGAAATGGGTCAATTTGGTTAGGTTCAGATTGGTTGGTATAAACAGGTTTGTTTGTGACTATTATGAATGTTGATCAAATGGGTCAATTTGGTTAGGTTAGGTTCAGTTTGTTTGGCTTCAGTTTGGTTGTTAATGTAGTGTGTAAACAGGTTCTTTTTGCATTATTATTGATCAAAATGGGTCAACTTTAGTTAGTTCAGTTTGCATGGTGTGGTTATGTATAAACAGGTTATGTTTAGTTTGCAAATGGGTCAACTTGGTTCCTGCAAATTCACTCAAACATCATGCAAATGTTGCTTAATAACATTTCATTCATACCACATAATCAATCTACATCATGCAAATTGATCTACAAAACATTTCATCCATCTCAAACTCAAAGCATACTAGACTAACTACCTACAACTACCTACTTGGACAAGTACATACAAACTGCAATTATTATCAAGAAACTGAAAACATATGTCTTCTTCATCTTCCACTTGTGGTCTCTGTCACAAATCCTTTCTTGCAACCTCTTGTTCTCCTCAATTAACAAATTCTTTTGTAATTCCAAGTTCTGAATCTTCAAAGCTTCATAACTGTCTGACATCACAGCCCTGCTTCTTGCATCCAAGTTCTGAATCTTCAAAGCTTGTTCTTTAAACATTCTATCAACATCCTCTTTCCACACGAATAATTTGCAGTTACTTTTCTATTGAGATTACAAATTTTAAAGTTAATAATTGTTCATACAAAAAAAAAACGTTGAATAAGGGTGGGTACTAACCGGCCAATACGAGCAACCATAAAATTGTTCACCTTGTCGAATACTTGTTACTCCAGCAACTCGAAGTACTGCAAGAACGTCATGATGGCAATAGATGTTCCCATCCAAATCGACTTTAAACTTAGGGTTTCTCGTTCCAATTGAGTTCGAAGTAGAAGACGAGCTCATAATTGATGTTCGTTCGTGTATTGAAGTGGTTGTTCTTCAGTCGAATTGTTGTTGAATCGAGTGTAGGTGCTTGAATCGTTCTAGGGTTTCATCCCCAAAATCTAGGGTTTCAATTTGATGAAGACGTAAGTTTTTAAAATGAGGGAAAATGTTTATTTATTAACAAATATTGCCAAGTCAGACAGCCACGTCATCAAAAATGCCACGTAGGATAACGTCGTTAGTTGGGTGTTAGTCCGGGAGTGATAAAATCCAACAAGTTGAAAGTTGGAAGTATTATCCGCCAAAGTGATAGTTGGGAGTATTATCCGCCAACGGGCGATAGTTAGGAGTATTTAAATCCATTTTCCCATAAAACTAATACTTAAACTTCATAAATCCTTATTTATGGAAGCTAATCAATTATTGTTTTTAAATTATTTTCAACGCCAGCCTGTTCATTCTAGTCATAGAACTATTTTGAAATCATGAAACCGCAAGGATTCAACCTCTTTTACTTGGTAGACACAAACTTTTTTATTTGGTTTAGTTGCATCATTTAAAGTCACTTGAGAAAAGAATGAAATGTGTTGATTAAACCAAATGTTAGCTAAGCATTATAGTTCGTTAATAAAGATAAGATCTTTTTTTTTTTTTAAAAAATGTAGAAAACTTTTACCAAAAAATCATTTGCAAAAGCTTTCTAATGTAATTTAAATTAATGTTTAGAAAAAAAGTGTTTTCCTTATTTGAAATAAGAAAAAAAAAACGTACTTAAGAAAATTAAAAGAAAAAGTTTTAAAACAATAAAATATTGTTTTAAAAAACATTAAAAAAATAGTAATAAAACATTATTCAATTAAACATAAAAAAGCTCTTTTTTAGTTGATAACAAAATATTAAAAATTGATAATATATAAATAAAAAGGTTTGAATTGAATTGATGTGAAACTTAAGAGAGATGTTATATTCAGTAAAAATATGATAGGTGGGTACGTTTAACAGCCCCTTTTCTATCCTTACTTTCCTTCTTTGTATATTTTTTTTTTGAAAGGTGATTTTCTATGTTGTGGCAGAGTTCATCACAAACCCCCAAGAAGGGGATCCCCTAGCCACTCTACAATGGTCAAACTATGTTGTCTTAACTAGGTCCACGCTGACGCGAGAGTGGCCAGCCCACAAGCGAATCAAGGCTGCGCATAAAGGGCACTAAGGCTTCCACCCGAAAAATTTCCCGCCACCTGCCACTTGAAAGAGAGGCAAGCCTCTCCGGAGTAAATGGACGGTAGTAGAAAACCGGGAGGCCATCAGAATCGAACCCGACCCCTCCGAGGAGGGTAGGCTCAACCATCACTTGGCAAAATATACATTCATAAATGATGGAAATGGAGATCGAACCTGCATCACATAAAGTGAGTACAAGCCTTTCAACCACTCCACCACTATGAGCGCATCCTTCTTTGTATATTTGATATGTGCTTTTTGAAACTTGATCAATTTGATATTTTTGTTAAACTTGTTATGGAGATTTGTATAAAAACAAACAAATAAAATCATCAAATTTAGAAAATAAGTGAACTCAAAAAGCCACAACCTTGGCTAAAGTTGAATAAAGCTCAAATACCAGCCTGGGATTTTAGAGATAACTATGCTCCCCTCCTTGGTTTTTAAAATTGCGCCTTAAGCGTGATGCGCACTTTGAGGCGGGGTTTGAGCTTTGTACACATTAGGTGCCAATTGTAAATCAGGCGCAACTAAGGCACAATTTTTTCTCTAAAATGTTGCCTAAAGCGCAGTTGAGGCGCGTGCCTTATGTATATGGCGAAATTTCTGTGCATAAAAATGTTGTACATACAGCTTTTTAGATTGTACATGTAGGTAATTTATATTAAATCATATATAAAGCATATTTGCAGCTAAATTTGATGTAGGAGGAGATGATAAAGGCAACTATAAGGCATATAAAAAATATATAAGATACTTGCGCCTCGGTACAAAAGCGGTGCGTTTTTGTGCCTTGCACCTCGGTTTTAGATCTTCCCCCTCGGTGCGCTTCTCGCATTTTTAAAACCAAGCTCAGCTCAAACTGTTATGAGATCAGTTCGAGTAGTTGCCAGACCGACTTAACTTGATCGTTGAACATCCTTAAAATATTAATTATCAAAATTTTAGAATATCATCGCGCCTCCAACATCCGCTACTTTGAAAACGAACACCGAAACTTGAAACTATATGCAACTATGTTTTGTTAAGATAAGCAGTTCAAAAAGGAAAAGAATAATGTTTTTGGTTAACCTGCTTATCCATTTAATAAACAGTCCATGTTCCCGTGCGACCTGCTTAATAACGGGTCGTGCTTGGGTTGTACTAAAACTAAACGCGCTGACTTGTCAAACCGTGTAACTTCGAGGTTTCTTTATTGAAACATTTTTAAAGGGGGCTGTTTAAAATCTGATGGGTTGAAAAATTTTATTAAAAAAATCCACTTGCAAGTCCAAAGACCCCAATAACAAAAAACACAAAGAAATATAAAACTACATAGACATGACCATCAAATCAGTAAAATCTTAAATAAACAGATAGTTAATAGTTCTAAAAGAGAAGACTGAATGCAGGAACATTGCATAATACATATGAATATGGTCATTGCTTAATTGTAGACTCTGATTACTTTTCATGAAAATGGATCTCACAATACCTGGAAGCCATAGGAAGAAGCTTAACGTCCTCTGCGCAAAACTTTCCTTTTACAAGGCTTGATTTTTCCCAAGTGACTGTTAACGTTTTCAACACCTGTGCATTCGCCATCATATATTTTAGGAACGCCATATCACATTTCCACCGCTCGCAAATTGAAAACTGGATGGATGTAAGGTTTGTGGTCATGCAAGCTGGAACCAACTCCGGTTCAACCCAACCAATCAACCATATTCTTTAGGCTTCCGCTTTCAACACAAACAAGATAGAAAAAACATTCTATATCAAGTAAGGATAAACTGAAAAGGAAAGTTAAAACAAGTAAAGAAGAAATATCATCAAACCTGTTGATACGGGTTAACTTCAATACACAATTGTTCCAACTCAGGAGAACTTTCAAGAAATTGAAGGACTTGTCCGAAATGTCTAATATCATGCAACACCAAATGTTTCATATTAGGAAAGACGGGCGGAGATGAAGTGACTGAGTAGAAGTCAATAAGGGAACTTAGACATTTAACTAAGAGTGATTTAACTCCATTTAAGCCCTTTAGAAGCTCAACCCACGGATGAACATTAGGCATGTATCTTAACGAAACAGATGCCTCAACCAGAGACGACACATCTTCCATTACAAAAAGCGAGCACAATGACTCAACACATAGGTATTCAAGATTAGGGATGTGTAAGAAAACTTTGTGGGTCCATGATCCACATTTGAACGATGTTAGTTTCAATCGTTTCAAAGTTGGAATATTGAATACGTAATCTTCTTCATCCTCTTGGCGCACTCTTACATCCAGAGTTAAGCTTTCAAGCATTGAACAGCCACCGATGAGTTTTGTTAAAAATGTGGGTTTCATATTATAACATTTTTTAAATCAATTTAACATTTAATGGGTCATGGGTATAAATTTTGATATTAGTTAAAATTGTTGTTTAAACATTTTGCATAAGATGTTTTTTTGCAGGTTTTATCATGGATAGTGGGCTGGAGCATGTGTGGTCCAGATACAAGTCAGATGAGGTGCGGCCCAGATACAAGTCCAAGATATCCAGAGTTATTGATCCAGCAGTTTTGTTTGGCCCAAAAGCCCAAGGTCCAGGTCAAGGTTCCAGGTTGGCAATCTTCGTCGAAAAGCACAAATACATCTTGATCGTTGGATTGCTTTTATTTTGGCCGTCGATTCAGTTGAAAGAAACACACATATCTCAGCTATAAATAGCTGAGATATTTGTTCAGATGATACTTTTGATCGATCGTTATTTTTACTCTCTGTATTGTTTCTCATCTGATCTTCAGTTAGGGTTTCTAGTGTTTAAGATTCGTCTTGAATCTTTTCTGTTCCTTGATTTGGTTTGATCTTGAGGGTGAGTGTGATTGTAGAGAGGAGCGTTTGTATTAGGTCAAGAGTCTGTTTTAGATTTGTTAGGGTTTTTTGTACTTCTTTATTTCTTTCAGTAATAAAGGTCATAATCTTTCGATTGTGCTTTGATTCATGTTTTATAACATGGTATCAGAGCCCTGATACGATTTCTTGGTGGATCTGTTCCTAGGGTTAGGGTTTCTTTGTGTCCGCTGTGCATCCTGATTCTTTGGGGTTTGTGATCCTGTGTCGTTGTCATCTAAAGATCAAGATCTTCTTGGTTGAGAAATAAAGAAGGTGTACTTTGGAGTTTTAAGGTTTCTTGGGAACTGTTTCAACCAAGGTTGGAACTCTGGTATTTGGAGGAGATTAACAACCCTAAGTGAAGGTTGTTAGTGTTACATCAACAAATAAGGAGTGCCTTTTTTTCTGTTCTTGATCTGTAACCCTAAGTGAAGGTTACAGATCCTGAACGTATTTGGAAGTTGTGCAACCGGTTAGATCGTTCCATCCCTATTACTTTCTTTTCTGTTGTTTGTTTGAGTCTAGGAGCAAGGCCCGGGTTAGGAGGACCGGTATTGGCTCAACTATTTGGTTTACTTGTGGTCTTATCTGTGTTTCTGTTTGTTTGTTTTACTTGTTGATTAAAGTAGAGTGTGTGTGTTAGAGAACCAGACTCCCGTGTTAAGACTTGTCCGGGCACCATTGAGTGCCGAACCAGGAATCTGGAACACTGACACGGTTTCGTCTGTTTAGGACTGTGGTGTAGTTTAACTGTATATTGTTCTTGACTGTTTGATTGTTTGCTGTTTGATTGATTCATTATGTCTGATAAGAAGGATGATGGATCTGATCCTAATCCTGGGAATGATGGGCAGGGTAATATTACTTTGATTAGTAAATTGGATGCAAGTGATCCTTTATTCTTGCATCCTAGTGACTCTGCTAATCTAAACATCATTACAATAAAACTGAAAGGAACTGAAAACTACACAGTTTGGTCTAATGCTTTACAACTTGCTTTAAAAGTAAAAAATAAATGGGGTTTTGTTGATAAGTCATGTGTTAAGTCTCAAACTGATGAGGTTTTGGCAAATCAATGGGAAAGATGTAACTCTATTGTTCTTACCTGGATTTTAAATTCAATTAGTGAAGATCTTTACATGGGTCATGTGTTCTCAAAACTGGCCAGTGAGGTCTGGTCAGAATTGAAGGAAACATATGACAAGATAGATGGATCAGTTGTTTTTGATCTATATCAGAAAATTAACTCTTTTAGTCAAAATGGCTTATCTGTGTCTGAATATTATCACAAATTAAATATAATGTGGAGACAGTTGGATCAGATTTTGCAATTGCCTACTTGTAACTGTAATGCAGCTAAGGAATTCAATGATTTTAGTAATCTAATCAAACTGATGCAATTTTTAATGGGGTTAGATAATTCATATCAATCAGTTAGAACTAGTTTACTTATTAGAGAGGTTTTACCAACTGTAAAGGAAGCTTTTTCTGTGGTTTCCAGAGAGGAATCTCACAGAAACTCAGTTTCAGGCGGTAAAAAGTCTCAATCTATGGTTTTATTATCTAAAAGTAATCTAGAATTCAAAAGGAATAATAAAGTTGCAAATCAGAATTTGAAATGTTCCCATTGTGGGAAAATTGGTCATGTTTCTGAAAAATGTTTTGAAGTTATTGGTTATCCTTCTTGGATGAGACCAAGAGGTAACCAAAACAAGAAGGCAGTTGCAAATCAGAGTTCCACTTCTGATAATTCAGAAATGACACTTAAGAGTTTAACTAGTGAACAAATTAATAAACTGTTAAGTCTGATAGGGGAAAAAACAAGTGAAGGAAGTCAAAGCTGTCATGTGACAGGTAGTCTGTCTACTTCCTTTTGTGCCAGTGGTTGGTTTAAACCTATTTTTTGCTTTGCTAGTGGTATGAATAAAAATAAAGGGTGGATTACTGATTCAGGTGCAAACCAACATATGGTTAACAATGATACTGATTTAACAGACTGCATTAATGTTACAGAGTTTAATATTAGGGTAAAACATCCAAATGGAACTGATGCCTTGGTAACTAAAATTGGTAACATAAAACTTGCAAATAATGTGATACTTCAGGATGTTTTTGTTGTACCTGAGTATTCAGTAAACCTTATTTCTGTTCATAAACTAGCAAAGGACAATAAATTGTTTGTTGGTTTTGATGAACACAAATGTTACATACAGGATTTAAGGATTTAACAACCAAGAAAATCCTGGTGACTGGTAGTCAGGTGGATGGTCTGTACTACTATGGTCTATCTAATGTAACTAATAAGGAGTGTTTTAGTTCTAGTATTAATACTGAGATGTGGCATAGTAGGTTGGGGCATCCTTCAGATCAAGCTATTCTTAGATTTAAAACAAAGCTAAATCTGAGTAGTCCTAATAAACATGGTAAACCATGTGAAGTATGTCTCAAAGCCAAGCAGCATAGAGAGCCTTTCCCACTTAGAGATCATAAATCTACTGAGTTAGGAGAGGTTATTCATTTAGATGTATGGGGTCCATATAGGATAAGTAGTAGAGAAGGATTCAAATACTTTCTAACTATTGTGGATGATTTGTCAAGGGCAGTATGGGTATGTCTGATGAAGTCTAAAACTGAGGTTTTCATTAATGTTCAAGATTTTTATAATATTATTGAAACTCAATTTAAAAGAAAAATAAAGTGTTTTAGAACAGATAATGGTACTGAGTTTACAAATTTTCAATTTGAAAGGCTTTGTAAAGATAAAGGAATTGTACATCAGACATCCTGTACATACACCCCTCAACAAAATGGCATAGTAGAAAGAAAGCATAGACATCTATTGAATGTTGCTAGGTCACTTTTGTTTCAAAGCAATGTTCCTGTTAGATTTTGGTCAGATTATATTTTAACTGCTGCTTACTTAATTAATAGGACTCCTTCTTCAGTTCTAGATGGCAAGACTCCTTATGAGGTAGTGTATGGTTTTGAACCATTCTTAGACCATTTGAAAATATTTGGGTGCTTATGTTTCTGTACTATTTTGAATAATTCTGACAAACTAACTAGTAGGTCAGATAAATGTGTCTTTTTGGGATATTCTACTGAAAAAAAGGGTTATAAAGTTTTTTGTTTAGAAACCAAGGAAACTTATTTTTCAAGGGATGTTAAGTTTTTTGAATCAGTGTTTCCTTTTACGGAAGTTGGTATTTCAAAAGGTTTAAATGAAATTAATAACTTTGAAATAACAAACTTAAATTTCTTTGATAACTATGAAAACATAGACCCAAATACAGAAGACCTTCCCAATGATGACAATGGTCAAAATAAGGATACAGAGACACATGGGACTCAACAGTCGTCTGTTGATCATAGTCCTGTAGGAGTGGCTCAACAAAGATCCTCAGGATCTGAACAACCTAGTGTAGCTAAACAAGGGTCTTTAGGATCTGAGCAACCTAGTGTTGTTCAAGAAGGATCCTCAGGGTCTGAGCAACCCAGTGATAGGGTCAATAGTCCAGACAGGGTTGAGGGTGTGATATCTGTAAAAGATAAGAACCTAAGTTCTGAGGGAGACATTCAAAATCAATCACATTCTCAAACCATACTAAGAAGGTCTGCCAGAGAGTCAGTCTTGCCTAGGAACTTGAATGAATATGTCTTAGGTAGTAAAATTAAGTATGGGATAGATAAGGTGGTTAACTATGCTGCTCTATCCTTTGAACATAAGTGTTTTATCACTTCATTAAACAAAGGATATGAACCTCAGTGTTTTAATGAGGCTGTTCAGGATCAAAACTGGATAACAGCCATGAATGAGGAAATAGAGGCTTTAAATAGAAATAACACCTGGGATTTGGTTGAGTTACCAACAGGTAGGAGTGTTGTAGGGTGTAAGTGGGTATACAAAATAAAATATAAATCTACTGGAGAAATTGAAAGGTATAAAGCTAGACTAGTGGCAAAAGGTTTCAATCAAAAACCAGGTATTGATTTTGAGGAAACCTTTTCCCCAGTGGTTAAACTTGTTACTGTTAGAGCTATTTTAGCAATGGCAGTTGAGTATAAATGGGAATTATGTCAACTAGATGTTAACAATGCATTTCTCTATGGTGATTTACATGAAGAAGTATACATGGCTTTACCTGATGGTTATTTTTCTAAAGATGAAACAAGAGTTTGTAAATTAAATAGGTCATTGTATGGTTTGAAACAAGCTCCACGAATGTGGAATGAAAAATTAGTTGGTGTTTTAACTGATTTAGGTTTCAAACAATCTAGATGTGACTATTCCTTGTTTTATAGTTTTAAAGATAACAAAATAGTATTCATGTTAGTTTATGTTGATGATATTGTTGTTACTGGTAATGATATGGATGAAATTGTTAGAATAAAAGAGTGTTTAAAATCTAGATTTTTAATAAAAGATCTAGGTGAGCTAAAATATTTCTTAGGAATTGAAGTCATTAAAACAAAAAAGGGTATTTGCCTTTCACAAAGGAAATACTGTTTGAAACTTTTAAGTGAGTTTGGAATGACTGGTTGTAAACCTGTTAATACTCCAATTGAGCAACATCATGTTGTTACTCAGTTTTGTAATGATCATAATAAAGTTTTAAAAAATATTACAGGTTATCAAAAATTAGTGGGAAAATTGATTTACTTAGCTCACACTAGACCTGACATTTCATATAGTGTTCATTTCCTCAGTCAATATATGCATCAACCTACTGAGGGACACTTAAGAGTTGCTTTAAGATTACTTAGGTATTTGAAAAAATCTCCTGGAAAAGGATTACTATTTGAAAAGTCTGGAAATCTGGTAATCAGGGCATATTCTGATTCAGATTGGGCTAAATGTCAAGAAACTAGGAAGTCTATTACTGGTTTCTGTGCTTTTATAGGTAACAGTTTGGTATCATGGAAAAGTAAAAAACAAACAACTGTGTCTAGATCTTCAGCTGAGGCTGAGTTTAGGTCTATGTGTGCAACAGCTTGTGAAATAATTTGGCTGGTTCATTTGTGTGAAGAATTGCAACAAAACATTGAAATTCCTATCAAGTTGTTTTGTGATAGTTCTTCTGCCTTAGCCATAGCAGAGAATCCAGTGTTTTTTGAAAGAACAAAATGAGTTGGATTTGTTCTTTTTAAGAGATCATGTGGCCAAAGGTCTTATTAAACCAGTCAAGATTGAATCTGCTTACCAGACAGCTGATGTTTTAACTAAAGGGTTGTTGGCTGGAAAACATGATGAATTATGTCAAAATTTAAGTCTATTTGACCCATGTCAAGTGTCAAATTGAGGGGGGTGTTAAAAATGTGGGTTTCATATTATAACATTTTTTAAATCAATTTAACATTTAATGGGTCATGGGTATAAATTTTGATATTAGTTAAAATTGTTGTTTAAACATTTTGCATAAGATGTTTTTTTGCATGTTTTATCATGGATAGTGGGCTGGAGCATGTGTGGTCCAGATACAAGTCAGATGAGGTGCGGCCCAGATACAAGTCCAAGATATCCAGAGTTATTGATCCAGCAGTTTTGTTTGGCCCAAAAGCCCAAGGTCTAGGTCAAGGTGCCAGGTTGGCAATCTTCGTCGAAAAGCACAAATACATCTTGATCGTTGGATTGCTTTTATTTTGGCCGTCGATTCAGTTGAAAGAAACACACATATCTCAGCTATAAATAGCTAAGATATTTGTTCAGATGATACTTTTGATCGTTCGTTATTTTTACTCTCTGTATTGTTTCTCATCTGATCTTCGGTTAGGGTTTCTAGTGTTTAAGATTCGTCTTGATTTTTTTCTGTTCCTTGATTTGGTTTGATCTTGAGGGTGAGTGTGATTGTAGAGAGGAGCGTTTGTATTAGGTCAAGAGTCTGTTTTAGATTTGTTAGGGTTTTTTGTACTTCTTTATTTCTTTCAGTAATAAAGGTCATAATCTTTCGATTGTGCTTTGATTCATGTTTTATAACAAGTTTAAATGCATTGGCAGAAGGATACAAAAAAACAAACATGTCAAGAGTTTTAAGACAAGGAAGGTTGACCGGACACTTGAACTCCCAAACATTCAGATAATCATAGCCACTAGATTCTAATCTTAATTTTGTGAGAGTCTTGCAAGTGAACATGCTTGGAGGCAACTGAAGCTGGTGAACCCGTAAATCAAGCTCACTAATCTTTAACCTGACTAACTCATCAATCCAATTTGAAACACGTGACACTCGAGCACAGATTAAAGGAAAGTGCAATCGAAATAACTTAATTTGCGATGGTGTGCAAGACCTTAACACCCGATCGACAATTATAGTCAAGCTATGTAGACTATCCATGGTGCGAATATTTCCAAAGTCAAGATTCGTGACAAGCATCCAAATGTACCCCCATCTTTTGGATAAAATGCTAGTTTGAACAGCAAATTTGGTAGGTATTAGAGAGAGTATGTGTGAAAGAATCTCGTCGGGCAACATGCTAAGCCTGTCGTCTACATTCTCACTTGTGGAACTCATTGTTTAGCTTCTTAAGTTGCTTCCTACAAATTCGAACCCAAAATCATCTCAAAACACACCTTCAGAAATTGTTAAGAAATTTAACACTTTTTTCAGATATGCAATTCACTATTAGTTTCAAAGTAAAAAGTGTGAATATGCAAATCTCTCAATACCGAACATGTAATGTAAAACATGCTCATAATCTTAAACGTAAATTATATTTGTTGTAGCAACAATGTTATTGTTGAATTTTTATTGATACAATATAGTCATAAAAATGAAAAGAAAACACATGAACTCATGAAGACACAAGTTCGGCTGGAGTTGAATGCTCGGCTCAAATTGTTATGACATGAGTTTGCATTGATGTAGGCTAGACTCAACTTGCTCGTTCTTAAGATAAATAGATTATGGTTATGAAAAGAAAATCCAAAGCTTTACTGCAACTATCAATGAATCTTCCATCTTGTTATTTGAGTTTAATAATGAAAATAGGAACATCAATGTGCCCTCCAACATCCTCGATTCTTACTTTGAAAATGAACATCTAAACTTGAATACAAACTTAATTATTTGTCATTTTTATACATATATAGTACCAAATTACTTATTTGTCATGACTGTAAAAGTAACTTTTTAATACCAACTTAAAAATATAAGCAACTGTCTATGTTTGTTAAATATTTCTTGATACAGCAAGAACATAATCACGTGTTTCGTTAATCTGCCTACCCATGTAATAAACATGTAGTATTTGAGTTTGACATGCTTAACTTGTTTAATAAACGGATGAGCTTGGGTTGTGCTAGAACTTAACCCGTCAAACTATGTAAATTTGAGGATTTCCACTTGAAAGTCCAAACACTCCAGAAACATGAAACACAAAGTAGGATAAAAGTACTTAAACATGACCATCAGTTTCACTAATATTAAATCAATGTACTGAGTACAAGCACATTGCATAATACAGTGAATATTTTCATTGCATAATTGTAAAATGAGCCCAATTTCCATGAAAATGGATCTCAGGATGGCTGGTAGATCTAGAAAGAAGCTTAAGCAACTCTATGCGCAACCTCTTAATTTCTTCTTCTGCTTTGTCAAAGTGGCAGGTGATTGTTATCGTCTTCAAAGCCTCAGCATTCCCCAACATGTATTTCAGAAATGGTATATCACATTTCAACGATTTATCAATTGAGAACTTGATGGTTGTAAGTTTTGTTACCACACATGCCGGTACAAACTTCGGTTCAACCCATCCATATTCTCCATGCTTCTGTTTTTAACACAAACAAAGATAGAAAAAACTCAATATAAGGATAAACTGAAAAGGTTAAAACAAGTTAAGAAGAAATTTCAACAGACCTTGAGATACGGGTCAACTAAATTTTCAATACACAAATGGTTCAACTGGGGAGAACTATCAAGAAATTGAGTGACTAGTACAGAATGCCAATAACCCTTCAATTCCAAGTGCTTCATATTCGGAAAGACGGCTGAAATGAATGGGATCTTCAAGTGAATGCGGGCATCTAAATTTTGAGCTGAAAGTGATTTAACTCCTTTTATCCCCCTTAGAAGCTCAAACCAAAGATGATAAAATTTTATTACACGAAACGTAAAACAAGCCTCAACCAGAGATGACACGTCTTCCACTACGAAAGTGGACGAAAAATCTCCACCAACAAATAGATATTCAAGCTTAGGCAGGTTTAAAATAACTTTGTTGATATGTGTTCCACATCTAGCAAACGTTAGTTTAAATCGTTTCAAAGTTGGGATATTGAATACATAAACTTTTTCACCCCTGCACTGCTTCAGTTCCAAATATAAATTTTCAAGTATTGGGCAGCCACTGATGAGTTTATAGGCGTTGACAAAACGATTATCATAAACAACGATGTCAAGAGTTTTGAGACAAGGAAGATTAATCTCACACTTAAGCTCCCAAACAATATTATGATAATCATAGGAACTACAATCTAATCTTAATTTTGTGAGAGTTTTGCAACTGAACATGCTTGGAGGCAACTGATGCTGGTGAACCCCTAAATCAAGCTCACTAATCTTTAACCCAACTAACTCATCAATCCAATTTGAAACACTTAATTGTGGAGCACAATATTCACGCAAGCGTAATCGAAACAATTTGACTTGAGATGGTGTACAAAACTTCAGTACCCGATCCACAAATTTAGCCAAGCTATGTAGATTATCCATATGGTAAATATCTCCCAAGTCAAGATTCGTGACAAACATACAAATGTACCTCCATCGTTTGGATAAAACGCTAGTTTGTACAGAAAATTTGGTAGGCATCAGAGAGAGTATGCGTGAAAGAATATCTTCGGGCAACATGCTAAGCCTGTCGTCTACATCCTCACTTATGGAACTCATTGTTTAGCTTCTTAATTTTCTTGCTTCCTACAAATTCAAGCCCAAAATCATCTCAAAACACATCTTTAGAAATCGAGTATTGTTATGTATTTATTAGGGATACCCAACTTGGCTAACAAGAGATATAAAACTCTCATCAAAGATGAAAACGTACCTGATTAATTGAATTGAAGGCAGCATGCAGAGAAAAGATATTAGGGTTTGGGATTTGAAGGTAGAATGCAAGAATCGCTACAGTAATTAATATATGTATATTTACATTCGAACTCATCGAATCAATCCATTATGGTGAGCCTAATGAAGCTCCCCAAGCCCAAAGCCCAATATATCCATCATGTGGACACTTGTTAGTTGTTACGTATTCAAAAAAAAAATATTTGCCAAATTAAATAAACTATGTTGGTTAATCCTAGGTTTGGGTGAAAAGTGAAAGGAGACAAAAGTTGAAGGGTGGTTATGATAATTCTTAGTGAATTAAATTAGAGATAAATGTTAGTTTAATTAAATAGATTTAGTTTATGAGATAGATAAGTATTTGAGTTATAGTATTGGTTTAGGAAAGGTTGTTTAGGTTTAGTATAAATAGATGGGTAGGGTTAATGTTTTATGTGTGGTTTTGATTAATAAAAAGACTTTGTGTCTAATACTCTCGTTCTTGAACGTGTTTGTGTAAGTAATCGATCCAATTGGTTCCAACAATTGGTATCAGAGCGGGTTAAGACCGGAGACGCCGGTTTGAGAGTTGAGTATTTGAGAAGGGGGTGCAGCCCTCTAAACTGCGGGGGGGGGGGGGGGGGGGTGAGAAAAGGAAGTATTATTAGAACAAGAAGATAGTGAGAACAAGATGGTTGCAGGTTCTACGTGAGCCAAGAAGACAATAAGAGAACCGGTTCTATGTGAACCGAACACGGCTCTTAGTGAGTCAAATACGGGTCGTATTAGTGACCCAGAAGTGACAAGAAAAGGACGATCTGTGTGGTTGTGGAACGGTTCCGAGTGAGCCATGTGGAGGCGATATCAAGAGTTGAAAAGGTTCTAAGTGAATCCAGAAGAGTAGAAAAGATCTTAGTGATCGGGGAGTGACTCGGAGTGACCCGAACATACACGGCCCTGTGTGAGTGATGTGATGCCATAAGCATCACATTTGTGTGATTTAATTTGTGTTTGTTAATTGTGCTTGTTTACAGTTTAACCCAAGTTACGAGCTTTAGTGAGAAAATGGGAAATGATGATTTATAGGCTAAAACGAGGTTTTTATGAGCCAAATATCTGAAGACACGAGCCGGAACGAGAACGGGCGCGAGATACGATCGAAAATGACAAAAGAACAAAGAAATCTTGCACAAACCTCCCCCGCGGGCCGCGGGAAGGAAGTGAAGACGCCCGCGACCCGCGACGTCTATTTAAACCAGAAATAATATAATAATCCCCCGCGGGACGCGTGGAGACTTCCTATCTCCTCCCGCGACCCGCGGGGCTGAGCCAATCGTGGAAAATTAGACTGGCTTCTACTTTCCAGCCCACACTTCCATTTGACCCATGCTCGCAAGCTGCTACAAAGATGGCGATTCTGCTCGCAAACTAGGGATCCATTCTTCCATTTTACACCATATTTCACCCCAAGATCATCCAAGGTTGCTTGTATTAAGGCTAGGATCATCAAGAAATCATCCGTTTGTGTTGAAACCATGTCTGGCTAAAGTCCCACCTTCACCTCCGGGTGAAGGTTTTGTAAGTTTCGGGTTGTTTCTGTAATCATTCGGTACTGAATTTGTATAATATTTGTGTTTACATAATCGTTATATTGAGTGCTTGATATTGGGTTGGACTCACTGCAGGATTAGATATGTCTATGTGTTTAATCTCATGAGATGAATTCTGTCAATTTATGCATCAATATAGTGTAGCGGATTTAGTGAACGTAAGCGATAAAGCATACTACTGTCCTAGAGATAATAGTTGATGGCTAAGTTACGGTTCTTTGTCCTCGCATGTTAAATATAAAGAAAACTCATTTTCATACCATTTGATTACTATAACCTAGTATTCTTGCATTACCAAACCCGCAGGTGTCGCTTTTATAATTGAAATCTCGTTACTTTACAAATCTAGTCATTGTAGTATTATTGCTATTGTTACCATCGTGTTACCATATTGTTACCAAGCCTTGATCTAGTTGTTTGTGGCTATATCGACGCTTAAATCATCAAATCATTAAAAGAGGGAAAAAGCCCAATTAGGATATTAGTGACATTAGATTAAAAGCAAACTTCATAACTCTAGACCAAACTATCCCCAATTCCTTGGAGACGACCTTACTTACCCTTACTAGTCTTGTGTACTTAAGTTCTTTCTAAATTGTTTTTGAAGCGAGCCGTGACACTCGCGTCAAAATGGCGCCGTTGCCGGGGAGCTAGTGCGCTTAGTATTTCATTGCTTGTTTGTTTGCACTTTTATTAAAATCTAAAAAAAAAGTTAGAAAAATATATGTGTGAAATTTAATTTTATTAGATTTCACTTGGGTCATGCATATTTTGTGGAGATCCGATCCATGACAAGGAAGATTGCCTAAGATGGATCAAGAAAAAGGAGGCGATCCGAAGATATTTCTTAGCGCATGAAAGATGGGAGAACACCCGACTTGCATACCCTAATGAATACACGCCAGAACCAACTTTCCAATATTACCAAACTCTAGTGGATAAAGAATATGAGCGAGTTGAAAATACACGCTCATATTACTCATACTACGAACCATCTCCACCACCACGCTATCAAGACTATGAGGAAGAAAGATATTATAACACTTATGCTCCTAACGTGTCTTATTTTTCTAATTGTCAGGAAAGATATGACAACTATGATAGCTATAATGACAATTATCACCAACCGGCATACGAGGAGCCTCAACAATCCAATAGTCACGAGTTTCGAGAACTGTGGCTTAAAGTCCAAGACCTTAAGAAATCTCAAGAAGATTTAGCTATCCATGTTAACAAGTTAGCCGAAATGATAGCTCAACGTACTCATGAACAATAAGAGGCGACCAAACATAAAGAAATGCTCGCTTTGAGTGAGCAAATTGATGTGGCCAACGGTTGTGAGGTAGAAGAAATGGTGGATGAGGCGGTCATATGTCTTCAGAATCAAGAAAATGAAGATTTACAACTTCAAGAAGACATTGCGCCGCCAAAAGAAATGGTGAGTGTGGTACCCGTGGAAAGGAAAGTTGGCTTGCACGACTCGGGGCAATTTATTTTGAAACGGATCCACAATTATTACATGCCAATTCTAGTCAAACATCTTTTGACCCGGCATGTAAACTACCGAGCCTTCATTGGGAACTCGGTAGGTAAATGTGCATTGAGACCACCTTGAAAGATATATGAGGTAAGGTCTGTAAGGTCTGGCTGAAGACCCATAAACTTAGCGCTTTTGGGAGGCACCCCAAGTTTAAATTTAATTGTTTTGTGTGTTTTTGTATTTGTGGCGTTTTTGTATGTTTGTGTGTTTTGAGTGCTTCATAGGTTCACGGACATGCTAAATGGATGCAAGATGGACGCCAAGGTAAGTAGTAGGTGTTTATACTTGATTTGGATATTTTCAGACAGGTTTGGAATGGTTTTGATCGAAAATAGGCTGGAAAACAGCTGCTGTGAGGCTGCTGTTACTGCAGCCTGTTTTTAGCCCCCCGCGGTACGCGGACGAGGCACAAGTTCCTCCCGCGATCCGCGGCCTTGTTTAAAAAAAATTAATACATAAATTCTTTTATTTCATAAAACTTCTAGATTTATATTTTATATATTTCTGTTTAAAAAAAATTTATTTCAATAATAACCAAACTCGTCCTTCCATTTTAATTCAACTACCTTTCATTTTATCGCCAATCTCATATTTTCATGACATTGCACTTTTGCTCGTACTCAATCTCCATTCGAGCAAAACACTGATTGAAAATATTAGATTGGAATGTTTAACATTTTGTGCATCTTGTTTTAGTGTTTGTTTTTCGTCCGTGCACCTTAACCACTTTGGATTGCGAAAGAAATGCTATACAACCAAGGTGAAGATTTGGACATGGCGACTCCGAGACATCATCATATCAAAAGGGGAGTTTTTCTTGTCCTTGTGTTTATTATTGTTTGTTTTTGTGTGTGTTTTAATTACCATTTCTACATTGAGGACAATGTAATGTTCAAGTGTGGGGGTGGGGAAAAAAATAGTCCTTTTGAAAAAATTTTACTAAGAAAAACAAACATTTAAAATTTTGTCACGGTCATTTTTGGGTTGTTTTTGCTATAGATCATTAATCATGGTTTAATTTGTGATAAGTAATATGAACCGTTTTCAACAAGTATTTTTAAGAAAAATCTTAGAATTGCATGATTAAGTTTAGCAAGCTAGTGAAAACAATTATATGCACATATCGGTAACCTTATTTCCACTTTTGGTGAGATTTTGAGCCTACTTACATTTGATCACATACATATATATATATATATTTCATTTGTTGAGTGTAGGCCATTGTTGCTTTGTTATAAAACTTGTGTGATTCGATACATGCTATGTGAATATGCACTAAATGTTAAAGGCAAATTAGGATACCATTTTCGTTTACACCAATTTATGTGCTATACCATGTTTACCCAAAATATAACCATTAGTCGCCAACTTTGAGCCTAAACCTTTCGTTTGTCAAAACCATATGTTTCAACCAACCATCCAACAATTTTAGCAAACTCTTATGAGATCCAAAGTGAATGTTGTATTGTATTTTTATTTATTACTTCATAAAAAGAAAAAGAAAAAGAAAATGAGAAAAGAAAAAGAAAAGAAAAAAAACGAAAAGAAAAGCAAAAGAAAAAGAAAAATATGTGTTCAATAAAGGATCAAAAGCGAAGTTCGGTTGCACTTCATTTTTATTTTAGCCATTTTTACCCACGTTTTCCTACCTTTACCCAAAGCCCAAAACCCATAAGTCCTTTGCATATATATGTGTTTTTACTAAGTTTGATTGTCATACAAGTTTATATTAACAAGTTTCAGTTTTGGTCTTTGAGTGAATAATACTAGCATATCTTTTGCTAGTCCATAAATTATACCGAGAGGAGTGAACATTGTGAGGGGTGTGTTGCATATAAATGAGTTCAAGAGAATGTTAACTTAATCTAGTTAATTCTATTTTTGGGAAATCTATATATTGAGCTTGTTGAATTAACACATCTAATGCTTGTCACAAATGAGATATGATTTTGAACCTTAAGCGAGAGCCCTAGAAAAGACCAAATTATGTTTGTTACTAAAAATATTTTTATAGAGTTTTTCAGGGACCGAAAAAGATAAGTGTGGGGGTGTGATGTGATGTCGGAAGCATCGCATTTGTATAGCTTAATTTGGTATTTTTAATGTGTGTTGTGTGTAGATTTATCCGGAGTTAGGTACTTATCCGAGAATGAGGAGTGACAAGTTTTATGTGCTAAAATAGCGAAATTACAAGCTAAATCTTGAAGAATCAAGCACACGGGAGAAACTGCGGAGGATTGATTTAATTTTAGAGAAAACACATGGATTATAAATGAAGATATTATTTGATGATGTGAAAGAGGGCGGAAATACGAAGACGTGGCCGCGAAAATGGGCGAAAATGGGCGAAAACGGAGTTATAACGAAAAAGTTATGAAGAAAACAAAATAACCCGGATTCAACTGCCCCGCGACCCGCGGACGGAGACCCTTTTTCCTCCGAGACCCGCGGGCGAGACCCAGAACGTGCAGAACATATCAGATCTCCTTTTCCAGCTCAAAATCGCACATATTTTGATTCCTATCATCTTTATAACCCTCTGGACGATCTGAAACAAAAAGAACTCATTCCTAATCACTTCTAAATCCAAAATGAAGCAAACAACTCCAAGGATTGAAGCTTGTTCATCCCAAATCATGTTCGGTTAGATTCGTACCTCACTTCCGGGTGACGATTTGTAAGATTTCAGTTTGTATTAATGTTTTGACTATGTATTTTGTTATAATCTGTGATGATATAATTATTGTGTTAAGTGCCTGATGTTGGATTGGACTTATTGTATGCTTAAATATGTCTATGTGTTTAAGATCTTGAGATGAATCCCGTCACTTATGTGTTAGCATGATATAGCGGATTTAGTGAACGTAATCGATAAAACATACTACCGTCCTAGAGATAATAGTTGATGTCTAAGTTAGGGTTCTTTGTCCTCGCGTATCTAGTAGAGAAATTCATATACTTGTCAATTTATTTTGCATTCTAGGACTTGCCTATTCGATCCCAGGAGTGAGTACTTTAGTTATAAATTTAGTTTAGTTACCATTTGTTACCAAGCCTTGATCTAGTTGTTTGTGGCTATATCGACGCTAATTTATCTAAAAATATAAAAAGAGAAAAAGAGTAGATTGTTAGAACTAAAACTTCATAATTGTAATTTGTATTTATTTCAATAAAAACTAGACAAACAAATAGTCGGTGTAATACTAACCACATGCTCTTTGTGGATTCGATACCCTTCTTACCCTAGCTACCTAGGTTTATTAAGGTTTTGTATGACCCGTAACGACCGGTTCATCAGTGAGCCGGTTGAAAGAGGAAAAGGAAGAGGCGATCTGTGTGAAGCCTATTCAAGTAAAGAAGACGATTCGGAAGAAAGTTTATTTTTGTTTGAAGATCGGCCGTTGAATCACAGAGATTTTTTTGGCGTCTTATTGTTGTTTCCTTGGAATGCTACAAACTAAAAAAAGGTGAAGGTTGCTATTGAAGTTTGTGCGAGAAAATATGGAAGCAATTAATTGTTTCTTTATAAGCCCAAACGAAGTGACGGAAATTTAGAACGTAAAGGCTGTGAAAGAAAAATAAAATAAGTTGGTTTGATTGAGTTCGGTTGAGACGAGTAGATTGGTACTGGAATTGAAGCTAAATGTGTTTTGGATAATATATTCAAATTTTGAAAGAAAGTTGGTTGGTGGAATTAATATTCAAAGCCGAAGTGGTGATCGGATTTCTAGGTGAAGCCGAAGTGCTGATTAGAAGGTTTTTAGTGCGACCGTGTTTGTGATCGGGGGTTCTTAGTGAAACCGATAAGAGTGAGAGGTTCTGTGTGAGCCGAAGACGAACAAGGAAGGAGGACGGTTCTACGTGTGACCGTGTTCGTGAGCGGATTCTGTGTGAAGGGCGATTAGGTTCTAAGTGTGACCAGGAGATAATCGGATATTCTGTGTGAAGCCGGGAGATAATCGGAATTCTTAGTGAAACCGGAGAGGAGTTATAGGTGAACCAAAATCTGTGTGATCAAAGAAAAAGACACCAAGCTGTGTGGAAGGTGGTCAAGAAAAGAACTGTGTGTTCGTTGAAGTTCTGGGTGAACTAAGAAGAAAGAAAAGTCGATCGAAATCCTTAGTGGAACTGCGTGAAATCGATCAAGAGAAGTCTACGTGACGAGTTGAATCTAAGTGATTTAAAATAGAGAATCTGTGTGATTCAAAAGGGTGATTATGTCTGTGTGACAAATGTGTCAGTACCAATGTGTGTTCATGTTAACGTTAGAAGAAAAGAAGAGTTGAAGATCATGATGATGAGCAAGATAGGATTGCCAAGATCAAGTGGACCGGTTAAAGATAATGGTCTGTGTGACCGAGGGGTAGATCGGAATAAAGGAGGCAAGGTAAGCGGTCCAAAGTTGATGTGAGGAACAAGCGGCGTAAACTAGGATTAAGGGGGTGAATGTTGGTTAATCCTAGGTTTGGGTGAAAAGTGAAATGAGACAAAAGTTGAAGGGTGGTTATGATAATTCTTAGTGAATTAAATTAGAGATAAATGTTAGTTTAATTAAATAGATTTAGTTTATGAGATAGATAAGTATTTGAGTTTTAGTATTGGTTTAGGAAAGGTTGTTTAGGTTTAGTATAAATAGATGGGTAGGGTTAATGTTTTATGTGTGGTTTTGATTAATAAAAAGACTTTGTGTCTAATACTCTCGTTCTTGAACGTGTTTGTGTAAGTGATCGATCCAATTGGTTCCAACAAAGTATTTTTTTCTCGGGCTTCGCAGCACGACCGGGTGAATTATGGGCTAAAGGAGGAGAGTTAGTGGGAAGCCAGGTTCGTGGCTTTTCGGGCATAAAACTCTTTTTTAATGATTTGTGTATATGTTGTAACCCTTGCTGTCATACGCATGGGTGAAGCTCTGTTGCGGCCGGACGGTACCTCGGACCCTACCCTTTTTTTGCTCCGTAGTGTAATTTACGTATTTTCATCTGAAAATTTTTATATTATTAACCCCGGCCCCATCAGTTTTAAGGGTTACGTGATTTCGGCCCAACCGAAAAAATTTTAAGCTCCACCACTGGTCATATCATATGTAACCAATGGCATTTTCATTGTATGTTGTATTGGCTATGCAGAAGTATAACCTAACAAGTTATATATATTTTCATTTGCTCTTCTTGAATATAAGAGTTGTTTTATTTGGATACTGAATTTGATCTTATGAACATGAAGATGGTGTCATGGTTAACTGGGACTTTGTGCATGTGAGGGTAGTTCTTAGTTATTGGGTCAACGTGAGGCTTGATCTCATATACGGAAGAGGTGGCATAAAGGTCATGTTTTAACAATTATTTTCTGGGTTTTTCGGACAACATTTGTGTTAATCGTATGCATTGAATTTCAAGTGCCTTATAGTTTTGTGACCCTGCTAGTGTCCTCAAATATCTCCTTTATAGTTTTTTGGATACCATATCACATTAGTATATTGTAGGTCAGCCGCATATAGTTCTTCATGAATTTGCATATTTGACATGCCAAAACACCAACATTAAAAAAACACAAAGGTATAAAACACAAAGCCTCATTCTCATAATATTTCTCATTTGTGTATTGTAGTTTAATTGCATAAAGTATAGGACATGTCTGTCATATATAGTGGAGGATGAGAAAAGTTGTAGCACATAGTGGGAAAAGTTATAGCACATAGTATATGACACGTGGCTAACATATAGTGAATGACAAAAGTTAGTGAAGCAAAAGGCAGTGCATGAAAGACTTGTACACTTCAATTATCATGCTTTAAGAACTTGCACAAATTATTACAGTGAACTCCCTCTCACGAAGAAAGTTCGTAAATGTAGCATGGGTTAATTATCTCTTCTTTCATTGATTGTTGTTGACTTTCCATGCATTGCCAAAATTAAGGGGAAATCACATAAATATATATTTGACCATCACAAAAAGATAAAATAAACATAGTTAGCGTTTAAACAATAAGAGACTAATGATAGACTCTTGATTGAACCAATTAAATAATAACACGTAGTAGATCCTTTGATACTAGCCGCTTTTGACTAACGTCTAAATTCTCTAAGCTTTAGATGGAACCTCTAAAGTGTTGTTTCTTTTTTTCTAAAAAAGTTTGCGCAGGTTCTTCTGTCTGCGTTGCGCAGACTCTGTCATCTGCAGCTACTGTTTGTTTTTTCAAAGACACTTCATTAAAAAAAAGTCTTTGCGTGCTCTTCTTGGTGCAGACTTTGCCCAGCCACTTCTAAGATCTTCTAAAGTCTGGAGATGGTTAAACACCACCACCCATTGTCCTCCTTTCTTGTTGTTGCTACAACAAGGAAAATGACCGGTATTAGGTTAGGAGATGTTTAGGATTATGGGTTAATAGTATGTTATATTGTGACTTAGGTTTTAAGTTTAGTTTGAGTTTTAGGTATAGATTTGGTTGAAGGATTAGGGGGTCTTCAAGCTCCTGGAAGGACCTGCACAAGGGTAGCAGACACCGTTAGCCTTAACGCAGGAGGGGGCCTCCTGCGTTTGGACTCCGGCGTGAGAATAAGTAACTATTCTTTTGGAGTTGGGAATAATGAAGTAGAGAGTAAAAGAGTAGAGAGAATGAGTAAGAGTGTGTGTGAAATGTTACCCCAAGAGTCTCCTTATATAGGCAATGAAATTCTGCCCAGGAGCTCCCTCAGGGTAGCCTCCTTTCTATACCTGGTGCTGTTTGACTCTCTATCGGCTCCCTGCAGTGAGACTTTGCCCTTTTTGGGTGTTTTCAGCTTTTGTCATTTCCTAGGCAAGTTATGGAGCTGTGTGTTGTTTTGTTTCTTGCATGACAATAAGCCAAAACCCACTTTTGTCATTTCCAAGACTTTTACTGTTTGCTTTTGCCCAGAGGCTTCCGCATGGCAGGTATGCTGCCCTGTATCAGCTCCAATGAGTCAGGCTACCTCCTAATCAACTTGGTTTTGCTTATCTTTTTTGACGAGGGGTTCGAACGTCGTCGTTTTAGGACCCACGTCATCAGCCCCCCAGTCATAAGCATTTGTAAAGAAGTTAGAAGTGCTTGTGACTTGTTAATTGTCTTTTCTTCCCCGGTTGCAAACACGTGTTTGTATCGGGTGGCTTTTTAGACCCCAAGCTCCCTCATGGGAGCATTGGTGTCATGTCCTGTCCTCCCTTGAGTTTCGTGAAAATTCCTGGCCATGCAATTGTCATGATGGTAATATTTTTTAAATAATATGGCTTAACCATCATTGCTTCCTTGGGAGTAGGCATGTGTCCCATCAGCTGCCCTTAATGACTGCTGATTTGACAAGGAGCAGGCTGACGTCATCCTAGTGGCTAGCTGAGGGACGGTTTTGCCTTGGTAACCGCCTCATATTAATTATTTTAAATTTCAAATTGTCTATAAGGGTGTAACTCCCCCTTTTATCCTTTAATCACTTCCTCATTTAGAAAAACCGTCTTCTCTCTCCCACGATTTTCTCCAACCGGCGATCCTTCTTCTTCTTATAAAACTTGGTAAGCACACTCTCCCTCCTTCACACTTTGCTTTTGTTTTCATTATGTCAAAAACCGATCTTGCTTCTCAGTTTACACGGTTATCCAAGTCGGATGCCGAGAAATTTTGTACTGATTTTGGTATTCCTCTGTCTTTTGAGCCTTCTGTTCCAAAGGGGAAAACACCTGTTTCCTCTGTTCCGACCGGTAAGGTTGCTATCTATACTCGTCAGTTCGATCAGGGGAACCTGAGGTACCCTTTTTCCAAGTTTTTTCTAAATGTGTTAAAGTATCATCAGCTTTCACTCGATCAGTTGTGTCCTTCTGGTGTTGCTAGGGTTTTACATTTTGAGATTGTGTGTCGTTGTCTGGGTCATGAGCCATCTGTGTCTATGTACCGGAGGTTCTTTAGGTTGGCTAAAAATGGTAACTGGTTTACCATCGAGAAGACCCAATGTGAACCAGCTTTGATTTCTAGTGTCATCGGTCTTGTCTCTCCGTGGAAGGACAAGTTCTTCTTTTTAAATGCTGATTTCCTCCCCTTCAAGGCCCCTAGGAGGGCTTCGGATGCTCCTTTGAACGAGAAAGAGCCTGATCCTGACACCCTTGATCAGGAACTCTTGGAGAAGCTTCGTAGCTTTCCTACTCGTCTTCGAACGTTTCCTGAGGATTTCTTGGTGATGATGGGACTGAGTAAGAACTGGGATGACCCTGAAACAGACCCAGTGATTTATCATGGTGGGGAGGGTATGTGTCTCCCTGGCTCCTTCTTGGTATCTTGCTTATTAACTGTTTGTCTAACCCCTTGTTTTCTTTGTGCAGAGATGAGTACCTTGGATTTCTTGGCCCTGGACGATATTACAGATGTGAAATTCAAGGTGAAAAGTGTCGCTGAGGGTCAGAATGTGGTTGTTAGGACTGAGCACATCCGTTTTCAAGGGGAATACACAAGTGTTGTTACTTCTTCGGTGGCTCCTGAGGCTCCTTCTGGGAAGAAGTCTGTTACTGTTCGTCGCTCCAGTAAGCGGCTACAGACTGCTTCCTCAGGTCAGGGGAGCTCTTCTGCCATCCCTTTGGTCCTAGAAGACGAAGATCAGGATTCCAGCCTGATAGCTTCAGCTCTGGGGTTTTCTCCTGCCCCAGGGAAGGGGAAGCTTACTTTGTCCTCTCCCAAGAAGGATGATGCTGTGTTCAAGAAGCCGAAGGATGTGGTGGTTAAGGGTGCTGGTTCGAAGCTGCTGTTGTCTGAAGGAGGTGAGAGTTCGAAAGCTGTTGTGAAGGAGATGTCTGAGGCCCCTTCCCAAAGGGAGCCTGGTGAAGGAGTGTTTGTGCCAGACTGGGACATCAAAGCATCTGATGTGTTGAAGAAAGCCTCTGTGTGCCGTGATCTTATCGATCATTGTGTTCCCGATGCTGAAAGGGAACTGCACAAAGAGTGGATGGACAAGGATGTGATGAAAAAGATGTATTATCACTTTGGTCAGTTTTTATCTTTGTTTCCTGATGGTATGGCTAGATGGGGAGAGTTGATGTTGAGGAGAGAGCAGGTTGAGAAAGTTTATGATGAGCATGAGGTGGAGTTGGTGAAGGCCAAAGAGGATTTGGCTAGGTATGTTGCTCGAGAGAAGGACTTGGTGCATGAGCTGGCTGTGTCTAGGACCCAGCTTAGTTTGGAGAAAGAAAAGTTTGACAAAATGTTTAAAGGGTTGAACGATGAGAAGGCGAAGGTGGCAGAGGAGAGGGCAGGTCTGGCCCGGGCAAGGGAGGCGGTTAAGCAAGAGCAGATGGCTGTGGAGAAGGTTGGTATGGAGCTCCGGGTCCAGGTGGATCGCTTGACCGAGGAGAAGGAGTGGTTGATCTCCAAGGGTGTTGCCCGTTTTGTTACCAACCTCTTGCACTCCCAAGAGTTTAATGCCCCTCTGGCAGACATTTATGCTAAAGCGATATCTTTTGGTCGCCATGGAGGGGTTCAAGCTGGGTTCAAAGCAGCTCAAGAGGGTCAAGTGCTAGAGGAGTTGCCGTCCTTCAAACCTTCATCAGGGGAAGAGTTTGTGAACACTGTTAAGGCCATGGAGCTGGCCACTTATCCTTACATCTCAGCCATTGCTAAATCTGCTGAGCAACCCCTCTCCTTTCTGCAAAACTTGGAGCCAGAGGGTCTGAAGAAGGATGTGGCTGACGAAGTGTTCAACTCTTATGTGTCTAAGAGGCCTCTAAAGATCATGCTGGATGGTGCTGACGGCGGGGAAGGCAGTTCAAAACGTTCAAAGCCTGCTGATCCTTCAAAGACTCCTAACTTGGAGCAGGTATTTGAGAATCCCTCCCCCCTTCAAGCCTTGGAGGTCGAGTCACTCCCTCCCTCCAGTGAGGATGATCTGTTTGAAGGCCTTGACACTGATTCCCTCTATGATGATGTTGGTAACAAAGCCCTGGCTTCCACTGGTGAGGACGATTCCACCCCTGAAGCCACAGACTTAGCTACTCCTTGATTTGCCTATGTTTAGGTCTTTGTTTTAGTTGTTCATGGATGTTATCTTTTTTTTTTTTTTTTTTTCTTTTGATGTACTCAGCCCTTGTGGCTTTTTAGTGGTGTTAATGGAATGCTCCCCCTGTCAGGGGTGATGCCTTTATTATGCTTAATATTTGGTTGTGTTTGCTCCGTTGCTTGTCGTTTATAGTGTTTGCAATGTCTTTAACTTTTTTCCTAAAGGTGGGTGCTGCAGTCACCCAACTTAGGATACTTAGCTAAGGAACCGATGCAATGCTTACCCTATCAGCTTTTGAAACCTTTACTTCAAATGGTTTCTAAGTGTTATGTTCGTTTTTGTGTATTGTGAACATGTGGGAGCTGTCTTGGTGTGAGGAGCTCACCCTCTTTCATGGGTTTAGGTTTTCCTTCTAAGGACTTGTCCCATGGAGTCGTGGATTGTATTAGGGACTCACCCTGTATACAGGAAGGTCACTTAGCCTTGTTACCTGTTGAGCAGTTGTGGCCTAGGAGCTCATCCCCGTTTCATGGGTAGGTATAGCGCCGGATCCCATGGAGCCTGGTTAGGAGGGGCTCACCCTTTGATAAGATAAGCGACAAGTTTAATATAAAGAAACATAGTTCATCCATTCATTGATCATAATTTTTTGGATACAAAGAGACGTTTACAACCATTAAACATAGAAACGTTTTAGGTGCTTGTCACTCCAATGTCTTGGAATCATCTTGCCGTTTGGGTCAGCTAGCTTGTAGGATCCTCCCTTGTGGGCCTCCTTGATGACATAAGGACCTTCCCATCGGGGACCTAGCTTCCCTACATCCTGCTGCCTGCTGGCTACGTTGCATCTTAACACGAGATCTCCTGGCTTGAAGGACTCCTTCTTCACTCTTGTGTTATAGTAAGCTTCGAGCTTCTTTTTGTATCTTGCCTCCCTGATTGAGGCTTGATCTCTTGATTCTTCAAGGAGGTCCAAGTTGAGCAGGATCTCGTTTTGGTTGCGTTGAGCATCTTGACGAACACTTCTCCCTGAGCTTACCCCTATTTCGGCAGGTATTACAGCTTCGCTCCCGAAGACCAGGCTGTAGGGTGTCTTTTGGTGACTCGTTTTTTCCATGGTTCTAATGGCCCATAGAACGCTTGGGAGCTCATCAACCCACTTCTTGCCATATCTTCCCAGCCTTGCTTTGATGCCTTCGACAATACTTCTATTCATACGTTCCACCTGCCCATTAGACTGGGGGTAAGCTACAGAGCTGAATACTTGTTTGATGCCTAGTTCGGAGCACCAGCTGCTGAAGGGTTTGTTGGCAAACTGCTTCCCATTGTCGGTTACCATCTCCCCTGGCAGCCCATATCTGCAGACTATTTGTTCCCATACGAAGCTTATCACATGCCTCCCAGATATGGTTGCCAATGGCCTCACTTCTGGCCATTTGGTAAAGTAGTCGACAGCTACAAGAAGGAATTTTAACTTCCCAGGAGCTTGTGGAAAGGGACCCACGATGTCCATTCCCCACTTATGAAAGGGCCATGCTGAGATGATGGGAACAAGATCATGCTTGGGACTAGTCTTCACCGGTGTTTGCAACTGACAAGCTTCACATCTTCTGATTGTTTCAAAGGCGTCTTTGTGCATGGTGGGCCAATAGTAGCCCAAATTCATGAGCTTGGATACCACTGAGCGAGGCCCGGCGTGCATGCCACATATGCCCTCGTGTACCTCCCTGATGAGGTAGTTGCTTTGGTTAGGACCAACACACCTTAGTAAGGGTGCCAAGTATCCCTTCTTGTAAAGCTTGTCATCTTCGATCACATACTGCTTGGCCTTGAGGGCTAGCCGCTTAGCTTCTTGTTCATTTTCAGGGAGCTTCCCCTCTTTTAGGTAGGACACAATGGGCGTCATCCATGTGGATTCAGTTTCGGTGACAACATCTTGTACCTCTTTGTCGTCAATGGAGGGTTCTTTCAGCACTTCAACGAGAACCTTCTTGGTTAGGTGAGCAAATGTCAGGGAGGCCAGCTTGCTGAGAGCATCTGCCTGCTTGTTCTTGGTCCTTGACACTTGTTCCAGGGTGAAGACTGTGAACTCTTTGATGAGTTCCTTGACTTTGTCTTTGTACTTGACCATGGAGGGCTCCTTGGCTGTGTATCCCCCATTCACTTGTTTGACCACTAGGTTTGAATCAACGAAGACTTTTAGCTCCTGGATCTTCATTCTTTTTGCCAATCTCAACCCGGCCAGGAGGGCCTCATATTCAGCAACATTGTTGGTGCAGGGGAAGTCCAAACGGAGGGCATAAGTGTATTCGGTTCCGTGGGGGTCCTTGATGACGAGACCAGCCCCGGAACCTTCTGCACTTGAAGCTCCATCGGTGAAAAGACACCATTTCCCCTTGAGGTCAGGCTGTTCTTCAACCTCGTTCATTTCTTCTTCGTTTTGTAGGATGGGTAGCTCAGTAAGGAAGTCAGCAAACACCTGCCCTTTGTAAGCTCTCCTTGGCAGGTACTCTATCTTGTGCTCCCCTAGGCCAATGGCCCATTTTGCCAATCTTCCCGAATCTTCTGGTTTCTCCAAGACGGATCGTATGGGTTGTTCCGTAATGACCTTCACTGGGTGAGCTTGGAAATACCTTCTTAGCCTCTTGGCAGTGTGCACAAGGGCCAGCACTAGCTTCTCTATGGGAGTGTAGTTGACTTCAGCATCCTTGAGAGCTCTACTAACAAAGTAGACAGGGATTTGCTCCTTGCCCCGATCAACGAGGAGGACTGAGCTCACTGCCTCCATCCCTGCAGACAGATAAACTGTTATTACTTCCCCTTCCTCAGGGGCTGCCATTTCGGGCAGGGAAGCTATGTGTTTTTTGAGTTCCAAGAAGGCAGCCTCTGCCTCAGCTGTCCAACGGAAGTCCTTCTTGTCAACACAATTTTTAAGTGTTTTAAAGAAAGGTAAGGACTTTTCCGCGGACTTAGGCAAGAAACGTTTTAGGGCAGCAATTTTACCGTTTAGGCTTTGCACTTCCTTCTTGGTAGCCGGTGACTTCATTTCAAGTACAGCTTGGACCTTGCTTGGGTTTGCCTTGATGCTTTGCTTCCCAACTATATGGCCAAGAAACTTCCCCTCCTCGAACCCAAAAGAACATTTGACAGGATTGAGCTTCATGTTTATCTTTCGAAGATTCTTGAATGTTTCTTGGATGTCTTTGATCATGGCCTCCCCAGATTTGCTTTTGATGACAAGATCGTCAACGTAGGCTTCCATATTTTTCCCAATTTGTTCCGAGAAAGCTTGATCCACCAACCGTTGGTAGGTGGCTCCGGCATTTTTCAACCCGAAGGGCATCTTCTTGTAACAAAAGATTCCCTTGTCAGTGTGGAAGGCCGTTTTCTCTTCATCTTCCTGCTTCATTTGAATTTGATGATACCCCTTGTAGGCATCTAAGAAGCACTTGTATTGGAAACCGGTGAGAGAATCTACCTTCCAATCGATCTCGGGCAAGGGATAGCAATCCTTGGGGCAGGCTTTGTTGAGATCTTTGAAGTCGACACACATTCTCCAAGATCCATCTTGTTTGGCAACCATGACCGGGTTGGCCACCCATGTGTGATACTGAACCTCCCTAAGGATACCTGCTTCGACGAGCTTCTCTACCTCTTGGCAAGCAGCCTGGCTCCTGACTGGGGCCAGGCTCCTTTTCTTTTGAACCACAGGCTTGTACGAGGGAGCAATGTTGAGGGAGTGTTCAGCCAAATCTCTAGGGACGCCAGTCATGTCCCCAGGGCACCAAGCAAATACATCCTTATTTTCCTGCAAAAGGTTAATTAGTTCGGACATAATCTTACCAGGGAGCAGATTGTTTACTTTGATGGTTTGCTCCTGATAGGCAGGGTTTATGCTGATCTCCCGGATGGGACCAGTGCTTGACTTCTCAGGTGCTCTGGGATCATTTGCCTCCTCAACAGAGGCTATCAGAAGAGCCTCAGCTGTTGGCTTTAGGGTTGCAATTCCATTGGGAGTGGGGAGCTTCATCAAACCATGTGTTGTTGAGACTACAGCGCCGAAAGTAGCAATCCCCATCCTTCCAATGAGGACATTATAACTTGAAGGGTACCGGATAACAGAGAAAGTTAATTCTTCCGTTCTTGATAAATCTCCATCCCTGAAACAGACGTTAAGTGTGAGCTTCCCCAGGGGATGTACTCGTTCCCCAGAGAAGCCTACTAGGGAAGCGTCTGTGTGTTTGAGCTTAGACTTGATTTCTGGGCTTAGGGATTCGAAGCACCGTTCATACATCACCTCCGTGGAGGCTCCACAGTCCATATACACCCTGTCTATAGGGAAGCCATCTAGTTCAGCCTCCACTATCACAGGAGTGACGATCAGCTCATCGGGAGCAGGGGGAAGGCAGATGTACTGCTTGTTCCAGGGCTCAGTGCGAGCCTTCTTGGCCTGCTGGGACCCTTCGAGCCTAACCATGTTGACCTCCTTATCTTTCCGTCCTTCATCCTTTCTTCCCTTGATGTCTTTGATCAGGTGAGCTAGCTCCCCTGACTTGACAGCCTCTTCAATTCTTTTCTTCAGCTGGTAGCAATCGTTTGTGTGGTGCCCTGTGTCATTGTGAAAGGCACAATGTTTGCTGGTATCTCTCTTGTTGGCTGGTTTGGATAAAGGTCGGGGAGGTCGGAATGTGTATTTGACTTCTTCTGTGGAGAGTATCTCCTGAGGGGTCTTGGTGAGAACAGTGAAGACTTGTCTTTCTTTCTCCTGGTACCTCCCTGATCTCGGGGATCGTCTCCTTTCTTCGCTTCTTTGATTGTCATAGGATCTCCCTGACCGTTTCTCGTGGTAGGGTTGAAAGTGAGGTCTCCGGGAGCTGGTTGAACTGTCTCTCCAGCTCCCTCGATCCCTCTTCCGAGTGTCTTGGCGAGTCAACGCCTCTTCTCCCCGGAGGAAAGCTTCGGCCCTTTCGAATGCCTCCTCCATGGTTTGGGGAACGTCTTCATGGAACCTTCTTAACAACTTTTTGGGACGGATGGCACCCATAAAACCTGACACCCGGATCTTCTCGGTAGCACCACTGTATTGCAGACCTTCTCTTTTGTACCTTTCAATGAAGCTGCGAAGGTTTTCATGTTCACCCTGCTGGATTTGGTGCAGTATGGCAGCATCCTTGGTGCATTTCCTCAAGGGGTTAAAGTTGGAGACAAAGCTCCTTCTTAAGTCGTCAAAGGAGGAAATGCTTCGAGCTGGTAGCCCACAGAACCACAGACGAGCTGGTCCCACCAGGGTTTGCATGAACATGTGGCAACATTCAGCGTTGTTCCATTTTTCTACGGTCGCTGCCCCAGAGAAGACATTCAAGTGGTCATCAGGGTCTTCCGTACCGTCATACGTTTTCACATTGGCTGGCATTTTGATCTTATTGGGGAAATCAAAATGAGCAATGTGTTCGGCGAAACATTCTAGCGACTTGGGTCGGTAAGGTTCCGAAAGGACAGCCTCCCCCCTTGTTTCGGTTACAGAGGTCTGAACCATGTGTTGAGAGGTCTCTGGACCTTGCCCTCCTGCAAGGGAGGTCATGGGCATTTGGTTCAGAGGTGGGGGGTATTGCCAAGGATACCCTCCCGGCCACGAGGGGAAGTAAGGGGGTACATAGGGCGAGTACGGAGGCTGTGAGTAGCTGGGGTACACTGTTTCTGGAGGGATGACAGATCCTCCAGCAAGACTTGCTGCTGCCACAAGGGAGGCAGCTACAGCGCTGCTGGCTAGAGGTAATGACCTCAAGGCTTCTTCATAAGGGAGCAGCGTTGAAGTCCCCGGGGAGAGCACAGAGTTGCTAGGGCCTCCTCCTCCTGAGTAAATACCTCCCTGACTATTCAAGTATGGGTGAGGATTTGTGTGAGGATTTGTAGTGGCTCGTTGGGTGACTGGGGAAGTAGTGGTTCCCAACAACGGAGGACCAGGTGAGAGGGTGACAACAGGTTCTTCGTCGTATGACAACCTGACCCTAACTCCTCTGGATCTCTCTTCTCGTACGTAGCCATTTAGGAGGTCTCGGAGTTGCAAGAAATTCCTTCGTACTCCCTCCGGGGTAATGTCCATTCGTTCAACTGGGAACAAGATGTCGTCCCTAGGAGACGAGTTAACGGCTCTTGAGGACGGTGGTGTCCGGTAGTTGAGCATGTCTCCCAGAGACGGTTCGACTTGTTGTCCGTCCGTTCCAGGTGTTTCATGGCCAGAAGCGTCACCTGAGGTGTGACTATTGGCCGGAGTATCTGAAGGACCCCCTCCTGGGCGGTTATCTCCACCAGTCATCACAAAAGGAGGTTACTTAGGAACAAACGGGACTGTAGAAACTCTCAACAGCTTTGTTCAAAGTAGCGACAGCCCCACGGTGGGCGCCACTTGTTGCTACAACAAGGAAAATGACCGGTATTAGGTTAGGAGATGTTTAGGATTATGGGTTAATAGTATGTTATATTGTGACTTAGGTTTTAAGTTTAGTTTGAGTTTTAGGTATAGATTTGGTTGAAGGATTAGGGGGTCTTCAAGCTCCTGGAAGGACCTGCACAAGGGTAGCAGACACCGTTAGCCTTAACGCAGGAGGGGGCCTCCTGCGTTTGGACTCCGGCGTGAGAATAAGTAACTATTCTTTTGGAGTTGGGAATAATGAAGTAGAGAGTAAAAGAGTAGAGAGAATGAGTAAGAGTGTGTGTGAAATGTTACCCCAAGAGTCTCCTTATATAGGCAATGAAATTCTGCCCAGGAGCTCCCTCAGGGTAGCCTCCTTTCTATACCTGGTGCTGTTTGACTCTCTATCGGCTCCCTGCAGTGAGACTTTGCCCTTTTTGGGTGTTTTCAGCTTTTGTCATTTCCTAGGCAAGTTATGGAGCTGTGTGTTGTTTTGTTTCTTGCATGACAATAAGCCAAAACCCACTTTTGTCATTTCCAAGACTTTTACTGTTTGCTTTTGCCCAGAGGCTTCCGCATGGCAGGTATGCTGCCCTGTATCAGCTCCAATGAGTCAGGCTACCTCCTAATCAACTTGGTTTTGCTTATCTTTTTTGACGAGGGGTTCGAACGTCGTTGTTTTAGGACCCACGTCATCACTTGTCACAACTTCAATTGGGTGTCTCTCCCCCATTGTTACTTTTGTTTTTCCAACACCTTGGCTTTCTTTTGTGGGACTTGAAGTTTTGATTGTTGTAACTCTTACTTCATGCACAGCTTTTCTTCACCAAACCTCTTAACGTTCTCGCCATCTTCATCGATCGCCTTGTTCATGCTTGCGACCATTCTCACAACTTTTTTTGTGTCACTTGATGTAGGTGTAGGTGTCGCTTTCCTCCCTTTGGTTTTGGTTCGATGCACCTACTACATCATCTTCTATTCGATCATCTAGCGGGGCATCACCACCAATTGCTTCCAAATGACCTTGTGTAAATGTTTGCCTCTGAGGTTTACTTCTTTTTGCCATTTTTTCAAACTTATAACCCATTGGTTCAATTTGATGCGATTTTTGTTCACTTTTTAGAACTCTCCAAACTGCAAGGTGTGCAAATGGTTGTTTTTGTTTCAACCTTTTTTTCCTTTGGGACCTTGAAACTCCCATAACAACTCAACCAAAACAGATTCGTCTAATGCCCAACTTTTTCGGCCAAGATCTATCCTATTGTATATCCCACAAAACCTTGTAACCTTTTGGTTCATCTTTTGTCATTTTGAGTGGAGTTCATGAACAGTGTGATCGCTTGCTCTAACTAACCATCCGGATGCATTGACGTTCCCCTTTTTCTAGTTATTGATGTGGGAAGGAATAAAGAAGATTAGAGATACAAAAACCTTCTTCCAAAACGAATCTAAACATTGTTGATTCCCATGAACCTGATCACACGACATCTCAATCCACCCTTTAGCCAAAACCACTTCCTCGCGTTCGGTCCACTTCCGTGGTCTAGCTTTTCCCAAGTTAATTATCAAGGTAATAAAAATAACAAACTAAATAAATAAAACACTCTAAAATTTTAAAAATAACAAACTAATAAATTAAACAATACAAATAAATAAAATAGTCACGTCTTAAAAACTAACAAACTTATAGTTTTTTTGCGATTTTTTCGTTAATTCATCCTACTCTTCTTCATATTCCACTATAAAGTCTTGTGTTTTTGCTACGGCTTCATTCTCCCCCCCCCCCCCCCTCCTCTTCATCTGAGTTTCTAACCCATTATTCCCTTGTACTAAATAAGGTGTTGTAAATACCCATTGTTTCGCCACACGCGCTCTTGTATACAGGTTGACTTGGAGTTTGTGGGGGAAATTTGGAACACCCCGAAAACCCGTTTTAGTTAATTACACTAATAGGCGGGATCAATATTTAATACTGAGCTTATTATTTAAAAAGGTACGTTTTATGGATAATAAAACGAGACTAAAATAATATAATTGAGGGTTATATTTCCGATAGGAAAATAACCCCGTTAATCCATTTCGTAGAATAAGGACATAAATAATCCCAAAACTTAACTAAGTTAGTAAGGTTAATTAAGAATGTTAAAATTAGAGAGAACTACACAATTAGTCCTTGTGGTTTACTATTAGTTTCACCTTTGAGTAATAAAGTTTAAAAGTTTCATGTTAAGGTGTTAAGTTTAGTTTTTGTAACATAATAGGGTATTAACATTTACGGGGGTTAATATTTAACTGAGTTTACCCTCAAGTGACTAATGGTAAACCACAAGGATCAAAGGTGAAACTTAAGTGGGGCCCACCACCATTAGTGCTAGTACCCTATTATGTTACAAAAACTAAACTTAACACCTTAACATGAAACCTTTAAACCTTAATACTCAAAGGTGAAACTAATGGTAAACCACAAGGACTAATTGTGTAGTTCTCTTAATATTTAAAAACTTTAGTGTGACCCACCACCCACTTCCTTCTTCACTTTCACCCACCACTATCTTCACCTTTCACTACCACAATCAACCACCATCTCCTTCACTTTTCACCACAATCAACCTGTCACCTGCTCATCACCATCCACCAACCCATCACCGACATCCACCCACCAACCCGTCGAAACCCAAACCTGCAACCAACAAAGCCCAACTGCAGAAACGAGTTGGTGGCGGTAGTGCTATTTTCGTGGATGAGGTGGTTAGAAAGGAGAGAAGGCAGATGGGATTCATCGCTTTTATTTCGAAGTGAATGGAAGGTCGTCGTAGAGCTTGCAGGTCATCGATGAGGTTGTAGGTTGCCGGAGGTGGAGGGTGATGGTTATGGAGTCCATAGTGATGGTGTGGTTGCAGGTGATGGAGTGGTGTAGTTGTGGTGACGTTGTGGTTACGGTGATGGTGGGCTGCGGCGGTTGCAGGTTTGGGTTTCGACGGGTTGGTGGGTGGATGTCGGTGATGGGTTGGTGGATGGTGATGAGCAGGTGACAGATTGGTTGTGGTGAAAGGTGAAGGAGATGGTGGTTGATTGTGGTAGTGAAAGGTGAAGATAGTGGTGGGTGATGGTGAAGAAGGAGGTGGTTGGTGGGTCACACTAAAGTTTTTAAATATTGAGAGAACTACACAATTAGTCCTTGTAGTTTACCATTAGTTTCACCTTTGAGTATTAAGGTTTAGAGGTTTCATGTTAAGGTGTTAAGTTTAGTTTTTGTAACATAATAGGGTACTAGCACTAATGGTGGTGGGCCCCACTTAAGTTTCACCTTTGGTCCTTGTGGTTTACCATTAGTCACTTGAGGGTAAACTCAGTTAAATATTAACCTTTGTTAGTGCTAATACCCTATTATGTTACAAAAACTAAACTTAACACCTTAACATGAAACTTTTAAACCTTAATACTCAAAGGTGAAACTAATGGTAAACCACAAGGACTAATTGTGTAGTTCTCTCTTAAAATTAGGTGGGACCATAGTTGCCAAAATGACAAACTTGTGTATTATTAAAAAAAGAAAACACACACAAGAGTGTGTATGTGTCGATGATTGAGCAGGAGACTCCATCTCCACTATCTGCAAACCCTAAACACTATAAGTTCCAAATCCAAGCCATATCAAAGGGGTTGATCATGCATTACACTAAAACGAATCACCTAAGATCCCAATCACACTAAGGTTCCTTTTAATTGGTTAAATTTGATGTTTAAACTCATTAAGGGTTCCCTAATGTTAGAGGATCCTAATTAGATAAGGATTATTGAATGTTATACATAACTTAAGGATGAACATCAAAGTGATGAAGTTGGAATTTTTTTTGGTAAAGCTTGACCAAAACCCATCATCCATAACCAGAGTATTGTCTCTTATGTTTAATCTTAATTAAGGTATGATAAAAAGATATATGCTAAATTGATACCATGATAATGTGTGTGAATTTGGTTAGGTGTTTTGGTGAAAACGCCAACTAAAACCCAATACTAAATATGGTGCACACTAGGTGCTCGATGAAACGCTTAGGTGAGTTTAATCTCATTTAGACATGGAGAAAATAGATGTAGTGCACATGTCTTATGTAAGAAAATAGCTCACGATGATCTAGGGATAAAAATGAATACATGATGCTTTGGATAATGAAAGAATTCCATATTATGTATTCTAATAAAAACAAGGTTTGACATGTCCCTGAGTTAGGTACAAGGACTAGGGAGCAAACGTGTCAAACGGATGCAAGTTCAATACATATGGAAGAAAGGGGGATACAAGGTAAGTATTACCTACGCCGTTAGACTAAAATCATGACTAATGCGTTACTTAGTATTTAGTAATTGTTTAATCTTGAGCATAGGATAAAGATTGGACCCCAACTGGTGAAACCCACAAAAAGGGACTAATTAGATGAATCTATATATGAACTTGTTTAATGATAATCAATGTAGTGATATGTTGCACCACATTTAGTGTAAGGCACTTAATGAGTCAATTCATGAAAAGTTATGTTATAACTTGTTGTGTAACAGTTACAGAGTCGAATTATTATAATCAAAAGGTGAAACACACTACACGAGTTAAAACATTTAAAATTACAAGGTCTAGTGACGCGTTTAAAGTGTTTTATGGGTTGGGTCAATTGATGAGTTTCTCACCATTGATAGCAAGCATCAAGGATCAAGTATGTAAATGGGTCAAATGGCGATGCGTCACCATCTAGGGCACCTAGAATATAATGTGTGTCGAAAAGGTTCTTCCACATGTAAGCATATTAAGATTGGATACATGATGCCAAGGAATTGTAAAAGAGAAATATCGAGGTATGGAAATGGGGCAGACGCAACCGGCAAGTCCGTAGTTAGATAAATACCTTGGGCGAAGTATTATGCATATAAAAACCACCTACGTGTAGTGTGGGTGCCAAAATAGTAAGTCGTTTCCAAAACTATGTCTAATGCGCGCTAATGCGCCTAGAAATGACTAATAAAAATGTAATATCTAAAATGGTGAAAAACTAATTCTATAAGGGCTTAGAGGATTTCAAACGATTTATTGTGACAAAAAGCAATGGACTAAACCAAGTAGGGTCACCCTCGGATGGCTAAATTGAATTATTTGCCTATAAGGGCATTTTGGGAATTTTAAAGGTTTACAAAAGGTTAAATCTAAAGACCGAGTCATGATAAACAAATTGGGTCATGATTCCATGTTTAACAAGTGTCAAATGAGTTGTTTATACAGATGTTATAGTTTTTGAATAAGTAAAATAAAGTGTTTCAACGAGTGTTTGGATAACCGAAAGGGGAACCTAATCATGGGAATGTGATAAAATGGTTTCAACGAGTCCCCAAGAGTCCTTGGGATGGCCTTGAACCTAAGATATAAACGCAGCCAAAGGTTCGGGAAGAACAACAATGAAATTTGGCTAAGTACAGGTTTGTGTAGCCTAACAGCAGCTCCAGACCGTAGCCTACGGCCCTGAACCGTAAGCTACGGTCCAAATAAAAAAAATCAGAATTACTGAATCGTAAGCTATGGCTAAAGAACCGTAGCCTACGACAGGTATCTTCAAACTTGCAATATTGTTTAGTTCGTTACGTTTTCAATACGTAACAATGTTCTAACCATTCTAAATTGTTAATAACAATATATCTAACCATTCTATTGTGTAATGGTGCTAGGTTTATGTACGATGGGAGACCCGGAGTAAGGATCAAGTCGCGAGAAGAACCAAACACACCCAGACACTCGTATGCTTTCGTAGTAGATTCTCGATTAAAACACAAACCTTGGTATAGGTTTTTAATACATAAAAATGTAAATTTATGTGTTACTATCAAATGTAAAAAGTTTAATAGGTTGCCTTTTCATGATGAATAAAGTTTTAATCGGGAGTGATTTTTATTTAAGGCCTAAACTCGCAAGTTTATGTGTTATTCTCATGTTCATGGGTTAAGGTCTGTTGCGTGAGTTGTTATTGCGCATATTGTTGTGCGAAGAGTTGCATGTATTGTTGAAATTGTTGGTGTTCAAAAGATTGTGATGGGTTCGACGGGTTTGTGCTTTGGCTGGATATTTGTTGACTTGAAATAGGTTTCTTTCCTTTTCGTTTATCCATGGCTTGAACGATAAATATTTTGTGGTGAACAAGATATGAAAAACTTTAAATGTAAAATATGGTGTAGGGTGAAAAGAAATGGGTTTTGGTTTAAATTTGCAACTGCTATATGTGGGGGACCCACATTCAGAATGGTCACATGACCCACGATTCATTCGGTAGCTAGCTACCCCCTGATTCAAACCTACTGAATAACACTCACCGACACCAACATTTTTCCCACGCCGACCCACCACACTCACTACCACCCATTGATTTAAACATGCCGAACGCACTTCGTCCACCCAAAAGTTTAATTTCCGTCATTGTGGTTGTTTGTAAAACACACTTTGAGCCCCTAAGCTGCACAAATGACCCTATGAGTTCATGACTTTATTTGGTGTTACTTTTAAAGGGTATGTTCGACTTTTATGACTATGTTGATTGTTAGGGGTATTATATTTTTTTGTGTTAATAGGAATTTGAGTCCTTGTGATGTGGCCTAACTTGTTGGTTGAATCAATCTTGGGGAAATTGATCCCCGGAGTCCTCGTGTTCCCCAATTTTACCAATCAAGACCCTCCCTGAAACAGATGTTAGGCGTCCTATGCTGGAAGATTAGGCAACAATAGTTTTCTCGCGGCTGCTACAAAGGGAGGCGAGGGCGCTGGTGTTATCCGGCAAAATTCCAGGCTCCCCGGCGACATCTTGGTGGTGTTTCCATGTTGGCTCACGTCCACTCTCTCAGATGCTCACATGGTGGTTGTGGTTTCAGAGGAGAAAAACAGAAGTCGCTATTTTAATGATAGGGAGTGGAAACTGGAAAGTAGATTTAGGGTTTTGTTTGGATTAGTGGTTCATTCTTATTACTTTCATTAAAAAATTACACAAATAGTCCTAAAAGTATTAGGCAAATGTCTTTTATTAGAAATACAATAAAGAGACGTAAATGCCCTTCATTTGACAGTAAAATTGGATGGAAATGACACGATTGTAAAACCACATGGACGGAGATGCAAGAAAAATTTTCAAGTGGAGTAATAAAACTACATAGATACTTTATGTTATAAAAGAGAAGGTTTAGTGCATAACTGTAGAACAATAATAGTCTAGTAAAAACTCATTTGTAACGTAGGTCGAGCTGATTTGTAGCTACTTGGCTAATATAAAATATCAAGTGGAGTTAGAGCTAATAGTGGCTTGCTCATTGACTGACTCAGATAGATAGAATTTTCTATGGGGTGGGCTAAATGCACCCCCTCTTCTTACTTTTTATACCTTCTTTCTAAAATACCACTTTAAATTTGTCAAGTTCACCCCTTTAAAAATTCTTGTTTTTTAATACAGTTAAAAGTAAGGAGTGATAAAACTAATACTTAAACTTCATAAATCCCTATTTATGGAACCTAATCAATTATTATTTTTAAATTATTTTCAACGCCAATCTATTCATTCTAGTCATAGAACTAATTGAAATCATGAAACCGCAAGGATTCAACCTCTTTTACTTGGTATACACAAACTTTTTTATTTGGTTTAGTTGCATCATTTAAAGTCACTTGAGAAAAGAATGAAATGTGTTGATTAAACTAAATGTTAGCTAAGCATTATAATTCGTTAATAAAGATAAGATCTTTTTTTTAAAAAAAAATGTTACAAACTTTTACCAAAAATCATTTGCAAAAGCTTTCTAATGTAATTTAAATTAATGTTTTAGAAAAAAGTGTTTTCCTTATTTGAAATAAGAAAAAAACGTACTTAGGAAAATTAAAAGAAAAAGTTTTAAAACAATAAAACTGTTTTGAAAAACGTTCAAAAATATCAAAATTAGAAGAAAAAAAAACGTACTTAAGAAAATTAAAAGAAAAAGTTTTAAAACAATAACATATTGTTTTCAAAAACATTAAAAAATAGTAATAAAACATTATTCAATTAAATATAAAAAAACTTTTTTTTAAGTTGATAACAAAATATTAAAAATTGATAATATATAAATAAAAAGGTTTGAATTGAATTGATGTGAAACTTAAGAGAGATGGTATATTCAGTAAAAATAAATGAGAGGTGGGTACGTTTAACAGCCCCTTTTCTATCCCTACTTTCCTTCTTTGTATTTTTTTTAAAGGTGATTTTCTATGTTGTGGCAGAGTTCATCACAATCCCCCAAGAAGAGGATCCCCTAGCCACTCTACAATGGTCAGACTATGTTGTCTTAACTGGGTCCACGCTGACGCGAGAGTGGCCAGCCCACAAGCGAGTCAAGGCTGCGCATAAAGGGCACTAAGGCTTCCACTCGAAAAATTTCCCGTCACCTGCCACTTGACAGATGTTACACCCTCCACAAGAGGCAAGCCTCTCTGGAGTAAATGCACGGTAGTAGAAAACCGGGAGGCCATCAGAATCGAACCTGACCCCTCCGAGGAGGGTAGGCTCAACCATCACTTGACAAAATATACACCCATAAATGATGGGAATGAGGATCAAACCTGCATCACATAAAGTGAGTACAAGCCTTTCAACCACTCCACCACTACGAGCACTTTGTATATTTGATATGTGCTTTTTGAAACATGATCATTTTGATATTTTTGTTAACTTGTTATGGAGATTTGTATAAAAACAAACCAAATAAAATCATCAAATTTAGAAAATAAGTGAACTCAAAAGGCCACAAACCAAATAAAATCATCTAAAGTTGAATAAAGCTCAAATTCCAGCCTGGGATTTTAGAGATAACTATGCTCCCCTCCTTGGTTTTTAAAATTGCGCCTTAAGCGTGATGCGCACTTTGAGGTGAGGGTTTGAGCTTTGTACACATTAGGTGTCCGTTGTAAATCAGGCGCAACTAAGGCACAATTTTTTCTCTAAAAAGTTGCCTAAGGGGCAGTTGAGGCGCGTGCCTTATGTATATGGCGAAATTTTTGTGCATAAAAATGTTGTACATACAGCTTTTTAGATTGTACATGTAGGTAATTTATATTTATATTAAATCATATATAAAGCATATTTGCAGCTAAATTTGATGTAGGAGGAGATGATAAAGGCAACTATAAGGCATATAAAAAATATATAAGATACTTGCGCCTCGGTACAAAAGCGCTGTGTTTTTGTGCCTTGCACCTCGGTTTTAGATCTTCCCCCTCGGTGCGCTTCTCGCATTTTTCAAACCAAGCTCAGCTCAAACTGTTATGAGATTAGCTCGAGTAGTTGCCAGACCGACTTAACTTGATCGTTGAACATCCTTAAAATATTAATTATCAAAATTTTAGAATATCATCGCGCCTCCAACATCCGCTACTTTGAAAACGAACACCGAAACTTGAAACTATATGCAACTATGTTTTGTTAAGATAAGCAGTTCAAAAAGGAAAAGAATAATGTTTTTGGTTAACCTGCTTATCCATTTAATAAACAGTCCATGTTCCGTGCGACCTGCTTAATAACGGGTCGTGCTTGGGTTGTACTAAAACTAAACGCGCTGACTTGTCAAACCGTGTAACTTCGAGGTTTCTTTATTGAAACATTTTTAAAGGGGGCTGTTTAAAATCTGATGGGTTGAAAATTTTTATTAAAAAAATCCACTTGCAAGTCCAAAGACCCCAATAACAAAAAACACAAAGAAAGATAAAACTACATAGACATGACCATCAAATCAGTAAAATCTTAAATAAACAGATAGTTAATAGTTCTAAAAGAGAAGACTGAATGCAGGAACATTGCATAATACATATGAATATGGTCATTGCTTAATTGTAGACTGAGATTACTTTTCATGAAAATGGATCTCACAATACCTGGAAGCCATAGGAAGAAGCTTAACGTCCTCTGCGCAAAACTTTCCTTTTACAAGGCTTGATTTTTCCCAAGTGACTGTTAACGTTTTCAACACCTGTGCATTCGCCATCATATATTTTAGGAACGCCATATCACATTTCCACCGCTCGCAAATTGAAAACTGGATGGATGTAAGGTTTGTGGTCATGCAAGCTGGAACCAACTCTGGTTCAACCCAACCATATTCTTTAGGCTTCTGCTTTCAACACAAACAAGATAGAAAAAACGTTCTATATCAAGCAAGGTAAATTGAAAAGGAAAGTTAAAACAAGTAAAGAAAAAATATCATCAAACCTGTCGACACGGGTTAACTTCAATACACAATTGTTCCAACTTAGGGGAACTTTCAAGAAATTGAAGGACTTGTCCGAAATGTCCAATATCATGCAACACCAAATGTTTCATATTGGGAAAGACGGGCGGAGATGAAGTGACTGGGTAGAAGTCAATAAGGGAACTTAGACCATTAACTAAGAGTGATTCAACTCCATTTAAGCCCTTTAGAAGCTCAACCCATGGATGAATATTAGGCATGCCTCTTAACGAAACAGATGCCTCAACCAGAGACGACACATCTTCCATTACAAAAAGCGAGCACAATGACTCAACACATAGGTATTCAAGATTAGGGACGTGTAAGAAAACTTTGTGGGTCCATGATCCACATTTGAACGATGTTAGTTTCAATCGTTTCAAAGTTGGAATATTGAATACGTAATCTTCTTCATCCTCTTGGCGCACTCTTACATCCAGAGTTAAGCTTCCAAGCATTGGACAACCACTTATGAGTTTAAATGCACTGACAGAAGGATAAGAAAAAACAAACATGTCAAGGGTTTTAAGACAAGGAAGGTTGATCGGACACTTGAACTCCCAAACATTCTGATAATCATAGCCACTAGGTTTTAATCTTAATTTTGTGAGAGTCTTGCAAGTGAACATGCTTTGAGGCAACTGAAGCTGATGAACCTGTAAGTCAAGCTCACTAATCTTTAACCTGACTAACTCGTCAATCCAATTTGAAACACGTGACACTCGAGCACAGATTACAGGAAAGTGCAATCGAAATAACTTAAGTTGCGATGGTGTGCAAAACCTTAACACCCGATCGACAATTATAGTCAAGCTATGTAGACTATCCATGGTGCGAATATTTCCAAAGTCAAGATTCGTGACAAACATCCAAATGTACCTCCATCTTTTGGATAAAATGCTAGTTTGAACAGCAAATTTGGTAGGCATTAGAGAGAGTATGTGTGAAAGAATCTCGTCGGGCAACATGCTAAGCCTGTCGTCTACATTCTCACTTATGGAACTCATTGTTTAGCTTCTTAAGTTGCTTCCTACAAATTCAAACCCAAAATCATCTCAAAACACACCTTCAAAAATTGTTAAGAAATTTAACACTCTTTTCAAAAATTGTTAAGAAATTTAACACTCTTTTCAAAGTAAAAAGCGTGAATATGCAAATCTCTCATAATCTTAAATGTAAATTAGGATTCAATTATGCAAATTAATCGAGTTTTTACCAAAATACCTGCAAAGAAAAACAATTGTGGTTCGGGATTTGAACGTAAAATCCATGAAAAACAAGAATCGCTTACAATAAACCCTACCTCTATATTCTGTTTTATTATTTATTTCTCTTTCTTCCGTTTACAACTTTAACTACTAACTATTTTATTTCATTTTCCTTTTTTAACTACTTACAATAAGCCAAGGTGGCGTTTTTAACAAATTCCAAACCATATATATCCGAACTCGATTAAAAAAGAGCCCAAACAACCGAACCCAGTGACTAAAGAAGAACCAAAATAACTTTTAAACTACACTCCATATTTGACACTCAAAAATCAACAAAGGAGCTACAAGATTTTGAATATCATATGCACAACATTAGACGCAATCAAACAGATGCAATTTATAATGTTCTCAACACCATCAAAATAACCAACTAAATGAAATAAGACAACACCTCTAAACAAACATTTAAAGTTGTTAATCATTCTAATGTCAAACAAGTCTGAGAAATTTGCAAACTGTAAATGCAATACGACTTTATAGCTTAAGGCCATCTACCTAATCACATTCAAATGTGGGAAAATCACCAATCTAGCCATTGACCCGCCTAAAAAGCGAAAACAACCACGTGAAGCGTCTCTGCGGAGACGCCTCACGGAAATCCACATACCTTAGGCGATTTTGAAGACCCCTCAACTACTAGTGAATCAAAACACTAAATGTGGCAAGGATTTCCGTGAGGGGCACGGAAATTCTTACCACGTGTCGTGTTTTGATTCGCTATTACTTGAGGGGTCTTCAAGTCGCCTTAGGGGTGTGGATTTCCGTGAGGCATCTCTTTTTACCCAAATAACAGGTTCCAATCTTTCATCAAAGTTCATCCAAAGAGTAGTATGTTTGACTTTTAAAGTCAAACAAAATGATGATAGAAAGAGGGAAAAGACTAACAGTTTATGAATGGTGTAAACAAGCAAAATCTAATGCCAATAAAACATTAACAACACCCAACAATCAGATTATTACTGGCAGAAAACACAAATATGAAGTAATCAAAGTAAAATTAAACAAACCTGTTGAAGCTGTAACACCCTAATCAATAATTAAGTTGAAAAGCCACAGAATTCAAAACCCTAATCGGGAAGAACAAGATTGGAACTTCTCTATGCTTTGTTCATTTTTTTTACGGAAAAGGGGCACTCGAGGAGTGTCACGTTAAATTCCAAGTAAACTACTTAGAACCATTAAATCGCCTTTGTGCCAGAACTAATCTGTTTCCTGACTAAGGTCCAACGAGTTATCGACAACACTATTTCGACACCTAAGGACATGGCTTTGTTTTTAGTAAACTAGGGTTTACGATTCAGAAAAAAATAGGGCACAACTTTTTGCCCGCCTACCCGCTATCTTAATGTAATATGCGAGTTATAAAATAAAAACTACATAACCATTTGTTAAAAAATTAAAATTAAAATTGCATTACATTAAAATTAAACATCGTAAATTACATAACTTGACAAAAAAAAACTGAAAATTAAAATAAATAAACAACAATTTACAAAAAAAAAAAAAAAAAAAAAAAAAAAAACCTAACTATTCATCAAATGATCATTTGGCCAATTATATTTGTCCACACTTTCTATTTTGTGGGCTATCAAGATTTTTTTCACAACCTTCCACGCCTCAATATGCTTGAAAGCATGTTTGTATTTTGCTCGATAATCATCAAGAGCTCTTTCCATAACATTAGGTCATTGCACCCACTTTTTTTTAATATGCTCCTATAATAACAAATATATTAACCAAAATATAAAAATAAAACTAATGTAATTAAAAAATTATTTGAACGAATGTAATTATAAATTGTACCATTTGTATGTGATAACCGTTGAAAATAATTCAACTTAGTCAAGATATTCTTCCATTTTATGTTCACTTGATCCACTACTAGAAAATATACTTTTCTTGACACGTGAACAATGACACACACTCATTTTATGACATTTAAAAGCGTGTGTCATAAATAAAATGTCATCTTTGTAAAATTTGATAAGTTAATGACACACATTTTATATGTCATTAACTTAGTGTCATAAAAATATATGACACTATCAAAATATGTGTGTCATATTTTGTGTGATAGTATATTTTTCTAGGGAATCTATATTAATATTCCATCATCAATTTATCCTCCCACCTATACACCTTCCTTATCAATTAATATCAATCGTTCGCTCGCTTCCACCCTTTAGGTCGTTGAAGTTTTAAGAACGACTTTATGCAAACTTTCTTTTTCTTTGTTGATTTTGCAATTGCCCTCTTGTACATGCAATGCTGCAAAAGAATTCAATGATTTCAGTAACATGATTAAGCTAATGCAGTTTTTAGTGGGATTAGATAATATGCATCAAAGTGTAAGAACTAATCTGTTAATAGAAACATTGCCTTCTGTAAAAGAAGCATTTGCTATCATTTCTAGGGAGGAATCCCATAGAAATGCTAGTGGTAGTTCTAAGAGAAGTCAATCATTAGCTATGGTTTCTAAAACAAGTCAAGTTCCTGATTTTAAAAGAGGAAATAAGGTTTCTAATCAAAACCTAAAATGTTCTCAATGTAATAAACTTGGGCATACTATAGATAAATGTTATGAGATCATTGGATACCCATCTTGGATGAGACCAAGAAATGGGCAGAATAAGAAGGCAAATGCAAATCTTAGTGTGTCTGAAAGTTCTGATGTTGTTAATACTTTGACTAATGATCAAATAAATAAGCTTTTGAGTTTGATCAGTGAGAAACCAGTTGAATGTAATCAAAGCAGCAGTTTGTCAGGTAGCTTTTTTAGTCCTTTCTGTGCTAGTGTGTTTTACAAACCTACTTTCTGTTTTGCTGGCAAATATGGTGGTAAGGGGTATATGGGTTGGATAACAGACTCAGGGGCAAATCAACATATGGTAAAAGATGACGTAGATTTAATTAATTGCATGGATGTTTCTGATTTAAACATAAGAGTCAAACACCCAAATGGGACTGATGCTTTAGTGACAAAAATTGGAAACAAAGAACCTGCTAGTGGTGTCATTCTAAAAGATGTTTTTATTGTCCCTGAGTATAATGTTAATCTAATTTCTGTGCATAAATTAGCTAAAGATAATAAACTGTATGTGGGTTTTGATGAACATAAATGTTATATTCAGGATTTAAAAACCAGGAAACTCATAGTGAGTGGTAATCAAGTTGATGGCTTATATTATTGTGGAAACACTTTCTTGAGTAATAAGTAGGGCTGTTCAAAACGCTCGGCGCTCGCCGCTCGCTCGGAATTTGCTCGGAAATTGCTCGCTCGATTTTCTGCTCGGTTGTATATGAGCCGATCGGCTCGGTTCGGTTTGTAAATGAGCCAAACACGAGCAAAGGTACGCTCGGCTCGGTTCGGTTCGAATAAATTTTTATTTATTTATTAATAAATATACACACAATTTACAGATAAATTTATGGATTTATATATAAGATTCTATTGGATTTGAGTCAATATATGCAAAAAAAATATAACCGACCAACTTAACACAATAAAAAAATTAACACTAGATTTAATAGTAAAACAATAAGTCATGAGGTGACAGTCTTGACTTCTTTATGTTAACAGTCGTCCATCGCTAATTGTCGCTTGATATCACACCTACGTCACAATGCAACAATTGTTGTCTGACGTATGCTCATCACCTCACCAGCCTTAATCTAAGCCTCATCTTTGGATACCGGATTCTCAATATTAGTGTAAACATCGAAGGAAACATCCAATTTTATAATCGTCCATATTATTCTCAGCTCGACTCTCGCTCGGCGCTCGCTCGGAAAATTTCCGCTCGATTATAAATGAGCCGCTCCGCTCGGTTCGGTTTGTAAACGAGCCAAGCACGAGCAAAGCTCCGTTCGGATCGGCTCGGCTCGTGAACAGCCCTAGTAATAAGGTGTGTTTTAATAGTGTTGTTGAAACAAACTTGTGGCATGCTAGGTTATGTCACCCTTCAAATCAGGCTATGAAAGTGTACAAATCTAAACTGAATCCGACAGACTTAGATGACACTATACCTTGTGAAGTATGTCACAAGGCAAAAAAGCATAGGGAACCATTTCCTATGAGTGATCATAAGTCTCTTTGTATAGGAGAACTTGTTCACATCGATGTGTGGGGTCCTTATAGGGTTAGTAGTAGAGAAGGGTTTAAATACTTTCTGACTATTGTGGATGATTATTAAAGAGCTGTTTGGGTATTTTTGATGAAAAGTAAACTAAAAGTTTTTGACAATATAAAAGATTTTGTTAGTCATATTGAAACTCAGTTTAACAAAAGGGTTAAGTGTTTAAGAAGTGATAATGGAACTGAGTTTGTAAATCAACAAGTAAATCATTTTTGCAAAGATAAAGGAATAATTCATCAAACAACTTGCTCTTATACTCCACAACAGAATGGAATAGTAGAAAGGAAACATAGACACTTGTTAATGTAGCAAGAGCTCTTATGTTTCAAAGTGGTGTTCCAGTTAAGTTTTGGTCAGATTGTGTATTGACTGCTTCTTATTTAATCAATAGGACTCCATCATCTGTGCTAGGAGGAAAAACCCCATATGAGGTAGTTTGTGGTTTTGAACCCTTCTTAGATCATCTTAGGTTGTTTGGTTGTCTTTGCTTTAATACCATTTTAAATGAACATGATAAATTGAACAGTAGAGCAGAAAAATGTGCTTTCTTAGGGTACTCAACAGAAAAAAGGGGTACAAAATGTTTAGTTTAGAAAATAAAACCACATCGTTTTCAAGAGATGTGAAATTTTATGAAAGTATTTTTTCCTTTTAAGGAAGAAAAGGTTTTCAAAACATTTGACGAAAATATTTTTTCTCAAATAACAAACTTAAACTTTTTTGAATGGTATGATAAGGACAACCAAGATCAGTCAAAAGGTCCTAATGATGAAAGAAGGGAAAAATTACAGACTGATCTAGAGACACATGGATCTCAGCAGTCAGGAGATAACCATGATCAGACTGATGGCATGGCTAGTCAAAAGTAGCCCAGTCAACATGAGAAATCTCCTGATATGGCAGAGAGTGTGAAATCTGGACTTGATGAAACTTCAAATTCTGAGGGAAACCTTGATCAAAGTCCAGATCATCCTAGTGTTAGAAGGTCAGCTAGGAGAACTGTTTTACCAAAAAATTTGAAGGATTATGTGATTGATAGCAAAGTTAAATATCGCATAGATAGAGTAGTCAACTATTCTAATCAGGCTGCAAATGATCCCAATTGGATTGCAGCTATGAATGAGGAAATCGAGGCTCTCCATAGAAATAATACTTGGGATCTAGTAGAGTTACCTATATGCAGAAGTGTGGTAGGTTGTAAATGGGTCTACAAGATCAAGTATAAGTCTAATGGGGAAGTAGAGAGGTTTAAGGTTAGGTTAGTTGCTAAAGACTATAGCCAAAAGCAAGGAGTTGATTTTGAAGATACTTTTTCACCAGTTGTAAAGCTGGTGACTGTTAGATGTGTTATAACCTTAGCTGTACAAAATAACTGGAATTTGTATTAGTTAGACATAAATAATGCATTTCTGTATGGTGATTTAAATGAAGAGGTTTACATGTCTTTGCCTTATGGTTATTTTGATAACAATGAAAAAAGAGTATGTAAACTTAAAAAATCACTATATGGTTTGAAACAGGCTCCTCGTATGTGGAATGCCAAACTTGTGAATGTTTTAGTTGAACTTGGTTTTAGTCAAAGTAGATGTGACTATTTTTTATTTCATAAAATCAGTGATTTTGTTACTATATATCTATTAGTTTATGTAGATGATATAGTGATAACAGGAAATAATTTTGATGAAATAAATAAAGTTAAAGAAAGTTTAAAAACTAAGTTTTTGATAAAAGATTTAGGAGAACTAAAATATTTTTTGGGAATAGAAGTAATTAAAGATGAAAAAGGTTCATGTCTTTCCCAAAGGAAGTATTGTTTAGAATTATTAGCTGAATATGGGTTAACTGCTTGCAAACCAGTTAGTACCCATATTGAACCAAATCATGTGTTAGCTAATATATGTAAACAAAAAAGTTTAGTTTTACCTAACATAACAGGTTATCAAAAACTTGTTGGAAAGTTAATCTATTTAGCACATACTAGGCCAGACATAGCTTATGCTGTACATTTTTTGAGTCAATATATGCACAAACCAATTGTTGGACATTTTAAAATAGCTTTTAGATTGTTAAGATATTTGAAAGGTTCACCTGGAAAAGGTGTATACTTTACCAAATCATCTGAATTAAAATTATGTGTATATTTAGATTTAGATTGAGCAAAGTGTTTAGAAACTAGAAAATCCATCACTGGTTTTTGTGTGTTTTTTGGGAATTCTTTGGTTTCTTGGAAGAGTAAGAAACAGACTACTGTTTCTAGATCTTCAGCAGAAGCTGAGTTCAGGTCTATGTGTGCTACCACTTGTGAAATAATGTAGTTAATAAATTTGTTGAAAGAATTGAATGTGGATGTTACACTTCCTGTTAACTTGTTTTGTGATAATACAGCTGCATTGGCTATAGCAGCCAATCCTGTGTTTCATGAGAGAACTAAGCATTTTGAGATAGATTTATTTTTTCTAAGAGATCAGATCTCAAAAGGGGTAATAAAACCTGACAAGGTGTTGTCTGACAATCAGTTGGCAGACATATTCACAAATGGTTTGTTGCCTAATTCTCATAATAGGCTTGGTAAGTCTCTGAATTTATTTGACCCACTTGGTTTATAAAATTGAGGGGGGGGGGGGGGGTTATTAAAAGGATAAGGGTAATATTCAATTTTATACATTCAAATTTTATTATTTTATTTTATGTTTGTTTGAATATTTTGCATAAGATAATTTTCAGGTGTTTTGGGGTGTTACATTTTGGGCTTGATTATAAAGAGTTGATAAGATTGGGTTGATTTAAAGTTTTTGAAGTGTTGAAAGAGTCCAGCTGATGATGTTCGGGTCAGAAGTCTAAGTCCAGTTCAAGGAGGTCCAGTTCAAGAGTCCACTTGGTTGCTTGCCATGTCATCAATCGGTGTGATAGACTGACTTTAGATCTTACCCGTTGGTTGCTTTCTATCCACACCGTCCGATCATTGAGAAGCTGTGTTTGTTTATAGAAGCTTCTAAGAGTGATTATAAATAGAGCTCATTCTCTCTCTTTCATAGTTTCGATCAGTCTCTCTTTGTTTTAGGGTTTTCTTATCTAGCTTTCATCTCTAATAGATTGTTTACAGATTTGGTGTGTCTTTCTCATCTTGATACGTCTTGTATCAGTGAGTTCCTTAGTCTGGTTGTTCAGTCTGTGTTGTAGATATTGAGATTGTTTAGATTTGTAGATAGACTCGAAAGAGAGTTGTGTTTGTAGATCTGTTTAGTGTTCTTGTTCAGGTCTTTGAGTTTGTTGTTTGATCTTCTTTGTAACAAGATTTTTTTTGTGGTTTTTTGTTGAATAAAATCTTGTTTTTGAGTTTGTGCTTTGATTCATGTTTTGTAACACCACCACACCACAAAGGTAGGGGCCGCAAACTAATTGTTTTGAGGCGCTAAACGCTGCTTCATCTACACCTTTCATTAGCGATACCTTAGTTTAAACTGTGCCTCGGTATATTTTGAAACGTCGGCAACATAATCATCTATTAACCGAATATTGCCTCCCTCGTGATCACGTGTCACATATCTTTTTTTTAGATGTTGTGTCTTCCTCTGCAACTCGCTTGGCAAGGTCCATAATAAACTTAACGCTACTATCGGATGAGTTTAAAATCGGGTGCACTTTAAGCGGGGGAATGAAAAGTTAATCATCTTCAACGTCAACGTCACTCATTTTTTTTAAAGTATGGAGTAAAACATGAGGTAATTTCTATTTTTTTATCTTAAACCGTGGCATTGTTTTCTTTATACATAACCATTTGGAAAAAAAGGTCACAAAATATGACCGTTTGAATTGTTTAAAAAGGTCAAAATTAATTTAACGGTCAAATATGGAATTAAAAAACATTTAAATTCGACCGTTGCATATAATATCATTGTTTACCAGCCCGTTTACTAGAACCAGAAATTGGTTCACGGGACCACTACCAGCATGGGTGGCGACGGTGTTACCGTGCTGATAGTGGGGTACCCACGACCAATTCTAGTGGCGCCCCGTCCCCCTTAAGCAAGCTATTTTGTTGTTGAAGTCTATGATGCACGTAAATCTAAAGCATCCAGCTGGTCAGATTGTAGATGCAAATAAAATAGAAAACATGTGCAAACATCAAGAAATAGCTTACCAATTAATACGTCTGAGTTGGTAAATTTTCTTCAGGTAGATAGACAGGTTGGGCTCATATACAGTTCAGGTATTTTTATGAGTTGGGTTTTGACAAAAAAAAAATCACTCGCATTATTTTGGTACTTTGGAGGATTAGTTGATTTTGGAAGGAAATCATTTGCAAAGCTGAAGGTACATAATATTGAACCAAGACAAAAGCACTACGCGTGTATGGCTGACCTTTTAAGTCGAGAACGGATGGTTTCAGAGGCTGCTGAATTAATAACTAATAACTTTCTTACAATCCTTATTTGACCCAAACTGACCATACCTGAGCTTGTGAACCGAGGAATCGGAAGCTTGAGCCAAACCCACATGTCCCACCACATAGCCTTTGCCAATGAACCCAACACAAGCAAATGATCATTGCTTTCTTGAGCCAACTCACACATGCAGCAAAAGATCGTTAACCAACGCCATCTGGCGGTTTAATAAAGCCACTTTAGATGGGATCTTATCCAGTATCGCTCTCCACACAAACAAATCTACTTTTAGCGGCACCCAATTATTCAATCTAAATACCTCCATCTGCTGTGCAGGAACAAGCTTCTCTGATAACTCTTTTTCTGAAGAAGGCGACCGTAAATCTATCTCTCTTACCTTCCAAAACCATCCGTCTTTTTTATTAGAAATTTTGATCTCCATAAGGGCTTTCACGGCACTCCCCAGCTGGTCTCATTCCTCGGCCGTAGACAGATCACGAATCCAATTCCAGAGCCATACTACCGTGTTCTCTCTATGACATACTTTTCGGATACTAGAGCCCTTTTCTCCACTTCCAAGGGAACCTATGTCGAGGCAGCTACCATTCACTCATAAAAGCTGCAGCAGCCAGGACCTAGGGGTGAGCAGTTTTCAGGTTTGGTCCGAGAAGAGAATCCTGAGTAGCCGACCCGAACTGACATGGTGAACCAATTTATTCCCAATCAATCCTGCAACCATGGTATACATTAAGATACATCTCTTTTTGACATTTTATCAAACACATTGTATGCATAACCAGAAACACCCAAACTTCAAATACATTGAAACCAGCGCGTTTCCGATAAGGTTTTGCGACTCTAGTACCTTTAAGCATGTCAACCTTTCATAAAATAGCCTGCAAAAGCAAATTAGTAAACAAACCATCTGAAGAGATAATGAAAAAACCACTATATTCACAAAATTATTAAAAATGAGAAAAACATATCCAAAACAATGTGTTGTCTCATACAAGCTGAATTTGTTAATTAACTAATAGTAGAATGAGACCAAATTCCATGAAAATAGATCTCACAACGCCACGAAGCCTTAGGAAGCTTACGCAACTTTGCACACAACCGCGTTTCTTCTTCTACGTTGTTCGAGTCTCTGCAAGTGACTGTTAAAGTCTTCAACACCTCTGCATTCCCCAACATGTATTCGAGAAACAGTATATCGCGTTTCCACCACTTATAAATTGAAAACTTGATGGTTGTAAGATTTGTTAGCATACAAGCCGGAACAGTCTTCGATTCCACGCATGTATAAATTTGTTTCTAAAACAAACAACATATAAGATTAGCACGATTTAGTGTTACGTTAGGGTAACAAGTACAAAATAAAAATGGTCATATTAACAACTCAAGTACCTCTTCAATGTACAAATGTTTTAGCTCAGGACAACTTTCAAGAAACTGAAGGATTGGTCCAGAATGCCGAAAACTCTTCAACTTCAAGTGCTTCATGTTAGGAAAGACGGGTAGAGGTGAAGCGGATAGGAACTTCAAGAAAGAAACAAAAAATAGTTATGCATCAAAATTCTAAGACCCTACCTTAGCTTTTGCTGTTGGTGGGATTAACCGACAAATAACAATTTAAAAGTTCAAGTCGATAAACAAACAAACTAGAAACTTACATTTTGAATAAAGAGTGATTTAACTCGAGTTAATCCCTTTAGAAGCTCAACCCACAGATGATGATGATCAAATCTTATTTCATTAAATGAAACAGACGCCTCAACCAGCGACGACAAATCTTCCATTACAAAAACCGAGCACAACATACCACCAACATATAGGTATTCCAAATTAGGGACGTTTAAAACAACTTTGTTAATAAGTGATGCACAATGTGGCCATATTAGTTTCAGTCTTTTCAAAGTTGGGATATTGAATATGTGATCTTCCACATTCTTGTTGCGTCCGCTATTGAGTATGGGATTTTTGTTATCCTCTTCGCGCCATATTATTTGCAAAGATAGACTTTCAAGCATTTGGCAGCCATTGATGAGTTTAAATGCATTGACTGAATGATTGGTATAAATAGTCATGTCAAGAGTTTTCAGGCAAGGACAATTCAAAGGACTTTGAACAAAAAAGTCACTACAATGTAATCTTAATTTTGTTAGTGTCTTGCAAGTGGTAAGGCATATAGGTAAGTAATGAAGCATGGCAACGTCTATGTCAAGCTCGCGAACGTTTAATCTGGCCGCCATATGGATCCATTTTGATATGTTAAAGTCCGGCGATATATTCCAAATTTTAGAAAAGTGCAACCGAAATAACTGAATTTGGGATGATTTACGTGCCATTACGCGGTCTCCAAATCTAAACAAGTTAATCTCATCATGGAACATATCATCATCAAAGACAATATTTGTGACATGAGTCCATCTGTACCTCCAACTTTTGGATAAAATGCTAGTTCTTATGGCGAATAGCGTAGGCATTAAAGATAGTATATGTGAAACTATCTCTTCAGGCAACATGTTAAGCCTGTCTACATTCTGTGAACTCATTGTATGTGCTTCTTTGCTTCCTAAAGTAAAAAACAAACACAATTATACAAAAAAAAATCATAATAAAAATTCTTTTATATTAAGGTTCGATTATGCTAGCAGATTAATTCAAAATAAAATAAAAATATTCAAAATCAAAGATGAAAACATACCTGAATAAGCCAATTTACGTACAGGAAAATTTATTATTAGGGTTTGAGATTTGATCAATGCATATATAATAATGTTCATGAAACTCGGAATCACATTCAGTTTAACTAAAGCCCAAAAAAAGCCCAATAAAATCATACATTAAAGTGATACACAATGTATTTCGTAATTTGTAAATTTAAAATATTTAAATCACTTTCTAATTTAGTTTGATATTTCCTTTTTCTTTTTATTAAAACAAAATACGAAATTTAAGCAAGATTTTATATTTATTCAAGTTATTATTTCATTTGTAACACATTAGACAATATTTTGAAGTTTAAATACTAGCTACAGAATTAGAGAAAATAAGCTTTAGCTTGGGATATGGTTACTTATGTAATGATTTCATATAGTGTACGTAATTGTGTAAATTATATTTTAATTTGTTCCTTTGAGATTTGGTTTGTTTATTCCTTTCTGATTAAAATATTGTGATTTTATGAAACCTATCAAGTCATGAGTTTTTTTTTTTTTTTTTTTTTTGAACGATCAACAAAATTTTATTTCACCAAGCTAGCGGGAAACTAGCATACACCTTACAAGAAGATTACACCAAGTATATACAATAAACAACAAGAAAAAACAGTTTGCGTTCACCACCCAATACTAGAAAGGTCGAATTTGCGCCATGTGTTCCATCCTAAGGCTTGTTGCTTCAACCTTGCTCTAATCCAGAAAAGACTTAAAGCTTTTATATCACCGAGGACTTTATGTAGTTGGATTTGCTTTTGGTTAAAAACCACCTCGTTCCTGTGTTTCCAGATGCACCATATGGTTGTCAAGCATATTGTATTGAAAGCTTTCCTCTTGTTCCTTGAACCGCCCACTTGAACATGAAGCTGCAAGATATCTTTGAAATGAAAAAGAAAGATGGAGCCAATATTACACCATTAGGCAACCAGTTGCCACAGAATCTGAGAGAAGCCACAAGAGAGAAAGAGGTGATCCGAAGTCTCCGCGAAGTCACCGCAAAAAGGGCAAGTATCTGATCCGATGTTGATATTTCGATTAAGCAAAGCACTCCTAGTTGGTAGTCTATCCATTTCCGCTCGCCATGCTAAGATTACCACCTTTTTTGGGACCCATGTATTCCAATCCATTATGAAAGAAGCCTGTTCGAACCTGGCCGAATGAAGGATTTTCTTGATTCCGCCAACAGTGAAGCTGCACCCATCCCCAGCCGCCCAAACCCATTGATCAGCGCCATTTGATAAGACCGGTACCGCCACCAGTTGACAAAAATGTTGCAGCTCTGCACGTTCCGCATCAGAAAGATTGTTTCTTTTCCACTCCCAACCCCACCCATTGCCCGATTGCAAGATCCGATCCTTGATGACAGCCACCTTATTCCTTTCAAGGTCAAATAGAGCTGGGAAAACCACAGCCAAAGGGCGGTCCGTGGCCCAGCTATCCAACCAGAAAGAAATACCCAACCCATCGCCCACAATCCCTTTTATTGCCCAACCCACGTCCAGCCCATACCCTTTGACAACCTGCATTGCGGAATGGACTTGTTTCCAAGTCCCTGGTAATGAAAGCTTAGCCGGGATAGGATTCCAATCCCTGCAAGAACTGTGAATAGACCAAACAATATTCCTCCACAATGCGGTGGTGTCGGTTTTAAACCTCCACCACCACTTAGCTAATAAGGACAGATTTGCATCTAGGAGAGAACCGAAACCTAAGCCACCACGATCAACCGGCGCACTGACCCTTTGCCACGCGACCCAATTCGTCTTCGCTCTTTCCTCCGAGCCACCCCAAAAGAACACCCGTCTCAATTTGTCAAGCTCATCAATGATCTTTCTCGGCGCTTTAAATAACGAAAAGTAGTAAGTTGGTAAGGCATTCAAAACAGATTTTATAAGTGTGACCCGGCCCCCAAACGAAAGAGTTTTCGCTTTCCATATTGATAATTTATTCCTAAAGGCATCAACCACCGGCTTCCAATGCTTGCACAGATTCATGTTGGCACCGACTTGCAAACCTAAGTAAACAAGAGGAAAAGAACCAGCGCTACACCCCAAGATGTTTGCCATAGACTGTGTATCTACATTATTCACCCCGATGCCGAAAATGCAAGATTTGCCCAAGCTAATCCTTAACCCCGAGACTAGATAGAAACATCTCAGGATTCTTTTAAGGTATAGTGCATTGGTCGAAGACCATTCACCAAGAAAAACCACGTCATCCGCGTACAAAAGGTGTGAAATTGGAAGTTCCCCCGACCCACACTTTAGGCCACGAAACAAGCCCACATTCGTAGCCCTCCTCATAACCCCCGACAAGGCCTCCATGGCAATAAGAAATAAAAACAGTGAGAGTGGATCGCCTTGTCTAAGGCCGCGAGTGCATACAAATTCTTGCGTTGGCGAACCGTTCACAAGGACCGAAGCACGCGCCGAAGTGACGATAGCCATAATCCACTTGCACCATTTTTCCGGGAAATTCATTTGTACCATAACAGATTCAAGGAACTCCCAATTAAGCGAATCATATGCCTTTTCAATATCTACTTTGAACATTAGACCTTGTTGCTTTGTTTTTTTCATCCACCCAATTACCTCATTTAGAATCAAGGGCCCGTCCGTAATGTTCCTTCCAGATAAGAAAGCGGACTGCTCAGGGGAGATAAGCTTCCTCATCACCACCTTAAGTCTTGCGACTAATACCTTTGACAACACCTTGTTCACGCAACCTACCAAACTAATCGGACAATAGTCTTTGAAGTCTAAAGGATCCTTTCTCTTTGGGATTAAAGCAATAAAGGATGACGCACACCCCGCACCCACGGCTGCCCCGTGATAAAAGTCATCAAAAAGACGAACAAAATCATTTTGGAAGCCGCTCCAACACCTTTTAAGAAACCTGAAGTTGAATCCGTCTGGCCCAGGCGCTTTATCCCCATCACAGTCCCACACCGCATCTTTTATTTCTTGTAGCGAGAAAGGTCTAACCAAAGTATCAGCCTTAGTAACGGAGAGTTTATTAATGTTAGTGCAAGTGATTTTTGGTCTGATGGGTAGCGGCTCACTCAATTTCTCCTCAAAGAATGCGAAAGCTCTATCCTTTATGAAAGTTGGATTTGTGATCCATTCTCCATCCACCATAACTCCATTAATCCTTTTACTCGACACATTTGCGTTGATGACCCCGTGAAAGAAACTTGAGTTTTCATCACCCTCCATCGCCCATTTTACTCGAGCCTTTTGCTTTAAGTCCATGTGCTTACGTCTCTCGAATTCCAATACCACAGCTTTGGCTTCATTACGGGTTTCTAATTCCGTATTCGTAAGAAGTCTATTCTCCGCCGCCCTATCCAAATCTTCCATAATCCTTTTGTTCCGATGGAATTGATCCTCCAGCTTCATTCTTTCAACACCTATCCACCATTTAATCTTTTTCTTAAGAAACTTCAGCTTTGTAACAATCGCTAAATCCGAAGGACCTACGAACGTAAAACTTTCGCATAGGCCAGCCACATACTCCATAAAACCCGGTATTTCAAGCCATGAGTTGAAGAATCTGAACGGAATGTGTCCAAAATCTGTTGCAACGACGGAGAGTGTAATCGGGCTATGATCGGATAAGAATCTGGATAAGGCAGTTACCGAAGCCTCCCCCCATTTTGATCTGAAGGCGTTACAGACCAGGAACCGATCAAGTTTACTCAATTTCTTACCATCATCTGACATGTAAGTGAATTTATGCCCCCCACCCCATATTGTACTCTTCAAGTCCCACCCTTGCAATAAAGTCATTAAACGCATCAGCATTAGAAGCCACATATTCTGAATTAAGCCTCTCTGTGGGATACCTAACATCGTTAAAATCCCCGAATAGCACCCAAAGACCGGACCGAGACCCTATAAAACTGATCAGATCCACCCATAAACTACGACGCATCCCCGGTTCGTTTGGTGCATATACATTTATCACGTTAATCGTATCACCTGTCGCAGTTAGTACACCTGAGGTAGCCAGAAAGTATCTATTTTTTGATACAGAGGTTACCTGAAAAACAGAGGGATCCCATATGCTGATTAAGCCTCCAGACCTCCCTTCAGCGGGTACTTGTTCTGCACAAAAAGCTGACCTGCCCCATAAACTGCTAAGATGAAAAAACGCCCCTTCTTCCAATTTGGACTCCTGTATTCCCACGAAGTGCGAGCCATGACACGTCTTCAGACCCTTGATCCAGGATGTCTTTCGATCATCCCTTACCCCCCTTAAATTGATGCTCAGAAAATTCATTGGACAATCCTAGCAACACCCTCACCATTAATCAGCTCGTTAACCTCAGGAGCAAAGCCACCAAGTTCAATTCCTACTAGTGATCCTGCTACAATTGTGAGCCCTACTTCAGTTTGGATAGGATCTGCAGCCGGTACGGTAATGTTTGGCGTCGGATCAGAGACGTGCGTATGATGTACAGTTTCATCCCTAGCCAAATTGCCATCCTGAACTCCATTACCTACTAAAGCCTCGTTTGCAGGTGGTGTGAAAAGGTTAGTCTCCATGTGAGCATCAGTGGGGACATCACTGGAATAATCCCTACTTGGTTGCTCCTGTGCTTCATTTAATCTTGCAAATAAATTGACTTGGGCCGATAGTGGGTCCACTTGTGAATTAATTAACTCCTCTTCATTTGTTGGGCTTCTAAGACATCTTGGTCTTTTCCTGGAATGTTGAAGTTGGCCCATAGTCTCCCCCTGACCCACTGAGAAACTACCCATGCCCAGAGACATATTCAAGTCAAAAGATTTTTGTTGTGTGGCTCCCCCCTGTGGACCCCCCTTAATAATTATATTGTTTTTTTCAACACAGCCGGCCGCCACCCTATTTGTCTCATGAGCTTCCCCATGCAACTGTTCATCCCCATGCAACTCTTCGTTTTCCACCGATCCTTGTGATTTCGCCTGAGTTTTTTCCGACGCCGGATTTCCATTTGGACCCGGACGCTGATCGTTCACCCCTGGCCGGAATTCCCCGTCCTCCATCTCATCCCCACCCCCAACCGAACCCACAGACATTGCCGGAGTAGTATTGCACGCCGAGTTCAATTCATCACAAATATCCTGGATAAGATTGTCAACTTCCTCCACCACCCCTATCGTGATCTTCGTCCCGTTCCATATGATGGTAACCTCTTCATCAATACGGTTGTTCGATCCAACGTTCACCCATACCTTCCCCTCCGTATTATGGTTAGACAACCAAGAGAACTCCGAGTTGCGGACCACTTTCCCATACAGCTGCCCAACCATATCAAAAAACCGACCATCTCTAAGTTGGAGTGGCATACCTCTGATCTTCAGACACACAATCCTGTCAAACTCTAAGATATCTCCGTTCCAAAGAGTAGCCGACGAGAAGAAGTTGTTCCAGAGCTCTTCCCTTCTGTTAATAAACTCCAGGGCGGTTCTCTTGTCACGAAATACCATCATTACTTTCAATCCCCCGATTAAACTGACCGGACTCTCCACATAGCCACCACTCCTTAGCATAGCCTTTACATTCCTGAGTGAGTTGATGTCAAAGGCTTCACCGATGACCGTTCTCATGATACAATGCTCAGGGTATAATGCCCCCCTCTCGTTCACCACAAGGGTCTTAGTAGACGACGATGGTGGTTGGCTAGGACCGGCCATCGAGCCCCAAGGATTGGGTCTTGGTTCCTTTTCAGCCGGCCGTTGTCTAAGATGATTACTTGTGTCCCTGTTAGTCGGTCTTTTGTCGTTTGGTTGCTGATAATAGCCATTATTTTCCTCCCTGACGTATCCACCAGCCTGTCTCATCTTACTGTTCTGTTTGTCGTATTTCGCCACCGCCACCCCTAGCTTAGCTCCGTCGATCTTAACGGTGTTCATATTCCGAAGAACCTCGTTAAGATTTTTCACCCCCAGATATCTTACGAACCCAAACCAGTTTCCCCTCGCGTCCGTCTTCCTTGCAACGTAAGCGTCTTTCACAATCCCATGTGGTTGAAAAGCTTTCCAAAGCAATGAATCGGTAACTCCAGTAGGTAAGTTTGAGACGAAGAAGGTCGTGATTGGTCTAGGGTCAGTGATCCCCCGGTTGTTCCGCTGCCGGAAGTTTGTGTCGCCTCGGTTTCTCATTCTCTCCTATCTTACCCTCCGTCTCGTATGCAAGTCATGAGTTTTACATTTTGTAACCATTCTAGTCCAAAATGCTAACGGTCACAAAAATCTATTATACCACCTCACGTGCTTCTAAGAAGAGGGGCAGTTTAGTCAAGTTGTTAAATTTGATAAATCATCATCATATTCAGTTAATTCTACCAATAGCAAAAGCTAACGTAGGGTCTGAGGAGGGTAAGATGTAGACAGCCTTACCTCTAACCCGTGAGAATAGAGAGGTTGTTTCCAGTGAGACCCCCGGCTCTGTAGTGGCTTTGTATCAAGCCTTGGACATAAGACACATAACACTTAGGCCCTGTTTGGTTGACCTCTGAATCATTCAGTTCAGTGGCAACCTCTGATTCGGTCAGAGATGGGTTTGTTTGGTTGGAAAAAACCAAGCTCTGAATGGTTTGGTTCAGTGCTGAGCCATTCAGATTTGTGTACTTGCTGAATGAAACTGAATGAAAAGAAAAGACTCCAGTGCCCTCATCATCTCACGTTTTATCATCCTCTTGCCAAACCATAATCATCTCTTCTTCTTTCTTCACCTCTCCTCCTCCCTCTCCTCCCCACCTCCTGCCGTCGCCCTACCGCTCCTCCCTCTCCTTCTGCGCCGGCACCGGCACCTCCCTTTCCTCCTCACCTCACACCTTTCCTCCCCACCTCCTGTCACCGCCCCTTTCCTCCTCACTGTCCTCCTGCCCTCTTCTCCCTCTCCTCCCATCGCCGCTGCGCCGCACCTACCTCCATCTCCGCTACGACAACCATGTTTCCACTGACCACCATCTCCACTGATCACGTTCATCTCCTCCCTCTTCTCCCATCTCTCTCACTTCTCTGGTTAGGTGGGTGACTGTATGTTTTGTGTGGGTTAAAAGAAAAAGAAAAAGAAATAAAAGGAAAGAGAAAGAGAGAGACGTTGGTGTGAATGTGTGTGGTGGTTTGTGACTTTGGGTTTTGATAAAGAAAGAAAGGATCTGCACATGTGAATGTGTCATATATTTGTTTTAATGATTTATTATATTTTTATAAAAAAAAGTGAGGGATAAAATAGTAATTTCGTAGATTTATTCAGAGGTCTAACCAAACAACTCTTACTGGCTTATCACTTACTGGTTCAGAGCCTCTTACCCATTCAGGCCTCTTACCAATTCAGCACTTAATGGTTCAGCACTTGCCAAACAACCCCTTAGCAATTTGGACAAACCCGATTGGTGCATGTACCCCCTTGTCTTTTAGCTATCAACGCCACCACATGATGCATGATTAACCGTCCGTCATTTTTAACGTTATTTTCACGAAATTAGTAAAATAACGTTAAAATTTGATAAATCTCCACTTAAAAGAAAAACATAATGTAACAACCCGACCAGGAGGGGGCTGGACGTTACGACAGTTTGGTAACAGACTTGCACAACGGAAGCAACGATAACAAATATTTAATGTTTTAGTACAATTTCTAATTCAAAATAGAAATATACAACTTAAATAAGTAAACTAATAACTATGCAGGGACGAATCGAGTCGGTCGTCGAAGCAGTTAACGGGTTGTTATCCACTAGTCAATCCGATCTCTACACGTCCATAACTTTAGAAGCTCTAATCCGCGATGCTTATAACTCGAATCTTCTATCACGATAGTCTCTATTCCATACAAGCAAGCATATACCTTGTCTTCATGATCGTCCAAACGCAGTACCTGAACACATGCTTAAAAGAGTTTGGGTCAGTGATTATGCTGGTGAGTCCGTGTAAGTAGTTAAGTAAACCCAAAACAAGTTTTCATTTCATAAACACATTTCTAAGTTTACAAAACACAACACATGGTGATGCACAAGCGACACCTCAAACCTTAACACATAATCCATCTACTGCCATTATGGATTCACCTGGCAAAATATATGTCACAACGGCCCTATAGACCTCAGTGGAGGGTTTTCCGGGCTTCCGGATCCACTGTGTGTGGGGGTTTCCCCAAGTAGTACTACCCACATATTAAGTGGCCCAACCCCTGGGTTAATGAGTGTCAGTATGAATAACCGGCAGCTAGTATCTTGACACATCAAGTAAGTTAAATCACACACACAAGCACATGTTCACCCCAAAACAGTTAAAAGACAAAAAGGGGAAGGTACACGGAACTCACCTTGACAGCGTTTCTCATTACGTCACCTACATATAACATTCCAAGTCAAGAGCTCACTTATCAACCACGTGTAAGGTCCTACTAATATTGCAAACATAAGTGCATGTAACCGTATGTTGTGGTTAAACATGTTGACGAACTAGGACCCTTGGTTATTGTTACTTTATTGTAATTGTCCGAGATTTATAATAGTCAAGTTACCATCTTCTTCATGTCCACATATATATTTTGTATTTTAATTGTCCACTACAACTATGTATGTCATATTTCGAGTTATTAACTAATCCAACAGTAACATTCAATGTTTTATTATGTCTTTGCTTACTTCCTAGTTCCTATAATACTTGTATTATAAATATGGCTATGCTATTTACGTTAACTTGCTTGGTCTCATCGGTTCGGTTCAATATGTTAACCAGTCCCACACGTGCAGACACGATCATAATACTAAATCTAATATATAATCCGAGTTCTCATTTCATACCTTCCGAATCCTTTAGTTGACTGGGTGGACTATTCGGTTGTTACTCCTTTGACTGATGTTGACCATCTCTGTTAATCACAAGAAATCCTAAACCATCAATCATCATTCTAAACCTACTAATAAGTCTTAACTCCTATCAATGATCAGATTCGAAATAGTCACAAAGAGTTTTAGATACTTACTTGAGTGTACCGAAATCTTATTCAAAACTCAAGTCACCATCGTTGCCTATTACGCCCAATCGGATCCCAGACCCACTTCCGACACCCACCTGAACTACAGTGGCCGAGACCACCACCGTCACACTTTTCCTTATGCGCCGCCGTGCACATTGGTTCTCCGCCGTACGCGACCTCACTCCACCGCTCAACTCCCCTCTCCTTCGGTTTCTCTTTCTCCAGCCCTTTCTCTCTCTAGTTCTCAATTCTCTCTCGATCTCCTGATTCTCTCTTTTTCCTCAGTAGATCTGTTTGTGTGTGTGTGTGTGTTTAGATAATAGTGGGCGGATGAGGGTGTGGGGTTGTGTTGAGCAGAAGTAGGGCCGGCTGGAGCTCCGCCGTTGGCGGTGGCAGGAGCCCTCCGGCTCCGTTCTTCTCTCCATCTCTTATCCTCTATTCTCTCTATATTACTCAGTAAGTAGGATGTATGTGTTTTGTGAATCTATCTATCTGCCCGCGTTAACACGCGGTTCACCAACGTACAATTATTTTGAGCGGTAAAACGTATAAAAAATATAGTAGAAATATTTTATTAAAATTTAAAAGAAACCAATACAGATTTTATTAAAATATCACAAAATATTTCTTTATACATCACATTTTTTGTTTTAGTCTTGACCTTCCCATCAGCATCAAGTATAAGTAACTTCACACCTGCCCTGCTTTTAACTCTTAACAATGCGACATAAAGCTGGCTATGTGAGAATACAGGGTCTCTTAAATACAATCCAACATTCGATAGAGACTGTCCTTGACTTTTATTGATGATCATTGCGAAACATACGCTTATTAGGAATTGGCGCCTTTGAAACTTGCCATGATGCCATTTTGTCAAATCCATAAAATAATTAGTGAATACTGAAAATGTGCAGAAAATAGAAAACATATCATTGCTTAATTAAATTGTCAACCAAATGCGATTTGCTCAATTGTTGTTGAAAAGAGTATGAGAAATGGGATTTAGTTAATAATATAGTATCCATGCATATGTAATTTTATTGAATGGCATAAGTATTTTGCTCCCCAACTTTTTGTCATAAAACAACCTTTTCTTAAATAACCGTAAAAATCTATAATCAAAGATGTGCTAAAAAGTGTGATTTTGTTTTACTGCTTCAAAGAAAAAATTGCTAGTTAAGATGAATCCAAGCTTGAATGTGGCCAACATGAGCGGACTGATATACGAAACATGAACATGATCTAGTTAGGTTGTTGGTTCCAGGTCCTTGACCAAGGCCTGCCCTAAAGCTGATAGGCTTTTTTTTTATCTTATCAACATCGATTGTCGTAATGGAAAAAAAATGACCATCATAATTTTTTTTATTGAAAAAGTGGTCAGTTAGTGGAAAAAATTGTTGATTTGGCTAACCCATCTTTTTTGGGTCAATTTAAGTAGTTACTCATCTTGACCCGCTATCCAACCCATCTAATCCCGTATTTTGCCACCTTGGGATTAATACTAACCATTGTGGCTTTGTCGCCATCAATCTATGAAGCATTGAAGTTCAAGTGATTCTTTGTGGTACAGCCAGCCGTACATGGTATAAAGCATGAGCAAAAATAGGGTGCATATAAGACTGCTAAATTACCAAGATTCACTATTTACGATACAACTGATTATTAGATGCTTAAGCACTTGAAATGCAAACAACTTGCTTGTGCAAGTCGAACCATGCCCCCAATATCTTGGGACACCTTTGTGAGATGATTTAATTGGTTCTTTCCAATTACTAAATATCCAGTCAACTTTAGCCTCTTTCCCTGTAATGCCCGGCATATAAGTAAAAAAAAGGATACAAAGAATATTATCACATGAACAAATTTTCAAGGTAGATGGAAGACGATGCAAAAAGATAACTGTAGGTAATTGTTAAACGTGTTTAGATAAAGAAGAAGTAATTAAGAACCTCATGTCCATAACTTACAAATATTATAGAATGGGGTGCAGCCTTGCAGGTCCATCATGTTTGCCACATTCCACCATTGATATGACAACTTGTGTTGTTTAAGCAATATTTACATATCAAACTTCTTTGACAAGCTGAAAAGGATTATACATACCTCAACATTATTTACTTTTTTATTTTGAAAGATTAACTTCATTAGAAACAGGGCGCGTCCTCAAATCAAGGACAGGCCCAAAAAACCATTACATCATATACAAGGGGTAACCGGCCCAATCTTTCCAAACTAAATCTTTAAACCGAGATCTACTTCTAACCACACATAGGAAACGGATTTACCGCTAGCCACAACGTCTAAAATCTTCGGCTGCTTTCCCCCGAACGCTTTGATGTCCCGAACCTTCCAAATCGACCACTTAGTAACCATCACAATACCCGATATGATCTTCTTAACCCATGACCCGCCAGACAGCTCCTTCTCTATCTATAACAAATCTGAAATATGAAATGGGAAAATTGGGTCGATTTTACACCATCTTCCAAATGCCGAAAGAAAACCCGCAACCAGTGAATAAGTGCTCTGCTGTCTCAACATCCGCATCACACAACTCACATATGAGATGCGGAAGTCTGATATTTCTTCTATGTAGCGCCATTCTTGTCGGAATCCTTTCCATCTCGGTTCGCCATACCAATATTTTAACTTTCAACGGAACCCATTTAATCCATTTCATACTGAACTGCCGATTATCTTCTCTTTCTTTAACAATTTCTTTCTTCACTTCAGCTACTGAAAACTCGTTGTCGTTACTGCAGTCCCATCTCCACTTGTCGACTTTGCTGTTTAGGACAGTCATGTTCAACAGGCTGCACATTTCCGACATCTGCAGCTGCGCTTCAAGATACTGTTGCGGAGAGCTGATCCATCTAAGTTGATTATGTTGGTATTCGTTAACAAACTTCTAAATGCTGCACTGTTTCTACGATGCTAAGTTGAATAACAGCGGCCACCTATCTCTTAACAGGCTGTTCAACATTATTTACCCGATCAATCATTTGCAAGATCCTGTGAATGTAGATAAACTAAAAATAAATATTAAAGATTACATATTACGTGGCTATATTTAAATGAAGAAACACATAGATTCTTAATATAATGATTAACATGAATAGCTTTGATGGGTCAAGTAAGTCGTTAAAGAAGGGTGGAACCATTTTGACTCAATAGGGAAAAAACTAAATATGATCTGGTGAAATAATTATGAAGTAAGATTTTATAGTTTTGTGAATTTTAGTTATTTCTTTTTTGAAATTCGATGTGCAAAGGAAGCTTAAAGTATTAAAAGATTTAGTCTTTAAATTGTAAAGTGAATATAAACATGCATTAGATGGAGATGATCAATGAATTCATCATCAAGAAAAAAAATCTATAATTGCCCTACTTCATATCCTGGCACTCATGTGCAAGTTCCTACACATCCTCAAATCTAAAGCAGCCTACTTCTATGATTTATCTAGGTAAGCTATTTTATCATGTATAATTTTTGTGTTAAAGATAAGTTGGCTTATATGCTCATCCATGAATAGGTAACAAAGCTCTATATCTTGCTTGTATGGAATCCACTTTCTTATGAAAACAACTTTTGATCAACCGAGACACTTATCAGCTGTCAAATTAAAGAGTTATACAATTCAAAAGTGCCAACATATTAGCCAATAAATATATTGAATTTTTGAATCAGTTGACTTGGGAGCACCCTGAATGTTAACCCAACAATTATATTGCTTAATAGAAATACTACAATCCTAATGCTAATCCAATAGTGTAGACAATCCTAATGCTAACCCAAAAAGTAGAAGACATGCGCCACACTCACCTGGCCTCGTGCTTCCACAGCTGAAGCAAGATGAATATGCATGCTCGCCTTGTCTTAATTTTCCATGTCTCTTTGTTTGGCACTTTCGCCTGGATATAGCTGTGAACAATACCCCAAAAAAAACTAAAAACAATTATTATAAGTTCAAGTTTCTACAGCAACGTAAAACACAGCTTTGCGCTTTGACAGATAGAGTACTATTATATGTGCTAATACAAACCATTGAAGAAACTTGAGGTTCCAAATGTAGTGAAAAGAACCAACTAAATTGTGGAATTCGTGTCGCGATAAAGCAGTTTTTGCATTGAATGATTCTATTATAGCAGCAAATGCTTCATCATCTCCATGATTTCAAAGTCCAAAAGAGCTTCATATCTCTCATACATGCCTATTCAAGAGCTAACACTTGCAGCATGCACACAAAAAGTTCCAAAGTTCTGTTCAAATAACCTCGAGTATTATAATGTAATCATATATTTTTTTAATGATGTACAAAACATGTTTATAAAATGGACAATTCAGCACCCAAACAGCCCCGAGATAACCCGAACATGGTGTAGTCTTACCCTTTTCTGTAAATATGCTTCACGTCCACGAAGACGAAGATAATCCCTCAACATCGTCATCAACTTCATCTTCACTGTCCCACTCAGCAATTAGGGATAATCTTTGTAATCCGTATTTGGGACATGCTACAAATCGAAACCTGAAACATAAACCCCTAATCAGTCGGAACAATAATAAACGAAGGGAAAATACCTGTCGATCTATACGACGTCAATCAGTTTGATGCAATACGCCAACCTTCAGTATCTTTTCAGCTTCCTCTTCGCCTGGGACAACTCATATCTCTCCTCGTGACATGATTTGATTTTCTTTCTCATCTTAAAGTTTTTAACAATCTTCTTATAGCACTGCACACATAGGTTTCAAATATAAAAAAAATAATTCAAAAGTTTAAATACAACTTGTTCACCTTCAAAATACTCAAGAAAACAATTGTGCCGATTTTATTCACTTAAATGATACCACATCTACATAGCAAACGTGTAGAAACCAACAGACACCTTTAACTACATAGCATCAGAGAATCAGGTAAACCCTACACAGCGATTAACCAAGAAACCTAAGAAACATCTAAAACAATAAAAAAACACCTTGTTTGGAGATGACATAATTTGAAACCTTACTTCATCAAGTCAAATAGAATCAACCTCTTCATGATCACCATATCATCATAGCAAATTGAGCAGTTCATCTTCATCACAAAAACCCTACAAACATGAAAAGTAAATCAATTAATACCAAAGATCTAATGTCGGTAAACCGAAGTGAGGGTAAAAGTGGAGCAATCACACACAGATAACAATCTTGCTGGTGATGACCGGCGCCACACCTGGTGTGCCTAAATCTATACAACAAATCGAAATGAAACAAAAATAACAAAAATAAATATTAATAAGAACATACCTGATGTGTATCAATATGAAAAACCCCTAAATATTTGAAATCAGTAAAATTAATGTTGAATAACTTAGCAAATTAATCGACAAAAATCTTAATCAAGACTAACCATGGCTGCTGCTGTTGTTGAAGGTGAAGAAAAAAGAAGAAACAGGGAAGAAACCTTAATCTGAAATAACAATAAACACGATAATAGAGAAATAAAATACAATAAACACATGAATACAATGAACAAAATCAATAAAATAAAGCATATAATCTGATTTCGACAGCAACTGTATCGATAATGTGTATTGATCCGGAGAGAATTAGTGTTTAGAGAGATAATAATGAAGGAGAAGGAAGTGGTTGTCTGTATTGATATGTAAAAACAAACACAAAAAAACCTTAATCGACAAACAAATCAGGAAAAAACACGAAAAAAAAATACAAAGAAAAGAGAGAGAGATGAAGAACTATTGATTGACATAAGAATGGAAGAGAGAAAACCTTGGAGAGGAGATGAAGAAGACGACAATAGTGCTCTGATTCGAACGATCACCCTTGATTAGGGTTTTGGCTTGAAGGAGATTATGGAAGAAATTGGGTGTTATGGTTATGTTCTGTGTTTTGCAATTAGGTTTAGATGGAAAAAGTAGCGTACAGAAGAAGAAGAATTGTGATAAATGATTTGGTTAAAGAGATTAGGAAAGTATTAAATGACCAATTTTGACCATATTTATGTATTATTACTCTATTTTTTATTTTTTAAAAAAGATAAATTTTATAAATTACAAGAGAAGGACACATGGCACAATGTGGGAAGAGAGAGAAACTGAGGTGAAATGAGGGAGTGCCAAGTGTCCTAATTGACTTTGTTTTATTAAGAGTATAGATATTGCAAAGGGATTAATCCTACATGTCATACTCTTATGCAATCTCTCCTTTAAGAGATGCCACATAGGATGTGATGTGGCAAGTGTAAACCAATTAAAAAAAAGGAATAAATATGATTTAACCTAATCTATTATAATCTTTAAGCTAATCTATTAAATACCTAATCTACTAAATCTAAATATTAAACCTTTATTATTTTTACTCTCATGTTTCCTCCCATAACTTTTAAACGTTAATATATTTTATATTCGAGATTTTTTAAAGAAAAAAATTACACCTTCTAACCGGGGTGTTACACATAACACTAATTGTCATTTTGCATTTTGTATGTTTTATGAGCCAGTTGCGTAGCGTCTTTTGTGTGTTTTATGAACTAGTTGTCTGTTTTGTCCTTTGAACAATTTAGGTTCTTTATACGTATGGTTTTGGTTTCGTTAAATGAAAGTTTGGCTTTAGAACAATGTAAATCATTATGGTCTTATGAGTAAAGCTCAAATACAAAGTGTTTTTTTTTAAGAACTGTAAGAATCAACAACAACCAAGCCCAGTAAATCCTACAAATAGCAAAGTTATTAGTAGGGTCTGGGAAGGGTGGGATGTAGGCAAGCCTTACCTCTACCCCTAGGGATAGAGAGACCGCTTTCAAGGAAACCCTCTGCTCACACACAACGAAAAACATACACACACACCAAAAAAGAAAAGATACACACACACAACTAGTGATAACATCATAGACAATTGAAAAAAATGCATCGAAAGAATAGACACTATACCACCATAAACAACCTATACACAAACGTACAGGAAGACAAACATGTAAAATCCACATAACATGAAATCAAAAGTAAGACCCTACGAAACACCTAAAATGCCTTTTTCCCGTATCCTAATAGTCCTTAGCTTTTATCCTTTGCCTCCATAAACCCCTATCATGGACCATGTCCTCAGAGAGGTGTAACCCCAGTAAATCTCGTCTAACCCGTTCATCCCACGTCAATTTTAGTCTGCCTCTACTCCTCTTCCCTTCCACAGTGAGACCTTCAACCACTCTAACTGGCTCAGTCGTCTATCTCCTCTTCACATGCCCAAACCATCTCAATCTTCCCTCTTTTATCTTATCCGAGATACTAGCTACCCCCAATCTATCCCTTAAAACCTCATTTCTTATCCTGTCTAACCGTGTATGTCCGCACATCCACCTCAACATCCTCATCTCAGCTACCTCCATCTTCTGTGCTTGCATTTTCTTGATTGCCCAACAGTCAGAGCCATATAACATAGCCGGTCTAATAGCTACCCAATAAAACTTCCCCTTTAAGTTAGTTGGAAACCTTCTGTCGCACAAAACCCCAGTAGCTATTCTCCACTTACACCATCCAACCTGGATGCGGTGGGCTACGTCACTATCTATCTCTCCATCTCTTTGAACCATTGATTAGTAGGTTCCTAAATGGTATATAGTGTTGGCTGATAATGGCTATTATTAATGTATAGAGGGTGGTCAGAAGGTGTTAGAAGCCATAGGGTTAAAGGTGGTTGGTGAGCAATAGGGGTGCAAACGAGCCGAGCCGAGCTCGAGCCTTGCATTATCGAGCTAGGCTCGTTACAATTTTCAGAAGCTCGAGCTCGAGCTCGAGCTCGATTCGAGCCTTGTATTTTGGGCTCGAGCTCGGCTCGATAGTATAGTTAAAAACTCGAGCTCGGCTCGAAAGCTCGATAAAAATTTATGTGGCAAGAGTTTAAACGAGCCTAAGCTCGGCTCGAGCTCGTTTGGACCATAAAAGAGCTCGTTTTGACTATTAAGGACTCGTTTTGAACCATTAATGAACTCGTGTTGGACAATTAAGAAGCTCAAGGCCCAAAGTAATTTAGTTAATGCGTAGGTTGCAATACAATTGGGCTATATAATATTAATTGACATAAATAAGCAAAGCTCGATAAGGCTCGACGAGCCCAATCGAGCTTTACATTCGAGGCTCGAGCTCGAGCTCGATAACCAAATGAGCTTTATTTCAGGCTCGAGCTCGGGCTCGAGCTCGATAAGACTCGGCTCGTTCGAGCTTTTTACCGAGCCGATCTCGAGTAGCTCGCGAGCCGCTCGGCTCGTTTGCACCCCTAGTGAGCAACAAGGCTGGGTAATTAATTATAGTCAATCTCAGACAAGAATTCGTCACTAAACTGGTTGATTCAGTCAATGGAAGTCAATGGAACTAGACTCGAGTAACATAAGGAGAGGTATAAGACCTGAACCCAAACTATATTAGTGATTAATATTATTATTGGTTATATAAGACACGTGTGGGTACTCGGCTAACATTTGGACTGATCTAGACTTATACCAACCCTTGAAAAAGGAATTTATTGTGTAATTTAGTTGTATATGTGATTGGGACATTGAGTATTAATAATGTTAAGACACTTGAATGATATAATCACTTCGAATATAGGAACACAATACGAAACATAAGATATTGGACTATAGAACAATTTAAGCGAGAGCTTGGACAATATATGTTGACGTTATATGAAATTGGGACAAAAGACGATAAACTCCATAACATAAACATTAATTATTTAGTCATACTCCCAACTCGAATAATGGAATACGAATGACTAAGAAGGAATATTGGACGAACATTTAGAATAGATTATAATTAATAACCTTCGGACAACTAGAGGATACAATATAATAGGCATTATCATAAGGGATTGAGTATCCACATGTGTCACCACGACATTCGAATACACCCACTAATATTTGTGACCATAATAGGACTTTTTGCATATAAAGGATAGACATACTCAACACCTTGGCATATTTTACAGCTGTGCGGCAAAACAGGTGAGTTCCGTGTACCCCGACTTGTTTATAAAATGTTTTACTAGTTAAACTGTTTGATGTACAAGATACTTGCTGCCGGATTGTTACACTCGCACTCATTAACCCAAGGGGTTTGGGCCACTTAACGTATGGGTAGTACTACTTGGGGAAACCCCCACACATAGTGGATCCGGAAGCCCGGAAAACCCTCCACTGGGGTCTGCGGACCGTTGTGACATATGTTTTGCCAGGTGAATCTATACGGCAGTATATAGATTCAGAGTTAGGTTTGAGGTGTGGCTTGTACATTACCGTTATTGTTTGCATAAAAGCACACACGGACTCACCAGCATTTTGTGCTGACCCAAATCTACTTTTAGTATGTGTTCAGGTACCGCTTGGGATAAAGATCGAACGTGAGGTATTTACTACATGTTGCAGTTAGAGATAATTGCTAGAAGATCGAAATTACGGACTTTTGTGGATTGTCGGTAGAAGATTCAAGTTAAGAAAATGGTGGTTTAGATAATCTAGCATGGAATATTGGATAGAGTTTGGATCGATTAGTGGATATCACTTCAACAACTACTTCGACGACCACCGCGTCTCGTCCCTGCATTAGTTATAGAACATTTATTTAGATATGTATGATTATATTTTCAAACTAGTCTTTGTAAGAAACAATAAATATAGTAACCATGTTGCTTCCGTTGTGCAATTTTGGTATCAACTGCATCCCAACCGACACCCCCTTGGTCGGGTTGTTACAGTTGGTATCAGAGCAACGGATGTAGCGAACTAGGATATCCGTGCAGGATATTCCTAAACTACATCAAGATCCCCTTGAAACCGTAGCATTAAGGCCATGAGATTACCTAGTTAGGAAATACCCGGAAGTGTTTAAGAAAGGTCTAAGGATAAACAAACATAATTTAAAGCGGAGGTACCTGAACACGGTGTGAGGTCATACGGTAGTAACCCGAGGCGATTAAGTGTTGGTATAACAAATCATGATTGATTGGGTAATGATAGGACTAAGACTACAAAGGAGACTATTAGAATGATCACGTGAGGTAAATTGACGATTACGGTCCGGAACGTAATCATGAATTTACAGGCACTTGAAAGTTCTAAGAAATCTTGCAAGTCACCAAAAACCCGAGACGTAGCCACGTTAAAACCAAAATAAAAGTGAGACATAGTTATATTAAAATTGTTAACCATACATGACTATAGATAATAATCCATACTTATATATATGATTAGAGTGCATATGTGCTTATGTTATCCGACCCCTATAACCTAGATGACGAAAACCCATTTGAACTTTACTAGATTATGCTCCAAATCAATGTAGTATCATCACTTCACTTTATATGGATATTATAATGTCATTGTTAAGGCTAACTTTTCTTGACAAAATGCGAGTAGACCATGAATATCAAGTGCTTTATTCTACCAAGACGTAAAGGACTAAAGGTACCAAAATTATTAATGATAGAAATAGCAATTATGTCTTATGATTCGTTCATCAATAGGTAGAAGATTTCACTTCCACATTATCAGGTCAACTACACTATAGATAAGGGTTAAAACTTGGATTATTTGATTCCCTCATTCGAACTTGGTTACACTAATCTCCGAAGGTATATTTCAAGTATAATATTCTAGATTCATAAACTCATCACATGTTTTAGAGTTGATTTCCGTAATAGCAGCTAGGGAGACCGTGACCAGGATTTAGAATGTATCAAACACCATGATCAACCAACCTCTGTTAACCAAAGAAACTAGGATGGAACGCCGCTTGAGGTATTCTTAGGAGTTAAGAAAAGGGTGGTTTAGATAATCTAGCATGGAATATTGGATAGAGTCTGGATCGATTAGTGGATATCATCACTTCAACAACTACTTCGACGACCAACGCGTCTTGTCCCTGCATTAGTTATAGAACGTTTATTTAGATATGTATGATTATATTTTCAAACAAGTATTTGTAAGAAACAATAAATATAGTGGACATGTTGCTTCCGTTGTGCAATTTTGGTATCAACTGCATCCCAACCGACACCCCCTTGGTCGGGTTGTTACACTATTATTTGCTACAAATCACCCAAATGCTTATTACTGCTACAAATCACCCCTCGCTTGAATATTTTAAAAAATACTGGGTTTGTACAATATATGTTTATGTTAAGGAAGGAAAGCACCTGGGCCGGAGAAGATGTCTGAAAAACCCGAGTAGCTGAAAACGTCGCCGGTCGTACTGGAGTGCCGGGAAAAGGTGGTACCGTTGTTACTTGTTGCAGGGGTCCGAGATCCGCTCCGTTGTCGCCTCCTGATGATGGTGAGAATCAAAGAGGGTAAAAAAATTATTTCTTTTTCTTAGGATTTTTTTTCCATGTGCTTAAACATACTTTCTAGATGAATAATACAAATATATATATATATATATATATATATATATATTTTAGTGTAATTACGTCATTAAAGTAAATACATTAGTTTACACTAGAGTAATTATGTAATTACTCTACACGTAATTACTCTACACCAAAATTTATTTATTTTTTTTGTTTTTTTAGTTTTCAATACTATAATACATGTTTAACAATATGGGAAAAAAATTCGAAAAAATAAAATAAAAAATACTCTCCTTTGATTCTCACAGTTTTTATCAAAAAAACACATTGTACAAGATCTTTACTCATGGTCTTATAAAGCCTTTGTTTTAGGGTCAATGTTATGATTAATTTATGTTTTTTTAATTTTTATGATTAATTTTTGGTTTGGCAAAAATATTGTTCTACAATATTATAGGATAAATGATTCAAAAATATTTATTTTGAAAACTCAACTTAAGTAATATCTCACGCATTTAAAAAAAAACTAGTAAGTTAATTGGCAAAATAAAATTTTTAAAGAAATGGAGAATAAAATGACTAAAGTGTCCCTCGTATGTGATTCACGTGAGGAGATTTTTTGTAAGGGAGGACGAGGTGCTTACCGTGAAGCATTCGTGGAGCACATGTAACGAACCAATCACAGCATGCTAACTGGACCATCACTCGTGAAGCCTTCCCATTGGCAGCACCACCAGTGAAGCATCCATAGAGCACCCGATTTCCTTCTCTCCTCTGCACCCTTGAGATAGACCACGGGACTACCAAAATCTCACTACCCGTAACCACGGCGGCGATGAACTCGTGCTGGTAATGGGGTACCAGTGCCATTCACTGGTTGCGGCCCGTCACCCCTAACAGAGTTGGTATTTTGGTCGGAAAAAATTACATATTACAAAACTCAAGGCTTCCTTCTAAACTGAGAAGGTTAATCAAGACAAACCTTAAACTTCCAGTACCACTATATTTGTTTCGAGTAAACTGTTTATATGTTTCGGTAATTAATCAAGGATTTTCACCATCTAATAGTCACTAAGGATTCACAATATATACTTTCTACGAAACAAGGACTTAAATTATATTTCTTACTACATTTTCATGTGTCCAAATAACCACAACAAGTATGCACCAATAATAAAGTTTATTTATCACATTCATCAAGAAAAACAACCAAACAACAGTAACACAATCATAAATGGTTTATAGAACTATTTAGACATAATCATCATCAATCGTAAATGATTTATAGTCTTAAATGAGAAGACTCCACACAAGCCATTGATATGGTTCATTTCGCAAAAACTGTTAACGAAGAACAGCTTCCAAGAAAATGGATTTCACAGTGCCGGGAAGCCCTTGGAATCTTAAGCAACTGTGTGGCCAACTGCATTTGTTTTTCTGCTTCTCTGCACATGTATCCCCATGTGATTGATACTGTCTTCAAAACCTTTGCATTCCTCAACATGTATTCCAAAAGCTGTATATCGCATTCTTTCACATCGCAATGTAAAAACTTGATGGTTGTAAGGTTTGTTACCATACATTCAGGAACCAACTTCGGTTCAACCCAGTCAGTAGACTTTTGCTTTAACATCAACAGGACAAACAAAACCCAACATTATATAGGTTTGAAGAAGTTAACATGTATGTATATTAAAAAAAAAAAGTAGAAGAAGAAGAAGAAGATCAAGATCAAGTACCCATCCAATACATAAGTGTGTCAGCTTGGGAGAACTTTCGAGAAATGAATGATCAAAACAATTCAACTCCAAGTGGTTGAGATTTGGAAAGACGGGTAGAGGTGAAGTGAACGGGTCCTTTAACTAAGAATAAAGTCACAGTTAGTGCGAGATAAGTAAATACTTTCAAAATGTAGACAATAACTAGCGACGACAATTTAAACGTTAAACATGGCAACACAATGAAGTCCGTAAGAAGGAAACTTACATGTTGAATTGACAATGATTTGAATCCGGTTATTCTCTTAAGAAACTCAACCTGCAGATCAACTTTTGTCTTACCAAATAGAACTGACGCCTCAACCAGTGATGGCATATCTTCCATGGCAAAAATCGAGCCCCCGCCAAGCAATAGGTATTCAAGATTAGGGACGTGCAAAAGAACTCTGTTGTTAACAAACTCGCCTTTTAAAAATGTTAGTTTCAACCGTTTCAAATTTGGGATATTGAATATGTAATTGTCTTCATTGTTGGAATAGGTACACTGTACATGCAAAGATAAACTTTCAAGCATTGGGCAGCCAGGGATGAGTTTAAACGCATTGACAAAAGGATTTCTAAAGACAACAATGTCGAGAGTTTTCAGAAAAGGAAGATTAACCGGAGATGGACACTCCCAAACGTCTGAATATTGTGTATCATGATCTATTCTTAGTTTTGTAAGTGTCCTGCAAGTGAATAGGCACAAAGGCAACTCAAGCAGCATAGCTTTGACATCAAGCTCAGAAACATTTAACTTTACTGCGGCGTCAATCCACTTTGACAATTTTGACTTTTTAACCCACATTTCAGAAAAAACACATCCGGAATAAGTTAAGCTGAGGTGATTTTTTAAGCTCCAATACCCGATCAACAAACTTCGTAAAACAATGTAAATCGTGGAATGGGTGACTATCATCAAAGTCAAAATTTGTGACCATTGACCAACGTCCATTTATACCCCCATTTTTTTTAGATAAAATACTAGTTCGTACTGCAAATTTCGTAGGCATTAAAGAGAATATGTGTGAATGAACCTCTTCAGGCAAGCTGCTAAGCCTATCTACATTCCTAATAGTGAAACTCATCTTCTAGATTCTTGCTTCCTAATTATTTCAAACAAACATCAGAACATGACTTTCGACATGTAAATTGAAATCAGCAGTGTTGCAGAAGGCGGCCTAGCCGGCCGCCTAGGCGCTAGGCGCTAGGCGAAATGGGGATTAGGCGGAGTCTGGGCGGGCCTAGGCGGTGCTATTTTTTATATATATTTTTTAATTTTTTTATTAAATTTTTAAGTATTTATAAGTATTTCTTAGTATTATACGTATATATCTAAGTATTTCTAAGTATTATGTGTATAAATCTTAACATATTTTCAAAAAAAACTTAAATTTGTGTGTGTGTATATATATACAATACGTATAAAATACCAAAACGCCTAATTTTCGCCTAGTCCCGACTAGTCCCTAGGCTGGACCTCACCGCCCGCCTAGCGCCTTCTGCAACCTTAGAAATCAGTACATTGGAGATAATGAGATGCAATTTAAGTCACGGTAACACTAAATAACCAATTATTTTTGATAAAATATGCAAAAACGTGAAAGTTAAGATCATAAGAAAGTAAACAATACACAAACTGGACTCGTATTCAAACATAAATTTTGGTTTGATGTGCAAAGTTACCTGATTAAGAGCATGTTTGGCTCTCCAACTCCTTATTTCCTTATCTCTTTCTTCTACCTCCTTATCTCCTTAATCAAAAAGTCACAAATCCTTACTTATAACTTATCTCCTTTTCAACCCACAAAAACCTCCTTTTCAACCCATTACCCAAACAAACTTATCTCCTTATCTCCTTTTTGATTAAGGAGATAAGTCATAAGTAGGTGAAATAAGGAATGCCAAACATGGCCTAATTAAGAATATGCTATTACCTGCAAAGATGAACAAGCAAAACAATCAGGAACTAGGCCATTGACGTATATCAAATCAAATTCATCATTAAGATTTGGAATCACTTACGTTATATTCATGAATGTGATTTGATTGTTGTGAAGCTCCCAGATCTCAAAGCCATAGTTTAATATACGGATGGTGCAAGCCAGCAAGGTTTCCTAGTCAGCGAATCAAAAACAAAACAAAACAAAACAAAAAAAAGTGCCAAAAGACACCACAATGATGGCACTTTTTCTTTTCATAGAAAACCACAATAAGAGTGGAGGGAGTGGGGCTTGAAGAGGAGACGGGAACACCGCCCCCTTGGGGCGGGAGAGAGCAGGCGGGAAGGGTGGGCGATGGGGGAAGGCATGGCGTGGGGGGAGAGGTGGAGGTGAGGTGTCAATGTTTGGTTTGTTGCTTTTCAAGTGACCGTTGGCTAATAAAAAAAATTAAAAACAACCGTTGGCTAACGGTAATAAAGAAAAAAAAATTAAAATCTTTATATATATATATTCAAACCCACACTCTTCTACTCAAACCCACACTCTCCTATTTTTATAAAATCCTCTCCAAACTCTCTTTTTATTTTAAATACTTGCAAGATGTTAGACCAAACTTCAAGTTCGCCTGATGCGTTTGATGAATTCGCTTTGGCCTCCTCATCCGACGACGGTGCGGAATTGATAATGGCTACCATTCAGACACTCGTTAAAGTTGTAGTGGATGATGTTGAAGCGACCTCGGAACCCAAGCGTAGAAAGTATATAGTTCGTGAACGACAAGCCGCAAATGATTTATTGGTACGTGATTACTTCTCGCCCGAACCAAGATACGATGAAAAAACTTTTAGGCGGCGTTTTCGTATGAGTCGTAATTTATTTATAAGAATATCAAACGATTTAGAAAATAATTACGAATATTTCCAACAAAGGCTCGATGCGCGTGGTGAGATGAGATTTACTACGTTTCAAAAGGTCACAGCCGCACTTCCACGAAGAAAAACATGGTTTTCCTGGGATGCTCGGGAGTTTAGATTGTATGAAATGGGAGTGGGAACTTTGTCCAACTGCATGGCAAGGTCAACACTCAAGTGGATATCATAAAAAGCCTTGTATGATGCTTGAAGCGGTTGCATCACAAGATCTTTGGATTTGGCATGCGTTTTTTGGTGTGCCTGGTTCGTTGAACGATATAACTATTCTTAATCAATCCCCAATTTCCAACGATCTTGTAAATGATGTTGCACCGAAAGGAACTTTTTTTGTAAACGGGGTAGAATACAAGTACGGGTATCTTCTAACAGATGGAATTTACCCTGATTGGGCCGTTTTCGTAAAATCGTTTACACGGAGGACTACGTTAGACAATAAGAGAACAAAGTTTAACAAAGCTCAAATGGCTGCACGAAAAGACATTGAGCTAGCTTTTGGTGTTTTACAAAAAAGATGCCGCATGTTGTCTATGCCATGTCGAATGATGGAAAAACCGCAAATAAGAAATGTGATGTATGCATGCCTTATTTTACATAACATGATTTTGGAAGACGAAGGGCGTGCAATATGCGAGTATTTTGGTGACGAACCACCATCAAGTCAAGGAAACATTACTGATGCAGAAATAGCGTTAAACAACTTGGAAATCAAAAATACCCAAACACATCACAACTTTCGAGCGGATTTGGTTGATCATATTTGGAGTGTACCAAGACAATACCCATCCGACAATGATGATTAAAAACATGTTTGATGTATTTTTTTAGTTTATGTATTTTTTTTAGTTGATGTATTTTTTTATTTCATGTTTTTTTATTTTTTTATTTGTAGTTTGTTATTATTAATGTTTTTTAATTATGTTTTTATTAAAATTGTGTTTTTTTATTAGTTTAATGAAGAAAAAGAAAAAGAAAATAATTTTCACATGTCACTTCCCCCCTCCCACTCCCCACGATTTCATAGTCGCGAGAAGCTCACATAATCACCGCTGTAGGAGCAGAATCTAGGCCAGTAAATTGAAATACTTTACAATAAAATAGTGCTGGACCCCAAACAAAGTATACACAATAGTAAGGTCCAGAACAGCAACCAATTTCCTAGAAACAGTATGCAATTCAGCTGTTGATGTAAAGTATTCCAGCATCCGTTTAGTAGTACCATCCTGATTCGACATTATAAGTATATCTGACTCCAATAAAACCGTTTGATAAATAGGTTGTTTTATTTAAGGTTAACTTGCTTAATTATAGGGGCTGTGTTCAGCTTAACCTATTTAACCTGTGAAACGGGTCGTAGCTTTGATGGTTGGTGATCTTTTCTAACTGCTTTAAGAACTGTTGCTGGTCTAAAGCTAGCTTCGATCGTTGGGTAATGTCACTTATGTATGAGTTGCACTTATCTTAACATGGTGTAATTGGCTCACCTTTTTAAAGCCGAGTGTTTCTCGATCACTAACCAACTTGTCGATTTTCTATAAAAAGCACTCTCACATACACTACCGATAAGAAGTTTGCTTTATCCCATCAGCCTGCAAGGTAAACAACCAAACAAAAGGAAATACAAAGTGGGATAAAACTACTTAGACACATAATTACCATCAAGTAATAATTCAAACTATAGAGTACGTACGGTCTAACGAAAGAGAACACATATATATGCACCGATTGCAAAATATTTCACAAAACCAGTTAACTAAAAAGCTGCTGGTTCCATCAAAAGTAAAACAAACCATTTAAAGGTTATCAATTTGTTATGGGTCTCAAAACAACTTGTCCAAACTGTGTAAAACAGTAGTAGAAAAGAACTTTCGATACAATTAAATGTCATATAGAAACATCAAAATTCAAAAGCATAAACCTTGAAGAAACCAAAAATTAAACCCAAAGTCATCGCATGCATCACAATATAGCAGAAGAGCTTTTAGTACATAGAAGGCATCATCTTTGTTCAGTTCACAAAAGCTAATTAAGTACTAGTAGAATGAGTAGGCCCCTTTCCAAGAAAATGGATCTCGCAATCCCTCGAAGCCTTTGGAAGCTTAAGCAACTGTGAGCACACACACATTTCTGTTAAGCATGAGATTGTTACCTTCTTTAAAACCTCAGCATGCCCCAACATGTATTTCAAAAACGCTATATCACATATTTCCAAAGTGCAATTTGAGTAATTCATGGTTGTAAGCTTTTGTAGCATGCAGGCGGGAACAGACTTCCGTTCAATCCAAGAATTATCTGTTATATTTTTCTTTTAACACATGCAATATAGACAACAGTATTATTTAGGGGTATAAGCAATAAACAAGAACACAAGAAAAATCATCAAAGCTTAAACCTTTTCAAAACATAAATGTTCCAACTGAGAACAACTTTTAAAAATTCCATGGATAAAAGTCATCAAAGTTTTGAAACAGCTCTAGTACCTTTGTAATACACAAATGTTTCAACTCGGGACAAAGTTCAAGGAATCGAAGGACTTGTCCATAATACCAAAAGCTTGTACACTCCAAATGCTTCATATTGGGAAAGATGGGCAGATCCCAAGTAGTGGATGGTAACTTTGAGAATGTATAAAGTTATAGTTGATACATGAAAAAAAAATCAATCAAAGAGTAAAAAGTAACTAATAACAAACAAAACCTACTTGTTCAAATGTAAGGGATTTTACTCCACTTATTCCCTTCAGAAACTCCAGGCACATATCATCATATCCTATATTACGAAATGAAACCAACACCTCAACCAATGACGACAAATCTTCCATGACAAAACGCGAGCCTAACACACCGCCAACAAATAGGTATTCAAGATTAGGGACGTTTAACACAACTTTTTTTGATGCACATACGTGTAATGTTAGCTTCAATCGTTTCAAAGTAGGGATATTGAATATGTAATCTTCTTCTTCTTTTTTGTAGACTCCAATTGTCAAAGATAAACTTTCAAGGATGGGACAACCACAGATGAGTTCAAATGCAAAAGGAATGTCATCAACAGTGATGTCAAGAGCTTTCAAACAAGGCAGATTGACCGGACACTTCCGAACAAGTATAATAGGATGTCTACTATCTATTCTTAATTTTGTGAGCGTCTTGCAAGTAAAAAGTCTTGAAGGCAACTGTAAAGCAAGAACTTGTATGTCAAGTTCACGAACGTTTAACCTAACTGCCTTATCAATCCAACTTGATACGCTTGCCCTTTCAACCCATATAATAAAAAAGTGTAACCGAAATAACTGGATTTGGGACGATTTGCAAGTCTCCATCACTCGGTCCACAAATTTTGATAAGGTTTTGTTATTATAGGAGTGGTGAATATCATCAAAGTCAAGGTTGGTGACAAACATCCAACTATACCTCCATCTCTTAGATAAAACGCTAGTCCGCACCGCAAAGTTCGTAGGCATTAAAGAGAGTATATGTGAAAGAATGTCTTCAGGCAACCCGCTAAGCCTGTCATCTACTTTTTTACTTATAGAACTCATTTTCACTTCCTAATGGTTTTGAACAAACATACAAAAAACGTTAGAGTTTGAAACTAAAATAGTAATAATAATAATAATAATAATAATAATAATAATATTATTATTGATGTAATGTTTTGCGGTTATGTGTTAATTAATAAAAAAATTCATAATAATAATAATAATAATAATTTAATTATAAATTACAAACATCCTGAAAAGACGTTTCACTTGTTCGTAGGTTCAAAGATGAAAAAAACCTGTACAGACTATAAATAACAGCAAATAGGGTTTATAATTTGAAACTAAAATACATAGGCTGAGGTTCAGATAGATCAAAGCCCAACATAAATACGGTTTAGCTTATGGAACTCATTGTTTAGCTTCTTAACTCGCTAATTCCTAGAAATTCAAGCCCAAAATCATCTGAAAAACACATCTTTAGAAATCGATGAGTGTCGTTATGTATTTATAAGGGATACCCAACCTGGCTAACAAGAAACATATATAAAACTCTCAGCAAAGATGAAAACGTACGTACCTGATTAATCGAATTGTTGCATGCAGAGAAAATACATTAGGGTTTGGGATTTGAAGGTAACATATACATGAACCGCTTACAGTAATTGATACAAGTATATTTACATTTGAACTTATGGAATCAATCCATTATGGTGAGCCTAATGAAGCTCCCCAAGCCCAAAGCCCAATATATCAATCATGTAGCACTACAATGAAGTTGAGCTTTAGCGGTGTCGTCGCTGATAATTAGGCTTTAGCAGTGATGGGCCCTTTAGCGGCGACAGTCGCCGCTAATACTCTCGTCAGAAAAAAAAACGTCGATAATGCGGCGACAGAAGTCGTCGCTAATAATTAGGCTAGCTTTAGCAGCGATTGGCCCTTTAGCGGCGACAGTCGCCGCTAATACTCTCGTCGGCAAAAAAAACGTCGCTAATAACACGTGTCGCTGCCATATGGGACCTTGTTACCTACTGTAAGTACAGATTGGAAAAACCCGAGAAGCTCATCAAACGAATTATTATTCCATTTGTTCCTTACCTTCGTATTCATAAGTTTTGATATAAAGTTAAGGTAGGAATAATCAGTACACCCAGGATATAATTCTGATTCGACTTCATCTATCAGGGCTTCAAACTCATCAAGAACATCACTACTCTCTGTATCCGAGTCCCTTTCATTAAGGTTTGTATCCTCTTCCATACGCTCCCCTATAAGGTCTTCGATAACGCCATTCATATCGCTTCTTCCCAAACCTCATCTACAACTACAGGAGACGGCCTAGTTGGATTTTCACCATGATAGATCCACATCGTGTAGTCCTTATCAAAACCATTTATATGAAGATGAAATGTCATTGTTCATAAGGGTACGAAGTCAGAATTATTACACTTTCTACACAGACATCTAATCGTTCCAAATGTCTTGACGAATTGTTGGGCGTACTCAATGAAACTGTCAATTCCTTTTTCATACTCAGTGCACAAACGGTTCTGTAGGAGTGGTGGTGGAGCTGTGGTGGTGGAAGAAAACGAGCAGGAGATAGATGAGAGTAAGAGATATGAGAGCGAGAGAGAGATTGGAGAGATAGAGATGGACGAGAGTGATAAATTTTCGAGGGAAATGAGCAGGTCATGAGGGAAAACAAAATGTTTTCGAGCAATAGCGGCGACTATCAACGCTATTGGTGTCGCCCCTGTTGATGTTACGTACGATAAAACCTGGTTCGCTGATCGACTGACCCATCGGACGGCTGGGATTACATCTGATGGTGGTTGGTAAGGATTGGAGCATTAGCGGCGACACCAAGGCGGGTCGCCCCTAAAAGTCGAATTTCTTATAGTGTAGACACTTGTTAGTTTGTCACGTATTTAAGAAGATATATTTACCAAAATCAAATAAATTAGTTCTTCTTCCGTTTGACTGTTGTTGACTTTCGTTACATGGGCATGTTATTTACACAACCCTAAAAATTAGGTTTGTCAAACCCTCTATGCCCTGTAGAGGCCTCTACGGGCTATAAAGGGTGTCAGTGCAATTAATACCCTTTGAAAAATCAACCATATATGCCACGTAAAGACCATTACGACCGATAAAGGGTTTTTGTCACGTTGCATGAAACCCGTAAAGGCCATTATGGGGCATATTTGTGTACGAGGTACGAAGATAATCAATGATCATACTGACTTGCATGGTGTCAGTCTGAAAAGTAACATATCTATGCCCCATAAAGGCCTTTACGGGACTAGAAAAGTGGTTGTTGGATGCATTAATTATTAATTATTATTATTATTATTACTACTATTATTTTACTATTTATTATTATTGAATACAGGAATAAAAATACAACTATCCGAAGTAGATGTCTTCTGTACACGGTTAAATTATCAACCAGAAGTAGTTGGCAGGGAAAGCGACCTTGAGAGTGAGTGGGAAAAGTCAAAGAGACTCTAAAGTCTTAATCACCACGGGTTCAAATAAATATGTTGCCAAAAATAATGTCGGTAGTGAATTCAAGTTTGACTGACCATCAACTTTCTGATGTACAAAAAAATACTCGAACGCGCCCAACTACTAAATCCCAGGATACTATCACTCATTCAGTTAAACAAACGTAGAAAAGCCGACCCGAGCTTGAACTCATCTAAGTTCAAGTTCGGCCTGTCATAATTTCCAAGTTTGACACGTCAGGATTTCCTAGAAGTGCAAACGAGCCGAGCTGAGCCCGAGCTCGATTCGAGCTTTGTTTTTAAAGCTCAAGCTCGGCGCGTTGGTAGTTTCTCAAGCTCGAGCTCGGCTCGGGCTCGGCTCGTTTAGTGTTTATTAGTTAATATATTAAATAATAAAAATAATAAGTTCGATAGCTCGATAAGTCAAAAGCTCGACTCAGCTTGTTTATTAAACAACTTTAAATATAGGGTAAATAGTATAAAATATTAATAAAATTAATATTATATTAAGGCTCGATAAGGTTCGTCGATCCTTGCGAGCTTCATATGTCTGGCTCGAGCTCGGGCTCGATATAAGTAAACGAGCTTAGTTTTTGACTCAAGCTCGGCTCGAGCTCGATAAGGCTCGGCGTTCGAGCCTTTTATTGAGTCGATCTCGAGTAGCTCACGAGCTGCTTGGGTCATTTGCACCCCTAGGATTTCCCAATCTCAGCTCAACTTGACTCTTCCATGTTACAAAACACTTCACGGTTTTGGTTACATGGTTCAATTATCGGTTAGGTTGATTTACTTTTTTGGTTAGTAACCAAAATTGTTGGCATTAGCTACACATTAACCTTTATATCTTAAAGTTATACTAAACTAAAGATTATTAGATCTAATCCATACACATTCATAAAAACAAAAGAAATAAATTCTAAATGATCATGTGTTAGGGCTTTCCTTTTTAATACGAGGAGAAGATAAACTTGGACAATGAATTATGGACATCGAATCTAACTTATAAAACGTTGACTCTTAACACATGTCTGTTTGGATAATCGGTCACAGTATACTCCAATACTAAAACCGAACCTAAAACGGCTTTCCAAAATGATTCGACCGAACCATCTATAAAAATAGAAACCAGTTTCTCTGTGAAATTATTATTATTATTATTATTATTATAATACAAACAATGTTAAGTCTTCATATATTTTAATCAATGATGAACTTAAAAACACAAACTACCATTTTTTTATACATTAAACTCAATCTTTATCCCCAGTATCCATAGTTCCATACCATAATCTTACCTCACACACACTCTTTTAATCATATACATTAATACCCTTTTTATATTTAAAATTTTATTAACATCAAATTCAACCATAGATAATCATTTCACACAGTTAGCTAACGAACTACTAGTAGAGTATATAATCATACTAATTACCAATAAAACGGATCACACAACACACGGAAGCCCTTGGAAAATTAAGCACCTGTGCAGCCAACCGCATTTGTCTTTCTGCGCAGAAGTCTCTCCAACTGATTGTTACCGTCTTCAAAACCTCTGCATTCCCCAATAAGTATTTCACAAGCTCCATATCATACATCCTCCCGTCGCATTTATTAAATTTCAAGGTTGTAAGGCTCGTCCGCACACAAGCAGGTACCCACCTCCACTCACGCCAAAGACCATCTTTCGGCTTTTGAAAGTTTATAACAATTATAAGACAAACAAAAGTGTAATTTAGGAAAACTTGTCATTGATATTAATAAAGCTCAATCTAGTACCTTTTCAATACTTAAATGTTCCAACCGCGGAGAACAATCGAGTACTTTAGGAATTAGTATAGGCTTCCAAAAATCCTTCAACTCCAAGTGCGTCGTATTCGGAAAGATGGGTAGAGATTGAACCCCTAGAGACTTTAACAAGGATTAAGTTACAGTTAGTGCATGAAAATGAAAACCCTTTAAGAGTTAAACACTATATAACAAACAAACAACATTTAAAACATACATATTGTAATGAAAGCGATTGAACTCCATTGATTCTTTCTAGAAGATCAGCCAACAGATGATGAAATTCTGTTACACGAATTGAAACAGACGCCTCAACCAAAGACGACAAGTCTTCCACAACAAAAGACGAGCACAATACTCCACCAACAAATAGGTATTCAAGATTAGGGACATTTAAAACAACTTTGTTTATGGCACTCTTGGTAACATATGCATATGTTAGTTTAAGCTGTTTTAAAGTAAGGATATTGAATATGAACTCTTCTTCATCGTCGCATTCTTTTACTTCCATTGATAAACTCTCTATGACCGGGCAACCATAGATGAGTTTATACGCAACGAGAAAAGGAGTCTTCCATAAAACAATGTCGAGAGTTTTTAGGCAAGGAAGATTGACAGGAGGCCGAGAACCCCCCAAAACATCGTGGCTACGCCCACTAAGACCTATACTCAATTTTGTGAGTGTCTTGCAAGTGAAAAGGCTTAAAGGTAATGCAAGCCGGATAACGTGTATGTCAAGCTCGCGCACATTTAACCTGACCGCCTTATCAATCCAGTTTGATACCATTGGCTTGGGTACCCGAATTTTGGAAAAGTGTAATTTAAATAATTGAAGTTGGGATGTTTCGCAAGACTCTAGTACGCGATCCATAAATGTTGACAATGTATCTAAACCATAGGTTGGATGAATATCATCAAAGTGAAGGTTTGTGACAAACATCCAAGCGTACCTCCATCTTTTGGATAAAACGCTAGTTCCGACGGCGAATTTTGTAGGCATTAGAGAGAGTATGTGTGAATGGATCTCTTCGGGCAACGCGCTAAGCCTGTCGTCTACATTCTCACTTATGGAACTCATTTTCACTTCCTAGTAGTTTGAACAAACAAACAAGCAAACATCAGAACATGACATCAAAAAGAACTAGTAGTAGTTCTATTTAAAACAGGCCACTCCTATAGTCCTATTGACATATAAATTATGATTTTATTATGAGGGTCGAATCCTATAAACGAGCTGAGCTGAGCCCGAGCTTGACTAGGCTCGAGCTTGGCTCGTCATGCTCTTTAGAGGCTCGAGCTCGGCTCGGTTCGAGCTCAGCTCAGCTCGAGACAATTTAAAAATAATTTTAAACGACCTAAAAGCTCGGCTCAAAAATATTATTAATTAAAATTGAACATATTCAAAGGACAAAATTTCATACATAAAAAAATAATATAATATTTGTTTGGGCTCGTTTAGGCTCGCGAGCCTAAACCTTATGTAAGGCTCGAGCTTGGGCTCGATAACTAAACGAGACATATTTTGAGGCTCAAACTCGGGTTCGGGCTTGTCATGGCTCCGCTCGTTTGAGCATTTTACCGAGCCGATCCCGAGTAGCTCTCGAGCCGCTACGTGCCTCGACGCGACCCGACCTAGTGAATTTTGAAGCGTGGTTATTATATAAATCATAGTAACAAAAAGAATCACACCATACTACCCACTGACAGTAACCAATTACCAATGGTAGCTCTATTTTAACCATTAAATAAAAAATTAGTGTTTTATTAAATAATTAAAAAAAATTCACCTGTAGATATACAATCAAATATGAAAACTGAATAAGTTGAATCCTTACCGACAACAAAGGCAATTAGGGGTCGGGATACGAAATACAAACCCAATACACAAACGGTTTGAAGGTTTTACGATCATCAAATCACATGATGATATTAAAACGCACGCCGTACTTTTTGCCCTATGATTCGGGCCCACTGATTCTTGCTTTTTAATTTATACCGGCCCAATAAATGGTAAAAGCCCAAAACAGTATTAAACGTATTTCGAAGAGATGTAAATAAAACCGGTTTGTTTATAACCCGACCCAATTCATCAAAACAACCAGTTTGACCTTGACCGGATTTGAAAAATATGTCAAAAACCCTTTCTTTTTGTCCCAAACGACCCCAATTGATTTTTAGGTTAGAAATTTTTCCCTCCTAAATCAGTGTATAACCCTAACTTTTTACAGATCGGTTTTTTTCTGTCAACTATTCTCCGGCACCGACACTCGCTTACAGTCTCCGGCGTTCCTTTGCATCCTTTTACTTTGGTAAAACCTTCTAACCCTAACTGCCTTTATTAATTATTATTATTATTATTATTATTATTGTTATTATTATTATTATTGTTGTTGTTGTTGTTGTTGTTGTTATTATTATTATTGTAAATGTATAGATTACAAGTTTACAACTACATTTAGATTACTTTCTGATGTTAAAATTCATGTTTCTTTGTTTGTTTATTAAAAACTATTATTATTAGGAAGTAAATATGAGTTCCATAGGTGATGAGAATATACAAGACAGGCTGAGTAATCTACCTGAAGATACACTTTCACACATACTCTCTCTATTGCCTACGAAATTCGCTGTGCGAACAAGCATTTTATCCAAAAGATGGAGGTACACTTGGATGTTGGTCACCAACCTTTACTTTGACGATATTCACCCGGTCTATAATAAGAAAGTCCTATCAAAATTTGTGGACCGGGTGATGGAGAATTGCAAGTCGTCCCAACTCGGGTTGTTACGGTTACATTTCTCTAGTAAAAGGGTTAAAGAGGCAAGCGTATCAAGATGGATTGATAAGGCAGTTCAGTTAAACGTTCGTGAAATTGACATACAAGTTCTTAGTTTTAAGTTGCCTTTAAGCCTTTTCACTTGCAAGACGCTCACAAAGTTAAGAATAGATTATGGAAATCCTGCTTCCCTTGTTTGGGAGTGTCCGTGTCTGGTCAATCTTCCTTGTTTGAAAACTCTTGACATCGCTGTTCGTGACAATCCTTTTGTCAATGCATTTGAACTCATTCGTGGCTGTCCAATCCTTGAGAGTTTATCTTTAGAAGTATTCACTTACGAGGAACAAGAAGAAGATTACATATTCAATATCCCTACTTTGAAAAGACTGAAACTAACATTGCAAAGACTACAGAAGTCGGTTACCAAAAAAGTTGTGTTAAACGTCCCTAATCTTGAATACCTATTTGTTGGCGGTATATTAGGCTCGCTTTTTATCATGGAGGATTTGTCGTCATTGGTTGAGGCATCAGTTTCATTTTATCATATACAATCTGATGATTTGTGCTTGGAGTTTGTTAAGGGAATAAGTGGAGTTAGATCCCTTTCAATTGAAAAAGTAAGTTTCTAGCTTCTTATTGACTTATTGACTTGTTAGTTAGTTTTTACTCTTTGATTATTGTTATTATGTTTTAGCTGTAACTTTTTACTTTGTTGAAGTACCCATTCACTTCGGCTCTGCCTATCTTTCCCAATATAAAGCATATGGAGCTTAAAACCTATTGGCATTCTGATACATTGGTTCTCAAATACATTGAAAGTTGTCCCGAGTTGAAACATTTGTGTATTGAAAAGGTAGTGCAGCTGTTTTACAACTTTGACAACTTTTCTTCTGTACCGTTTATTTCTATGCTAAAATTTGGGTTTTGTCATTTGTGTTAAACACAACAAAAGCTGACAGGTCAACGTTGGATTGAACCGAAGTTGGTTCCTGCGTGTATGCTAACAAACCTTACAACCATCAAGATTTCAGCTTGCGAAGGACTAGAGCCTGAAATAGAGTTTTTGAAATACATGTTGGGGAATGCAAAGGTTTTGAAGACGGTAACAATCACTTGGGAAATCTATCGCGTAGAAGAAGAAAAGCGGTTGTGTGCAGAGGTGCTTGAGTTTCCAAGGGCCTCCAGGTATTGTGAGATTCGTTTTTGTCGGTAACTTGTTTCATCCATCCCACTAGTAATAGTAGCTAGTTAGCTTTTGTGAAGTAAAGATCATATATGTATGATGAAATGGTGAATGCCCTGTACTGAGTCAGTGAGTCATCTATTTTGGATTGTAAACCATCTACTTTATGGTTCATGTTGATAGGGGTGTTTGGACTATAATATCAATTAACAACAGCCTGTAATGGAATGTTGGCATTAACCTAAGTTGATTGCAACTAGCTTCAAGGGAAACCTTGGAGGTTTTATATGACAAAATAATAGTTAGATATCACATCCTATAACTTTACCATTTCTTTAAGACGGAAACAGGTAAAAGAATAGTAGAAAAGAACTTTCGATACAATTAAATGTCATATGGAAACATCAAAAGCATAAACCTTGGAAGAAACCATAAAAAAAAAGTCATCGCGTGCATCACACAGTAGCAGCAGAAGATAATCAATGATCAAACTGTTTTGCAAGGTGTCAGTCTGAAAAATAACATATCTATGCCCCATAAAGGCCTTTACGGGACATAGAAAAGTGGTTGTTGGGTGCATTAATTATTAATTATTATTATTTTACTGTTTATTATTATTATTGAATACAGGAATAAAAATGCAGTTGTCCGAAGTAGACGTTTTCTAGACACGGTTGAATTATCAACCAGAAGTAGTTGGCAGGGAAAGCGACCTTGAGAGTGAGTGGGAAAAGTCAAAGAGACTCTAAAGTCTTAAATCTTAATCACCACGGGTTCAAAGAAATATATTGTCAAAAATAATGTCGGTGGTGAATCCAAGTATGACTAACCATCAACTTCTTGATGTACAAAAAAATACTCGCGCGCGCCGAACTACTAAATCCCAGAAAACTATCACACATTCAGTTAAACAAACGTAGAAAAGCCGAGCCGAGCCGAGCTTGAACTCATCTAAGTTCAAGTTCGGCCTGTCATAATTTCCAAGCTTGACACGTTAGGATTTTCCAATCTTAGCTCGGACTAGACTCTTCCATGTTATAGAACACTTCACAGTTTTGGTTACATGGTTCAATTATCGGTTAGGTCGATTTATTTTTTGGTTAGTAACCAAAATTGTTGGCATTGGCTACACATTAACCTTTTATCTTAAAGTTATACTAAACTAAAGATTATTAGATCTAATCCATACACATTCATAAAAACAAAAGGAATAAATTCAAATGAATATGTGTTGGGCTTTCCTTTTTAATACGAGGAGAAGATAAACTTGAACAACGAATTATGGACATCGAATCTAACTTATAAAATGTTAATTCCTAACACATGTCAGTATGGATAATCGATCAAAGTATACCCAATACCAAACCAAAATCGGCTTTTCTTAATGATTTGACCGAACCATCTATTTTTTTATTTTTTTTCCGTTTCGAACAAATTTGGTTATGATTCAATTAATCCTCACCCTAGCATCAACCCTTAACCCGGATTTTCCCCCAAGTTGAAACTGCTCTCCCTTCGTAACGACTAACTTTGGATAACCAATAGTGGCTGCTTCAAATCACTTGATACCATCTGCCCTTATTTGGTCAATATCTAAACTAACTTACACCTAGATAATTTTATTTATATTCTTACTAATCTCTACCATACCATAATCTTACCTCACAGAGACTCCTTCAATCATATACAATAATACCCTTTTTATATTTAAAATTTTAGTGACATCAAATTCAACCATAGATAGTTTATAGCTCCAAAGGAGAAAAGGCCCATTCCATAATACATATAAATATGATAATCATTTCTCACAATTAGCTAATGAACTACTAGTAGAGTATAATCATACTAATTACCAATAAAACGGATCTCACAACACATGGAAGCCCTTGGAAAATTAAGCACCTGTTCAGCCAACCGCATTTGTCTTTCTGCGCCGAAGTTTCCCCAAGTGATTGTTACCGTCTTCAAAACCTCTGCATTCCCCAATAAGTATTTCAGAAGCTCCATATCATACATCCTCCCATCGCATTTATTAAATTTCAAGGTTGTGAGGCTCGTCCGCACACAAGCAGGTACCCACCTCCACTCGCGCCAAAGACAATCTTTCGGCTTTTGAAAGTTTATAACAATTATAAGACAAACAAAAAGGTAATTTAGGAAAACTCGTCAAAGATGTCAATAAAACCCAATCGTGTACCTTTTCAATACATAAATGTTCCAACCGGGGAGAGCAATCGAGTAATTTAGGAATTAGTATAGGCTTCCAAAAATCCTTCAACTCCAAGTGCTTCGTATTCGGAAAGATGGGCAGAGATTGAACACCTAGAAACTTTAACAAGGAATAAGTTACAGTTAGCGCATGAAAATGAAAACACTTAAAGAGTTAAACACTATATAACAAACAAACAACATTTCAAAGTTTGAACAAACCGAAAGCGATAGGAAGGAAACATACATATTGTAGTGAAAGCGATTGAACTCCACTGATTCTTTCTAGAAGATCAGCCAACAGATGATGAAATTCTGTTACACGAACTGAAACAGTTGCCTCAATCAAAGACGACAAATCTACCCCAACAAAAGATGAGCACAATACTCCACCAACAAACATGTATTCAAGATTAGGGACATTTAAAACAACTTTGTTTATGGCACTCTTGGTAACATATGCATATGTTAGTTTAAGCTGTTTTAAAGTAAGGATATTGAATATGAACTCTTCTTCATCGCCGCATTCTTTTACTTCCATTGATAAACTTTCTATGACCGGGCAACCATAGATGAGTTTATACGCAACGAGAAAAGGAGTTTTCCATAAAACAATGTCAAGAGTTTTTAGGCAAGGAAGATTGACAGGAGGCCGAGAACCCTCCAAAACATCGTGGCTACGCCCACTAAGACCTATACTCAATTTTGTGAGTGTCTTGCAAGTAAAAAGGCTTAAAGGCAATGCAAGCCGGATAACGTGTATGTCAAGCTCGCGCACATTTAACCTGACCGCCTTATCAATCCAGTTTGATACCATTGGCTTGGGTACCCGAATTTTGGAAAAGTGTAATTTAAATAATTGAAGTTTGGATGTTTCGCGAGACTCTAGTACGCGATCCACAAATGTTGACAATGTATCTAAACCATAGGTTGGATGAATATCATCAAAGTGAAGGTTTGTGACAAACATCCAAGCGTACCTCCATCTTTTGGATAAAACGCTAGTTCGGACGGCGAATTTTGTAGGCATTAGAGAGAGTATGTGCGAATGGATCTCTTCGGGCATCGCGCTAAGCCTGTCGTCTACATTCTCACTTATGGAACTCATTTTCACTTCCTAGTAGTTTGAACAAACAAACAAGCAAACATTAGAACATGCATATTGACATCAAAAAGAACTAGTAGTAGTTCTACTATTTAAAACAGGCCACTCCTATAGTCCTATTGACATATAAATTATGATTTTATTATGAGGGTCGACTCATGTAAAGGAGCTGAGCTGAGCCCGAGCTTGACTAGGCTCGAGCATGGCTCGTTATGTTGGAAATTTTGTGTGAATGTGAGTTTGGTTTGTCCCACATTGGTTGGGAGATGAAATTGTGATGGGTTTATAAGGAGAAACCAAATGGAAGGAAGTAAAATGTTAAGTTACTTTATACACTGGCACCTACCCGCGCGCGCAGGGGGGGTGCAAAATTGGGTTCTGGTTCGGGAAAAATTCTTGAACCAACGCGACGCCTGCATCTGCGGACACGAATGCAGCTCGAAAAACCCGGGTCCGCGCGACACGGTTTTTGCTACCCATTTAGTTTTTAATATGTAACTAAAGGAGCTTCCAGAAGAAGACTGTTAGTCTTCAACTGCAATCAATTGTGCTTAATAGAGAAATAAACGAGTTTAATTGGTATTAATCTTGAATTGATTAACATAATTATTGCAGCAACAGTTTCATGTTTAGAACTTTTACAAGTTCTATAAGACCAACAGTGTTTGTGTAGCAAAGGAGAACACACACACATGTGCTCGTAAGTATACTCACACACAACAGAAACATATGATCGATTGCTGCAGCTACAATTTTCAGAAGCAGACCTCTTCCGGTTTCTTTTCAGGCAAGTGGGATAGTCCGGCAGTGCACCATCGACACTGCTTCGAACCGGTGTACCCTGGGAACAGACGAAGAATCTGTTTAAGGGAATTGTGTCAAACACAAGCCCGGTTCATGTCTATGATTTCGTTTCCTGTTATACTTTATTGCAGCAAGTACATGGACACGGAAACACGCAAGCTTCATCTACAAGAGGCATTGAGGCGATCACAATGTAAGTTTTCTAACAAACTTAAACAGATTGTAAACAAACTTTCGTGTTCTTCCTAAGGAATTTGGGTTCGCGAAAGTTTGTACATGTTTTCTTTTGGTACATAGAATTGGATTACATTCATGATAAGAATGCAATCTTTAATCCGAAAGTTTGATAGACAAAACGAATTTTTTGATTCAATTTTCGGATTCATGGGTGTTTGGGATGTGTTTGGATAAACCGAAATATTAACTTTTAACATGTATATACACGGTTTGAATTTTTAATTAGAGTATTAGAAAAGACATAATTTTGTAAACCCATGTAAAAACGTTTGCTAACGTTTTCTTTCTAATTAGCGTATTAGAAAGATAATTTCAAGGTTTTGAAATGTTTACTTTTCTAATGAGAATATTGGAAAATAAACGGTTTCAAAATAGAATGTTTTGAAACATGCATTTCTAACAAGCGTGTTAGAATCGACGACGTTGAAAGAATAACGTGTCATGAAACATTTCTAATAAGCGTATTAGAAATTATTATTTACAAAATCATAAGTTTAATGTGTAAACTTATAGATTGATTTCTCTAACGGGCGTGTTAGAAATTGATGTTTTTGTAAAGACTAAATAAGGTGTTTATATTTCTAACAAGTGTGTTAGAAAGGATTGTTGTACAAAATACACAAACGTGTTGGAAATGATTATTTTGGAAAAATAATCAACATTAAACCGGTTTGGTTAAAATTTGACGGTTTCGAACAAGCGAGTTTGAAACGGGTATATTTTGGAAAATCCAAAGTCAATACCATTTATGTAGATGGTTTAATTTTCTAACGAGCATGTTAGAAATGGTTTATTTTATATAAACCAATAAGTTCTAAAATGATTGTCATAATCATGTATTTCTAACAAACATGTTAGAAACGGTTGAGAATATAAACCAATGATATTTAAAACAATTTTGGGTAATCGTTTATTTCTAACGGGTGTGTTAGAAAACGTTTATTTAACCAAAACTCTATATGATGAAACGTGTAATCGTTTGTATTCTAACAAGTGAGTTAGAAATGGTTTTGAATAATAAAACTATATTAGAGTTCATGGTTTTTATTTGTAATCAAAACATAAATATGTATACTTTATGGAAAATACTTGTAAAAGTAGAAGTGTTTATATGAATAAAACATGTCTTTTGCAAATTATATATGGTTTGATACTTGTGTGAAAAGTATGATGACTCTAACCATATAATAGTCTAGAGAGACTATTTAGTGTAAAACAACTTGATGTTGTTTTGGACATATTTACTTGTTCTACTACTTGAAAGTAGTTAAGTCTAAACAACTTTGTTGCTTTGAACAGTGTATTGAGGGAGTACCTCGAGACATGCCATGAGACGATATAATTGTTATCATTTCGTCGAACGATAAAGTGTTGAAGAGAATAACACTTTGAGATTTGAATCCGGTTAAAGATATATGTAATATGTTATATATATTTTGGATTATATTGAAATTATAATTTGGTAAATTATAATTATTAATTGGTAAAACTCTTCATATGGTGAATTGAAGAAAAACTCTTTAGTAGAGTTAATTTGTTTATGACACTTGATTATGGTTTTAAGACTAAATTAAGTGTATGATTTAAACTCTTGAGTAGAGTTCTTAATGTCATTTGATGAGGTTTTATGGTGAAACTCTTGAATAGAGTTCTTAATGCCATTTGATGAGGTTTTATTAGAGTCTTAATTAGAGTCTTAAGTCTCTAATTAAGTGACTAAGAAAAAAAAAACTCCTCATCCATTCCCATTGAGATAATCATGATCAACGTGGCAAGTGTATTGAAGTTAAATGCACGAAAACGAGATATGTCATCTAATGTTGGGAGCATTTACGTAGAAATGCACAAATGTAGTTTTGATGACTATAACATATGATAGAAATATATGTTATTATTCATAAGTCTTTGATAAATATTGCGAGATTTATTATAAAAGACTTAGAATAGTGATGGACGTGTAGAGTTTCTACAAATCATCAATGTTGGTTGAACTATATGAAGGATTCATAATAGATTTTGGGAGAGTCACCCAATAAATAAGTTCAACAAATATATACATATCACTTAGGGACATGTGAAGGTCACGTCGTCGAGTGCCAATCTAATTGACTTGTTGATGATGAATATGTTCATCAAAGTGACTTATGTTAAGACTTATGTATAAGTCCTAAAGAGTCAATGGTGAAGCCTTGGAGATTAAAGGCAAACGAGTCTTGATCCTAATGGATGGAATTAATTATGGTTTTGAAGCATTCTCTAAACCAAGGTTTTGGAATGGTAAACAAAATCTCATTTTGTGTCTAAACTAAAATGTGAATGTTAGGAAGAGATAGCGAGTTATCTCTTAAGGTTGTGAAGAATCAGAATGAGGCATCTTCTGTTCACATGCTAAGTATTCGTAGTCTAAAGCATGCTAGACTAATACTTGTTAATTTAAATGCTCCACGGAGAATAAATTAACTCTGAACATTCAAACATATATGACGACATAAGAATGAATTTTGTAAAAACAAATATATAATTCATTAAAAAGGATGACTCGAAAGTAACGTATAAATAGTTCGTTGGTTATGATACTATTTAGCTTAATATGAGGAGAACTCATATAGCTTAGAAAACGGTTCGTGTGAAAATTATGGGTTGAGTAATATAATGGATGACCTCAATAACACAAAGATCTAGATAGTCGCTATCTTATCACGGGTGTCTAATGTCATCATGAGTGATATTACTCAAACTTAATCAAAGTACAAGCAATGTGGGGGGAAGAGCCATTTAAGAAACAATCCGTAGGGATGTAAAAATGGTACTTGAGAAGTTTTCAAGCTACATATGAAAGAAAGAAACTTTCATCACCCCAATTGGTAGTTATCCAATAACAAGTGTGGAGGTGATTTGCATTTGAAAATAGAAGTTGTGATATGAACGGATGTGATTTTGGGAAGCACAAATCACACGAACCTAGAACAGACTTGTTATAAGTCAGTCCTATTATGTGGACAAAATTCTTGAGAAGTTCAATGGAAATGACCATAAGGTGGCTAGAACTTTCATTGACACGAGTCAATGTCTAGCTAAGAAACGAGGTGAACCTATTAACCAATTAGAGTACTCAAGAATTATTGGCAGCCTGATGTATCTGATAAGTTGTATCAGACCAGACTTAGCAAGCAAGCTAAGTAGATACACGAGCAACCTAAGTTCAATTCATTGGAATTACGTGACACGGGTGCTTTGGTAATTAGGATACATGCGAGACTACGGGCTGCAATATTAAAGATATCCAACAGTTATTGAAGGTTACTGTGATGCGAATTGGATATCTTACACGAATGATTCCAAGGCAACGAGTGGGTATTTGTTCACACTTGGAGGTGCTGTGATAACATGGAAATCATCTAAGCAAATGGTTATTGCTAGATCCATGATGGAATCAAAAATTCATCGCTTTGAGGATGAATAAGCAAAATGGCTACGTCAATTTGTTAAGGATATACCTAGGTGGCCGAAGCCGGCATTGGGCCAATGCATACGCTGTGATAGTCAATCGGTAATTGGCAGAGCTCATATCACAATGTGTATCATTAAGAATAGGTATATAAGACGTAGGCATGATCGGTACGACAACTAATCTCTATAAGAGTTATCACTATTGACTATGTGAAGTCAAAGGATAACATCGCGGATCCGCTAACAAAAGGCTTAAGCAGAGAGTTAGTTCAGAAGTCGTCAATAGGAATGGGGCTAAAGCCCATGAAAGGCTAGGTTTATGCGAAGGAAACCTAACTCAGTTGACTGGAGATCCCAAGATCTGAATTCAATAGGACAACATAATTGTATGAACTGGCGAAGGTCACTGTGGAGGAGAGTTGGTGGAAACCCCACGTTTTGAAAAAGGGAGTTTACTATAAATTTAATAAGCTTCCTAGTCCATTCCTAAAAAGTGACAAGGTTGAGGTTAAGCTTATGGCTTTTAATGATTTGACTGAGGTAACCAGTCCCAGTAGATCACCTATGTGAGAGAGAAGTGGGGTCGCTTCGAAGGGTATTGTTGGGGCACAATACTTAAGAGCTCTCGCAGAACCAGGCACGTGTCCATGACCATAACGGACACAACTATGAGGACTTGACGTTGTCAGGGAGAGTCTTGTGTGAAGCGTATTGTCGTCCACACAAACGGCAGACGAGTTCAAAGACATCGCGTTCTACTCAGAGCCAGTGGGCTAAGTGCGTTTCATAAGCGAAGGTTCAAAGGGTCACACCTACCTATCGTATGCAAAACTCAACTGTTGAAATTTAATCGGAATGTGGTTGTTTTCTGTAAGCAACTCCCATTCATGTGGGGGATTGTTGGAAATTTTGTGTGAATGTGAGTTTGGTTTGTCCCACATTGGTTGGGAGATGAAATTGTGATGGGTTTATAAGGAGAAACCAAATGGAAGGAAGTAAAATGTTAAGTTACTTTATACACTGGCACCTACCCGCGCGTGCAGGGGGGGTGCAAAATTGGGTTCTGGTTCGGGAAAAATTCTTGAACCAACGCGACGCCTGCATCTGCGGACACGAATGCAGCTCGAAAAACCCGGGTCCGCGCGACATGGTTTTTGCTACCCATTTAGTTTTTAATATGTAACTAAAGGAGCTTCCAGAAGAAGACTGTTAGGGGCTGTTTGGTAGCCTCTTAATCAGCCTCTTAACCATTCAGGTCTGAATCATTAAGCATTCAGACTGTTTGTTTCAGCATCTGAATGGAATATTTTAGTGCTGAACCATTAAGCTAATAAGGGATGCTGAATGATTCAGCTCTTAACCATTCAGAGCATCTTAACTATTCAGACCATCTTAATGATTCAGCACTTAATCAACCAAACAGCCCCTTAGTCTTCAACTGCAATCAATTGTGCTTAATAGAGAAATAAACGAGTTTAATTGGTATTAATCTCGAATTGATTAACATAATTATTGCAGCAACAGTTTCATGTTTAGAACTTTTACAAGTTCTATAAGACCAGCAGTGTTTGTGTAGCAAAGGAGAACACACACACATGTGCTCGTAAGTATACTCACACACAACAGAAACATATGATCGATTGCTGCAGCTACAATTTTCAGAAGCAGACCTCTTCCGGTTTCTTTTCAGGCAAGTGGGATAGTCCGACAGTGCACCATCGACACTGCTTCGAACCGGTGTACCCTGGGAACAGACGAAGAATCTGTTTAAGGGAATTGTGTCAAACACAAGCCCGGTTCATGTCTATGATTCCGTTTCCTGTTATACTTTATTGCAGCAAGTACATGGACACGGAAACACGCAAGCTTCATCTACAAGAGGCATTGAGGCGATCACAATGTAAGTTTTCTAACACGTCATGCTCTTTAGATGCTCGAGCTCGGCTCGGTTCGAGCTCAGCTCAGCTCGAGACAATTTAAAAATAATATTAAACGACCTAAAAGCTCGGCTCAAAAATATTATTAATTAAAATTGAACATATTCAAAGGACAAAATTTCATACATAAAAAAATAATATAATATTTGTTTGGGCTCATTTAGGCTCGCGAGCCTAAACCTTATGTAAGGCTCGAGCTCGGGCTCAATAACTAAACGAGTCATATTTCCAGGCTCAAACTCGGGTTCGGGCTCGTCATGGCTCCGCTCGTTTGAGCTTTTTATACCGAGTAGCTCTCGAGCCGCTACGTATCATTTGCACCCCTAGACTCGACTCGACCCGACCTAGTGAATTTTGATGCCTGGTTATTATATAAATCATAGTAACAAAAAGAATCACACCATACTACCCACTGAAAGTAACCAATGGTAGCATATTTATATGTAAATTAGTGTTCTATTAAATAATTAAATTAAAAAGCACCAATATATATACAATCAAATATGAAAACCGAATAAATTGAATCCTTACCTGTATATAGATGAAAACAAAGGCAATTAGGGGTTGATTTGAGATATGAAAATACAAACCCAATACACAAACGGTTTGAAGGTTTTACGATCATCAAATCACATGATGATATTAAAACGCACGCCGTACTTTTTGCCCTATGATTCAGGCCCACATCCCTGGCCCACTGATTCTTGCTTTCTAGATTTTTAATATATACCGGCCCAATAAATTGTAAAAGCCCAAAACAGTATTAATGTATTTCGTAAATGTGTAAAAAAACCGGTTTGTTTATAACCCGACCCAATTCATCAAAGCAACCGGTTGGAGCCTAACCCGTCAGTTCATATGTCAATTCAATTCGTAGGTTCGTTGTATGAAACCTGTTTGACCTCACCCGATCTGAAACATACGTCAAAAACCCTAAGTTTGAAATCGACCCCAATTGATTTTTAGGTTACAACGTTTTCTCTCCTAAATCGGTGTATAACCCTAACCGCCTTTTTACAAATCGGTCACCGACGCTCGCTTCCAGTCTCCACTCTCCAGCGTTCCTTTGCATCCTTTTACTTTGGTAAAACCTTCTAACCCTAACTGCTTTTATTATTATTATTATTATTGTTGTTGTTGTTGTTGTTGTTGTTATTATTATTATTGTAAATGTATAGATTACAAGTTTACAACTGCATTTAGATTACTTTCTGATGTTAAAATTCATGTTTCTTTGTTTGTTTATTAAAAACTATTAGGAAGTAAATATGAGTTCCATAGGTGAGGATATAGAAGACAGGCTGAGTAATTTACCTGAAGATACACTTTCACACGTACTCTCTCTAATGCCTACAAAATATGCTGTTCGAACAAGCATTTTATCCAAAAGATGGAGGTACACTTGGATGTTAGTCACCAAACTTTACTTTGATGATATTCACCCGGTCTATCATAAGAAAGTCCTATCAAAATTTGTGGACCGGGTCATGGAGAATTGCAAGTCGTCCCAACTCGGGTTGTTACGGTTACATTTCTCTAGTAAAAGGTTTAGCATGGCAAGCATATCAAGATGGATTGATAAGGCAGTTCAGTTAAACGTTCGTGAACTTGACATACATGTTCTCTATTTTAGGTTGCCGTTAAGCCTCTTCACTTGCAAGACGCTCACAAAGTTAAGAATAGATCATAGAAATCCTGCTTCCCTTGTTTGGCAGTGTCCGTGTCTGGTCAATCTTCCTTGTTTGAAAACTCTTGACATCGTTGTTCGTGACAATCCTTTTGTCAATGCATTTGAACTCATCCGTGGTTGTCCGGTGCTTGAAAGTTTGTCTTTGGAAGCAGTCATTCTCGAGGAAGAAGAAGATTACGTATTCAATATCCCTACTTTGAAAAGACTGAAACTAACATTGCAAAGACCATTTCGGACATCGGTTGCCAAAAAAGTTGTGTTAAACGTCCCTAATCTTGAATACCTATTTGTTGGCGGTATATCAGGCTTGCTTTTTGTCATGGAGGATTTGTCGTCATTGGTTGAGGTGTCGTTTTCATTTGATTATATACAACTTGATGATATGTGCTGGGAGTTTCTGAAGGGAATAAGTGGAGTTAAATCCCTTTCAATTGAAAATGTAAGTTTCTAGCTTCTTATTGACTTGTTAGTTAGTTTTTACTCTTTGATTATTGTTATTATGTTTTAGCCATAACTTTATACTTTGTTGAAGTACCCATTCACTTCGGCTCTGCCTAGCTTTCCCAATATGAAGCATTTGGAGTTTAAAAGACATTGGTATCCTGATTTAGTTCTCCAATACCTTGTAAGTTGTCCCGAGTTGAAACATTTGTGTATTGGAAAGGTAAGGCAGCTGTTTTAAAGCTTTGACAACTTTTCTGCTGTACCTGTTTACTTGTATGCTAACATTTGGGTTTTGTCATTTGTGTTAAACACAACAAAAGCTGACAGATCAATGTTGGAATGAACGGAAGTTGGTTCCTGCTTGTATGCTAACAAACCTTACAACTATCAAGATTTCAGTTTGCAAAGTACGAGAGGCTGAAATAGAGTTTTTAAAATACATGTTGGGGAATGCAAAGGTTTTGAAGACTGTAACAATCACTTGGGAAATCTTTCGCGTAGAAGAAGAAGAAGAAGAAAAGCGGTTGTGTGCAGAGCTGCTTGAGTTTCCAAGGGCCTCCCGATATTGTGAGATTCGTTTTATTGGTAACTTGTTTCATCCTACTAGTAGCTAGTTAGGTTTTGTGAGTAAAGATCATATATGTATGATTGAATGATGAATGGCCTGTACTGAGTCAATGAGTCTTGTATTTTGGATTGTAAACCATCTACTTTGTGGTTCATGTTGATAGGGGTGTTTGGACTATCATTTAACAAGAGGCTGTAAGCCTGTAATGGACTTTTGACATGTTTTAGTGTCAAAATAATAGCAATAAAGATCACAGGTTATAACATTTAGTCATTTACTACTGTTTTAAGACAGAGACAGGTTCTTAGTGTGAAGTAGTTCCGGTTTTGGTTTCACTCCGGTTCATATTGGCTTCTTGGGTGATCCAATTTATTAAGTTACATTTGGGTCGTTGTGAAGTTTTATAAATACAAAAGCGTCTGTTCATTATACACGTCCACAGATTTTATACATTCAATCAACTTTAATTCCATTCATTTAGTTGATTTAGATGACCCGACTTATCCATTACGCTTATAAGATATATAAATAGGTTGGTTACACTAGTTACCAATGGCATTATGGTGCATTGGCAACCTCATGACATTCCAATGTGGAATTTTTTTTGTTCGAAAAAAAATTGCTCTAGAGTCTAGGTTGAGCTATGGGTTTTACCATAGTCGGCATTCAGGCGGTGAGAATATTCTAGAATACTTGCAGGCCGTGTCATTGGCGCCGTCCGAGTGTGGGTGGTTTATTGCCATTGGATTTACCTCAGTGATATGACTTTTCTGGGTCGTTAAAAAAGGTTGTGGCATACCGACTAATACATTGGGTTTTGTTTATCAAGTATGGTCGAATGCTTAGGCTCCCCCTCAAAAAAAAAAATGAACTTGCAGGTGTGTGGGCTGGCTCGTAATTCTGCAAGTAGTAAGGGGAGAGGCCAATTTGGCAATTCAAAATTCAATTGAAATCTCATATAACCGACCAACTGTTTTACTTTTTTATGAAAATGATTTTTGGGGGGTCTGAGTAAATAGTATATGGCTTAATAACTAAGGTAGCATTTGGTATGATGGAATGGAAGGGGGAGGCAACCCAAAATTCAATTGAAATCTCATATAACCGAGTAACTGTTTTACTTTTTTATTTTTAAGAAAATGATTTTTGGGGGTTTTGACTTTTGAGTAGACAGTATATGACTTAACAAGTTGTTGGGATTTTAGAATCATTAGATACATATGAAATCGCATATAACTTACAGATTTTAAACACGAAAGACCTTTCAAAACTAGAGATAGAATGGGAAAGATTGTGATCTTGATTCATAACATGGTTTAGAATTCTATAATAATTATCGAATTTTCAAGCTTGTCAAACTGTGACTTTATCGCGAACTCTCTTTCAACTTACCACTCACACAATAAGCCACTTTTAAAGTCAATAAACATTCAGAGTGTCAGAACGGTCTTCTATTCAAGACCTTCTAATTGATGTGAGAAACCACTCAAAGTAAGCAGAACAGAGCATACTAGTCCGAACCTTAGAAAGGGAGAACAGGAGCGTTAAAAGTCCAGTGAAAATAGGTTGAACCTACTTTAGTTTCACGTGTTAGGTCAATGTTGACATGTAATTTTCATTTCAATAAATTAAGTTCAATTGTGTTGAAATTTCCTCAAAGATTGGAGTCATCTGATTTCAACCTGCACAAATGGTTGTTTGCCTAAGTTGAAAGTATCGTTCTTCGCTATTTTTTTGTTGGTGTGTGTTGAAAATACATAATACCTTAATTCAATGTTAAACGGGCTTATGTTATTATTGGGCTTATCTTTGTTGTTAGTGTTATTGGGCTTATTTCAGGTATAACAATAATGGGCTTATCAACTCTGTGGGCTTATCAACTCGTGAGAGATTACAACCGTTGGATCATTGATTACGAAATCTATTTCTGGCCGTTGGATGAGATATTTTAGGGTTGAGCTATAAATAGCTTGATCTCTGTATCGATTATTCATTCGTCTTTATTTTTTCTCTTTAATCCTTGTATTAGGGTTTCTCTCTGGTTCTGTATCATCTGCTTACATTCGTAAGTGTTTGTATTCTATTTTTATCATCTGCTGATCTGTGTGATCAGCAGAAGACATTGTATTGTTTGATTTGATTTAGTCTCAGTAATTGCTGAGACTATTGGGTATTTGGTGGGCACTGATTTGGGTTGGTTTAATAAAGATTTTGTCACCTTTTTCAGTCGCTATATCCTTGTGTTCTTGTGTTGATTCTTTATGGTTGTATGTTTGAGTTGTTTGTATTGAGAAACCCTAAATTTCTACATGGTATCAGAGCCCTAGGCTCTTGATTCTGATCTTCTTCTTGTTCTTATTCCGCTGTTCATCTTTATATCTTAGATCTGATCTAAATAATAGATCAGTATCTTGTCTGTTCTCATAATAGATCTGGTCTTTTAAATAGATCTTGTCTATTATTGTTTAGTCTGTGTTTCTTAGATCTAGGGTTCCTGAGGTCAACTATTGTTGATCACCTTGGAGTATCATCTTGGTGAGTACTTGGATTGGAAGCTGGCACTCTGGTTTGGATCTTGCTTCTGGAGTTTGTACTGATTGCTCTCTGGTCGTGTAACCCTAAGTGAAGGTTACAGACTACGAGTTCTGGTGAGATCGTTCTTGTCTTATCTTGTGTCTAGGGCAAAGGCCCGGGTTAGGAGGACCGGAATTGTGCCAACTACTTGGTGTCTTGTGTGTTCTCTTATTATCTGTTATTGTGTTGGTTGATTTCTTGCTTTATATTACTATATATATCTACATAGTTAATAAAAGAGCTCCTGTGTTAAGATCTGCGTGGGCACCTATGAGTGATGAACCCATGATCTGAACACTGACACAGCTTCGCTCTCTAGGGTTATTATCTGTTTTGATATCTTGTTCTTGTCTCTTGACTGTTTGTTATTTGTTTACTGTGTGATCTGTGTGTATAATGGGTGATAATGTGAACCCTAATGGTGGTGGTGGGACTGTCATCAACACTGGAGGTGGTGGTGACCCACTACCACCCCCCAATACTCTAATTAGCAAGTTAGATATTGGTGATCCTCTGTACATTCATCCTAGTGATACTAGTACCTTGTCTATTATCACTATCAAGTTGAAAGGTACAGAGAATTATTCTGTATGGGCAAGTTCTATGAAGCTTGCTCTTGAAGCCAAGAATAAGTATGGCTTCATTGATGGTTCCACTGTTAGGTCTGTTGATGATGATGTCCTAGGAAAACAGTGGGACAGATGTAATTCTGTGGTGTTAACTTGGTTGCTTAATTCTGTGAGTGAAGAATTGTTTCTAGGGCAGGTGTTTTCTAAGTTAGCTAGAGATGTCTGGTTAGATCTTAAGGAAACATATGATAAGGTTGATGGGTCAGTGGTTTTTAACTTGTATCAGAAGATTAACTCTATAACACAAAATGGAAGTAGTGTTTCTGAATATTACCATAAACTGAATACTATGTGGAAGCATTTGGACTCTATAGTTCAATTGCCTTCCTGCTCATGTGCTGCTTCAAATAAGTTCAATGATTTTAATAGTTTAATAAAACTGATGCAGTTTCTTATGGGTTTAGATGAAATATATCAACCTGTTAGAACTAATCTTCTGATGCAAGACCCACTGCCTACTGTGAAAACTGCCTTCTCTATTGTATCTAGAGAGGAGTCTCACAGGACCTCTAGTTCTGGTACCAAAAGTACTAATGTATCTTTTGTTGCCAAAACTTCTCAGTCCTTTGATCCCAGGAAAAGGACTAATAGAGGTCCTAATCCGAATCTGAAGTGTAACCACTGCAATAAACTTGGTTACACTGCAGATAGATGTTTTGAATTGGTTGGATATCCTCCTGGTTTCAAAAGGGTTGGTTCAGGTCAGCCTAATAGACCTAACATCCCTGGAGGAACTGGAGGGAGATCTAATCAGTCCAGTAGTGGTTCTACTAATGTGTCTTCTAGTGCTTCTGTTCCATTTACTTCTGAACAGATAAGCAAACTGATGAGTCTTATAGGAGACAAGGTTGGAAATGACACTGCTCAGTCTAATAATGTAGGAGGTAATGTAGTGCATGGTTTTTCCAGTGCTTCTGTTTTAAATAAATTGAGCAGTGTGTTTGAAAATTTTTCTAGTTCTTCCAACCTTCTTAAAACTGCACTTCTTCTAAAGTGGATCATGGACTCAGGTGCTAACCAGCATATGGTTGGAACAGATGAGTACATGATTAACTGGGTAGATGTATCACAGTATGATGTTACTGTGAAACATCCAAATGGGTCAAGTGCTAAGGTCATGAAGATAGGAGACATCAAGTTAGGAAGTAGTATTATCCTAACTGATGTGTTCTATATTCCTGACTACTGTGTGAATCTTGTTTCTGTAAGTAAGTTATCCAAGGATAACAAGTTGAGTGTTCTGTTTGATGATCATGCTTGTTATGTCCAGGATTCCAAGTCCAAGAGAATCCTGGAGACTGGTAAAGAGCATGATGGTTTATACTTTATAGGTTCCAATGTGAGTAACTATTCTGTATGTTTTAATAGTTCTAATGGGGTTAATCTATGGCACAGTAGGTTAGGACACCCTTCTGACCAAGTTCTAGCTGTGTTAAAAGGTAGTCTAAATGTTGAAACAACTCAGTCTAGTCCTTGTGAAACATGTCATAAAGCTAAGCAAGTTAGAGTTCCTTTTCCTTTAAGTGAACATAAAACTAAAGAGGTAGGTGAGTTAGTTCATCTAGATGTATGGGGTCCTTACAGGGTAACCAGTAAGGAAGGTTTCAAATATTTCTTAACCATTGTAGATGATTTTTCTAGATCAGTATGGGTCTATTTACTTAAAGGGAAAAATGAGGTTTTTGAGAATATTGTTATATTTTATGAACTGGTTAAAACACAGTTTAAAAAGAGTATTAAGATTTTCAGAAGTGATAATGGTACAGAATTTGTAAATAAACAGATGTCTAGTTTTTGTAATTCAAAAGGGATTATGCACCAAACATCTTGTGTGCATACTCCTCAACAAAATGGAGTTGTGGAAAGAAAACATAGACACCTGTTGAACATAGCTAGAGCCTTGTTATTTCAAAGTAGTGTGCCATTAAATTTCTGGTCTGAATGTGTATTAACTGCTGCCTATTTGATTAACAGGCTTCCCTCTTCTGTCCTAAATGGTGTGAGTCCTTATGAGAAAATATATGGGTTCCCCCCAATTATTAGTCATCTTAGGAATTTTGGATGCTTGTGTTTTAAAACAGTTTTAGATGAAAAAGATAAGTTGTTAAGTAAAGCTGATAAATGTGTTTTAGTTGGATATTCAGTTTTCAAAAAGGGTTATAAACTTTGGAATTTGGAAATAAAACAGTTTGAGTTTTCAAGGGATGTAAAATTCTATGAAAATATATTTCCTTTTAAAACTGAAACTGGAAAACTTGAATACAAAACTTTAAATCATTTAAATTTCTTTGATCTTTTTGATGACACAAGCATTGCAAATTCTAATAATAATAATAATAATGATAATAATGTTCCCAATGATGAAGGGGGAACCAGTGTTGCTCATGAACACTCCCCTGAAGAGGGATTAGATGACTCTTTTAGAGCCACAAGTGAGGTAGATCTTCATGATCAGCCACCTAGTGGCTCAGGTTTAAGAGGGACTGATTCCTCTAATAGGGTAGAGGGTTCAAATGATGAGAACTGTACTCCTGAGGGACATAGAATTCAAACTAGAAGGTCTGATAGAAATAGTGTTTTACCAAAAAGGTTTGATGACTATGTTGTAGAGGGTAAGGTCAAATATGGTGTAGAAAAAGTGGTCAACTACTCTGTTTTATCTTCTGAAAATTATTGTTTTGTGTCTAGTCTTAATAAAACTATTGAACCTAGTAGTTATTCAGAAGCCTCTAAAGATCCTAGGTGGATAGAGGCTATGAATGATGAAATGGAGGCCCTGCATAGCAACCAAACATGGGTTTTAACTGATCTTCCTAAAGACAGAAAACCTATTGGTTGCAAGTGGGTTTATAAAGTTAAATATAAATCAAATGGTGAGGTTGAGAGGTTTAAGGCCAGGCTTGTTGCCAAAGGCTACAACCAGAGAGAAGGTCTTGATTTTGGGGAGACCTTCTCACCAGTAGTCAAAATGGTTACTGTAAGATGTATGATTAGCTTGGCTGTTCAGAATTCATGGCCTTTGTACCAACTTGACATTAACAATGCATTTCTCTATGGGTCAATAGATGAGGATGTATATATGACTTTACCTGAAGGTTACTATTCTAAAAATGAAACCAAAGTGTGCAAACTGGTAAAGTCTTTATATGGCCTCAAACAGGCTCCTAGGAAATGGAATGAAAAACTAACTAAAGTGTTAGTTGATATGGGTTTCAAACAAAGTATTTGTGATTATTCATTGTTTGTTAAATCTGTTGGGAGTATGTTTGTTGCATTACTTGTTTATGTAGATGATATTGTCATTACTGGAAATGATGAAAATGAAATTAACAATTGTAAAAATCTGCTTAAAACAAGTTTTAAAATAAAAGATTTAGGAAAACTTAAATACTTCCTTGGTATTGAAGTTTTATATGATAAAGGAGAGATTTGTTTAACTCAGAGAAAGTATTGCTTAGAATTATTAAATGAATTTGGTTATTTGGGGTGTAAACCTATTAATACCCCAATAGAGCAAAGTTACATAGTGTCAGCTAAGGATTCAAAACAGAGTCCTTTACTGGAAAATGTAACTGGATATCAGAAGTTGATAGGAAAACTTATTTACCTATCACTTACACGACCTGATATCAGTTATAGTGTTCAGTTTCTAAGCCAATTTATGCATAAGCCTACTAAGTGTCACCAGCAAATAGCTTTGAGATTGTTGAGATACTTAAAGCTATCACCTGGTAAAGGTGTTGTATTTAAAAAATCTGATAAGTTTGAACTTAGAGGCTATGTGGATGCTGATTGGGCTAAGTGCCTGGTCACCAGGAAATCAGTCACTGGATTTGGTATTTTTCTGGGCAACTGTCTGGTTTCCTGGAAGAGTAAGAAGCAGAATACCATTGCTCGGTCTTCTGCTGAAGCTGAGTACAGAGCTATGTGCTCAGCTACTTGTGAGTTAATTTGGCTAAAAAATTTACTAGGTGAATTACAAGTTACTTGTAATATGCCAGTAGATCTTTTTAGTGATAGCAAAGCTGCTATATCAATTGCAGCTAATCCTGTCTTTCATGACAGAACTAAACATTTCGAAATAGATCTTCACTTTGTTAGAGAGAAGATCTCTGATGGTGTTATTAGAACTGTAAAGGTAACATCAGATCAGCAAGTTGCTGATATATTTACTAAGGGGCTGAATGTTGTTCAGCATAATGTTTTGTGCTCTAAACTGGGCATAAAAGATTTGTTTAACATTTGAATTATGGGGGGGTGTTGAAAATACATAATACCTTAATTCAATGTTAAACGGGCTTATGTTATTATTGGGCTTATCTTTGTTGTTAGTGTTATTGGGCTTATTTCAGGTATAACAATAATGGGCTTATCAACTCTGTGGGCTTATCAACTCGTGAGAGATTACAACCGTTGGATCATTGATTACGAAATCTATTTCTGGCCGTTGGATGAGATATTTTAGGGTTGAGCTATAAATAGCTTGATCTCTGTATCGATTATTCATTCGTCTTTATTTTTTCTCTTTAATCCTTGTATTAGGGTTTCTCTCTGGTTCTGTATCATCTGCTTACATTCGTAAGTGTTTGTATTCTATTTTTATCATCTGCTGATCTGTGTGATCAGCAGAAGACATTGTATTGTTTGATTTGATTTAGTCTCAGTAATTGCTGAGACTATTGGGTATTTGGTGGGCACTGATTTGGGTTGGTTTAATAAAGATTTTGTCACCTTTTTCAGTCGCTATATCCTTGTGTTCTTGTGTTGATTCTTTATGGTTGTATGTTTGAGTTGTTTGTATTGAGAAACCCTAAATTTCTACAGTGTGTTTTTAGGTGTTCGGTTTTATCCTTGTGCAGTTGAGATTGCTAATCACTACCGCTTTGAAACGCTGGCACAACCAAGGGGCACAAGAAATATCAATCTTTTGTAATTAGTCACTGTGAATGCGAATTATATATTTTGTAACTTTGTCTACCCTAGACATGCCAAATTAATCAAACAAAGCATTTTGTAATTAGGTATGTGTATGCCTCATGCAACTCACTTTGAATGTTAAATCGTAACGACATAAGTACGGTTAAAGAGCCGCTGCAACACGTGAGGCCTCCTTGTGCATATTATTCACAAACAAAGAAACAATCAAGAAAGGAAACCACAAGAATATGCATCACAGATCCATATTTTTGGTACTAATATCCAAATAAGCAACAACTTCCTGAACCCAATCTCTGGAAGTGTTAAAAAGTAACAGAAAGAATATGTTAATAGTTGTATAACAAAATTTGAACACCAAAATAGTCCCAACATCATCAATAACACGTAACAAGAAATCTAAATATTAACCTGGCAAACTTTAAGTTGCAACTTGCCATTTTAACCTGTGGTTGTTCACATGCACACACAAGCAGGAACCAACTTCGGTTTATCCAACTAGATCTTTTACGCTTCTGTTTTTAACACAAACGAGACCAAAAAAAACTAATTATTATGTAAGTATAAGAGGTTGAACAAGTAAAGAAGAAATATAATCGAACCTTGGAAAACGACTACTACTTTTCCAATACGCAAATGTTTCAACTCAGGACAATGTGCAAGAAAGTGAGAGATTTGTCCATACCGGCAAACATGATTCAACTTCAAGTAATTCATATTCGGAAAGACAGGCAGAGGTGAAGATAATGGAATCTTAAAGTTAATCTGGGAAATTACATTTCGACACATCTCCCATTAAAAACAACGTGCACATCTTTATATGATGGTACTGGTTGATGAGCAAGGATCCATTCACCGAAAACAACTTCAATCACCTCTGAGTCAGCTACGCAAATACCTTCATGTGTTCTGTTTGAGTTTCTGAAGTTTTTGAAGCGGGATTTGGATTGTTCTGAGGTTCTGTTCGAATTGAAGTTGAAATTTAAGCTGTTCTGAAGTGATTCTGCTAAGCAACATATCTGTAGTACAATCACCATAATCCATATTTTAAAGATGTTTAACCGGTTTCCTTTCTAGATACAGTTACTGAACTGATACCTCTAGAAGCAAGTTATTCACAACTGAAATCGATCCTTGACTTGTTTATCTAAGTTACATAACGCATTAACAATATTGATTCTTAATGGATGAGAGGTATCTCCAGCTATAAACACATTTTTCCTCCCATCAACTTCAATCCAACTACATCCAGACGCTTTTTTCATATTCTCCATCTTCATTAACCGCCTTATCTCCAACACTTCTTCCCATTTGTCTTTAGCAGCATAAATATTTGACATCACAACATAATCCCACATATTATTCGCCCCCATTTTCAATAAACGATCAGCAATCACACTTCCCATTTCCACATCATGATAATTCTTACAAGCGCCCAACAACGGGCCCCACACGTTTGCAGTTGGTTCAACTGGCATACTAGTAATAAAACTATACGCATCATTTATTCGACCATTTCGTGCAAGAAGATCCACCACACAAGCATATTGCTCCATGGTTGGTTCAATCCTATAAAACTCTTTTAAAGAGTTAAAAATCGTTAATCCTTCTTGTACTAACCCCATATGACTACAAGCAGACAGTATAGAAGTTATTATTACATGATCTGGTTTTCCACCATTTTCAACCATTTTATAATAAATCTGAAGAGCTTCTTCACCCATTCCATGAACTGCATACCCTCCTACCATAGATGTATACATAACCAGGTCTTTAAACCGAGTTGACTCGAAAAGCTTACATGCGGAGTTTATGTTTCCACATTTTGAATACGCATCCAAAAACGCTCCTTTCAACTGGACATCTTGAAAACAAGATCTAACCGCATACCCATGGCACTGGTTCACCATCTGAGTTGACGCCATTTGATTAGCAACAGGAAGGATACCCATTATGGTCATAGAATCGGGCTACATTCCATGATTCTGCAAATCAAGGAACAGATCAATGGCTTGATGAAAATAACCATTTTCTGCATAGGCTCGAACCATTAAATTCCATGTAGTTAAATCTCTTTCAATCATGTTTTTGAATATAATCTCTGCATCATCATGGTACCCACTGTTCACATATCCAGATATTAAAGAGTTACACGTCACCACATTCCTATTTCCTGATAAGCTCTCAAATATTTTTGAAGCATACTCCATTTTACCTAGTCTCGCATATGCATCGATCAACGCGTTACCAAGAGTAGGTTCTCTATTGCCAGGAAAAAGATTAGATCTTAGTGAAAAACCATGAGCTTCTTTAATCATACACATTTTAGAAGCATCAGCACTAAGTTGAACTACAGTTACAATAGTTATCGAGTCCGGTTTCACACCTTCTTTGAACATAATATGCAGCTGCTGGATAAAATCCTTTACAAACCTACCCTCGGCAAGCGCATCAAGTATTGAATTCCACGATATCAAGTCTTTTTTATGAATTAACGAGAAAGACCGAAAAGCAGATATCACATCACCACATTTTGAGTAAAAATTTATTAGGGAGTTTCCAACCGATGAACTTGCTTACCCGCCTGCAAATTCCGTAAGTTTGCACAAGCTGAGAGAACGGTTAGACTGAATCGGGTTTGGTTAAATTCAGAGAACTAAACTCTTGAAACAATCCTAGTCCTTTCAACCACTCACCATTCGAGGCATAACCCGCAATCATTGAATTCCAAGAAACCAAATCTCTTAAATCCATTCTTCTAAACAACAATTCCGCTTCTTTAATTCGTCCAGTTTTTGAGTAAAACCCCACAAGAGAATTCACAACCGAAACATCACAAAAGAGTTCTCTACGCATGGCATAACAATGAATCTCCTTCCCAAACCAGTAACCACCTTCAACCGAACCACAAACAGGCAAAACATTCGCGATGGTAGCATAATTCGGCAAAACACCTTCCTTAACCATCCGTTTAAACACCCGAAACGCGTCAAAAACCAACGCATTCTCCACCAACCCAGCAACCAAAGCATTCCAAGACACAACATCTCTCTCAGACATTTCATCAAACACCTTACACGCATCCGTAACCGAATTACCTGTAAAACCTTTCCCCAAACTCAATCCATTGCATAATTTAATCACCTCAGTATCATAACCCCGAGTACCCGCTAACCCGGTCCCCGGATAACATAATATTCCATGTAACAGGATCAGGGTGAGTTATTTGATTAAAAAGATTATTGCAGTCATTTAAAAGATTACATTTTGCATACATATTAAGTAATGATTTGGATATTAACAGACAGGAATGTAAACCTAATTTGATTGCAGTGGTGTGAAGGGTTTTTCCTAACTTAATGTTGCAGTTTACAGCACAAGATTTAATATTGGCTGCAAAGATTTGGTAATCAGGTGTTTTATATGATTCATTATTCATGGTGCAATTATATGAACTTTAAGGGGCTGTTTGGTTGATTAAGTGCTGAATCATTACGATGATCTGAATGGTTAAAAGGCTCTGAATGGTTAAGAGCTGAATCATTCAGCATCCCTTATTAGCTTAATGGTTCAGCACTTAATCATTCCATTCAGATGCTGAAACAAACAGTCTGAATGTTGAATGATTCAGATCTGAATGGTTAAGAAGCTGATTAAGAGGCTACCAAACAGCCCCTAAGTGTCGTGCATTTACTTTTTAATATATTTTTTAAAAGTTGTTGGGAGCAGAGGAGAGGAGAGAGAAAATGAATGATAAAAATATAAAAAGTATTATTTAATTGAAAAGGAGCGAGAAAATGCAATGATTTTTAGTGCAATCTGTGGTTGTGAGTGGTTATAAATGGAATGGTATGAGTAGGGGTGTAAATGACACGTAGTGGCTCGAGAGCTACCCGGGATCGACTCGGTAAAAAGCCCGAACGAGCCGAGCCTTAACGAGCCCGAGCCTGAAATATGGCTCGTTTAGTTATCGAGCCCGAGCTCGAGCCCTAGATACAAAGCTCGATTGGGCTTGCGAGCCTAAACGAGCTCAAACATAATTATAAGTTATTTATATGTCTCTTATAATTTATAGCCCACATCTCCAAAGCCCAAGTCCTTATTTCATAGGCCAATTTAATAAAACTAGCGAGCCGAGCTTTGAGCTCGTTTGAGATTGTTCTCAAATCACCTCGAGCCGAGCCGAGCTCGAGCTTTTGATTTTGCTAGCGAGCCAAGCTCGAGCTCAAGATTGTAGGCTCGAACCGAGCCGAGCTCGAGCTTCATAAAACCATAACGAGCCGAGCTCGAGCCCAGTCAGGCTCGGGCTCGGCTCGGCTCGTTTACACCCCTAGGTATGAGGAAACTATTGTGAATACTCTAATGGCCGCTTGTGAAGGGAGGAGTCGGTCATCCAACATGGCAGATTGTGGTCTCTTTCGGGATCACCAATGCCACTATAAAAACGGGGCACCTTTTGAGAAGGAACGCCAACATATATGGCGTTATCAAGGGACATGCACATCGAGATCTCAAACTCCTTGTACTGAATTATTGGTAATACTTTGATGTTTATGCAAGTTAATAGCATGAAACAAAAAATCTTGGCTTCTTTTATGAGTGTATGTATATAAGTACGTAGTTATGTATTTACCTATGTATGTATGTATGAAAAGAGAAAAGAACAATGATACAAACCGAACTTTCTTATAAGAGTATATGTAGTGGTGGCGTTTTGGCCCCATAGCGCCGGGGAACACCCCCCCCCCCCCCGCCCCCGGGCGCTATGGTGGCGCTGCCCCTTTGAGCGTTTTGAGTATAACGGGCGCTGCCAACTTGATTATTATTATTATTATTGTTGTTGTTGTTGAAGAAGAAGAAGAAGATAAGGAAGAAGAAAGAAGAAGAGGAAGAAGAAGGTGGTGGCTGTGATGGTTGGAGATGAAGGTGGTGTGGGACTTGATGGTTTGTTGGTGTTGAAGATGAATGGTGATGAAGATGAATGGTTATTATTATTATTAATATTATAATTAATATTATATTATTATTTATAAAGCTCCATAACGCCCTTTCCCACTACACCCTCTTTTCTCATAACGCTCATTCTATTACTTTATAATATTTTATTCCCTATAACGCCCCATAACGCCCCTTTACTACACATGCCCTAAATCACATATACAAGTGACAGTTTTTCTCCCTCTTCAATCACACCCCCAAACCCCCTTCACTATTATTATTACAATAATCACATTCTTAACCCAATCATCATGTTATCCTTAAACTAACCATCTTTTAGCAATACCCATTAACCCACTAAGCTCAAACAGTTAAACCTCATCTGGGTTTACATAATAATGGAGAAAAAACAAAGCTTTTTCTCTACATTAAAAGAAGAAGTAGTCAGAGGCTTATCTCCAAGAAGATCAAGAAACAGGACACCTAAACCGGATCAACCGGGTCGGAGCAGAAGCGGGTCACCAAGTTCGGGTCTGCTTTAAAAGTTATTGGAGGAAACATTAGAGAGAAAATTTAATTTTGTTTTTAAATTCTTATCTTTTCCTAAAATAATTATAATATATATAGATTTATTAAAAAAACTCAAAAATTAAAAAATCCTACATGATGTTACGTGACACATTCAAAAAGGGGTTGAGGCCTCCATTGAATGTCACATCATCAAAGTTCAATTCTTTTATTATAAGTTATTGATGTGTGCAAATAGTATATAAATAAATTAATCAAGTTAAATCCTAGACTCTTCTAAAACCACACACTATCGGCAAGTGTACCGATCGCAAGTAGCAAGTAGGCAAGACCAGGTATCGAACCTAAAGACTTTATCTAGCACTTTTGAAATTACTTCTAATGAATTACCTGATATATTATTATTATTATTATTATTATTAAATGGATTGATTGATTGGGGGGTTTAAACTAAAATTAAAATAAATTAATTAAAATTAATTAAAACTAATTAAAACTAAATTACTAATTAACTAAGAAACTGAAAATAAACGAACGCTTACAAACTGGGTTGGAACTCTAATGAGGAGAAAACTGGTAACTTGGGTAGAATCCCTAGACTCTGGTTATAAAAGCTGACCTATGTAATCCGGTTGGAGACCCTGTTCTCACCTAATAAACCTCCTGTCAAGGATAGTCGACTAGACTCAAGGCGGGACAAGTATTGAGATGCTAAAATGAAAGTGGATCGCCCCAGCGAAACCAAATCCCACAGTAATCCTTTAATCAACCACTCTTGGATCGAAAACTCCCAAACTGCAAAGCAGACTTAACTAATACGAATGAAATCCTAGGAAAACTCTAAACACGAATAAGTAACCGGTCTCGCCCCAGCGATAACCAAACTACCAAACAATGCCTAGTTAGTCAACCTAGCAATCCCGAATTATATTCCTAACCTTCGGGAAGGGATTGCACACCTTAGCTAATTGATTTTAAAAACCTGTTAAACTTGCGCTATTCCTAACTGCAAGAACTAGCTCGACAACCTAAGTTAATCAAACTAGAATGGTTTCTAGATCTAGGGGATATTCCTATATGCCTAGAACATCAAAACCAACAAACAAGTAATCAAATCAAAAAGCGTCAGCACACAAATATTCAAAATCAAACATAAAAATTAAATCATGTAACCCAACACATCCAAAACGGAAAACATAAGTCTTTAATTAAAAACCATAACCTAGTTCATCATCCCAAGTCACCAATAAAAGGTTTAGTTCATAATAAAAATAAGAAACATCACCACAAGATAAATAAAAATAGTTTTAATCATGTCTAATAAAAATATAAACGAAAACTAAATCAAACCCGAGGCTCCTTGAATATTGATCTTGAACGTGCCCGGGACCTTTTCTCCTCCACTGCTATTATGTTCGATCACCTGGCAGCTTTTCTCTTCGGCCAATTAGATTGGCTTTTTGTCGAATGATAATATTAATTCTCTCAATTGTTGCCGTCATCGAAGTTGACATCAAGATATATCCTAAACATTTGTGCACCGACTTGACTTGTGGCTTGGGCTCGGCCCAAGCCTTTTCCTTCTTTTTTTTATTTATTTATTTTTTATTTATTATTATTCTTGAGACTTACGTCTCTTTTAAGAAGGGATTTCTTTTTATTATTATTATTATTATTATATACTAAGCTTCTGACTCGGTTGTTCTTGGCTCGATCAAAGTTGCTCGTTTATGCTCCAACGCCCATGAACACATGCTCTCAAGTGCTCGTGTCTCAATTAAAATTCTTTCGTTTTGAGCTTATTTTCCACGAACACCTATAAAATAGTAAAATAAATAAATACATAATAAAAATGACACGAACCGAATAAAAACTAATAAAATGCTAAAATAAATTAAATAGACAAGTACAAGTCTAAAACTAATAAAAACACTAATAAAAAGACCAGAAAATGACTACAAAATGCATAGGAATTTAGATGTGTTTTACAACACATCAGTTATAGATAGGAATTTTGATTTGATTTGTAGAATAATCAGAATAGGATTATCCTATTTCTTATTTGAACTTTAGGACAAACAAATAGGGCTTTTTAGATCTTGCCTTACAGAAACAAAAGAAAACCATAAATTGTTGTTTTCCTCTACGGACCGTCCGGTGAATGTTCTCAACCAACAACCGGTACCTGTATATCTTCATACGATGTACCGATGATGGGCCCGTCTACAAATGATGAAAATCCTAAGAAGGCAAAGAAGACACTTGAATTAACATGCAAGCATCATGTTTTGAACTTAGGCATGATGTTTACGATTATTTTGATATAGTATCATATATAAAGACACCAAAGATAACAAATAATACAATGCATTGTATTTTAGGCTTAAAACTTAAAAAACAACGTCAAGAAAATTAAGCAGTGTATTTTAGTTGTGTTTTAATTTTATGTCTATGTTAGGTGTCGTTTGAAAACTTCTGAATGGGTAAGTGCTGTGTTGGAATAAATATACGTAACGTTTGTATATTTATCGATAGCCATTATAATCATTTATATTATGATGATCAATTATTAATATTATCCTAAGCCCAATAACAGATATGTCTTTGATGGGCAGACTATCATTAGATGGGCCTTATTAGGGTGTCCCCTGGGTATGTATAAATAGAGAGGTTATTATGAGATTAGGGTTGACTCACAATCATAACAACATAACACCATTAGCCATCCCCTATCTCTCTCTCTCTCAATGTGTTCATACTTAAGAACACATAAACCATCAGAACTGCATACCCTAAAGGGAACCCGATCAAGATGATGGTGTCTTCCATTATTGAGGTTCCTGAACGGTTAATCATATCAGGTACACATGATTAATTCTTATGTTTATACCTTATGTTCTTATTAATATAATCAACATGCTGACCCAGTAAGAGGTCTGAATGACTAAGAGGTTTTCAATGGTTAAATGCTGAACCAGAAATATTTATATCCTTTTTATCAAAAAAGAAAAAAGAAAAAAAAAAGAAAATACACGACACAAACACACTCACCACACAAAGGTTATCTTCTCTCTTTAACCCACACACACTCACCACACAAACATTATCTTCTTTGCTCTCTCCCAAACTCTTTTTCTTTTCTTTCTTTTTCTTAAACATACACACACACGCACTTGACACCACACACCCACACAAAACACAAAGCTCGAGATATGGGAGCGACAGTGATTGGAGCCGGGGATGAAGATGGTCTTGGTCTTGGTTAAGATGGTCGTGGGTTTTGACGAGCACACATGCACGTTTCTGAGGCTCTGATTCAGTCAGAGTCACCTTCAAATCTGACCCGTTCAGAGCTATGGTCAGACATTTTTTTCGGTTCAGATGATCCCAGCCAAACAGCCCAACGTCCGACCAAGTCAGACGTGCACCCAGTCAGACCCAGTCAGACGCAAACAAACAGCCCCTTACACTTTATTGTGTTTTAAATTGTTGTTTTTAGTGTTTTTCTATGCAAAACAACTTAAAACATTACCTAGTAAATCTAAAACATAACGCCTACATAGATTACTCACATTTTGTTTAGTAAAAATGTTCTTTGTAGACTAACTATAGAATGTAGAGATGTCCAGAAACGCGATACCAGACCCGACCTGAAACCGGTTTCTACCATACCCGACCCGCGGGTACATACCAGTTCTAGACCCGGGGTTAGGAAAAGGAATTGACCCAGATAAGACCAAAAAAAAAACCCAACCAAGCAAGTCAAAACCCGAATCGGTTCCTACCCTACCCGGTTATTGACTTTGTTAACCAAATTCGAACTTAGGTTCGTGCATTTCTAATACCATGAGCCTAAATATATTATATAAAGATACATTTTGTAAATTCTCATGTGAGGGACGTTTACTGTAGCAAAACGTCAAATCAGTAACAGTACAAGTGACGGCTATTGTAATTCTCATAGGTTGCAAGGGTTATTTTCGTACTTTGAATGGCTTCACCGATAAACCCACTCTTACCGGTTTCTCTCCACATTTAGACAAGAATCACCATACACAACGCAGTATACGTAACCCTCTAATGGAATAAGGCTTCACCCTTAACGATTTTGGATCTCAAATCTGAAATGATCTGCGCCAGCAACGGTTTTGGATCTCAAATTCGAACTAGCGAGTGAACAGAGATTAATAGCGAGAAAAAGTGACGTTTAGAAGAGAAAAAAACATCGATGGGGAAGGGGGCGTATGGGCCAACGATTGTGGACCCGGGGTGGTGGTGATTGTAGCGGCGGTGGTAGTTACAGATGATCAAGAGAAGGGAAGTAGGTTGAGGGAGAGGATATTTTTTCTTCTTTTTAACAAGTTAACATAAGACCAGAGAGTATGAGATGGTGATGATTATAGAGAAATACCAACCTATGGTTTTGCTTTTACTGTGGGATGGCAATAAAATTGTGTATTTGATTCTTTTTATAAAGAACCATAATAGATTATTTTTTACATTCATGGCTTTTTATTTTCTGAGTTTATTTAAAATATGTAATTCAACATCGGTGTAGAACTTAACCAACCTGTAACTATGGGTACATGGTCATAGTGAGAGTCATTCTCACCTAGAGATGATTTATATTAACATGCTTAGTGTTCTTTTTTCTACAATGGTTACTGACAAAAGAAGTGTTTTTTATTGGTATAACTTAATTTTTTTATCTTAAAACAATCATTTTAACTTCATAACTTTACGAATCAAACTAATACAGATTGAGATGCCATCGCAAAATGCATGGAAATCTCATGATTTCTATACATTACAAATATATTTTATGTTTGTCTAGCATATGTATGCATGTCTTCAAAAAATACGTTATATAATTATCACGGTACACGGCCAAACACCTTAACACCTCTTCTACTTTTTAGTTTCAGTAAAGTGTCATTTTCACAACGTCTTTTTCATCCTTTAACTTAAAAACGTTTTTTTTTTCTTACGTACTTATTTCAAGTACGTGTCGGTGTAAATCCCAGTTTGTTTACGTTTCGACATAAATTTTTCTCAGTAATAAATCAAGTCATATAATACGAGTTCGTGCTTAATTTTATGTGCGCTTTCAGTTGGTCTACGTTTTGTTTGAAAACAATTGATCGAAGATGTGCATTGGTCAACCAAACACTTTTAGTATAGAAAACAAAAAAGAACCAGTTAATCAAGCTTAGTGTTACCGAATTGTTGTATATTATAAGCTATGTCCTACTCATGAAGTTTACTAGGTTGCAGGACGGGTTCAGAAATAATATGATACAATGTGGGCTCCCTTGCTTGTCATGATTGTTTATATATAAACCCTTTGTGCCGATCAAAACAAAGCTATTCGGCTAGTTGATAAACATTGTGGTGCCGGCCCAACAATGCCCTAGCCACATAGCCAACGTTGTTTTAATTCAAGATTTTTAAATCATGTGATCGTACTGCTCCTATTCTCCGGCACCGTCACTCATCCTTTTACTTTGGTAAAACCTTCTAACCCTAACTGCTTTTATTATTATTATTGTTGTTATTATTTATTAAGTGTATAGATTACAACTACATTGCTTATATTACTTTCTGATGTTAAAATTCATGTTTCTTTGTTTGTTTATTAAAACCTATTATTAGGAAGTAAATATGAGTTCCATAGTGAGAACATAGTTATCAAAACCCATCGTGTTGACCGTCTAGGCGACTGATTTCCTAGAAGCCACTAGTCCACTTACTAAAATAATCGACCAATTCTTACCAATTTATAAAGATATATATAAATCTCAATCAAATCTTTTTTTTTTAAATATATTTGATTTTTATAACACTTATAGATATTGAATTATTCTTCAATATATAAACACCTTAAGTCATTGATTTACCATCAACTGATTCTGTCTACTACATAGTTATCAAAGGCGTGTTAATCCTTTTAGCAGGTATGGCTAAATTAGTTAGTTGTTATTTGTAATGATTTGGTGATTTTTTTTATTTTTTTATTTGCGTTCTTTTTTCCTCAGGCCCGCACTTTTTTTGCGCTTCTCACTTAGGCCACAGGCGGAGCATAAGCGCCTTGAGTGCACCTCACGCCTTTGATAACTATGGGTGAGAATATAGAAGACAGGTTGAGTAATTTACCTGAAGATACACTTTCACACATACTCTCTCTAATGCCTACAAAATTTGCTGTGCGAACTAGCATTTTATCCAAAAGATGGAGGTACACTTGGATGTTAGTCACCAACCTTTACTTTGACGATATTCACCCGGTCTATAATAAGAAAGTCCTATCAAAATTTGTGGACCGGGTGATGGAGAATTGCAAGTCATCCCAACTCGGGTTGTTACGGTTACATTTCTCTAGTAGATGGGTTAAAAGAGCAAGCGTTTCAAGTTGGATTGATAAGGCAGTCAGGTTAAACGTTCGTGAAATTGACATACAAGTTCTTATTTTTGAGTTGCCTTTGAGCCTTTTCACTTGCAAGACGCTCACACAGTTAAGAATAGGTCATGGAAATCCTACTTCCCTTGTTTGGGAGTGTCCGTGTCCGGTCAATCTTCCTTGTTTGAAAACTCTTGACGTCGCTGTTCGTGACAATCCTTTTGTTAATGCATTTGAACTCATCCGTGGTTGTCCAGTGCTTGAAAGTTTATCTTTTGAAGTAATCATTCACAAGGAGGAAGAAGAAGATTACGTATTCAATATCCCTACTTTGAAAAGATTGAAACTAACATTGCAAAGCGTATGTTCATGGGTTACCAAAAAAGTTGTGTTAAACGTCCCTAGTCTTGAATACCTATTTGTTGGCGGTATGTTGGGCTCACTTTTTGTCATGGAAGATTTGTCGTCATTGGTTGAGGTGTCGGTTTCATTTCAACGTGTACAATCCGATGATATGTACCTGGAGTTTCTGAAGGGAATAAGTGGAGTTAAATCCCTTTCAATTGAAAAAGTAAGTTTCTAGCTTCTTATCGACTTGTTAGTTGGTTTTTACTCTTTGATTTTGGTTATCATGTTTTGTTGTAGCTTTATACTTCGTTGAAGTTCCTATTCACTTCGGCTCGGCCTATCTTTCCCAATATGAAGCATTTGGAGCTTAAAACCTATTGGCATTCTGAACTAATTCTCAAATACCTTGAAAGTTGTCCCGAGTTGAAACATTTGTTTATTGAAAAGGTACTACAGCTGTTTTACAACTTTGACAACTTTTCTTCTGTAACGTTTATTTCTATGCTAACATTTGGGTTTTGTCATTTGTGTTAAACACAACAAAAGCTGACAGGTAAACATTGGATTGAACCGAAGTTGGTTCCCGCTTGTATGCTAACAAACCTTACAACTATCAAGATTTCAATTTGCGAAGGAGTGGAGCCTGTAATAGAGTTTTTGAAATACATGTTGGGGAATGCAAAGATTTTGAAGACGGTAACAATCACTTGGAATATCTATTGCATAGAAGAAGAAAAACGATTGTGTGCAGAGCTGCTTGAGTTTCCAAGGGCCTCCAGGTATTGTGAGATTCGTTTCATCCTACTAGTAGCTAGTTAGCTTTTGTGAGTAAAGATCATATATGTATGATGAAATGGTGAATGGCCTGTACTGAGTCAATGAGTCTTGTATTTTGGATTGTAAACCATCTACTTTGTGGTTCATGTTGATAGGGGTGTTTGGACTATCATTTAACATGAGGCTGTAATGGACTTTTGACATGCTTTAGTGTTATAACCTTCTTGGTTGATTGCAACTAGCTTCAAGGGAGATCTTTGAGGTTTTATATGACAAAATAATAGTAATAAAGATCACAACTTATAACATTTACTATTGTTTTAAGACAGAGACAGGTTCTTAGTGTGAAGTAGTTCCGGTTTTGGTTTCATTCCGGTTCATATTGGCTTCTTGGGTGATCCAATTTATTAAGTTACATTTGGGGCGTTGTGAAGTTTTATAGATACAGAAGCGTCTGTTCATTATACACGTCCATAGATTTTATACATTTAATCAACTTTAATTCCATTCATTTTGTTGATTTAGATGACTCGACTTATCCGTTACGCTTATAAGATATATAAACAGGTTGTTTACACTAGTTACCAATGGCATTATGGTGCATTGGCAACCTCATGACTTTCCAATGTGGAATTTTTGGGTTCGAGAAAAATTGCTCTAGAGTCTAGGTTGACCCATGGGTTTTACCACAGTCAACATTTAGGTGGTGAGATTCTTCTAGAATAGTTGCAGGCCGTGTCATTGGCGTCGTTTGGGTTTCCGGGTGGGTGGTTTCTTGCATTGGATTTTCCTCAGTGATGTGACTTTTCTGGGTCGTTAAAAAAAGGTTGTGGCTTACCGATTAATACATTGGGTTTTGTTTATCAAGTATGGTCGAATGCTTTGGCTCCCCCCCCCCCCCCTAAAAAACAAAAAAAAATAAATAACAAACTTGCAGGTGTGTGTGCCGGCTCGTAATTATGCAAGTCGTAAGGGGAGAGGCCAATTTGGCAATTCAAAATTCAATTGAAATCTCATATAACCGACTAACTGTTTTACTTTTTTATGAAAATGATTTTTGGGGGTTTTGAGTAGACAATATATGGCTTAACTAAGGGTATAGCAGGGATTTTAGAATCATTAGATACATAAGAAATCACATATAACTTACCTATTTTAAACACGAAAGACCTTTCAAAACTAGAGATAGAATGGGAAAGATTGTGATCTTGGTTCATAACATGGTTTAGAATTCTATAATAATTATTGAATTTTCAAGCTTGTCAAAATGTGACTTTATCGCGAACTCTCTTTCAACTTACCACTCACACAATAAGCTACTTTGAAAGTCAATAAACATTCAAAGCGTCAGATCGGTCTTCTATTCAAGACCTTGTAATTGATGTGAGAGATTCACTCAAAGTAGGCAGAACAGAGCATACTAATCCGAACCTTGTAAAGGAGCGTTAAAAGTTCTATGAAAATAGGTTGAACCTACTTTAGTTTCACGTGTTAGGTTAATGTTGACATATAATTTTCATTTCAATAAATTAAGTTCAACTGTGTTGAAATGCTAGTTCCTCTAAGATTGGAGTCATCTGATTTCAACCTACACAAATGGTTGTTTGCCTAAGTTGAAAGTATTGTTCTAAGCTGTTTTTTTTTTGTTGGTGTGTTTTTAGGTGTTCGGTTTTATCGTTGTGCAGTTGAAATCGCTAATCACTACTGCTTTGAAATGCTGGCACAACCAAAGGGCACAAGAAATACCAATCTTTTGTAATTAGTCACTGTGAATGCGAATTATATATTTTGTAACTTTGTCTACCCTAGACATGCCAAATTAATCCAACAAAGCATTTTGTAATTAGTAGCTATAGCATTAAAGCGAATAGACTTATGTAAATAGGTATGTGTTAACCTGGAAGTGTTAAAAAGTAACAGAAAGAATATAACATATGTCAATAGTTGTATAACAAAATTTGAATACCAAAAATGTCCAGAATCATCAATAACACGTAAGGTAGGGACGCCCGAACCAAGAAATCTAAATACTAACATGGTAATCTTTAAGTTGCAACTTGCCATTGTAACCTGTGGCTGTTCACATCCAGGAACCAACTTCGGTTTATCCAACTAGAACTTTTACGCTTCTGTTTTTAACACAAACAAGACCAAAAAAACTCATTATATAAGTATAAGAGGTTGAACAAGTAAAGAAGAAATGTAATCAAACCTTGGAAAACGGCTACTGCTTTTCCAATACGCAAATGTTTCAACTCAGGACAACATTCAAGAAAGTCAGAGATTTGTCTATACTGGCAAACATGATTCAACTTAAAGCACATCATATTCGGAAAGACAGGCAGCGGTGAAGATAATGGAATCATAAATATAAGACAAAATTACAGAAATCAACCTTTATGTTTGGTCAAAATTGCATATTACAACCTTTATGTTCCATTTGCACTCGGATCAACCTTTACCTTGTGATTTTGCTACAGGTTACAACCTTTTTTACTAAATCAGTTAAATATCTTGGTTAAGTTCCCTCACGTGCAGATCACGTGAAGGTATTTTTGTCTTTTTAATTCATCTTCTTCTTTAAACACTGATAACACCCACTCTTTCAAACCATTCACGTTACAAACCCTTTTTCAAACCATTCACTGATAAGCACAATGGACGACGATGGAGAGAAATTTCATATACGAAGTGATGATGATGACTACGATATCAACGAAGTTTGGGGTATTTATCAAACACCGATTTTCATGGATGATAAATTTTTGTTTTTTTTTCTAACCTAAAACTGATTTACAATGTAGATTTGCACCCAACCCTATTTTCGATCAACCTATTTCATGGAGGTTATTTCATTGATTTTCCAGGCAGAAGGTATGAAAATGGGGAGCTAAGCATGGTTGATTTGTTGGACTACGAAAGGTTTTGTCTGTATGAACTGGGATTGGTTAGGCGAAAGTTAGGGTACAATGATGATGTTCCGCATTATTTCCATTTTAGAGTACCTGGTACTGATTTAGATAATGGTCTCCACCCTCTGCTTACTGATGATCATGTAAGACGACTTGTGGAAATTGTGAGGGATCGTACTAGACTAATTGAAGTTTATATGGAACATGGGAACTCAAACATCTTTCAGTACTCACAAACTCAATCAAGTGTTGTCATTGAAGAAATTAGTGACTTAGAAGCACAGTTGATTGAGAATCAAACATCTTGCTTTATGTTGGACTAAAGAATCAGGTGGAGATGTTGATCAACCTGACGGTGATTCAGAATATGTGGTTAAATTGAGTAATAGTTCTCAGGTACAAGATAGTTTACTTGTCTTAAATGAGATTCATGTTGGAGATATTGATCATCTGGTGGAAGATTTTAACCCTTTCATAGATGCTGATAATGGGAAGACACAGAAAGAGGATGTTGTTGATGCTAAGTTCAATAGTCAATATAATGTTGATGACTTTAATGATGATGAATTCATTGATGAAGGCTGCAGTGATAATGAACATAAAGAGAGTGAACATAGTGAGGGAGATGATAGTGATAGTGACTTTATTGTAGATGAAGGCAATGAAAGAAAACGAATGAAAACAACTTGATCATAGACGAAGAATCGGTCTTGTATATGACTACTTCTTATGATGTCGTTTTTCTCAATGAGAAAAAGGTTAATCCTTCAAGTTATGATAAGTGTCCACGACAAATCAATACTTGGTTTTGTGACAATGGGGCGAGTAATCATATGACCGGGAACGAATGATGGTTCTCAAGTTTAGACAAACAAATCAAGTGGAGAGTTCGTTTTGGAGATGGATCATTTGTTGAGATAAAAGGGCAAGGCTCAATAACCCTTGAAGGAAAGTCGGGTAAAAGGCAAGTTTTGAATGATGTCTATTTCATCCCTTCACTCACTAATAATATTATTAGTGTTGGGCAAATGGATGAAACCGGACACAAAGTGGTGATCGAGAATGGAGTATTGCGGATGTATTAGCCGAATGGCTCAATACTCATGACAGTGCCAAGATCGAGTAACTGAGTTTATAAAATAAACTTAAATGTTATTGTGCCTATTTGTTTGCAGGTCAACCTTCAAGACGAGAGTTGGTTGTGGCACGCACGGCTGGGACATTTAAATTTCGATGCATTGAAGTTATTGTCAAAGGAAGCAACGGGTCTCCCACTCGTAAAAAACACGTCTGAAATATGTGACGCATGTGTGGTCGGTAAGCAAACAAGAGGTTATTTTGCAAAGGAGGTGAAATACCAAGCAACAAAGCCTCTCGAGCTACTATATGCAGACTTGTATGGACCCATAACCCGAACAACTCAAGTAGGAAACAAGTATATGCTACTAGTGGTGGATGACTTTAGTAGATACATGTGGGCCTTCCTTGTTAAAAGTAAAGATTAAGTCCCTGGAATTCATGGAGAGTTTATTACAAGGATTGAAAATAAACATGAAGCCAAAGTAAAATCCTTAAGGACGGATAATGGAGGAGAATTCACTTCGAATGAGGTGGGAAATTTCTGCAAGGAACGAGGAACAACTCGACAATTCACAGCTCCATATACCCCTCAACAAAGCGGGGTAGTAGAGCATCGAAATCGTACAGTGATAGGGACCACCAGAAGCATGTTAAAAGCAATGAATGTACCTCAAATATTTTTGGGAGAGGCTGTGATGCATTCGGTATTTTTACTAAATCGGTCACCTACGAAAGCTTTAAAAGGGGCGACACCGTCCGGCAGACTCAAAGGAAGGAAACCAGACCTGTAAAAAATAAAAGTATTCGGCTGTGTTGGTTTCGTAAAACATCTTGCACCTGAACATAAGAAACTGGATGATAGAGGAACTTTGATGGTGTACTTCGGATCTCAACCCGAAACCGGAGACAACACGCATCAAATGTATGATCCGGTTAGAGCTCGCATACACATGGCCAGAGACGGTGATGTCAAGTTTAAAGAAAGAGAAGAATATGCTTGGGAAGAATTTCGATCTAGTCATGAGTTGACAAATGAAATATGGACCGAATTTGTCATAGAGTCCGATGGACAAGAAGCATCGAACCAAACAGAAAATGGTAGAAGGGAGTCTAGGTCTCCAGGCCCGAACGCAGAAGCACATGATGGGAGTGCTACGATCCAGGAACAAGACTGTGGGCCCAATAAGCCCAGTAACGAAATTCTGGTGTTTAATTCATGTCCAAGCAATCAAGAAGTTGGTTCAAATGCTGAAGCAAGTCATATTGGTGAAGCAAGTCATGAAGCATCAGTAAGTTTACGAAGATCAATCAGAAACTCATCTGTTCCGAAATGTTTTGCGAACTTTGAAGTTGATAAGTTACCAAAACTTACGCACATGTTGAACCAAGATGATCAGTTGTTACCATCTTCGGTAGATGACGAACCAATTCTGTTCAAGGAGGCTATCAAGGATGATCGATGGAAGAAAGCAATGGAAGAAGAAATCAAGTCGATTGAAAAAAACAACACGTTGAAGCTTGTTGAATCGCCGCTGAAGTCAAAACCCATTGGAGTGAAGTGGATTTTCAAAATCAAGAAAGACACTCAAGGACATGTGTCTAAGTTTAAAGCTCGCCTAGTCGCAAAAGGCTATGTACAGAAGTACGGGATTGACTACGAGGAGGTTTTTGCTCCGGTGGCGAGAATTGAAACAATTCGACCGATACTTGCATTAGCGGCTAGCTACGGGTGGGAGATTCACCAGTTAGATGTAAAGTCCGCGTTCTTGCATGGCGAATTAAAGGAAGATGTGTTTGTTATGCAACCGGAAGGATTCGTCAAAAAGGGACAAGAGCATCACGTTTATAAGCTTAATAAGGCGTTATACGGCTTACGTCAAGCGCCAAGAGCTTGGAACACCAAGCTCGACATGGAACTAAAAGATCTCGGCTTCAATCAATGTAAAAGAAAGCGGGCGATTTATCGAAGGAATGCAAATCACAAACTATTAATAGTCGACACTTACGTTGATGATTTAATAGTATCAGGATCATCGATTGAGGACATCTGAGTCTTTAAAAAAACAAATGGAAAGGAAATCTTCGCATTTGCTGCCTAGTTTGGGTGGCCCAAAATATCACCATAGTTTCAGTTGGGGCCTAGATTGTAGTCATAAGAAACAGATAAATCTAAGTTCGGTTTGTATCATTGTTCTTCTTTTCTCTTTTCACTCACACACACACATTAACATAAGTACGTATTTATATACATACACTCATTAAAGAAGCCACGATTTTTTTCATCCAGTTAACTTGCATAAACATCAAATAAAAATATACATTAATGCATCAAAACTAAGATAAAAATCAACAAGATCTCCAACTTTGTATTATTGTTACCAATAATTCACTACAAGGAGTTTGAGATCTCGATGTGAATGTCCCTTGAAATAAGGTCATATATGTTGTCGTTTCTTCTCAAAAGCTGCCCCGTTTTTATGGTGGCATTGTGATCCTAAATGAGGCCACAATCTGCCGCCATTTTAGATGACCGACTCCTCTCCTCACAAGCAGCCAATTAACACCCCCTCCCCCCACCCACACATAGTTTCCATGCCATCCTGTGGAAAAGATATCTTCCCTCCTTTCTTCTGTTTCTTTCCTTCGCCTTAGACAAATTCTCTTACGTCTAAAGCATTATGCTCTTATTATTAATATCTCCGTTTCATTAAAAACAACAATTAAATATAAAAAGATCAAAAGACTTAACATCATCTATTTTTTTAGGACGACGACTTTTGTCAGAAAGAAGGTCTGGGTGCCACAAGTCGGTTTGCAAAGCAACACGGCTTTTCCTAAACACCTGTTTAACGGGACCAAGCCGCCAAATCTCTAGTATTATTTCATTTCTCATTTCTCCCGGTAAAAAAAACTACTCTCGAGCTTTTCTTCTTTCACTTCCTCCCGGTTCCTTACGCAGCTCAAAACCCGACCCGACCTTCAAACCAACCGATACTCATCTCTTATTCTGCAATTGATTAAATAATAATATACTGAAACTACAAATCATCAGAGTAATTAAATTAAAGTTCATATAATTGCACCATGAATTATGAATCATATAAAACACCTGATTACCAAATCTTTGCAGCCAATATTAAATCTTGTGCTGTAAACAACAACATTAAGTTAGGAAAAACCCTTCACACCACTGCAATCAAATTAGGTTTACATTCCTGTCTGCTAATATCCAAATCATTACTTAATATGTATGCAAAATGTAATCTTTTAAATGACTGCAATAATCTTTTTAATCAAATAACTCACCCTGATCCTGTTACATGGAATATTATGTTATCCGGGTTAGCGGGTACTCGGGGTTATGATACTGAGGTGATTAAATTATACAATGGGTTGAGTTTGGGGAAACGTTTTACGGGTAATTCGGTTACGGTTGCTATTGTTTTGCCTGTTTGTGTGAGGTTGAAGGGGTTGGTGTTGGGTAGGAGTGTTCATTCGCGCGTTGTTAAGGCGGGTTTGGAGGCGGAAACGCTTGTGGGGAATGCGTTGGTTTCGATGTATTTGAAGATGGGGTGTGTGGGTGATGCGTGTAAGGTGTTTGATGAAATGTCTGAGAGAGATGTTGTGTCTTGGAATGCTTTGGTTGCTGGGTTGGTGGAGAATGCGTTGGTTTTTGACGCGTTTAGGGTGTTTAGACGGATGGTTAAGGAAGGTGTGTGGCCAAATTATGCTACCATCGCGAATGTTTTGCCTGTCTGTGGTTCGGTTGAAGGTGGTTACTGGTTTGGGAAGGAGATTCATTGTTATGCAATGCGTAGGGAAGAAATCTTTTCTGATGTTTCGGTTGTGAATTCTCTTGTGGGATTTTACTCAAAAACTCAACGGATGAAAGAAGCGGAATCATTGTTCAGAAGAATGAATTCAAGAGATCTGGTTTCTTGGAATTCAATGATTGCAGGTTATACGTCAAATGGTGAGTGGTTGAAAGCATTGGAATTGTTTCAAGAGTTCAGTTCTCTGAATTTAACGAAACCCGATTCCGTCACTATCTTAACTGTTCTCTCGGCTTGTGCAAACTTACGAAATTTGCAGGCGGGTAAGCAAGTTCATAGCTATATTATCCATCATCCCAGCCTATGTGATGTTACATCGGTTGGAAACTCCCTAATAAATTTTTACTCAAAATGTGGTGATGTGATATCTGCTTTTCGGTCTTTCTCGTTAATTCATAAAAAAGACTTGATATCATGGAATTCAATACTTGATGCACTTGCTGAGGGTAGGCTTGTAAAAGGTTTTATTCAGCAGCTGCATATTATGTTCAAAGAAGGTGTGAAACCGGACTCGATAACTATTGTAACTGTAGTTCAACTTAGTGCTGATGCTTCTAAAATGTGTATGATTAAAGAAGCTCATGGTTTTTCACTAAGATCTAATCTTTTTCCTGGCAATAGAGAACCTACTCTTGGTAACGCGTTGATCGATGCATATGCGAGATTAGGTAAAATGGAGTATGCTTCAAAAATATTTGAGAGCTTATCTGAAAATAGGAATGTTGTGACGTGTAATTCTTTGATATCTGGATATGTGAACAGTGGGTACCATGATGATGCAGAGATTATATTCAGAAACATGACCGAAAGAGATCTAACCACATGGAATTTAATGATTCGAGCCTATGCAGAAAATGGTTATTTTCATCAAGCCATTGATCTGTTTATTGATTTGCAGAATCATGGAATGAAGCCCGATTCTATGACCATAATGGGTATCCTTCCTGTTGCTAATCAAATGGCGTCAATTCAGATGGTGAACCAGTGCCATGGGTATGCGGTTAGATCTTGTTTTCAAGATGTCCAGTTGAAAGGAGCGTTTTTGGATTCGTATTCAAAATGTGGAAACATAAACTCAGCATGTAAGCTTTTTGAGTCAACTCGGTACAAAGACCTGGTTATGTACACATCTATGGTAGGAGGGTATGCAGTTCATGGAATGGGTGAAGAAGCTCTTCAGATTTATTATAAAATGGTTGAAAATGGTGGAAAACCAGATCATGTAATAATAACTTCTATACTGTCTGCTTGTAGTCATACGGGGTTAGTACACGAAGGATTAAAGATTTTTAACTCTTTAAATAAGGTTTATGGGATTGAACCAACCATGGAGCAATATGCTTGTGTGGTGGATCTTCTTGCGCGAAATGGTCGAATAAATGAGGCGTATAGTTTTATTACTAGTATGCCAGTTGAACCAACTGCGAACGTGTGGGGCCCGTTGTTGGGCGCTTGTAAGAATTATCATGATGTGGAAATGGGAAGTGTGGTAGCTGATCGTTTATTGAAAATGGGGGCGAATAATATGGGGGATTATGTTGTGATGTCGAATATTTACGCTGCTAAAGACAAATGGGAAGAAGTGTTGGAGATAAGGCGGTTAATGAAGATGGAGAATTTGAAAAAAGCGGCTGGATGTAGTTGGATTGAAGTTGATGGGAGGAAAAATGTGTTTATAGCTGGAGATACGTCTCATCCATTAAGAATCAAAATTGTTAGTGTGTTGTGTAACTTAGATAAACAAGTCAAGGATCGATTTCAGTTGTGAATAACTTGCTTGACCGCTAGAGGGGACAATATTGACCCGTTTAGAGGTGGCAATATCTTCAAAAACAAACAGAATCACCTCAGAACAGCTTAAACCAGCATCTGAGTTCATAACCTCGGAACAATCCTAATCCCTGATACCTCTGAACCAAAGCCTATAGAATTATATGATCCGCTTCAAAAACTTCAGAAACTCAAACAGAACACATGGAGGTATTTGGGTATAGCTGACTCAGGGTGATAGAAGTTGTATTCGGTGAATGGATCCGTGCTCATCAACCTGTACCATCATATAAAGACTTTCAAGAAGCTAAATTGAGCCTTGAATTGCTGAGACATAAATTTGAAGGTATATAGTATTTACTCAAATTAAAAAAAATATATATTTCACTTGAAAATCTCAATGAAAGATCTTAATGATTCTCACCCATCCTTAATTATAACATGTTGAAAAAAATTTGTGAATCAGGTACTGGAGCTTTGTAAATCACCTCAAGTTGAACTGTTTCGATTACACCAGCTTTATAACACTCGCGATATGATAACTGTGAAGAACTGGATTGATAAGGCGCTTAGGTTAAACGTGCGTGAGCTTGACATACAAGGCATGATGTTTGAGTTTCCTGTAAGATTTTTCACTTGAAAGACACTCACAAAGTTAAAATTAGTTCAAAAGACCCCATATTACTCCCTTTGGAAGTATAGGTGTCCGTGTCAAGTCGATCTTCCTTGTCCAAAAACCCTTGACATAGTTGCGTATACAAATCCTTTTGTTAATGTATTTAAACTCATCAGTGGTTGCCCAGTGCTTGAAAGTTTATATTTCGGGAGTAATAAAGTGCAACTTTGAAGAAGATTTCAAATTCAATATCCCAACTTTGAAACGACTGAAACTTTCATTTCAAAAATGTGCATTAGTTATGAACAAAGTTATTTTAAACGTCCCTAATCTTGAATACCTATCTGTTCATGGAGTGTTGTGCTTGTTATTTGTAATGGAAGATGTGTCGTCTCTGGTTGAGGCATCTATTTCATGTACTCAAATGAGAAATCATCATCTATGGTTTGAGCTTTTGAAAGGAATAGAGGGAGTTAAATCACTTTTGGCTCCGAATGTAATTTCCCATATTGACTTCAAGATTCCATTATCTTCACCGCTGCCTGTCTTTCCAAATATGAAGCACTTGAAGTTGAATCGTGTTGCCGGTATGGACAAATCTCTCACTTTCTTGAATGTTGTCCTGAGTTGAAATCAGATGACTCCAATCTTAGAGGAACTGCATATATCTTATAGGTGTAACGGATAAGTCGGGTCATCTAAATTAACTAAATGAAATGTTTTCATGGAATTAAAGTGAATTAAATGTATAAAATCTATGGACGTGTATAATGAACAGACGCTTCTGTATCTATAAAACTTCACAACGCCCCAAATGTAACTTAATAAATTGGATCACCCAAGAAGCCAATATGAACCGGAATGAAACCAAAACCGGAACTACTTCACACTAAGAACCTGTCTCTGTCTTAAAACAATAGTAAATGTTATAAGTTGTGATCTTTATTACTATTATTTTGTCATATAAAACCTCAAAGATCTCCCTTGAAGCTAGTTGCAATCAACCAAGAAGGTTATAACACTAAAGCATGTCAAAAGTCCATTACAGCCTCTTGTTAAATGATAGTCCAAACACCCCTATCAACATGAACCACAAAGTAGATGGTTTACAATCCAAAATACAAGACTCATTGACTCACTACAGGGCATTCACCATTTCATCATACATATATGATCTTTACTTCACAAAAGCTAACTAGCTCCTAGTAGGATGGATGATATAGGTTACCAATAAAACGAATCTCACAATACTTGGAGGCCCTTGGAAACTCAAGCAGCTCTGCACACAACCGCCTTTCTTCTCCTACGCGATAGATATCCCAAGTGATTGTTACCGTCTTCAAAATCTTTGCATTCCCCAACATGTATTTCAAAAACTCTATTTCAGGCTCAAATCCTTTGCAAACTGAAATCTTGATAGTTGTAAGGTTTGTTAGCATACAAGCAGGAACCAACTTCGGTTCAATCCAACGTTGACCTGTCAGCTTTTTTTGTGTTTAACACAAATGACAAAACCCAAATGTTAGCATAGAAATAAACAGTATAGCAGAAAAGTTGTCAAAGTTGTAAACCAGCTGCAGTACCTTTTCAATACACAAATGTTTCAACTCGGGACAACTTTCAAGGTATTGAAGAACTAGTCCAGAATCCCAAAAGCTTTTAAACTCCAAATGATTCATATTGGGAAAGATAGGCGGAGCGGAAGTGAATTCGAACTTTAACAAAGTATAAATTTACAGTTGGTACATGAAAACAAAAATCAATCAAAGAGTAAAAACTAAGTAACAAGCAACAAGTCAACAGCATAACATATTTAAGTTAATAAGAAGCTCGAAACTTACTTTTTCAATTGAAAGGGATTTAACTCCACTTATTCCCTTAAGAAACTCCAAGCACATATGATCAGATCGTATACAATGAAATGAAACCGATGCCTCAACCAATGACGACAAATCTTCCATGACAAAAAGCGAGCCCAACATACCGCCAACAAATAGGTATTCAAGATTAGGGACGTTTAACACAACTTTTTTGGTAACCGATGTCCATACTCTGTGCAATGTTAGTTTCAATCTTTTCAAAGTAGGGATATTGAATACGTAATCTTCTTCTTCCTCCTTGTGAATGACTACTTCCAAAGATAAACTTTCAAGCGCTGGACAACCACGGATGAGTTCAAATGCATTGACAAAAGGATTGTCACGAACAGCGATGTCAAGAGTTTTCAAACAAGGAAGATTGACCAGACACGGACACTCCCAAACAAGGGAAGTAGGATTTCCATGACCTATTCTTAACTTTGTGAGCGTCTTGCAAGTGAAAAGGCTTAAAGGCAACTCAAAAATAAGAACTTGTATGTCAATTTCACGAACGTTTAACCTGACTGCCTTATCAATCCAACTTGATACGCTTACCCTTTTAACCCATTTACTAGAGAAGTGTAAACGAAACAACCCGAGTTGGGACGACTTGCAATTCTCCATGACCCGGTCCACGAATTTTGATAGGACTTTCTTATTATAGACCGGGTGAATATCATCAAGGTAAAGTCTGGTGACTAACATCCAAATGTACCTCCATCTTTTGGATAAAATGCTAGTTCGCACAGCGAATTTCGTAGGCATTAGAGAGAGTATGTGTGAAAGAGTGTCTTCAGGTAAATTACTCAGCCTGTCTTCTATGTCCTCACCTATGGAACTCATATTCACTTCCTAATAGTTTTTGGCAATTAAACAAACAAACATGCATTTTAACATCAGAAAGTGACCAATGTATTTGTAATTTAAACATTTAATAATAATAATAATAATAATAATAATAATAATAATAACTAGTATGATTCCCCGCGCCTTGCGGCGGGAACCTCTGAATATGGGTTCGGTGGATATTTGTCTAGTCGATAAAAATTAGTTAACACATGCCTCGGTAGTATAGGTACAAAAACCTTTCATCATTACAACAAAAACACTTAAAAGATTTACAATCTTCATCCTTTGTTCGAGGGTAGTAAGCGGAGCACAATCTCGTTGTTTCGAAGTACTTTGCAAATCTAGGAGGTTCTATGAATTAAAAATGGACTTTGCCCCAAACGCATTACACACGTTGCTCCCTAGGCTGAATTTCATCAGTGACATGTCCGAGATAAAAGAGGATTTAAAGATGCAATTCAAACCAATCCACATATAGTATATGACTCAAAAAGAAAAATTGTCATTGCAAGAAGTTGTGTAAAAAAAATTTAAATCAACAATGATGTAGTATAAAATTCCTGCATGTTTATGATACAAACAAACGATACAAACAAATTAATACTTAACATCATCATCCACCAACAGTTGGTACCCGCCTAGCAACAAAAGGAAACAGTTCTCCAAGTTGCTCAATGGAAAACTAATGGATTGTAATCAAAATTTAATACTCAGCTCAATTGTTTTCCTTTATAGCTATTAAATCTCAATCCTTTGTTGCAGCCATTTTTTTTTTTGTCAATATCAAACAATTAAGTGACCATCTACACCAGGATGGTCAGTAAAGAAGCATAATAAAATATAGCCCAGACTCACTTGATGTTCTTGATGTGAATACAACTCCATCATGCATTAAGTTTTTCTAGTGGTAGATAATTTTCCAAGAAAGTAATGTTACCTGCAAATGAAGCGTAACTAAAAGCAAAGATTAATTAGTTATAAAAAAACCATTTAGACAACAACAAAATATGTAGCATAATATTCAAGTTATAACAGGATAAACCACAGTCAGTGTAGCCAATCAAAGGCTCGGATATGCCAAGTCATTGTGGCTGCAAAAAACGTGTTTACCACACCAAAACAACGAACGGAGCAATCCTTTATGAATCATCATTGCCCTCTAATCATTCAGTTTCAGCTAGATGGTATTACACAGATTCTCTGTAATCCAGAAATGTACCATTCATCCTCGTTAATACAACATATCGAGGTAATAATCCCGTGGAGCCAAAAGTATAACACGTTACACAACAATTGGTGTAGAAAATCCAACGCTCAAATATGCTAACTCGTTGTGGCTGCAAAACAACACAATTGCCAAGCCAACAAAACAAACATAGCAATCTTTTTGGAATCATCATCGCCATGATCCGAAACTGTTGACCTTCATATAAGTGAAGTTAGTACGTATACACAACACAACTATCATCATATATGACTTACACTAAACAAAAAAAAACCTCAGTTTTTACTCAGTCAACAACGACGAACCATTGACCCAGAGACAAAGTCTGGAGCCTCTCAAATGAACGCGAGTTCAACATCAAATCCAAGGATTAACACCCGTAAAAACAGAGCATCATCATCGTGTAAGCCATAAATCAAACGCCACTCAGATGCTTCTAGCGCACCATCATCGAGTGCAACCCACTTAAGGTTATATAGACCAACATGGCATCAGTCATCACAGATCCAAACACCTCCAGGCCTCCAAAACAATTATTATACATAGTATAATATCATGATCCAAAGCATCAATTTTGGGAACAATGATGGAAAACCCAATTTACTATATAGCATTCAAACAGGAAACATTACCGTCTCTAAAATCCTTGAGTGCAGCCAATTCTGAAAGATTTAAGCAGTCACATACACTTGATTAAAACAACTAAACAATATGAGCAAATAAGATTAACTAATGCATAAATAAATTGAAAACAAAAACCTTTTTTTTCACAACCGACGACCTTCCCAATTGTTGTAAAATCACTAACTGGGGCAGTGATGGAGACATGGCGGCGGCGGCAGATCTGTAAGCTTTCGTCTGTTCATCGCCAATATATGTTTTAACCCTAAATTAATATTGTTCATAACTCCGAACGAATCAGCCGTTCATGGTCACTATGACCTCGCCTAAACCCTAACCTTAATCCCTGGAGATTCGTTGCCAGAACCGTCTTTATATCTAACCGGACGGCAAACCATCATCCCATCTCCGATCTGGTCCTGAACTAACCTAAACCGTTGTTGTTTCCGACAAAGAACCACCGAGGCACCGAGCACTACCTTTTTTTCCCCATCTTTCTCTTTCTCTCTCTATATGTTTCTTTGTTACTCTTTTATATCATTTCACTCTTTGAAAAACTGATGACACGATACCACCGGCAAACTACATACGTGTTATACATGCACTAAATGACTTTAGGGGTCCAATAAGAAAACACAACGTTTAATATACAGGAAGCCTTATATACCCTTGAGAAATCCTTAGAATTACAATATTGTCATTACTATTCATGTTGAGTTTTAATTAATATATAGTATAATAAGAGGCTCCGACTTAAAGATAAATTAGGGTTGGATTATGCAAACTAAAAGGTGTTAAAAGGATTTACCAAGAAAAAAGATGCAAGAGTGACACTGGAAGTGAGTGACGGTGCCGGAGAATAGGAGCAGTACGGTCACACGATTTTCAGTCGACGGTGGCCAGGGCATCCATCCATCCATGATCCATCCTGTTTTCTGCATGTCACAGGGCCTACACCACAATGCTTCTAATAATAATATATTCCGGCCCAATATATGGCACCAGCCCATACTATTTCATGAGACATGATGAATAAATTTCAGAACTAACAAATCTGAAATTTCTTTCTTTGTATATATCCTAGCTGGAATGCCTCGGGGTGTAAACGAGCTGAGCTGAGCTGAGCTTGAGCTTGAGCTTGAGCTTGACTAGGCTTCGCTCGTCATGCTCTTTTGAGGCTTGAGTTTAGCTGAGCTTGCCATTCTAAGCTCGAGCTTGTCTCGAAAGTAAAACCTAAGATCTTGAGCTCGGCTCGGCTGGAGGTAATTTAAAAAAAAAATAAACGACCTAAAAGTTTGGCTCGAAAGTAAGAGCTCGAGCTCAGCTTGGCTTGGCTCGAGGTAAGTTAAAAAAGTTAAACGACCTAAAAGCTCGGCTCGAACTCGCTTCAATGGCTTAAACGAGCAAAAAGCTCGGCTCACCAACATTATTAATTAAAATTGAACATGTTCAAAGGACAAAATCACATACATAAAAAAATAATATAATTTTTGTTTGGACTCGTTTAGACTCGCGTGCCTAAACGAACTGTGTATATACGGCTCGGGCTCGAAAAAAAAAACATAAACAAAAGAGCTTAATGGGATTTTTATGTTTTTTTTTGAACGAAAAAAAAACATAAACAGAAACTAATACTCATTTAATTACACGTACAAAAGCCAAGCCAAGCTTGAGCTCATCTAACCTCAAGTTTGCTAATTATTTCGAAGGCGATTGGTTTTTCTTTACTGAATTTGTGTTTCTAACCTCAAGCTTGAACTCATCAAATTTTCCAATCTCAGCTCGGACTCATTAACGTTAAAAGATAAAAAATAATTGTACAATTTTTACCGTACTCATTTTATACTCAATGCGATTGGTTTTTCTTTACTGCATTTGTGTTTCTTCCTCGTTTAGTAATTGAGTTGGTTTTATCACCGGCTTAGCCGATTTATTATTGATAGTGAATCCATTTAGCATGTTGACCACTCATTTAAATACACACCATTTTGAATTTTTACTTTATGTGGCACTTTTACAAATAGGTACGTCTAATAGTACTTGACTATACGTATGATAGTAAATAATACGATGTGGTTTATACGGAGGGACATACATCACAAAATCTTTATTAGAGGATCGGACAGCGTCTCGGATCTTATAGATTTTAAAAAAGAAGCCACATACTTGGAGATGAAAATTCGGGCGGGCCGTAAAAACATAATATTAGATAAATGGTTGAAAATTTGATGTAAATATGTTTTAATTTTTGTTGTATTAGTGTATGCGATGTTCTTTTCTAGTCGTTTGCTAGAAAACACGTTTTTGGGTGAAATGAAAGATTAGCTTGTTTGTTAAAAAAAATGATAATAAAATAAAAAAGATAAAAAAAAAAGGTACACCTGCCCTTATTAAACCTTCGAAACTTGTTTAAATGAAATTTAAAAGGCACTAGAAGCCTTGCAACATTATATGTAATTTTTCAATTTCAAGATTTATAACACAACTGACTTATCCAAAACATTAATTTGGTTCATTAACGTACTAGATTATACCCCGGGAACGTCCCGGGGTTGAGAAATCTAATATGACATATTAATTTTACGTATGAAATAGAATGATTCGCTTTACAGTTACATGCAAGAAAAGCTTCGGGTAGCACCTAACCTAAAACAATTAAAAATATATCTCCAATGTTAACGCCTAACCTTAAACAATGTATAACTCTAATGTTAATATCTAACCTAAAACAATGTATAACTCCAATGCTAACGCATGTTGAAAATAGAACTCATATTTACTGATTTAAACATAATTATTGACTTGCCTATACATGATTAATGATTTACATGAACACTTTGTATTTTTTTTTATTCCTGTATGAACAAAACCCCACAAAAAAAGTCATTTTTTTTTCTCCGCTTTTATACAACATTATGGTACTCGTTGGAAAGATAATAAAACGCTTGTTAATTTGGTGTAATTTTTTTCTTTAAAAAATCTCGTATATAAAATATATTAACGTTTAAAAATTATGGGAGGAAACATAAGAGAGAAAAATCCAATTTTATTATATGTATAGATACTCCCGTGTGTATAAAACATAGTTGAAATAGTTTTTTCGCATGAACCATTAGGTAACGTTTGGTACGACGGAATGGAAGGGGAAACGGAATGGACCATTACGAGGTAATAAAAAATGGTGTGTTTGGTTGGTTAAAGGAATGGAATCACCCATTCAACAAGGCATTCTATTCCCTCAAATTCATTCCATCCATCCCCCCATGTTTTTTTTTTCATTCCATCCCTCATTCACCCTTTACTAACAACACCATAACCCACCAACCACCACCACCATCGTCACCACCCACCACGGACCACCGTCGCCCACCACCGCTACCGCCACCACCCACCACCGTCGTCACCACCCACCACCGCCATTACCGCCACACACCACCTTCACCCACCACCGTCACCCACCCACCATCGCCGCCACTCACCACCATCACCCACCCACCGTCGCCGCCATCTAACCCCACCCAACGCCGACCACCACCGTCGCCCACCCTCGCCGTCACCACCCACCACTGTCTTCGCCCCCACCAACCACCGCCATCCACTACCTTCACCCACCCACCGCTGCCGCCACCCACCCAGCATCACCGGCATCCACCTCCACCCATCGCCATCCTCGCCACCACCCACCACCACGTTACCGCCACACACCACCACATACCATCACCACCACCAACCACCATCCACCTCTACCTTCCTTAGTCGCCACCACCGCTACCGCCACATGTCACCACCCACCATCACCGCCACTGACCACCACCCCACCACAGCCACTCGCCACCGATTTTATTCCTTCGTCTTTTCCTATCTATCCAACACCATAGAGTAATGTTTTGTTTTATTCCCACATGGCAACCAAACAAGACATGGAATGGTAATGATCCATTCCAATACCTTGTCCATTCCATTACCTCGTCCATTTCATTCCCTCATTCATTCCATTACTCCGTACCAAACAGACCCTTAGGTAGCGTTTGGTACGATGGAATGGAAGGGGGAATGAAATACATCATTACGAGGTAATGAAAGTGTGTTTGGTTGGTTAAAGGAATGGAATCACCCATTCCACAAGGCATTTCATTCCCTCAAATCCATTCCATCCACCCCCATGTTTTTTTTTTCATTTCATCCCTCATTCACTCTTTACTAACAACACTATAACCCACCAACCACCACCACCCACCACCGTCACCACCCACCACCGTCGCCCACCACCGCTACCCGCCACCACCTACCACCGTCGTCACCAACCACCAACGCTGTTCTTGCCACGCACCACCTTCACCCACCCACCACCGCCGCCACCCACCACCGCCGCCACCCACCACCGTCACCAACCCACCGCCGCCGCCATCCAACACCACCCAACACCGCCCACCACCGTCGCCCACCCTCACCGTCACCACCCACCACTGTCTTCGACGCCACTAACCACCGCCATGCACTACCTTCACCCACCCCCCAACGTCGCCACCCACCAGCATCACCCACCCACCACAACCACTCACCACCGATTTTATTCCTTCGTCTTTTCCTACCTATCCAACACCATAGAGTAATGTTTTGTTTCATTCCCACATGGCAACCAAACAAGACATGGAATGGTAATGATCCATTCCATTACCTTGTCCATTCCATTACCTCGTCAATTTCATTCCGTCATCCATTCCATTACCCCATACCAAACAGACCCTTAATGAAAACTGATTATACCTATCTTGTATCCTGTAAGAAAAAAAATCCCTCATTGAAAGATTGGTTCTAAGTGGGTGACACCCGGCAAACTCAGGTTAGTAACGTTGACTAAAACTAGTAAGTCTACCTTAGCGAGTCATACTTATTTAATAATTAACTAAATCAGTCGGGTCGTTATGATGATTCTAGGGAGTCATCGGGAGTCGTTACGATGATCCGCGGGATCATCGGGAGTCGGTCCATAACCATAAATACTAGAATTGGTGATTCGTGGAATCACCGGGTTTAGCACACACACGCAAGTCTCGAGTCCCGGGAATTGGTGAACGAATGTAAATGTGTTAGTTATCATGCATTACGTGTTTATAATCATTACGTGATTTGTTGGTATGTTAATACGTGTTTATATGTGTTAAAATAGCGTTTAACGCGCCGAAAACCCAGCTTGGAGGGTAGCAGGCGATTAGGATCAGGGGAGGGACCCTAATCGCCTATATATAGGCGATTGAGAGAGTGATAGCAGGCGATTGGGACCTAATCGCCTGATGTAGCATGCGATTAGGCCCCCAATCGCATGCTATGAGCTGCTAATCGCCTATACTGCAGAGTCCGGGTCAAAACACCTATAAATAGAACCCTTAACTCCCCAAACACCCTTAGAACAACCCTAGCTGATCCCAAGCCACCCACACACCTTGAAACACCTCTGGAACTCATTTTGCTACAAAAATCACCATCTCCAAGCCTACACACCTTTCTTTAACAAAACCCAAGGTGTGTTCTTCATCCCTAACCTTTGTAAAGTTGTTATTTTGGTTCCCCAAAGGTCCAGACCTTGTTTTACTAAGTTTGTGTCTTTAAAAACCTTTCAAAAGAGTTCTAAACCAAGTCTACACCTTAATGTTGGTTATATGTGAAGTTTACATGCTTATGTTGGTCTCCTTGGTGTTTATAACATGATTGTTTCCGTGATATGCTTGTACTTCTGTTATGTAGAGATTATTAGGATGGTTATCTTAGAGTTTGAGCCATTGTTGTTGTGTTTTGATGAAAATGTGTATTTTGACCCATTTGGGTGTTCTTGAAGATTTAGGATGATTATGGTATGATTGTTGATGCATTTTTGTTAGAATTCGTGCTAGGAAGATGTTAGATCAGAGGTTTGATGATTTGCAAGTTTGTGGAGATTGAAATCTGATTGTTTCCATTTAAGGAAAGATAAGGTTGGTTGGTGAAATCTAGTACTTTGTCATTTTAGGAAATAATTGCTTGGAACATGTTAGATCAGTGATATGTTGGGGGTTTTTGCTTGGAATGGGTTGGTAAATGATTTAGGTTTGATATTGGGTGTTGTTGCATGTTTCGGATCTGATTTGGAGGGTTAAACGTGCAAAAATCCGTCACACAGCAGCAGCAGGCGATTAGGAATCGCCTGATGCTGAAGGCGATTAGGCATATATGGAGGCGATTAGGACCCTAATCGCCTGATACATCAGGCGATTGGGCCCCTAATCGCCAATAGGCTGATGCTACTCACGTGTTGACTTTCCTAATCGTGTGTACTGCTGTTTTAAGCGTATTTTGGCATCCCGAAGCATGATTTGACCCTTAGGAACATGATAGGAACCCCGGGACATGCCATATGACTTGGTAACACGTGTTCGGACTCAACTGTACACTAAACATATGTTATGCTAGACTATGTGAACTTATGTGCATACTAAGTGTTTAACTCCATATGTTGCATGATACTTTGCATTTAGCTAACACATGAAATGTTGGGTCACCAATGGGATGTCGAGTCTTGTCTGGCACGGTCGGTTATTCAGTCAAAAGTGTTTTCAAGCGTCTATGGTTATGGTCTGGACATTCGGGGACTAGTTAACCTGCGGGTTATTAGTCCGGATACTTATACATATCTTATGATAGGTCGCCGCTATTTGGGGCTATCATAACTTAATTACTTAACTGTTTTCAAGTAACGCAACCTAAGGTGAGTGTCACAGCCCCGCTTTAACAGTTTTGCTTTCGGGGGGAAAAACATGCTACGAACTTACTTATTAAAGATCATGTTATACTGTGGTTACTTTACATTTACTATACGGCTTTTTCGGAAAGTCCCAGGGGGAAACCATGAATGTGCGGGAAGCACAACGAGGGAAATGTGGATAGATCTATTGGGCCTCACAACCCCCACTCGTCGGCGGGGATGCCGGGCGGGTGCATATTGTCTCTACCTACCGGGTTACCGAGGCATCGGTAACCCAAACAGTCTGGGCTGAACTTATCTATTGGACACGTTTAGTAATGGGTTCCCAACCGTAGTAGTAAAACAACTTAACGTCTAGCTAACGTTCTTATAACCTAGTAGTAATGGATATGATCTTTGGAACTTTTAAAACTTATTTATAAAAGAAAACCTGTGAACTCACCAGCATTATATGTTGACATCTTTTTGGCATGTTTTCTCAGGTCGCTAAGGTAGCAGTCAAAGGAATAGGCGCACGGAGTCATGCACAGCGTCTAATATTTTGAAACGTATAAACAATGTTTTGTAAACTTAAATATGTCTTTTGGTTGTAAACAAGAAATGCTTCCGTTGCTGGTTTACGGCTCAAAGCATGATATTTTGGTTTATATTTATATATATGAATGCATGTTTGTTGAATGTTTGTTGTGATCGTTGACTGAGATCCTGGCGTGTCACGCGCCTCGCGGTAAAACCCCGCACGTGGAATTTGAGGGTGTGACAGATTGGTATCAGAGCCAACGGTTATAGTGAACTGAGACTACATGTAGAGTCTAGTCTATAACTGAGTCGCACACACTAGACGGTCACAAATAGTCGAGTCTTAACATATGGGTAATGTTATAACCTGCCCAGTGTCGGTGTCATCATCTTCTTTGCCACATCATCTGTTTGATTTTCTTTGTCCTACTCCTTGTTCCATCTTATCTGATTCGTCGGTGGACGATCTACCTTGTACCTTCTTGGCGGCGACGGACATTGGGGTGACTTCGTTTTACTCTCGAGATCTGTCCAAGGATTTGGACATCTCCCTTCTATGCCCCAATGGACACGCTCGCCCTTACGTCTATTGTCTTATACTTGTAATAGTATCATGATTGCGTGTTAGCGCTAGGTGACTTGAACTTCGAACGGAAAGTACACCTGGAGGACCATGCGGAACAGTTTATCATGTCGGGTGCACACGAGATCATAAACTGGAATGCATGGGAGTCCTGGTGGACCTTGTGTTTGGACGGATGGACCCGAGCCGGACCCGGTCTAGTTATTAAATTCTTAATGGGTTATACCACGGGCAAACCTAAACCTTTTGTTTCTTGTTGTGACAGAAGATGTCGGGAGCTCGTGGGGGACGCCGAGGCGGCCGTGCTGGCGGCGGTGGCCGAGGGAACGTTAACATGACCCAGGAAGAGTTGAACAATCTGATGCAGCAGCAAACGAATGTAGCTCTGGCTGCATTCCAGGCTGCACTTGCTGCTATGGGTGGTGAGTTGATCTCCGCCTATTCTATCTTGTTTTGAGTGTCGTGTCATTCTTGCCTTACCTGTGTGTTTGTTCTAGGTGGGGGTGCTGGGGGTGCTGTCAATCCCCCTCCAACTCAGTGCTCCTACAAGAAGTTCATGGATTGCAAACCTCACAGCTTCGCTGGAACTGAAGGGGCAGTGGGACTGCTCCGATGGCTGGAGAAGGTTGAGTCTGTGTTTTCGATGAGCAACTGCTCGGCAGGCGACCGAGTAAAGTATGCTGCTGCGACCTTTGAGGATTAAGCTTTGTCCTGGTGGAACTCCACCAAACAGACCATGGGCATCGAGGAAGCCCATGCGATGCCTTGGACAGAATTCGTGCAACTCTTGAAAAACGAGTACTGCCCAAGGGATGAGATCCAGAAGCTTGAGCACGAGGTCTGGACTCATAAGATGGTGGGGTCGGAGATTGAGGCCTATACAGCTAGGCACAATGAGCTGGCGGTGTTGTGCCCAGATTTGCACACACCGGAATACCGGAGGATTGAGCACTATATTGCTGGGTTAGTGCCGGAAGTTGCTGGGTTGGTGGCTGCGGGCAGCCTTACTGTGTTTTCTGAAGTGGTTCGGTCGGCTCACAGGCTGACCAACATGAAGGTGACAGAAGGAGTCTTGCCTCCCCGAGGCGCTGCTGTGAAGGCTCCTGAAAACAACAAGAGGAAGTGGGAAGGTGCGAATAAGGGCTCGAGCTCAGCTCCACCTCAGCAGGTGAAGAGGTTTGATGTTGGGGGATCGTCGACTGAGCAAAAACTGGGGAGTTATTTGGGGAAACATCCAAAATGTGACCGGTGTGGTTTTCATCATAATGGTCGCTGTGAGGACAGGAACCGTTGTCATCGGTGACATAAGACGGGGCATCAGGCGAAGGATTGTAAGGCTAATCTTCAAGGCAATCGTAATACGCCTGCTACACCTACCCCAACTCCTCAGACTACCACTCCCCAGGGAAACCAGGGGTGCTATAACTGTGGTGAACTGGGTCACTACAAGCGGGACTGCCCCAAGATGAAGCAGGGCGAAGGAGGGAAGACTGGGGCTGGTAATGGGAACAATGGAGGCGGGGGCAGGAATGCTCGTGCCTTTGTGATTGGTTCGAGCGGGGCTCGACAGGATCCTGACACTGTTACCGGTACGTTCCTTCTTGATAATCGCTATGCTACAGTTTTATTCGACTCTGGTGCCGATAAGAGTTTTATATCCCTTGGATTTAGTCAGTTGCTTGATAGGGTACCTACACCTTTAGAGGCTAAGTACCTGATAGAATTGGCTGATGGTAAGAAAGTCGAAGCGACACATGTCCTTAGGGGGTGTCACCTTGAGTTGTCGGGTTATTCTTTCCCTATTGATCTTATGCCGGTATCTCTGGGTAGCTTTGATGTCGTTGTGGGTATGGATTGGTTGTCCTTGCATCATGCCGAGATCGTCTGTTTCGATAAAGTAGTTCGACTTCCCCTTCCGGATGGAGAATTTATGTTGGTACACGGTGAGAAGAACGGGATCCCTCTGAGCATCATTTCGTGCATGAAGGCTTATAAGTATCTACGTAAGGGGTATTCTGCCATTCTGGCGCTTGTTTCAGTCTCGTCCGAGGAGGAGAAGAAGATTGAAGACATTCCTGTTGTTTGCGATTTTCCAGACGTATTCCCTGAAGAACTACCAGGCCTCCCGCCTTATCGCCAGGTCGAATTCAGTATTGAACTTACGCCTGGTGCGGCCCCAGTTGCCCGAGCCCCGTACCGTCTTGCACCTCAAGAGATGCAGGAACTGTCTAACCAGTTGCAGGAATTGTTGGAGAAAGGTTTTATCCGACCTAGTTCATCCCCGTGGGGAGCCCCTGTTTTGTTTGTCAAGAAGAAGGACAGAAGCCTACGTATGTGTATCGACTACCGTGAGCTGAACAAGGTTACCATCAAGAACCGTTACCCTCTCCCCCGCATCGATGATTTATTTGACCAACTTCAGGGTTCTAGTTTCTACTCGAAGATTGACTTGAGATCGGGATACCATCAGTTGAGAGTCCAAGAAGCCGATATTCCGAAGACTGCTTTTCGAACTCGTTATGGCCACTTTGAATTCTTGGTCATGCCTTTTGGTCTCACCAACGCGCCCGCCATCTTTATGGATTTGATGAACCGTGTTTGCAAGCCGTATCTTGACAAATTCGTGATTGTCTTCATCGATGATATTCTAGTCTATTCCAAGAACGAAGTGGACCACCGGGAACACTTGCGTCTTGTCTTGGAACTCCTGAGGCAAGAACAGTTGTATGCCAAGTTCCCTAAGTGCAGCTTTTGGTTGCGTGAAGTTCAATTTCTTGGCCATGTGGTTAATGCTGAGGGGATACATGTTGATCCGGCTAAGATAGAGGCTATCAAAGACTGGGAAGCACCAAAGACGCCAACTGAGGTGCGGCAATTCCTAGGTCTCGCAGGTTACTATCGCCGTTTCATCGGGGGATTTTCGAAGATCGCACAACCCCTCACTTTGCTCACCCAGAAAGACAAGAAGTTCAACTGGGGTGACTCGCAAGAGTCAGCCTTCCAGCTGTTAAATACTAAACTCTGTTCTGCTCCTATCTTATCCTTGCCTGAAGGCACGGACGATTTTGAGGTTTACTGTGATGCCTCCATCCAGGGCCTTGGGTGCGTGTTGATGCAGCGCAAGAAAGTCATTGCCTATGCTTCTCGTCAGCTTAAGGTACATGAGAAGAACTACCCCACCCATGACTTAGAGCTGGGAGCAGTGGTCTTTGCTTTGAAGATCTGGAGGCACTATTTATACGGTACCCAGTGCACAATTTACACCGATCACAAGAGCCTCCAGCATATCTTTGACCAGAAGGTATTGAACACCAGGCAGCGTCGCTGGGTTGAGCTTCTTAACGACTACGAGTGCGCCATTAAATACCATCCTGGCAAGGCGAATGTTGTCGCAGACGCCTTGAGCAGGAAGGAATCCGCCAAACCTCGTCGTGTTCGAGCTCTTCAGCTCACCATCCACTCCAGTTTGCCTGACCAAATTCGTTCGGCACAGCAAGAAGCCTTGAAGGAAGAAAACCTTAAGGCTGAAACCATGCATGGTGCGGATAGGCACCTTGAGCTCAGGGCCGATGGCCTGCACTACTTCGCTGAACGCGTTTGGGTTCCGCTATTCGGGGGCTTGCGGGAACTCGTTCTTGACGAGGCTCACAAGTCTCGGTACTCTATTCACCCTGGCTCTGACAAGATGTATCAAGACTTAAGGTTACTCTATTGGTGGCCAAACATGAAGGCGGACGTGGCTTCCTACGTAAGCAAGTGCTTGACCTGTGCTAAGGTCAAGGTTGAATATCAGAAGCCGTCTGGCCTTCTGCAACAGCCTGAGATTCCCGAGTGGAAGTGGGAACGGATTACAATGGACTTTGTGACCAAACTCCCGACGTCGCCCAGTGGTTGTAACATGATCTGGGTGATCGTAGACAAGTTGACAAAGTCTGCGCACTTCCTTGCAATCAAGGATACTGACAACCTCGAGCGTCTGGCTCGCTTATACCTTAAGGAAGTGGTTTCTCAGCACGGGGTGCCCGTCTCCATCATTTCTGACCGTGACACTCGGTTCGCCTCCAATTTCTGGAGGAAATTGCAGAAGGCTCTGGGTACGCAACTTGATATGAGCACGGCTTATCATCCGCAAACTGACGGTCAGAGCGAGCGGACGATTCATACGCTAGAGGACATGCTTCGGGCATGTGTGATGGACTTTGGCAAGGGGTGGGAGAATCATTTACCACTAGTGGAATTCTCCTACAACAATAGCTACCACTCTAGCATCAAGGCGGCTCCGTTCGAGGCTCTTTACGGACGGAAATGCCGATCTCCTCTTTGCTGGGCTGAGGTGGGCGAGAGCCAACTCACCGGCCCGGAACTTGTGTACGAGACTTCCGAAAAGATCGTACAGATTCGCAACCGTATGGCAGCAGCTCGGGATCGTCAAAAGAGCTATGCCGATCGTCGTCGCAAACCTTTGGAGTTTGAGGTTGGCGACAGGGTTTTATTAAAGGTATCTCCGTGGAAGGGCGTTATACGTTTTGGGAAACGTGGCAAACTGAATCCTCGTTATGTGGGACCGTTCGCAATTCTGGAACGGATTGGACCGGTAGCATATAGGCTTGATCTGCCAGCCGAACTCAGCAACGTTCATGACGTCTTCCATGTTTCTAACCCTAAGAAGTGTCTGACGGATGAATCTTTAGTTGTTCCACTCGAAGAGATCAAGGTGGATGATCGTCTGCGTATTGTGGAAGAACCGGTTGAGATTCTGGACTATAAGATCCGTAGCCTTCGTCGCAGTAAGATCCGCATCGTGAAAGTTCGCTGGAACTCTAATCGTGGACCTGAGTTCACATGGGAACGGGAGGATCAGATTAAAGCTAAATATCCTCATTTGTTCCCTAAGCGCGCTTTCGAATCTAGACATGTCTCTGATGGAACTGCATGAATCTCGGGTCGAGATTCCTTTCAACAGGGGGATGCTGTGGCAACCGGAAAATTTTTCTTCTCTTTCGTCTCCTCCTTTTGGCCTTGAGCAATTTCGGGACGAAAATTCTTTCAACAGGGGGATGATGTGACACCTGGCAAACTCAGGTTAGTAACGTTGACTAAAACTAGTAAGTCTACCTTAGCGAGTCATACTTATTTCATAATTAACTAAATCAGTCGGGTCGTTATGATGATTCTAGGGAGTCATCGGGATTCGTTACGATGATCCGCGGGATCATCGGGAGTCGGTCCATAACCATAAATACTAGAATTGGTGATTCGTGGAATCACCGGGTTTAGCACACACACGCAAGTCTCGAGTCCCGGGAATTGGTGAACGAATGTAAATGTGTTAGTTATCATGCATTACGTGTTTATAATCATTACGTGACTTGTTGGTATGTTAATACGTGTTTATATGTGTTAAAATAGCGTTTAACGCGCCGAAAACCCAGCTTGGAGGGTAGCAGGCGATTAGGATCAGGGGAGGGACCCTAATCGCCTATATATAGGCAACTGAGAGAGTGATAGCAGGCGATTGGGACCTAATCGCCTGATGTAGCATGCGATTAGGCCCCCAATCGCATGCTATGAGCTGCTAATCGCCTATACTGCAGAGTCCGGGTCAAAACACCTATAAATAGAACCCTTAACTCCCCAAACACCCTTAGAACAACCCTAGCTGATCCCAAGCCACCCACACACCTTGAAACACCTCTGGAACTCATTTTGCTACAAAAATCACCATCTCCAAGCCTACACACCTTTCTTTAACAAAACCCAAGGTGTGTTCTTCATCCCTAACCTTTGTAAAGTTGTTATTTTGGTTCCCCAAAGGTCCAGACCTTGTTTTACTAAGTTTGTGTCTTTAAAAACCTTTCAAAAGAGTTCTAAACCAAGTCTACACCTTAATGTTGGTTATATGTGAAGTTTACATGCTTATGTTGGTCTCCTTGGTGTTTATAACATGATTGTTTCCATGATATGCTTGTACTTCTGTTATGTAGAGATTATTAGGATGGTTATCTTAGAGTTTGAGCCATTGTTGTTGTGTTTTGATGAAAATGTGTATTTTGACCCATTTGGGTGTTCTTGAAGATTTAGGATGATTATGGTATGATTGTTGATGCATTTTTGTTAGAATTCGTGCTAGGAAGATGTTAGATCAGAGGTTTGATGATTTGCAAGTTTGTGGAGATTGAAATCTGATTGTTTCCATTTAAGGAAAGATAAGGTTGGTTGGTGAAATCTAGTACTTTGTCATTTTAGGAAATAATTGCTTGGAACATGTTAGATCAGTGATATGTTGGGGGGTTTTTGCTTGGAATGGGTTGGTAAATGATTTAGGTTTGATATTGGGTGTTGTTGCATGTTTCGGATCTGATTTGGAGGGTTAAACGCGCAAAAATCCGTCACACAGCAGCAGCAGGCGATTAGGAATCGCCTGATGCTGAAGGCGATTAGGCATATATGGAGGCGATTAGGACCCTAATCGCCTGATACATCAGGCGATTGGGCCCCTAATCGCCAATAGGCTGATGCTACTCACGTGTTGACTTTCCTAATCGCGTGTACTGCTGTTTTAAGCGTATTTTGGCATCCCGAAGCATGATTTGACCCTTAGGAACATGATAGGAACCCCGGGACATGCCATATGACTTGGTAACACGTGTTCGGACTCAACTGTACACTAAACATACGTTATGCTAGACTAGGTGAACTTATGTGCATACTAAGTGTTTAACTCCATATGTTGCATGATACTTTGCATTTAGCTAACAAATGAAATGTTGGGTCACCAATGGGATGTCGAGTCTTGTCTGGCACGGTCGGTTATTCAGTCAAAAGTGTTTTCAAGCGTCTATGGTTATGGTCTGGACATTCGGGGACTAGTTAACCTGCGGGTTATTAGTCCGGATACTTATACATATCTTATGATAGGTCGCCGCTATTTGGGGCTATCATAACTTAATTACTTAACTGTTTTCAATTAACGCAACCTAAGGTGAGTGTCACAGCCCCGCTTTTACAGTTTTGCTTTCGGGAGGAGAAACATGCTACGAACTTACTTATTAAAGATCATGTTATACTGTGGTTACTTTACATTTACTATACGGCTTTTTCGGAAAGTCCCAGGGGGAAACCATGAATGTGTGGGAAGCACAACGAGGGAAATGTGGATAGATCTATTGGGCCTCACAACCCCCACTCGTCGGCGGGGATGCCGGGCGGGTGCATATTGTCTCTACCTACCAGGTTACCGAGGCATCGGTAACCCAAACAGTCTGGGCTGAACTTATCTATTGGACACGTTTAGTAATGGGTTCCCAACCGTAGTAGTAAAACAACTTAACGTCTAGCTAATGTTCTTATAACCTAGTAGTAATGGATATGATCTTTGGAACTTTTAAAACTTATTTATAAAAGAAAACCTGTGAACTCACCAGCATTATATGTTGACATCTTTTTGGCATGTTTTCTCAGGTCGCTAAGGTAGCAGTCAAAGGAATAGGCGCACGGAGTCATGCACAGCGTCTAATATTTTGAAACGTATAAACAATGTTTTGTAAACTTAAATATGTCTTTTGGTTGTAAACAAGAAATGCTTCCGCTGCTGGTTTACGGCTCAAAGCATGATATTTTGGTTTATATTTATATATATGAATGCATGTTTGTTGAATGTTTGTTGTGATCGTTGACTGAGATCCTGGCGTGTCACGCGCCTCGCGGTAAAACCCCGCACGTGGAATTTGAGGGTGTGACATTGTCATTATCAATTGCAATCCCACTATGTGTAATACCAAGTCTGTAACCATCTTCAGCATATGGGAAAATAAGTGGATACTGCATGACAAGATAAGAAGGATGAAGTTCACTGATTCTTTTAAGTCCACTAGCCTTTGATCGAAAAATGATATCTCTTGTGTCAAATGATCCATCAAAATCACCAATTATTAATGCGGCAACTAGGGCTGCAAATGAACCGAACGAACACGAACATGGCCTAGTTCGTGTTCGTTTGTTAAGAAAATTATGTGTTCACGAACGGTTCATGAACACTTACCGAACGAGATTTTCTGTCCGTGTTCGTTTGTTAAGAAAACGCTCATGTTCGCGTTCGTTTGTGTCCGTTTGTTAATTTTGTTCATGAACGCACACGTACACAAATGGACATTAATGAACACAAAAATAGTGTTCATGAACGGAAACAAACACAGACGGACATATATTACTTTTGAATAACATCGAATTCACATGCATTAAGACATTAGCTAGATCCACCTAAAATATAACATAATTGTCCAAACGTACTTAGTACTGGAGAATGGTGTTTGAGGTGGAGAGCATCAATGCTAGAACATGGAAACGTATATTGGATATAAAAAGTAGGTTTATTGATCTCATGAGTCATATATTTACCCCATATATATATATGTATATATATATATATATTATTTATTGGGTAAAATAAATAAAAATAAAAGAATATAAAAATGTGTAAAAATTAAGAACCTTAATAAACTATCAAACACAAACGAACATAAACGAACACGTTATCGAACGTTCACGAACATAAACGAACGAACGCGACCTTTGTTCATGTTCGTTCGTTTAACTAAACGAACGGAATTTTTTGTTCGTGTTCGTTCATTTACTAAACAAACGAACACAAACGAACTTCCCGCCGAACGGTTCATGAACTGTTCGCTGAAAGTTCAGTTCATTTGCAGCCCTAGCGGCAACTTCTGACGCAGTTGGGAGGTTATAAACTCTTCCATCCTTATCTCTTGTTCCAATAAGTTTCAATGATACTTTTTCAAAGTCATTTTCTTGAAAACAATCTCTTACCATTCTGAAGGATTTCACAAGAGGATTGCAGGAATCCAACATATCTTTAAGAATACTGATGGTGTCAAGAGCAAGGGCATTTTTTGCAGTAGAATTAGATTCTAATTCAGAACTGCATAAAAATTAAAAATTTTACTATAACATTTAATTAAAATGAAAAATGTATGTAAATCTGAAATGAGAAATAAGTAGAACAAAAAATGTAACACATTAAGTATACAAATTACCTAACTGTCTTTTGACGATTTACAACTTCATTTTCTAAATCGTATATGTAAAGTTGTGAAAATTTAGGTTCTTCTCCATCATCCGGAAGTAGACTACCCATTCGATGATAATTCTTACCCTAAAGTCTAAATACGTAAGGACCTTTACCTCTGTGAGAACTTTTGTCAACTTTGCCACCAAGAGACGTAAAAGAAAACATCATATTATATGATCTAATGTTATGCATGAAGTTTTGGCTTCATATTTTTAGTAGAAACAACTTACCAACACAATTTAAAAGAGTAGAGCTTTCAAAAGTTCTACCAGAAGAACAATCCAAATTCAAGGGACTTTGATGTATATACCTTGATGAACTTTGTGTTGATAAACTTTTAAAAATAATATATAAACAAGACAAAATTACAAAAATCAACCTTTATGTTTGGTCAAAATTACAGGTTACAACCTTTATGTTCCATTTGCACTCAGATCAACCTTTACCTGGTGATTTTGCTACAGGTTACAACCTTTTTGACTAACTCAGTTAAATGTCTTGGTTAAGTCCCCTCACATGCAGATCACGTGAGGGTATTTTTGTCTTTTAATTCATCATCTTCTTTAAACATTGATAACACCCCTCTTTCACCCCTCATTCAAACCATACTTCAACGATTACAAAACCCTAATTCCTTCCGACCCTCAATTGTAACAATGTCGACGATTTATTGCAGATGTGGTTGTCAGGCAACTATCAAAACATCATGGACCAGTAAAAACCCAGGTCGAAGGTTTTTTTCAAGTCCAAGGAAGGGCTCTCAATGTTCAGGTTTCCTTGGATAGGTTGGCCCGAATTTGTGTAAAAGATCTGATTGTGCAGAGTTGCAGAAAGAAAAGACTTAACTAGAAGATGATGTTTCAAAGCCTGAAGCTTTAAATCAAGTTTTATTAGACAAGTTGAAAGCCAGTGAAGATAGGTCAAAGAAGAGGATGAAAAAATTGATTATAAGTTGGGTTTTTTTTCTTGTTGTTGTTATCAAGTTTATCTAATTGTTGTTCATCTATGAATTTAGTATGTTTAGTATGTAATTTCAAATGTGCATGGTGTTTGATTGTAATGGTAATGAAATGTAATGGATGAATAAAGATTGTTTGACTGCTAAATTAAAATGAAGTTGTATGTCTATGACTGTTAAAAGACAATTGCCAAATTGGTCAAAATGGATAGTAATGCAAATGGGTAAAAAAAATGGATTTGTAATGGGTCAAAATGGATTGACTGTTAAATAACATTGCCAAATGCAATGACTTTGACTATTAAAAACCAAACCATTCCCAAATGGGTCAAAATGGATTAACTGTAAAGACCATTGCCAATGCAATGTCTTTGACTGTTAAAAACCAAACCATTCCCAAATGGGTCAAAATGGATTGACTGTTAAAGACCATTGCCAAATGCAATGTCTTTGACTGTTAAAAACCAAACCATTTCAATATGTTAATTAATATTTTTTATCTTTATTTTTTCCTTAATTTCTGCTCACAATTTTTAAACGTTGGTAACTTGTTGGTAACTTTTATGTATGACATTTTTTTGAAAATTTTTTACACCAAATTAATGATCACTATATTATCTTTCCAACGAGCACCATAGAAAAAATATTTTTAATGAGTTTTTTTTTTCATGCAAAAAAAAATACAATGTGTTTAGGTAATTTATTAATCATATATAGGCAAGTCACTAATCGTGTTATGATAGTATATATGTTTTTGAACCTACTATTATATATAAGAACCCGCTAACTACATATATATTCACATATTTCAGTTTGGTAAGAATCACTTTGTTTGTATTTTGATTGGTGTTGTTAGGAATATTAATTACAAAGGTTACTAAGCTGGTTAAATGAAACCGATGATTCTTAGACACATGGTAAATCTCTAGCTGATAAGTGATAATTAATCAACCTACCATGCAAGCCTTTTAAATCAATTATCATCATGACATATCATTTAATACCAATTTGATTGTTTTTTCCCATGTTCACATCAAAGCTTTAGAATGTTTTGAGGAAGTGGCAAAGATGTACAAAAACTTCACTCGAGCAAGAAGTGCACACGTAAAACTAGAAGTAGGTTTTATGAGTTATTGGGTATTGATCTTTTAAAAAAAAATCTTGAAAAAAATGACATATTCCTTTTTATTGTACACATATTTTGTCCCTTCATATTAGATTTGTCTATCTCGGGAAGCACCCGGGGGATAATCTACTATATATATATATATATATATATATATATATATAGATTTCAAAGCCTTATATCCTACATGGCATTCAAAGAGGCCATTCTCCCCTTTGAGAGTGCCATGTACGATCCCATGTGGCACCAATAAAAAAATTAAAATATCATGTGGCATTGAGTTATTTTATGAAAAAAAGAATTTAAAAACAAAATTGGATTTTTCACTCTCACGTTTCATCCCATAATTTTTAAACGTTAATATCTTTTATATACGAGTTTTTTTTAAAGAAAATATTACACATTATTAACGAGCGTTTTATTATCCTTCCAACGAGTACCATAGTGCTATATAAAAAATGGAGAGAAAAAACGACTATTTTTTGTGGGGTTTTGTTCATACAAGAAAAAAAACACGAAATGTTCAGGTTATTCATTAATCATGTATAGGCAAGTCATTAATTATGTTGATCGCCGTCGATGTACCAATCAAAGATAGAGAGAATTTATGTTCCTAATTACCCTAGACTAGCAAGGATAAGCAGGGTGTCGAACCACGAAGAGTTTTTGGTTAGTGTTTAGTGTCAATTGATTTATGAACATAATGTAAAATTGATTCTTTGATTGGGTTATTTAAAAAAATTAATTTGCAAAAGTAAAAACTAAATTAATTGATTTAACACAAGTAATTAAAGGATGATCACACCAAGGATTCGGGTTTTGCACATTCAATAAACAATCTAGTTCAATAGCACATTCATCACTACATAGACATAGTTAAGTTCACAACATTCACACATTGAATAATCAATAGACTCTTCAATCAAACAACAATTCTTTTAACGATTCTAGACCGAATAATTTATGTTGTATGATGAAGTTATTATCAATTACCAACTCACTATCAGACGCTATCAATCAAAACACCTTGTTCTCTAATGATAAACACCAAATAGAAGAAACAATGTTATGATGTGATCAAAATAGCAAATCTTTCAACATAGGAATGTAATAAACACATGTAATCACCAAAAGTGTCAAGTACTAAACAATTCAAAGCAAACCCATGTCAAATGTACTTACAACTTAGATTGAATATCAAATGAATTCAAACCCTAGACCTTGATGCAACCATGAATGATTTAGCTACTCATGATGGTGTGAAATGATGATGAAATGTGAAATTCGGAAGTGAAAGACATGATTAGGATGATAGAAAAGCTTTGTCACTGAAGTTTCTTCTTCCTTGGTCGATCCTTGGCTTCCCTAGATGTTGTGTTTATGTTTTTGGATGATTTTGATATAAAAATTCGTCATGGAACCGTCAATAACTGTAACAACCCGACCAGATGGGGCCTGAACGTTACGACAGTTTGGTAACAGACTTGCACAACGGAAGCAACGATGACTAATATTTATTATTTATACAACCTTTAGTTGCAAAATAATACAAATACAATATAAAATATAACTAAAGTCTAATGCCGGAACGAGACGCGGGGGTCGTCGAAGCAGTTGGCGGGTTGTTATCCACTAGCCAATCCGTTCTCTATATGTCCATAACTCTAGAAGCTCTAGCTCGCAACACTTATAGTCCGAATCTTCTATCGTGATAATCTCTAGTCCACATCTAACAAGCATATACCTCGCATTGCCATCCATCTGTTTGTAGTACCTGAACACATGCTTAAAAGAGTTTGGGTCAGCAATTACGCTGGTGAGTCCGTATAAGTAGTAAGTGGATCCAAAACAAGTTTATCATTTCAAAAGCCAGTTTCCAAGTTTACGCAGTTTAACACATTTTACACAAAGTGATGTACAAGCGACGCCTCAACCCTAAACGAAGAATCAATAACTGCCATATTGATCCATTGGCAAAATATATGCCGCAATGGTCTTAAAACCTTAGTGGAGAGTTTCTCGGGCCCCTAAGTCCCGAGTCCACCTTGCGTGGGGGATTCCCCAAGTAGTACTACCCATATATTAAGCGGCTCACCTATGAGTTAATGAGTGTCAGTATAATCCGGCAGCAAGTATCTTGTCACATCACAACAGTTTATAAAAAGGAAGCATGCATTCACCCCAAAATAGTATAACAGAAAAAGGGGAGTGGTACACGGGACTCACCTTAGCAGCGTGTCACACGTCCATATAGCATCATAAGTCAAGATTCCATCTATCATACCCTGACACGATCCTACTCAATATTTATAAACATTAGCGTGTGTAACCAATCTCGTGGTTACACGTGTGGGCGCCAAGGACCTTTGCTTAGTTATATTTTTAGTCGTACTTATCATTGATTCTTAGCCTTTATTTATCCAAGTGAGGTCTAACGTATATCGATACTACTTTGTGTCTAAAGTTTCATATTTATATATTTCGATGTTACTATAAAACACAAGTCCGTTTATGTAATGATTTGACCACGTTGGCATAGTTCCAAGAATCCTTATTTACTCATAAGTTACTTGTCATGCTTATTGTCTAGTGTCACAATAGTCCCGATTAATCATGTCGTAAGTCCCATTGTCCTAGTAGTCCTTCCTATGTCTTAATTAGTTTGTCAACGTGTCCAAATTACACATCACGTTTTATATCCAAGTGATTCATCTAAGGTCCAACGCTCCATAAATCCGTCTCGCTCAATGCCTTAGTCGTCTTGCTAATATCCTATATCAATATAACCAAACTATTCGTATACAATCGTCGTCTTAACACATATTCCCATTAGTTCATTATATGTATATATTAAAATAACAATTCGTTATCTAGTCTAGATAGTCGGTTCAAGTCCAATACGTTATCCACGTCGAGTCCCACACGTGTCGCTCACGAATGATAATATCTATATAATAATATGAAACTGTAAATAATTCTCGGACTCGGTTATACCTCTCGCTCGGACTATGGTTTGGTTATGTTGACTGGTCAGTTGACCAGGTCAACTCCTCCTCTTTAACTTCAAGTCTAGATTTACTGAATTCTTAATCTACCACCGTCCCATTCCTGCCACCAAACTCCACCATACGCCACCACAACAATCACCATTTCATCATCACCAGATCCCAATCCGTCCCCACTGTAACTGGCTTCTAACCCGTGACCCAAACCTCCACGTATCACCACAACTACCATTCACGCAAATCAGGGCCCATACTCAAACCACCACCACCTTATTGTACCCTCTCCATCGCTATTGTAACCCAACAACCACTGAACAACCATCATCTTCAACCACCAATCAAAACCCTGGTTGAAACCTGTACCTCCGCCGCCTGTCACCGTCGTCATCCTCCTTTTACAGATCTGAACCTTCTATCTCTCTCTTTCTACCAACTCTCTCTCTCTATTCTCTGCCTCTTTCTCTTTCTCATATACTTCTCTCTCTACTTCGCGTCTCTCTCTCTCTCTCTCTCTCTATTGTTACAGTTGTGGGTGTTGTTGAAGGTACGGCGGCAGGACCTCAGACGCGTCTCCGCCATGAACGGAGGAAATCCACCTGGTCTCTCTCTCTCTCTCTCTAAATAATATCCGGTGGTGGTGTGTGTGTTAAAATGGTTGAGCAGATTGTGTTTATGAGAAACAAAAGGATGGGTCATGGGTTTTATGTTAGAGAGTTTGGTTAATGGTTTACCTAAAACCATTTCTAGATTAATGGTTTTTATGGGTGAGTTGTCACAAGATGGGGAGGACCATGTGTCCTCCTTTGTGACTAATCAAGAGGGATCGGGTTCGGGTTCGTATCACGTATTGGTTCGTCTCGTGTCGTATACTCGCGTATAATATTTATTTATAATCGTTCGGTTTTCCGTTTCGTACCAAAACATATGGTTTATTATTTATCTTTGGTTATTAATAATTATATATATTAATAATATTGCGTGAAAAATTCTAGGCCTAGTAACTGGGGTGTTACAATAACCGCTGGTAACTGCAGGTTGGCGTACTGATACTCTGATGGGCGTACTGATACTCTGACTGCATCCACAGTTTTATGTTTTTCTTGTTTTTCTGCTGCCGTACTTCAAAGATACGCCCAAAACTCAATGTAGAGTGAGAGTAAGGCTACTCTCATGAATGTATGGCTACTCCCATACTCGTTTTTCTCTTGTTTCCATCCTCTTGACATGTAAAGCTCATAAAACTCATGATATCTTCGCTTCAAACCTACACAACCAAAATACACACAAAGTAACCACATTCCAAGCATAATTCATAGTAAATTCATACAAAATCATGACAAAAACAATCATCAAACCATGACTCATCATATGTTCAAACCAGTAAATATGAATTCTATAATATTAGAGTTATATATTGTTTAATGTTATGCGTTAACATTGGTGATACATTGTTAATTATTTTAGGTTATGTGCTACCCGAAACTTTCCTTATGTAACTGTAAAACGCATAAGTCTATTTTGTATGTAGAGTTGATATGCCATATTAGATTTATCAACACCGGAATGCTCCCGGGATATAAATCTAGTGTGTGTGTGTGTATATATATATATATATATATATATATATATTCAGTTAAAATAAAATAGAGCGTTAAAAAACACCTAACAATGACTTTATTTCCTAAAAAACAATCTCCAATAGCCTTCCATCTCTGACTAACGACCATTTTTGCCTCAAGTTTATTATAATAACTAATCTTATCTTAAAATCTTTTTAGTTAACCTTTTGTACAAAACATCATTCACCAAACCATCTTTAAGAAGCCAAACACGTCATATTTCAACTTTAACATGTTATCAATGCCAAAACATCATCATTCAAGTTGTCAATCTTGGTTAATCAAAAATATATTGCAAATTTGCAATAACTTTAAACTTGTTCTATGGTTCATAAAAAGTGTCAAGTGTTTGGACGATTAGAAAAGAAATTAATAATGCTTTGCCTGTCCAAGTTGTGAGAGATTCAAATCTCATATGTGACAAAAATTAAGCTGTTAAAAAAATGAGGCTTTTATTCAATCACCTTCTGTTTTATTTTATTTTTTCAGATGTTAACTTAACGAAGCCAATTATAGTGTTTATCATGCATATAGAGAAAATCGTTATTGTAACATGCAATCGTGTTTATTGAGATAAAAGGTTTTAAGTCCGCATGTAAAAACATCATGTCATTGATCGATGGGTTATCGTTGTATTTAGTATCTTATAAACTGGTTTATTTAATACATTAAATTTCATAAATATATAAAGTTGTTACCTACGTCTTAAACCTTCAGAGTAACGAACAAAGATCGACGAAGATACATAATTATTCTTTTCTAAAACTGTAACTGTACGATTAGGCCTTGCCTTGTACCCTAACACATGGGTTGTTAAGGGTGACATGACATATGAATTAGGCTTGTACACACTCCATCTTTGTGTTAAAGGGCGTCAAAGAGGCTATTTATTAACATGTTAACGGGATGTTAAGTGATTGAATTTTTTTCTGTTTTAAACAAAAAACAACAAAAAAATAGGTTTAAGTGGAGTTAATTAAATTAAACCGTTTCCTTGATGTAACGTGGAGTAAAATGCGGGAAAAGTAGGTGATATGCCACCTACGTGGAATTGAGAACGGTTAAAGTATACCCTGGGCTTAGAATCCTCGTTAGTTTCTATAACGTAACAAAACTAGATTGTTTTCATCGCGTTGTGGCGGCAGCACCTTAATTTTTTTTATAGCAGGCGACCCGTTATTTGATGCATTAATCATATGGACGCGTGTTTGGCATATTTGATATAAAGCATTACGGTTACAAAAGAAACGGAATCGAACTCAGGTTGGTACGTTTAGTGAGGGGTCCACCTAACACCACACCACCCTTATAATATATTTATCCAACATTTTTATCGACAAAGGTAATAACATACTAATTTTCAAAACAGTTAAGATTGTTAAGACGTGTAAATATGTTTGTATGTGTTTAAAAGGAATAAAAGTAGTTAATAACAATTGTGTCTACTTTCTATTGTTAAGACACCAACCTTTTGATGATTATCCTCATAAGCATGATCATTTGCTTTATAAGATGATAAACATATTACCATCGAACATTCATTCACAACGGTTCCTTTTTCGTACCTTTTTACTACTAATTCACATGTTTTGTTTTTTTCGCTTTTGTGGTCCAATGAAAGAAGTTGAAGCGTCATGGTTGTATATGGCGAATGTATGTTCAAGTTAAAATGTGGACTTATAAAATAAGTTATCTTAAATTGATTTTAAAAAAATGTTTGAAGAAGCTTAACTTAAAAGAACATTTTTTTTATTAAAAAAAAAAACTTAATATGATTAATTATATGTTTGCCATATCCTTTGTGTCATGTGTCATAATTTTATAAACTTATACATTTTTCACTTGGTTTGTTAACTCATTCGTATTTTATTTCTTAATTTAAATATAAAAAAATCTACTAAAAGTACACTACATCCCATCTACCTTCTACCACATCTTTATAATTTGAAAAATTGTTATCGTAGCTTTTCATATAGTGTGAAAAGCTACTTTCACCCTATATCAAATTAGTATGAGTGTATAAAAACGAGAAATATATTAAAATGAGCGTATGTGAGTAAGATAAAGATAATTATGGCGGATGGATTGTAAGAGACTTGTTAAAATAACTTTCAAAAAGTATAATTTTTAGTTAAATTATAATGTAAAAGATGGTTTGGAGATGTGAATGCTCTACGGTTGTGTTATCATCCGGAAAATGAATAGTGTCACTTGAAATCTTGATATAAATAAAACATATAACAAACAGTTTCACATGACACCAAACCCTATAACTAACCTCAATAATACATAACATCCGACAAAAAAAACAAATTTTTAATTCAATGACCGAAACAAATAAAAAGAAAATCTCATTTCGCCCATAAAAGTAGTAACTCTTTCCATTTTAACCAAGAAAAAAATCTCTTTGTTTCTTCTCAAGTAAGTTTCAATCCAGATGTATCTTATAGTACTATAACTTTTATTTTTGAACCATTTGTTGTGTTATGTATAACTCAACTGAACTCTTTCAGTAGTATTTTATTTTATTTTTTATTTTGTTGTGTTATGTATAATTTTAACATTTCACGATTACTTTTACATGAAGAAAGTTATGGGGGTATGTTTGCCAATTCACCAAACACTTTGGTAAAAAGCCAAAGGTTGGGACTACTGCTTAAATAGGAAACAGAGCAACCCTAACCTCAAATTCAAGGCAACCTGCAAAAACTGTTCATCATCCTTCAAAAACCATATATATACATATAGACATATATATACACACACATATAAGCACCACATTCATCTTCCCTCCTCTATCTCTCTCTCTCTCTAAATATTTGGTTCTCTCTAAACATATGGAGCTTAGAACAGCTTTCACTGTGCAATGCATTCTTGGAGTTATTCTTTCTTTATCAGGTTTGTTTAATTTTATTATTGGATCCACTAATCATATAGCATTTACTTTGATCATTATAATTAATAATATATATAAATAAACAGTTAAAATAATTATGCAGTGCTAAATGTCGAACTCTAAATTAATAGATTTGATTAGCATTAGCCTAATTTTTATGTGGCTTGGAAAATGGTTAAGTTTCTTAGCAATTTTTGAAACTACTTGTAAAAATTGTCAGTTCGCTATCCATGGGTAACAAAGTACTCATGCAAACGAATTTTTTAGTTTGCTAATCATACGACCAATGACGGAGCTTAAACAAATATATAGAGGGCCAAAGTCACGGGATACTTTTATAGTAGAGGCGAACTCGATGAGTTTGCTTCCAATAGTCAAACCAACATATAACATTCCAATGTTAGCCTTTTGTTTTGTATGAGTTTGCTACCCATGGAAGTGAACTGCCTATATATTTGTATATATATACTTATGATATATATATAGTCATGTAACAACACTTACCCATTCAGGTGGTTTTACATGTTTTTTTTTCTAATATTGTGTTTTGTGTTCATAGGGGTTGGATTAGTTGAATCACTTGGTATAAACTATGGTCAAGTTGGTAACGATTTGCCACCACCAGACAAAGTTCTCCAGCTTCTAAAATCGCTAAAAGTCACAAAGACTCGAATATACGATACAAATCCCGATATCTTAAACGCATTTGCGGGATCTGGGGTTGAACTGATTGTGACAGTGGAGAATGAGATGCTAGCGACGTTAATGGACCCGCAACAAGCACTACAATGGGTGACTACGCGTATAAAACCATATCTTCCTGCAACTAAAATTACAGGTATGGAATAATAAAAACCACGTATTATTAATTAATACAAGAAAACATAATCAAAATAAATTGAGGTAGTTACAAAAGAAAGTAAACAAAATCATATTTCCATATCATAATAACACTTATTGCCCGTCTGCCTGCTATTTCGATGTAAATTTGACAATTGGGGAATGAAATGTCAACTATAAGTTAATAAAATCATGGTATAAATAATTAAATGAACGATAACTAATATATTCTTTCTAATAACAGGAATCGCGGTTGGTAACGAGGTGTTCACAGGAGATGACATGACATTGCTAGATAATTTGGTTCCAGCAATGGTTAGTATACAACAAGCATTGACTCAATTAGGGTTGCAACAATACATCCAAGTGTCCACACCATCATCACTGGCAGTTCTTGCAAATTCGTACCCGCCATCAGAAGGGATGTTTGCACCCGAGCTCACAGCGATAATGACACAAATGTTACAATTTCTTTCGACGATGAAAGCGCCATTTTGGATCAATGCATACCCTTATTTTGCATACAAAGATAGCCCTGACAAAATTTCTCTAGATTATGCCCTTTTTAACCCGAATTCGGGCATGATAGACCCACATACTAATATGCACTATGACAACATGTTATATGCTCAAGTAGATGCGGTTATATACGCAATGGCTCGGTTAGGATTTGGTGGGATTGAGGTTCGGGTCTCAGAGACGGGTTGGCCTTCAAAAGGTGACCCGAATGAAGTAGGTGCAACACCACAAAATGCGGCTATTTACAATCAAAATTTGTTAAAAAGACAGTTGAGTGGTGAAGGGACACCGTTGAGGCCGAAAACGCGACTCGAGATTTACGTGTTTGCTTTGTTTAACGAGGATATGAAGCCCGGACCGACATCAGAGAGGAACTACGGGTTCTATAAACCCGATGGAACGATGGTTTATAATGTTGGGTTGACGGTATCGACAACTACATCGCCTTCGTCTTCGATCTCACTTACTTCTACGGCTAACAAGGTATGTACTTAGAAATAATGTGAATACAAACTTTATATTATAGTTATCAGTATCACTACTAGAAAAGTGTCCATTAAATTTTGATCGTAATTGCTCAGTTTTTTTAAGTAACTTTGAGATGTCTTGCCACTCGACCACTAACCCCAGTGGTAATTGCATGATTATGTGGATAATTGGCATTGAGCATAAGTATATTGAAAGGCTATGCCTTGTCATTGGACCACTAACTCCGGTGATAATTGCATGATTTAATGATTATGTGACGCGTGGATTTCTTAGTCCATTTTATAAATTCCAATCAAGTGATTTTTAACATAGTTCAAAGAAAAATGACTATACATACTTGTTTCTAGACTATTTTATAATAATAATTTAACCTTAACGGTTATTTGCATTATAATTAAATTTCCCTTCTACGTGGGAGTTTGCATATAAAGTTATAAACCTTATACCTTATTTTTTAGAAAAGCATATATATATACGTTATATAGACAATCTTTATTTTGCATGTTTCTATATATATATTTATTTTTGTGAAATAACTAATATAATTTATATGTTTTGTGTTGGAATCCTTTATTTCGTGGGTATATATGAATATATGATAAGTTTTATTCTAGTACTTAAAGTCTTAAACTTAAACAGGAAAATTAATACTACAATTTGTTTAATATTTGTTTCTGGAGGGAAAGAATCATACTTTACCTTTTGTGCTTTTGTTGGTGCTCTATTGAATCTGGTATGCATGTGAACCCATACGTGTACCTACACACAATATAGTTTTATAATAACACTTTTCTTGATATGGTGATTCGCTATAATTTCCAATAAAATATGTTTAAGATTCATGTTATTTGTCGTTTTATAATGAAATATTGTTATTGGTACAGAAAGAAAGACCGGGTCATCACCAACGCCTAGCATGCTTGATGTTCATCTACTTGGTTGCAATGGCCATATAGCCATATAGACGCTGACATTGCTAGCTGGTTTGAAAGCCTATTATGTACATATACACTAAATGCTTTGGACCTCTGAGCTTCAAGACTATCTTCTGCATCGCTGATATTGGGCCTGTCTTGACCGGACAGTCTCGATCAATTCAACTTCTTATACACTAATTATTCTTTTTCGTCACTGTTACATGTTATGATAGAAAAGCTAGCTAATTAGTAGATAAGAATTGTTACCAAATTCGTTATTTAGAAAGGGAAATTAGTATTGGTATTAGTACATGTAATGTATGTATGTATCTATTGTGGTACTTAGTTTTATATCCTAATATATTAAATAGAACTTTTTTAGAAATGATATTGAGATGGTTAATGTGATTGGGTACAAAGAAAAGTATATACTTTTGGTGGTGGAATCCATGATTGTTTGCATGTATTATTCATATATAATTCGTAAACAAAGGTTTATGCTGTAGCTACAAAACCTTTAACTTATCTTCTTATTGATTAACCTTAACCAATACAAATATTAGATTACTGTCACACAATGAGCTTGATAAACACTAATCATATATAAGATGAGTTTGTTCAAATAAGAAATGGTAAGTATATATAGAAACTAGAGATAATTACATTGGTATTCCATGTGGTTTTTACGAAGTTTCAATGTCAAGAGTTTAAAATAACAAGTTGTGGGTTGAGGTATTAACCTTCTAATTTGTTGCTCCAGCTAGAAAATCAAACCATTGGGGATTTAGGATTTAGACCTCAACGAAACATCAAAAACCTGCACGATGGATTGACAGGTGGTTCCGCTAAAAATCGGAAGACGAGATGTTTATATAATAGCTATATTTACATCTTTAATCCCTAAACTATTATCTTGTCCTTCAAAGTGTAACACCGTGGGTCGTATTGAGATAGCAACGTTAAATTATTGAGTATCGGATACACTAATCCAACAAAGGTTTTGAAGGAGTAAAAGCGAAAGAAAAGAATCAAGAGTGGGAAAAAAACAAAGCAACAGAGAACCGTCGACCCCTCACCCCTACACATCGCGGCTTCCCTGCAATTACCAAGAGTGCTGACTAGCGACCGCCCGAGCCGACCCTGCCTTGCCCTTGCGTCTTTGCCCTATGGCCGCCATCACCCCTACACATGTGATTAGCGTTTGATTTATTTATGGTTTATGTGCAAATTGACTTTAGGTTTGATTTTAGATTTTTTGGGTTTATGTGCAATTGTTTAAGGTTTACATTTGATATGGAATAGGGTTTATGACCTTTTGTGCAATTACTTAGAATATAAAAGATGTTTTTTTCTCATTCTAAATGAAGCTTATCAAGACAGATTTATGTAATTGAATGGGTGAAGAGTATTTAAACAACACTTTGAGAAACTTTTGATAAATTAAAAGAAGAGAATGTAATTGCTCGATTTAAGCTTTCAAAAACCACTGAGGAGAAATTTATTAGCTAGCTGGTATGTGTTTAATTTTATTTATTGTCGAGTTTTTATTTTACTTTTGTTTACATTGTTTAGGGTGGTCGAGAAAACATGTAATTGGAAACGAAGAGCCTCTAAGTCGGGTAGTTGTGTCTCCTTAGGCAAATCACTCGTTTGTATATACAAGACATACTAGGTCATAAGGATTATTTTGCCTCAACTACCAGCAACAAAGTTTGAGTGTGATTGGTATAAACAAAAAGAGAACTCCACGGTTAAGCCTAGAGGAGATCAAATTCTCAATGACGATTTCCTAACGATAACTACCCAATGAGCTCCCAAAGATAAAACGAATAATATTTATTAATGAGAAAGTTTACGGTAAAAATAACTTTAACCTAAAAAGGATAATAAGGATTTTAGGCTTTTGATCTAAATGAATGAATGGATATAATTAAAATGGTGAATATATACGTTGGATTTTCCAAAAGAGAAAGGGAAAGGCAAAATAAGTATAACCTATCATTGTTGAGTTCTACCCCCAAATTTTAAATGTACGTAACTTTTTATACGACATTATTTAAAAAAATACACCATAAAAACAAACTTTTTATCCTTTTTTCATTTGCATACCCTATTGCCATACTTTTTCTTAAAAAAATTATTTTTTGCTAGGTTGATAGCTTGTGTTTTTGTCAAGTATAACTTGCGTTTTTTATCTGATATAACTTGCACCTTTTATATAAGGTATAACTTGCGTTTTATCATATATCATGTATAACTTGCATTTTTTTGTATCAGGTATAACTTACGTTTTATCATGTATAACTTGCGTTTTATCATGTATAACTTGCGTTTTAGCATTTATACTTGCATTTTATCAGGTCTTCTTATCATGTATAACTTGCGTTTTTAAAACGCAAGTATACCCTCAAGAAAACGCAACTTATCAACCCAACAATTTTTTTTAAAAGTATAGCAATAAGGTATGCGAATGAAAGAGGATAAAAAACTTGTTTTTATGGTATAGTTTTATAAAAACAATAATGTCGTATGAAAAAGTTACGGCCATTTAAAAATAGGGTGAAACTTTAATAACGCAATGATTTTACCATCGTGCTCCTGATTATTTAGTTTAATCTATGGCTAATAATTTTTCTTATACTTATATTTTATACTTTTTACGATAACCTCTTTTTTACATTATCCTCCATCTTTATGAATTAAGTGTTAAAAGTAATTATATTTGCCTGTTTGGTATGCTTACAAAGTGAATAAGAGATAACGTTTTATAAGGGAAACAAAGAAAAGTGAAAAGGACTTGATCCGGGCTTTTTTCTTTTCAAGTAGTGATATTTGATTTTTTTTTTGTAGGTGAGTTTATAAAATTGCACACACAGAAACTCCAATTAAAATTAACCAATATTAACTATCTTTAAATAAATTTATATATTTTATAACATTATTTAAACTAAAGTTTATTTTTTGTTCATGTAGTATTAAAGATTTTATGGGTCAGTTAAAACCGTTTAATTAGTTATATCCTCGCACTATCTACTTTGAGTCTTATGGTAGCAAACATGTCTAGCACATGAAGGTGTTTTGGAAGTTTTACTGTCTATAAAAGCTGATGCATAAGGTCAAATCTCCTCATATTCCAACTGACCACTTGATGAGATGAGTTATTCTCTCTAATGAGGTCAAACTAACTGTTACTATGGATGAAACAATAGTCAACCATCATGTTTTAACTACTATCCAATGTTTTCATAGCCACATTAGTCATGGAACAAAATACCGTCTTACTAGTCTATCTTAGAACAATTTTGATAACCAATTCCTTTTCTCCTTTTTTATCAAAAAGACACAACTTTGTAAATTCTTCTTATCTCATTTTCAAAGCACAAAAAAACTCATTTTCAAAACATTATCCAAACACTATTTTCTTTTTATTAACTTCGTAGTAAGAAGCTAATAAGTTAAGAAGGGGAAATAAGTTTATCCAAACATGCACTTACTAATACTAGACGCTAGTCAACCACCAATCCAATTCATGTTGATTTGTAAATATAACTTATATATGTTTTGTATGTATTATGTTGTACTTGTAAATGTTAGCAATATATATTTAGTATATATTAATATTGTATATCTCCTATTTTTGTGTGTATATCTCCTCATTATTGGGATGGATAGTTACCATCCTTATCTCCTTGTAACACCATTATATATTGTGATTGATTGAATGCAATACACACGGTTGATTTCATGGTATCAGAGCCACTCTCTGAACCTTAAACTTTTCTTTCCAGCCAGCCCTTTTTGACTTCAGTCAACCTGCAGACCATTGCCTTCGGGTTTCTTCTGCAACATCCTTTCCTTTCCTCTTTAACCTTTCTCTTTTATTCCATTCTTTTACCTTTCCCATGGCAGCCAACACTGACCCATCATCACCAAAAACCACCGCCGCATCCACCAACCCTCTGCACCCCGTGTACTCCGTCAACAACATCCAACAAAAGATTCGCACCCTCGACGGGAAAACCGTATTCTACTCGTCCTGGGTCAACCTGTTCCACCTCCACGCCACCGCTTACCGTGTTCTCGATCACATCAATACCACCCCACCACCCGCTGCCGATGACCCAAACTTCTTGTCTTGGTAGGAGATTGACGTCGTGGTCCTTCAGTAAATTTACGGTACCATCACAGACGATCTCCTTCTCAAAGTCATGAAGCCTGGCTCCACTGCACGTCAGGCATGGCTTCGCCTTGAAAACCACTTTCTCAATAATAAAGATGCTCGTGCGGCCACCCTTGAAGAAGAATTCAGTGATGAACTGGCCGGCGTTGATTGTCCCGTCACCGAGAAACGCCTTGTCATGAAGCTGGGTCGCGGCCTTCCGCCTGAATATGACATGACCGGTGCTTTGATTGTTCAACAGGTACCCTCCTGGTCTAACACCTGTGATATGCTCCTTCGGGAGCACAACCGTCAGCGTGCCCGTACCACTGTCTCCCCTCCGATTGTCGCTGCTGCTGTTGAGTCTACACCTCCGGCCCCTCCCAGATCTGAATCCCGTGACACTCGGGATACCCATGACCGTGACAATCAGAACCGCCGCGGAAACTCCTACCGCCGTGGTCAATCCCGTGGCAAGGGAGCACCATCACAGACCCGTCCCTTTTTCCCTGGTTCATACACTCAGCCACCTCCTTTTGGTTTTTATGGAGCTCCACAATGGGTGGTCCCCCTTGTCCCTTTCCCACTCAAGGTAATTGGTTTAATCCTTGGACTGGACCCACTGTTCCCAATCAAAATAATTCACAGCAGCCTTCACAGTCCAATAACCCATCGGCCCAAGCCCATTTGAGTGAACTTGATGCTCTCCAGCCCACTGACTTGGCCCAGGCGTTTGCTGCTATGGGAATTGCACAGCCAAAGGAGCTTTGGAACATGGACACGGGAGCCACTTCTCATATCACGCCGGATCAAGGTAACATCTCTACCCCTTCTACGTTTAATCCTATAGCATCCGTATTAGTTGGTAATGGCAACCGTATTCCAGTTCTTGGATCCGGACACACCACTTTACCCTCCCCCTCCCGACCATTTAAACTTAATGACATCCTTTACAACCCAAACTTTATTAAAAACCTAATATCGGTCCGTAAATTTACTAGAGATAACCTTGTTTCTGTGGAATTTGACCCTTATGGTTTTTCTGTGAAGGACCTCCAGGATGGTATGCTCCTGAGCCGCCACAATAGCTCCGGTGACCTTTACCCATTTACCACCAATGAATCAGCTGCTGCTTTTGTCGCTACTGCCTCGTCTACTTTTGGGCACGATCGACTTGGTCATCCAGGTCGACACGTGATTGATTTTCTTTCTTCAAAATTCCTTGTAATAAAGTAGACGCTTCTTTTGTTTGCCATGCTTGTCAATTGTCAAAACATAAGCGTTTACCATTTCATGATTCTGTTACTAGTACTCATTTACCTTTTTCAATTGTTCATTGTGATCTTTGGACTTCACCATTACTTAGTACTGCGGGTTACAAATATTATATGGTTTTGATTGATGATTACACTCAATATACATGGGTCTACCCATTAAAATATAAGTCCGAGGTCTTTAGCAAGTTTGTCAATTTTCATAATTTTGTAAAAACTCAGTTTCATTTGTCCATACAAACTTTCCATTGTGACATAGGTGGTGAGTTTAACAATCATAATTTCAAAAATTTTGCCACTTCACACGGCATGGAATTTCGATTCTCGTGCCCACACACCTCTCAACAAAATGGGAAATCCGAACGCATGATCCGTCGCCTAAATGACATCATGCTATCCCTTTTGACCCATACTTCTCTACCCTCTCGTTTTTGGGTAGAGGCCCTTCATACCGCATGTTATTTACATATTATCACACCATCCAAGGTCCTTCACAACCTCACCCCCACAACCATGCTCTACAGACGCCAACCCGCATATGACCATCTTCGCGTCTTTGGTTGCGCATGTTACCCAAACACAACCGACACCCGACCCCACAAACTCACACATAAGTCCACCCTTTGTGTTTTTCTAGGCTACCCCGCCAACTATAGGGGATATCGATGCCTAGAACTCTCCACCGGGAAGGTTATTTTTTCTCGCCACGTTATTTTTGACGAGTTAAAATTTCCCTTCCACTCACCCACCACACCGCCCCCCCAACCACTCCTTCCTAGACCCTCCCCCATCGAGTACCAATTTCTTCCCCGTCGCCTTTCCACCCACTGATCCCACTAATACACCTGGACCGGCCCATTCCTCACCCACTCACCCTGACCTATCGGACCAAAACAACACCACCGTTCCACTTACCCAGCCGACCCACTCCCAGAACACTATTCCAGCCCACCCGGCCCAATCCACTCACACCATCCCTACCCCCCAACCGGCCCACTCAAACCCACCCCCCAACCTGGCCCATACTCCACCCGCAAATCCACCCCCTCCACCTGGCCCACTACCCTCACACCCCATGACCACCCGCGGGAGCGCCGGCATCTCAAAGCCCCGCGTCCCGTTTAACCTCAACACCGTCACCTCTCCTTCCCTCTACCCAAGTCTCACCTTGCCGCCTTGTCCGATCCAAACTGGAAACATGCCATGGCCGCTGAATACAAAGCGCTATTGGATAATAACACGTGGGAGTTGGTACCGAGACCTACCGATGCTCCGGTGATTCGGTGCATGTGGCTATATAAGCATAAATTTCATTCTGAAGGACTTTAGAACGCTATAAAGCGCGACTTGTTGTTAATGGTAAAAGTCAAACCGTGGGTATTGACTGTGATGAGACCTTTAGCCCCGTGGTCAAGCCCACAACTATTCGCACAGTGCTTAGCCTAGCCATCTCACGGGAATGGCCTATTCATCAGCTTGATGTGAAGAACGCCTTTCTTCATGGGACCCTCAACGAGACAGTTTATATGCATCAGCCGCCTGGTTTCGTTGACTCCGATTATCCTCGACATGTGTGCAAGCTTAAAAAGTCTCTATATGCCCTTAAGCAAGCACCCCACGCATGGTATCATAGATTTGCTACTTTCATCACCACATGCGGTTTTAAGAGCAGCACTTGTGACACCTCCTTGTTCATTTATCGGCGCGAGACTCAACTGGCTTACTTGCTACTCTATGTAGACGACATCATACTCACTGCCTCGTCCCCAAGTCTTCTTCAACACTTCATTCAGGTGCTTTCTAAGGAATTTGCCATGACTGACCTTGGGTCGCTTCATCACTTCCTCGGCATCAAGGTCACCCGCAAGTCAGGGGGCCTCTTCTTATCACAGTCCTCCTATGCTTCGGACATCCTCAAGTGTGCCAAAATGACAGATTGCAAGCCTTGCACCACTCCTGTAGAAATCTATGCTTCGGACATCCTCAAGTGTGCCAAAATGACAGATTGCAAGCCTTGCACCACTCCTGTAGAAATCGGCTCCAAACTTAGTGCTGATTCCGGACCTCCGGTTGAAGACGGTACTCTTTATCGAAGCCTCGCCGGTGCCTTGCAGTATCTTACCATCACCCGGCCAGATATCTCCTACGCGGTTCAACAGGTTTGCCTTTTCATGCATGACCCCCGCGAGACGCACTTCTCATTCCTTAAGCGTATACTTCGGTACGTTAAGGGTACTTTAGACTTCGGTCTCTCTATCAACCCTTCCAGTTCCACGTCTCTCACTGCGTACTCGAATGTGGACTGGGGGGTTGCCCAGATTCTTGCCGGTCAACCTCGGGGTACTGTGTCTACATGGGCTCCAACTTGATTTCTTGGAGCTCCAAACGTCAACCCACGATTTCAAGATCCAGCGCAGAGGCAGAATATAGGGGGGTTGCTAATGCAGTGGCTGAAACATCATGGATACGCAACTTGCTTCTAGAGCTCGGGATTGCCACGAAACAGGCCACCATTGTGTATTGTGATAATGTCTCGGCCGTCTACCTCACTCAGAACCCCGTTCAGCATCAACGAACCAAGCACGTAGAGTTGGATATTCACTTTGTTCGTGACAAGGTCCGTGTGGGTGATGTTCGTGTTCTTCATGTTCCTGCCGATTATCAATACGCGGATATTTTTACAAAAGGACTACCGAAGCACTTTTTTACCCGTTTTCGCTCCAGTTTGTGCCTTCGTCCGGCTACGGCTCAAACTGAGGGGGCCTGTTAGCAATATATATTTAGTATATATTAATATTGTATATCTCTTATTTTTGTGTGTATATCTCCCCATTATTGGGATGGATAGTTACCATCCTTATCTCCTTGTAGCACCATTATATATTGTGATTGATTGAATGCAATACACACGGTTGATTTCAGTAAATACTTGTATGTAATATATGTATCATGTAGAACAATTATATTAGGAACTTAAGACTAGTTAGTAATGTATTAGAAGAACAAGGCAAATGGGTCAAAAACAACTCGACTATTCAATGATACAAGGCTGCACAGATTCATGGCTGCAAGACAAGATCAGAAGGCTGAAGATCGTTATAAATACAAGGCTGCACTACATCAGTTTCAGGAGACAACGATTCAGCATATGTTTCAATAATATTTATGCAGTAAAAGACTAAAATGCCCCTACGGTTATGGTAGTTATTATTGGCGGCAAACACAAGGTCAAACCGGTGGGTCAAAGCATCATAACGGTTCAGAAGTGCAGACACAACCATTCGAAACATATATATACTAAACCCAAGGCACAATGTTTCGGTTATCAAGATTGTCTCACACAAACAATCCTCTTGTCGAAAATCTTCCAGAATTCCTTTGTTTTGTTGTTCATTTGTGTTGAAACATGTCTTATTCAATTCTATAATATCATTTATTCCTATTTGTATCTTCTATAATTGTGTTTATATTATCTAATCCGCTGCAAACCAAGTTCTGGGGCCAACAATTCACAGGTTATGCCGCCACAACCGATTGACACAAATGACCGTGGTTTAGCACTAGTACTCAAACAATTAACCAGTTGTGTAGTCGATTCTCCATCCATTCTTTCTAAAATATTATCAATTTTCGATCTATATCCACCACATTACAAGACGAATAATGGGCCAACTGCAACTGCATAATCAAAATTGAAAAAGAAATACAAATTAACCTTGTACTTATAACAAAGATAAATTTATGACTTAACATGTTAAGTTATGATGTATTAAGCATACAACATCTTTATAAAAAAAAACATGCATGAAACATAAAATCTAAAATGTATGTAGTTTTATATAAATAAAAAGGGAGCCATGGATCAAATAACTTTTGTTAAGGTTTTATATTGAATCTTCTAGCTTTATTCCCTCCGACACACATAACCGTCATCATGCATCACCATACCTTCCTTTAATTTTCTCAGACCACCTTTCAAATCTTCCTTACTTTTGAGGTTTGCATGCATGTATTTTTTGTCATAAAGAATCAATAGGAGATAAAAGAATATGACAGCCTTCAATTTTTTAATAAAACTTTATACTATTTTATATATATGCTTAGTATCTATATATGCTTAGAATCTACTTTTAACATAATAATTTTCATCATTAAATCAAGCGTGCCCTTATCAAGTTATCATCAATTGCATATTCATGGCATCATACTCCTTTCATCATTCTATTAACCGACACTAAAAGTCCACTTGATCCGATAGCTAGACAAATTAATTGGTCAATAGCCCACTTTAAATTATAGTTGGGAGAACATGCTTGTGGCTTTGGATTTAATCTGTTACGATATATAATGGGATTTTAAAATACATATATAATTGACCTAAGACCTTATAAATACTATATATAAGCCGGTCTCTCTCTGTTAGTAATATATGCAAGTGCTCTGATCGTGAAATGCACATTAGTTAATAGTTGGTGATATGTTGGTAAAATCTTTACCCACGTCCGGTTCCCTACACGAATATTTACTTACGAATTGTTGAACAATACTACCCCTATATATGATTTGTAATTTTCAATTGCATGTGATTTATCTTTCATGCAAAGTCGTTATGTAATAAATTTGACCATATATGTGCCTAGCTATGATGGTTAGTACAAAATAATTCTATATGAAAATTACTACAAACAACCACTTACTCTCTTTTTAACTCCTAATATATCTTTTTATTTAAAATATAAAAATGCACATATTTTAGATCTTAATCAATAAAATAAACAAATTTAACAGATTTATTTACTCATACATAATATTATATACTTTTAATATGCATCAAATCTTTTCCTGAAATTTCAATAAGACATATTATTTGTTCATGTTGAAGAAAGTTTGAGAATCAAAAGTCTTTTTGAAAGTAACAATTAAGTAATACAAGTAGTATGTGGAAGTGCATGCATGTGTGCACATGGTGATGGGGTCCTTAATTGGGTCTATTTACGGCAATAGCATGTTCAATAAAGCAACCAAACGGCCAGAAAGTTAGCCAACTATTGTTTAGTAGGATGTTCATGTGTAATTCGTTAGAGCTTATTTGGTATTCCCTGACTTTAATCAATTTAGTGTTGAAAGCCTAATATTTTTAAGGGTATCATGCAAGTTATAGGACGATAAAAAGGGGAGTAATTAAGCGCGCTATAGCCGCTCAATCCTTGTATAGCTAGAGAGATAATCGTTTCTTGTTTCTTGTATACTTTATCTTTCCTCTTTATAATTCGGTTGAAGGTACCAATTATTAATAGAAAGTTATTTGACTCATCTTATTGAGATCACATCAATGACCATGATGTAGCCCACTAGTGATGTGAATAGAGATCCTCGGCTTGATCCGATTCAGTGGTTATAGTGAATCATGATGTCCTGTATAGAAAGTCTCCTTGATAGCCTTGGCCACATTATATGTCCTGATAATAGAGTCGAAGATACGAAAAAAGGTTGAATCATTTGGACTATAGTTAAAGAGAAGACCAAATTTAAACTTGGATTTGAGAAGACGTGCGTTCGCGCAAGTACATACCTTGCGCAAGGCTTCAATAACATTTAAGCACTGAAAGAATAATCAATGGAAGGTTCTGTGGGGCTCGCGCGATACCTGGGACGTGACAGCGCAGAGAAAGAATGAAAGGGACGTCAAGCCGGTACGAGGCGAGAGTTCCTTACTCCATGATCTCCTGCCACCAGCAAGGAGAGAAAAGACAAGTGAAAAAGACATTTAACCAATCAGAGAAAGACAACACAAATTCCTCTAGCAGTCACACATGTAGGACCCGCACGAATGAGCTGTCAATCACTATCAACTCAATATAAATACCCCCCTCTCCTTATGGAGAGAAGGCCGACCAATTTCACACTCAAACACACATTATTATAACTCTAAATTATTTGTAAGAAAGAATGGTTGATTCATTGTCCATCTAATACTCATTTTATTCCTTGTAATTCTCGCCGTAAGTATTAATAAGATATCTTCATTCCTTCTTATATTTTGATTATTGTTTGGATTGGTGTTTCTTCAATGATCTCATGTAAACTTGTATTTGTAATTGATACGATTAAATGTACACCATCTAAAATTATCACAAAAAACTTTCAATCATTATAATAGAAATGCATTTCAAAGTTTCTTTTACTCCTACTTAACAATGCCTTGCAATGAATTAAAGATAAATTCCACATTATTCATGTGAACTTATAAAGATAACCATTTGATTAAAGCCTTTAATAGTTTATCATACAAGATTCTATTCTTAGCACCAATTTATTACTAGTAATATATTATTTATCAGATTTGTGAAATTCAGTCAACAGTTTTTGTACAATTTGTTTTTTTATATTGTCAAAAGTTAAAGGGTGATGATACATTTTTTCTAAGGGTAGGGCTACAATGGAAGTGCTACAACCTTAAGCACTTAAAAAGTAACCAAAATTATGTCGTTTTGATACCATGCATGAGACAGAAATGTATCTTTATGTCGTCTAGAATATATGTCCAACCCAAATTTTTATTCCTTTATGCAACAAGGATATGAATGTGGGGAGGGCAATAAGATAGATGTTAGAAAGATACACATGCCATTGTCAATGGGAGTTAGTTGTAAAGAAAGGGAGAACACTTATGAATGAATTTTATGTTTTTTTTTAATAGAACTCAGTTTCATTTATTATTTGTCAAAACAAGTTACATTTAGATGGTGGGTAAGCGGGCAACAAGCTGTGCCGCTATCTCCTTTTGAATCGCAAAGCCTATCCTGCTAAACACAAACCCTTGGTTCTTAGGGCTCTGCAAGTCACTGTGGACCACCTTCTGCACTCATTTTAGAAACCGTACTGCCTCAGGGGCCAGGGATCCAAATGTGTCAAAAGCAAATGGCAGGAACACATATTGATTCTCTAAACAGGCTGCTTCGTGCTTAGCGACCTTCTTAGCTTCTGCCCTCAAAACTGCCTGCCCCGGTATAAAACCGCTGTCTCGCAAACCTACCAAGGGGGACACCCCTGTCAAGTCAACACAAGCATGTTTGCCCCCAACCTATCCAAACACAAAAACATCCGCAGGACGCAAGGTAGATCTCCCCTCTCGCGGGTCAGTCAGAAAATTGACTGGTGCTTCTTTCTTGACTGAGACTCCCGCACTTTGAAGCACATCCCATAGAACATCTCTGACCAAATCATGGCGGTACTTGAACCCCGGCAATTCTTTGCAGTGGAGCGCATGCTCGCCAAATTTATCCAGACATGCTTTTTTGCAAATGGGTCATGGTTCATCCGAGGGGAACAGAGGTATCATGAGCCGGTATTTGAGAATAGCCCTATATTCGATTGCCGACATCCGCTGCCCAAGCCCTTCAATGGGCACGACAGTAAGAAAATCTTGAGCATGAGCCTCTTGAAGGCATGCAAACACTGCCTTTTGTCGCGGAGTCATATCAAAGTGCCCCTCCATAGTCTGCACGTGTTTACCATAAAGAGCACTCGCCAAGGTTTGTTGAGGTTTCTTGGGGGCGGTCTCCTTATCGGTATAACCGCCTAGATCAATTTCTGGAAGAACTGTTTTAATATTACCAAGTGCGAGGGTGTAGTCAGAATCCACCCCCATCACACCAGCACTCCGCAAGATGTGGTCCTGCAATCCCCACGACTGAGCCCTCGACGCCACAAAGGCGTATGTTGACACATCCCCTGCCGTGAAAATCCCTAAGCCCCCAAGCCGCATAGGCAAGGATGCTAGCCTCCATTGGAGGTCCCCAAAATGTGCCCCTCCACAGACAACAATGCTTTCAACCGCCTCCCGAAGGCCTGCATCAAAAATGGACACCGCCTCTTTGACATGCTCCGGCTGACATGTCCGTAGCCCGAACATTAATTTAGCAACCCCCATGCATGAGCGCAGTAAGAGGAGCTCACTTTGAGGGTCTCTTAATTTCGGCAGGTGTTCCATGAGTTCAACCGCGCACGAAGCCCTTTTGGTTGCCAACGAGCGTATATAACCTGCATCCCGGCTAACAGCTCCCTCAAGAAGTTTAACCCCTCGGTCGGGCCTAGCTATCTCACTAGGAAATAAACCGGGCGTTGTTGCTGAACCATTGCACGTCGGCCAAAAACACTAAACTATAAAGTTTCAATATTCAAGATTATTCAAGAGAATTATTTCTTTAGGCTATGATCCGAGATATAATCTTTACTAGCTTTTATCCCGGGAACGTCCCGAGGTTGAAATATCTAACATGAGAAGGATATGAAACAAGGGGGAGATCCAACTAGTTATGTCATAAAACTATTGAGTTATGATAGTTGTCAAATTAGACAAATTTCAATCAAGAGGGAGAACCAACTTGCTATTATTTTAGTCTTAAGTGTGTAAAAAATTTTTATCAACACATAAAGGCCATCTAGGCAATATCATGCTTTTTGTTACAATGACCCACCTGATGTGATATTTGAGAGGTGGGAGATAAGTGTAATATAGGCATCATGTTGTAAAGAATTCTGTTAGGTTCGTCAAAAGGTTTAATACACATGACAAAGTTTCGATATGAGATCAAGTAAGTCAGTATTTTGAGAGAGAAAGTGTGTCACGGACCTATGGTCTATAGCATCGTATGTATAAAGAAACTCTTCGTTGGTCGGACTTGGTCGTGAACAAAAATGATTTAAGGACCCGGATTTACAACGTTCTAGTCGTAACAAAATCCTGAGATCGGGTAATTCTGAATTTATCACTAGTTTGTCACATGAAATTTATACCAATATCAACTTTCATGAAATGATGCTTTTAGCACAAATACATGTTAATACCGAGCCCTACTTACGCCTTTGCGCATATAATGCATATATGTGTGACTCTTGGGGGGCAAAAGTAAAGTTACACTAATTTTAACGTTATTTTACTGATTTCGTGAAAATAACGTTAAAAATGACTGATGGTTAATCATGCATCATGTGGTGGCGTTGATAGCCAAAAGACAAGGGGGTACATGCACCAATCGGGTTTGTCCCAATTGCTAAGTGTTATGTGCCTTATGTCCAATGCTTGATACAAAATCACTATTGAGCCGAGGGTCTCACTGGAAGCAACCTCTCTATTCCCCTAGGGTAGAGGTAAGGCTGTCTACATCTTACCCTTCTCAGACCCTACCTTAGCTTTTGCTATTGGTAGAATTAACTGAGTATGATAATAATATTTATTATTTATACCATTGTATAAAACCAAATAGTGTACTTAAACAAATAGGTAAAACTAAAAGTAGAATCTGACACAAAATATATAAACAACTACTTAGATCCTTACTCATCAAGGAATGCTCAAGTGTCCGGTCAGAGGCTAGGGAAATGATCCCAGATGATTACCATCATGTGGCTTATGTTGTTTATTCCATCTACCCTGGCTTTGTGGATAGTTGTCATAAATCACGTGCTTCTAGTTTAACATGTTTCATAGCTTAACAACGTTAAATTACTAACAAAATATAGCCGTAAATCCTTATCGTGCTAGTTGTATCAATCCCATCATCATAATTTGGTCTATTTATTAGCCAATCGAATGACATGGCCCATGGGCCTTAGGCCCAATGGCTTTGATGAATTTTGTTCAATCAAGTGGTAAGGGTTCAAACTTCATTCTGGATTTTAGATGGTGTAAAATTCTAAGTGTGTGTTATTCTAAAAAAAGCCAATCATATAGCCAGTGCCCAATGGCGATCCTTTTAAGGGGCGGGAGGGGGCGTCCGACCCCCCCCGAACTTTCGTTTAGAAGTTCTGATTATATAGTATTCGTATAGAAATTTTTTGGTATATAAGGTTTCGACCCCCCGAAACTAGTGACTTCCGACCCCCCGAAGTTTCGGGTTAGGATTCGCCACTGCATATAGCTAGTATATGATCCCTATTCTACAAGAAATTTAGCTACTAACCAGATGATGTGTGTACAATTTTAGGACTACAAACACAAAGATGAGTTATTTTGCAATTTTGCAAATACTTGTGTATTGACAATTTGATGATAATCACAATTTCCACCAGACTTTCACATGTTTATTTCAATGTAATCATTTGTAAGTAAAACTTTGTGTTTAAAAACATTCTTTTACAATTTTAACCAACTCGCTAATAATGTAACTATTGCGCGCAACTCTAACCCGGTACAACACCATTAAACCAAACATGATAAAGTATATATACACTTCGTTATGAAACATGTTGCTATCAGATGGATTCGCCTGTTGCGTGTTCCCTCAACAAATACATACACCAAAGGGTTTACTTTCACATCTGTTTTTCGCGTTAAGGTCCAACCTAAGCATTCAAGAACCTACAGCTCAAACCGCTGCGAGTGTGTTGAAGTAAATGAACATGTATAATATTATAGTTTATACACGAAAGTGGTTGTGTTCAGTAACCGCAACATAGTTTGTTCTCTTTGATGTAAAAGAATGTACCAAAAGCGAGTCCTTATTTCAGAGATTAGTGATCATAGATGAAATGTTAGATGAGGCTATCGAATCTGTTTTAATCTCTTTGGTATTGGTTTCTGAAACCCTAATCTTTCCAAGAAATCTTCAATCAACCTGAATTGCGACATTTATAAAACGTTAAAATGTTGTGTGATAAATGGCATATAATGGGAAGCTTAATGTTGGTATAACTTACATGCCACAAATTGATTTTTGTGATGCCGCAAGGTCTCTATCCGGGAAGGAATCATCAAGCCGGAAACTTAACCACACGTATAATTCCAGGACCTGGATATTAACATATTTCAGATGTAAGGCTTGAGGTCTATGAGATTACGTTTTTAAATTCAAAATGATTGATTTTCTTGAAGTATTGGGTCGTATCAATTAGGGTTAGATAAATGGGCCTTGTTCGGGAGTTGGTGGGTCGAACCGACACAAAACCTAAAATTTGGGGCAAATATGGCCCCAACAAGAACCTGAAAAGTTGTGTCGCAATGAACTCGAACTTTGCGGGTTGACGCAAACACGACAACTTAAGCAGTAACGTTCTATGTTTATTTTATTTATTGCTCACTGAGACTAGAAAATTACAAATTTACAACCAAAACTACAGATGTATATAAAACAGTTACGTTAAACTATAAATGAAACGCGACACTCACTAACTCATTTAACTATTATCTTTTAACTTTTGGCATAAAATGCCTAATCAGTTTAACTTTTGACCCAAAATGACCTGCTAAGCTAAGTGTGTCCGCAGGTTCAACAGAAACAAAACCGAACTCATTTGGAATACATCCAAAACCGCGAATTTCGTGTCATAAATTCACACCCTTAGAAGAGGGCTTTAAGTCGCTACTACAAATGATGGGAAAATTATAATAAGGGCGTGAATAGAAAATTCTTGAAAAATCATGTCGAAAAATTATATATACTTATATAACAAAAATCTTTCCAAGTGATGCACATTTTATATATTTATATCACAATAAAACTTACCTTATGTATTGATTCAAGTTCCTTGAGTTCAGCTTGAGTCTTTGGCACCTTAAGTGTGCCTGGAGTAAATATTTCTTTAAGTCGAACAATGCGATTCTTTGCATAAGTATGGGCAAACTAATTAACAGAAACTTAATTTGTTAGCATCCCAAACAAACTCAGTAGGAGGAAACCGGATATTGGAGACGACAAAACGGGATCACTGAGTAATGGGTCAAACATGCAATTTTAAATTGTTGACCAAAATTTACCCACATCACATATTTACCCTTTTTTCTGAACTTATAACTCAATAATGTGCTATGCATGATTACAACAAGCAATCCAACCATTTATTAGGAGATTTGTATGCATTTGAATATTCGGTTGATTTTAATTTGACCCATTCAGCTTAACCCATTTAAACCTCTAGCCACCTCCACAAAAAAAAAAAAAAAAAAAAAAAAAAAAAAACTATAGCAGATTTTACCTGAGTGAGTCCTTGAGATAATATTTCATCGTTCATGTCAGCTGGACTGCAAAAGCAAAATGTCAACGATATTAAGAGTTAATAAAAAGGATAATAAATTTAGGGGTGCAAACGAGCCGAGCCGCTCACGAGCTACTCGAGCTCGAGCCTAAAACAAAGCTCGTTTATTTATCGAGCCCGAGCTCGAGCCTGGCGTGTGAAGCTCGTTAGGCTCGTCGAGCCTTTATCGAGCCTAGTGTAATATTAGTTTTTTTTTAATATTTAATAATATTACCACTCATTTAAAGTTGTTTAGTAAACGAGCCCTGACCTTGAGCTTCACTTATCGAGCTCACAAGCCTAAATGAACTATTATTTATATTATTTTTATTCAATGTATTAATTAACTGATAATAAACGAGCCGAGCTCGAGCTGTTATAAGTCAATCGAGCTCGAGCCTGGTCGAGCTCGGGCTCGGCTCGGCTCGTTTGCACCCCTAGGCATACTTATACAATAAATACCTATTAAACCCAGAAAAAAAAAAGAGAGAGACATACCTAAGACAAAAAAGGTACTTATCATGCAATGTAATTGGCAAGTCATCAAGTACTGCAGCAACTTTCTGTAATAATTTGTACAGAAACATATAACAGAATTATTATAAACTAAAAACATGTATATAACAAAACTAGCATTAAAATAGTTTAGTTCATTGTCAAAACTTTATTTATGTAGCAGTTATATGACCCTCAAAGGTTTGAAAAGCATACCAACATTTCTTCACAATTAGCAATAAAATAATTTTCCGATATCTTTGCATTCTCCACAAACTCTTCCTGGTAAAAGAGAATCGAAACTGTAAATAACAACTGAACACAGAATACGCACTAGAAAGCGACATTATAAAAAACCAACTCTTAAGATAAGTAAACAATAACCAACCAGAATTTGGCACAGACCAACATTTAGATGTGAACGAGAGTACATGTATAGGAGGTCGAAGGTGGGAAATAATCCAGCACTCTGCATCATATAAAAAAAATATTTTAGAATAGCCACAAAATAACCAAACCGCACGACCAAGACAGGAATTAACGGAAATTAGTACTGGAGTACCTCTAGAACCGGAGATGGACAATTTAGTGAGGAGTGAATTAACGGTAGATCTTTTTTATCCAAGCAAGTCACTTCACCAACAGGAAATTTAGATCCGTACCTTCCAGCTCTACCTACAATATATATAGGCCCATTATATGTATATATGTATTAGTGACGTAGCTTTTAAGGGGCGGGGAGGGGCGGCCAACCCCCCCGAATTTTCGCTCAGAGATTCCGATTATATAGTATTCGTATAGAAATTGTTTGGTATATACGGTTTCGACCCTCCGAAACGGGTTTTCGACCCCCCAAAACTAGTGCTTTCCGACCCCTGGTGACTTCCGACCCCCCGAAGTTTCGGGTCAAGCTTGCCACTGATATGTATGCAAGTGCCTTGTCAACAAATAGAATATAAGTTGTGTTATAAAAAGTAACAATTACCAGCGATTTGCTTTATTTCTGGTACGGAAAGTGGTCGCATTTCTAGTCCATCAAATTTCTCCATTTCTGAAAATATAATTCTAGAAATGTTGAGATTGAGGCCCATGCCAATGGCATCACTTGCTACAAGAACATCAAACTCGCTACTTTCATCATTGAACATCGTAGCCTGAAGTTTTGACAAAATATATCGGTTCAGAACATACAATGTAACCATATGAACATAGGGAACCAAGATACTAACAAATCATGATATGCAAACAAAGCATATATGAAATATATACAGATTAAGAACACATACTTTCTTGAGATGATTGGGCAACAGGTAATTTACTAGAGCAGGCTGTGTTGACCCTCTACGCTTTTTTTCTATTTTTTTAAAAATAAGTAATGTGTAGATTCACTATAACTAAATAAATGTGTATATTTTTATAATGTGCATTAAGAAATAAAGTTTGAAGAACTTTCAACGCATTTGAAATTGCTAACTCTACTTATCTCTATTAATAATGTGACAACCATTTACGATTTAAGACAAATTAGGCAGAAAGATCGGAACCTTATAATCTTTAGTTCTTTACTAATAATGATAATTAAAAAAATAAAAATACAATAAAACTTGAAGTACAAGCAAAATAATAATTGTGAACAGAAATATGTAAATACCTGCCTTGTTCGTGTCTCTGGAGGCAATGAACCATAAACTACAGAACACAGATGTCTTCCGTCATCTTCAATTCTTTTCTGATAATACAAAAGAAACAGGTGTTCACCAGTTAATTCTGTAGCACTTCTCAAGCAATACTATACATACATATATATGTATATATATTGTGAAACATATACACATACATACAGCAGTGATTTGTACATACGTGTGTAACTCCGTGCAATAACACACCTATTACAGCTAATACTAAACATAAAAATGAACGCGTAGTCGCGTACAAAAACAAAAAAGTGGAAATGAACTGCATTGAGAGTCAGATCGCACCTTTAGTTTATATATGTTACGGCGTGAAAAGGTCACAATGCAATCACCCGTTCTAATATCAGAAAAAGATCTAAGAGGGGTTTTTGACGGTACTAATGGTGAAAGCCGGTCATAGTATTGTACCTACACAACAATATATATCATATCAATGCCAAAACAAAACATAACAAAATATGAGCATATCATATGATCCACAAACATCAATCTCGCTACCTCTATATTATCACCGGTCACACTTAAGATTTCCTGAATTAATTGGACAGCAGCCGCATCTCCACACAGATGAAGCTCATCAGCGGGAATCCCTAACAGAGCACGTGTAAATGAAAATCCACGTGATCTGCACCCTATCATCTGCGTATATAAATATAGTGTTTGTGTAATAATTTTTAAAAAACGAATTATTTGGTAATCCTATTAGTAACTAAAACGATTAAACAGAGTTACAGACCTGAATTTCATCAATAACAGCACAGTCATAATTATGGCTGACATCAGCCATCTCTACTGTGACAGCTTTATGCCTTGCACCTTCAATAATCTCTTTTTCTTGTCCAGTAATTAAATCACAAGGAACGTTCGCTTTATTTAGCCGTTTTGCTACTTCCCATGCTAACAGTCTCAACGGACCACAGTAGACACCTGGTTCAAATAACATACACAAAAAGTTAGCAAGATCTGTGTGACTGTGTGTGGAGATCTTTAACTAGTATGGATAAGTTATATTGGTACCAGATGAACTTTGTTCCAATCGCTTCAGTGCACTATATGTCTTCCCACTGTTCGTTGGGCCCATATGAAGAATTACATTTCGCTTTTTTCGTCGGGCGGCTGGGTACCATGTGTGAGGACGACTGAAATGGAAGAAATAAGTTGCATCAAGTCCCTAACTTTGGAAATAATAACATGTATAAGATGTTCTTACGTGAGGTCTGTAAAATCAATCTTCACTGTACCGGTGGAACTACTAAACTGCCTTGAGGTAGTATATATACAAATTGATGCTCCAACGTTAGCTGTCCACGTGGAAGAATACGAAATTTTAGGATCATTGACAAATTATATATATAATATATCAGTGGATACACGGCATCGTTGTTATGACTTATGAGTGAGCAGTTAACATGTTATGTTACACATTAAAGTTGACACAAAAAAATAAAATTTAATATATTCCATCCTACACTACAAGTTCACAATATTACTTGACCCTGTTTTCTGTATCCCAACAATCTCATGTATTATTGATCCACTTATATTGGAATCGGTTACCACAAGAGAGAGACGAATGACACACCACCAAAGTATGGCACTACCTTTAATCCAAGAAAGATGTACACTGCCGCTTCACATGCCCTTACGACTACTTTCTAACTTCAAATTTAGTGTGGATATTTTACATCTTAAAGATAAACTGACACTTGACTCCATACATTAAAATTGATATGGGTGGGTCAATATTGATGTTAACTTCGCAAAACTACAAAAAGAAAAAAAAAAGAAAAAGAAAAAAAAAGACATAATATTTTATTAAACAAATGAAAATGGATCAATATTGATATGAACCTTTGTTTCATCACAAATTCAGGTAACCACTAAGAAAGGAAAAAAATGGTGTAAATTCTAAAATAATAGCAACCATTCACTTTCTTTATATTTATCATTTCTTGTAAAAATGTATTGACTTTGATCGGTAGGGGGCAACAAACATCGAAATCAAGCAGAGAACACCAAGGCCTGAATGCCTGATACATTCTAAACTAATTCAAGCATAAAACTTATAAAAGGAGTAAATTAAGTATTTAAGTCACACCTCCAAACCTAATGTATAAATTTATTACTAAATGCCACCAATAGTTTCCAAATTATACGACTTTATTCCATTCCACGATACAAGTTCACATTACTTATTCAGGCAAAGACAGCTGCAAGCTACCCAGTTACATGGCACTATTTGACCCTGTTTCCTATATCCCAAGTTCCCAACATTAACATGTATCATTGATAAAAACTTTATTGAAACCGCGTATCACACAAAGAAGGGGCTGGTGACACACAACACAGCCAAAATATGAAACATTGACTAAGGGGTTGTTTGGCAACCTCTGCGCCATTAAGTGTTGAACCATTAAGAGGTCTGATTGGGTAACTGGCTCTAAACAAGTAAGAGGTTTGACTTAGTTCGGCCTGACTAGTTAGTGGTGGAGGAGGTGGTTGTGGGTTGAGAAGCTGGTCATGAGTGGCCAGGGCAGCTAAGGGTTATGAACACAGATGAATGGATAAAGGGATAAATTTCCATTCATCATCATTTTGAAGCTTGATGGTTAAGAGGCTTACTGGCTGATTCAGAGGTGTTCTGTCAGTGAACAAACACTAACACACTTAATGATGACTGATTCAGAGGTACCCTCTTAATAGAATCATTAAAATGCTACCAAACAACCCCTAAATTGCACTACCTCTAATCCAAGAAAGGTGCATAATACCACTTCACATGCCTTTATAACTGCTTTCTAACTTCAATATTGGTGTTCACTTTGCAAGAACAATTATATAGGGTTTTTTTTTTATTGCTGTTGTAATTCACAAATCAATATTAGCATGACTCAGCCTCCACATATAAGCATGATATGTACCTTAGTTTCATCACAAATTCAAGTAACCATTGACTTTCTTCATATCTATCATTTTTTTATAAAAAGGTTTAATTTTTTTATCAATATGAAGCTAGTACACAAATGTCTGATACATTATAAGCTAGTTCAATCATAAAACACATAAAGGGAGTACCAATATATTATGTATAAGTTTACAAATTCTTTAACATTACATATTCTCTCTTCCAAATTGTATAAATTTATAAAACATACAAACGCCAACAATAGTCTCCCTAAAAAAAAATCCAAACTTGAAGCAGTTTCTAAAGATTTATTTAAAAATAAAGAAATAATAAAGGAAAAAAGAAAAGAAATATAAGGGTTTGAAACGTACCATTGGATAAAAGGGTTCGAGAAACGATTGACCGGCGAAGAAGAAGAAGGGATACCATATTTATTTATTTATTCAATTGATAAATAAAAAAATAGGATTTTATTATTTTAAGGATATGTTTTCCGGTGTATGTTCTACGGGAAGAACCCCATGTGAGCTGCAATGGCGGTTTGACAACGAACATGAGCTAATTAACTTGAATAACCTAATTTAATCTATTGGCCTCAGATTAGTTTGTTACAATTAGATGAGCTCGGTACCGAAAATACCGATACCGAAACGATCCTGATATTGAAAACATCGATACTGATTTTTAGGAAACTTGGTACGCATACCAAAAACATACGGTTCGGTATTGGTACGGTACCGGTATGGTATCGATATTTTAAGCTAAAATACTGCTACCGAACTGATACTAATACCGATACCGAACCATAAATATTGATACCGATTTTCGCCAAAACTTGATACCGAATTGGTATCGAAAATGAACTGATATCGGTATTTTCGGTATTTAATACCGAAATGTTCATCACTAGTTATAATTACCAGCTTAATTGTACGTTATGGTGTTGTACCTCATACTTTTTATGTGTTTTGTAAGTTGTGATTGTACCTTTTTGGTTTGGTGGGTTGTGCACACCTATGAGTTTAAAATCCCACACAAACTCCAGTAATATCTTTCTATGAAGCATTACTCACAACTATATTTTTTCTCTCTTTAGAAATCACCACTATCTAACGGTGCCGGTGCAGCTTTCGGAGTCTATGTCGATAAATAACCAATGTCTTTACACCGTTCTCTTGGTGTTGTGGTGTAACACCATAGGCATTTCCAACATCGTTCGTGGACAGGATAGATCTTGGTTCATAAGTAATGCCCTGGCTCTTAAATCACCAACACGTTTTGGACGCATATGGATGTGGAGCACATGAAAACTCCATAGTTAAGCGCGCTCGAGTGACAACAATTCCATGAGTTTCACTCAGGCAACCGAACAAATCTGTGAGCTTATGGTGGGCAAAACGGACAATATTGGATGATATTAAAAGCAGAGTGTTACAGAATGATATGAGAGCCACTCCCGTTCCATCGGGATGATGGAGCAAGCCTTATTGAGGACGATGAGTCCCTGGGGGGGGGTGATTGTAATACCCTAAGTATATCCCACATCGTTCGTGGACAAGAGAGATCTTGGTTCAAAAGTAATGTCTTGCCTATTAAATCACCAATGTGTTTTGGGCGCATATTGGTGTGGAGCATATGAAAACTTCATATTTATGCGTGCTTGAATGACAACAATTCCATGATGGGTGACCATCAGATAAGTTTTCACCCGGGCAACCGAAAACAAATTAGCGAGTTTCTAGTGGGCAAAAAGAAAAAAAAACTTTCTACCCCATGTCATAAAAAATGATCTATTTACCCACCGCTACATTGCTTACCATCTCCCTATGTTTGTACCATAATACACCCATGAAAAACATTCCTTCAAAGGTACCATCAATTGAATACACCATATTCAGCTTATTGTGTTACCTCCACCGTTCTTAAGATTGTTGTACTCCTCACCATTCCCCGCAGATGCTTGGCTTTGTTGGATTGGGCTTCTGATATGCCTAGCTCATTTTCTACGAATAGTCTCACCCCTTTGACCTCTTTCCCCATTGAACCGAAGAAATATATTTGACCCTTTTTTATTATTTTCCATCATTTGACCATCATTGCTACCATTTAAAGAATTATCTCCGCTACCCAAGTTCGATTTGATAGTTGCAGCCACCTCCTTATTCACCTTTACTTAATTACGATTACTCTGATTCACCTTTTCACCACCATTCGTCCCTACCAGAGCGCTCATATCAATCGTATCTTCTATCTCTCTTCCCCCTTCCTTTTCACCCACCATATCAATCGTGTCCTCAATATTAATATTATTCTCTTTAACCTGAAATTGAGTCGACACAATGTCAAAAAAACAGTTAAGGTCAAAAGGATCATCAGCTTCCATTCTAGTGTGTTTCTTGTTCTTCTATGCATATGATTCCCCAAGGGGATTGGTACTGTCTTCAAAACCTTTGAATTCCCCAACACGTATTCCATAAAGTGCATATTAATGCTTTTCGCCATGGCATATTGAAAGCTTGATGGTTGTAAGGTTTATTAGCATACAAGCGGGAACTTCACTCCATCGCTGATGTGGAATCTATTGTTTTCAACACAAACAAGTACATTTTCAATAGTATGTCGCAGTAAACAAGTACATAACAAAATTGGTCAAAACAAACAGCTCTGGTACCATTCCAATATACAAATGCTTTGCATTTGGAAAGACAGTAGACGTAAAGTGGGAAGGAACTTCAACACAAGATAAACGCAAAGTTGGTGCAATGTAAATAGAAATCATTCACCACCAACTAACAAACGGAGCTGAATGAATAAGGACACTTACAATTTTGATTGAGAATGATGTAACTCCACTAGCTTCGTTCAGTGGCGGATCCAGAAATGTTTTTGACGGGGGGCACAAACTGATTGGGTAAAATAAGACTGGTTAAAAAAAGTCAGGTCAAAATTTGTCTGGTAAAACCAATCTATTAAAAACCCAAATGGACCCTTGTATAAATTTTTTGATATTTGGTATAATTTTAGGTAAAAAATAAGTAGAGTAAAAATAGTAAAAGTTGGCTAAGCAAAAATCACAAACAATTAATAAGTAATACAATAGCTTGCTTAAAATTTACGTTTATAATTTATTTTAATTTTAAGTTGATAGAAAAGAGGGAAAAAAAGTCTCTTTGAAATGACTAAAAAATAAAAGATAAGTGTACTGCTTTTTTGGATGCTCAAAATCTTTAGTCAACCTACAAATAGTACCATCTTTTTTTAAACAGTAATCTAACTTATGCAATATTTTAACCTGTCGGAAAAAAATTCCGGTGATATTTTGTTCACATTCTAACTCTACTCTTCACTTCACCTACTCTTTAATTCACTTCATCTACTCTTTGATTAGTAATTTTCAGGTGAAAAGTTTTTTTTTTCAAATTTGAAGGCACCCGATTATGAACAAGACCCTAAGTGTACGGTGGGCACAGGCCCACCGTCTTAATAAAGTAAATCCGCCTCCGGCTCCGTTTATAAGCTCACCCAATGATAAATATATGTTGAGGAAATGAAATACATGCCTCAACCAGGGACGACACATCTTCCATTATAAAAAAACGTATGCAATTCTCCACCAACAAATAAATATTTAAGAATAAGGACGTTTAAAACAACTTTGTTTTGTTTGTAGCTTCTGAACTTGGCAGTGTTACTTTCAGTCGTTCTAAAGTAGGAACAGTAAATATGTACTCACTACAAAAAATTGCCATTTAGTGGCACACAAAATGTGCCACCAAACACTCAAAAAGTGTCACTAAAGACGCTTATGTGAATGAGCGACACACAAAAAAAGTGTCACTAGAAGCAGCGTCCCTAAAGCCTTTTAGCAGGCACTTTTTTAGTCTACGTCCTGTGATATTAAAACACACACAAGATGGTTTAAAGGTTGTATTCATATTAAAAACAAAGCTCGAGTGCACAATACAAGATTACATACCCAAAAACCGGGATATTGGGTGTTGGAATGTGTGAAATGACAGCTGAAATGATTAGGGCAAAGATTGGAGCTGTTTATAGCCCCTGCTAGTCGTCCCAGGCCTAGGGGGCCAATAGCTTTACTGAACACGACTGGGTGGGGGCGACTAGCTAGCTAGTCGCCTGAAATCCACACGACTAGCTAGGCTAGTCGACTGAAATCCACACGACTAGCTAGGCTAGTCGTGCCCCAGTAAGCTAGTCGTGTACAGTATGCCAAACATGCCCTTTAACATAATAAACACATCCAAACACGTACAAAATAACAAACAATCATCTATACTAGGTTAGGGACATATACATTACATGTATTAACACTTTGGTTACAGAGATATTCTTTCAACACACATTAAGGAATTTCAACACTTAGTATTAGATAGTATATCAGATTAGGGTTTTGGTAGTATGAGCCCACGGGCTTAGTTAGGTTTTTAGGGTTTTGTTATGATGTCTATATATTGTAACTCAACCACTCAATAAGATTCATTCAGTATTCTATTATCTTACATGGTATCAGAGCCTTAAGGTTCTGGTTACTTTTTTTTTTTCCTCCCCCACGCCACCACAAAAATACAAACCCTAGCCGTCACCTCTTAAAGAAAAACCTTAGACAGGGCGGCGTGCCACCATTGCCGCCGCCATGTCCGGCCTCCGTTCGTTTTCGTTTTAGTGTTACGTTCACTTTTTTTCTTATTCCCAGTTCTAAATAAATTTTCAATTGTCGGTTCTAGACATATTCCCGCCGTTTTCATAAATCTTTCTTATGAACCATTATCTATACAATTTTTTGATTGGTTCTTTGGAATTGCCGCCACCTCTTTTATTGATTTCGCTTCTCCGTCATGTCGCTCCTTGCCGCCTCGCCGCCGCTTATTGGACTACTGCCGCGCCGCTTGCAAGACTATGATCCGGCGCCGCGCCGCTATCCACCGCCGCCGCCGCGCCGCATTGGTTGCCTCATATCGGATTACATGATCATTAAATTAGTGGTGGATTTTTCATTGAAGAATACGGATTGCAAGATTATGAGATTATGACAGAAGTTTTGACCGACATTAAAGAACGTTTAATATTATTATTTTTTTTATGTTTTTTGTTTTTCCAGTCTGAGCTTCTAGTTTCCTTCCGCTCTGACTGCGGGGGAGTATTAGATAGTATATCAGATTAGGGTTTTGGTAGTATGAGCCCACGGGCTTAGTTAGGTTTTTAGGGTTTTGTTATGTTGTCTATATATTGTAACTCAACCACTCAATAAGATTCATTCAGTATTCTATTATCTTACACTTAGTAGCAAAACTAGATTAATTGATAAATGTTGATTAGTTACTTGATCCGTAATTAGTTGGTTAGCTCACATTTTTATTTTATAATTGATAGACAGCTTGTTCTAAACTTGGATAAAGGAGAAGAATTTATACAACAAAATTTGAAAAGGGGGTGTTTGGGATTGATTATTCAAAACAGATTATGCATTTTGAAAAAGCAAGGGTGAGGCTGCTTATAGATTATTGCGTTTTGGTAGCCTAAAAAACTGATTATCCGCGTTTTCAAAACGCAATCCCAAACACTAAAAACTGATTATCTGCGTTTTCAAAACGCAATAATCTAAAAATCGGATTTAAAACGCAATCCCAAACACCCTATTAGCCGGCCATGTTTAGGTGCAATGTAGTAGCCTAAACATCATACCATAAGCAAATTTGAGCATGTTTATCATGTTATGATCATAAGCAAAATAGAAAAGAATTTTACGAAAGGGCCTTGGTTTAGGAATTCGTTTTGGGTTCCTAAAAAAGTTAAGCGCCCCTAGGTTTTCTAATTTTTTTTTGAACGGTCAACGGTATACCACCCATAACGAAACCACACACCCTTCAGGTCCGGTCCCCGGGCCCTCCTAAGGTCCAGCCCCTCATTTCAGAATAACCTTACTCTGAGTGGGATTCCAACCTGTGACCTCCCAGGGCAGGAACCCACAAAGTGAGTAAAACTTCTCACCTCCATTAAAACCACTAGGCTACAACTTCATTGGCCCCTAAGTTTTCTAATGATTATGTATTTTCATTTCATTATCGTATTTTATTATCTTCACTGGCCCGGCCCGGCCCGACCTGAAAGATTTGTACAAGTTATACGTTTTGTCACCACTTTGTAGAAAAGCCTTAAACGATGTGGTAGAAAGCAATGTGCGACTTGAACCCACTTGAAAAAAATGTTGAACCCAGTTGAAAAAAAGTCCTGGATTTTGCCAAGTGACTCTAGAAAATCTATACATATAATAAACCAAAGCAATTTTAATGACATGGCATTCAAAGAGGCATTCTCCTCCTTGAGTGTGCCATGTGTCATCCCATGTGACATTGAGATATTTTAGGAAAAAAATAATTTAAAAACAAAATTATATTTTTCTCTCTTATGTTTCCTCCCATAATTTTTAAACGTTAATATCTTTTATATACTAGATTTTTTAAAGAAAAATATTACACCAAATTAACGAGCGTTTTATTATCTTTCCAACGAGTACCATAGTGCTATATAAAAAATGGAGAAAAAAAACGACTATTTTTTTGTTGGGTTTTGTTCAAACAGGAAAAAAAAACACAAAGTGTTCAGGTAAATCATTAATCATGTATAAGCAAGTCACTAATTATGTTCAAATCAGTAAATATGAATTCTATTTTCAATATGCGTTAGCATTAGAGTTATACATTGTTTTAGGTTAGATATTAATATTAGAGTTATACATTGCTTAAGGTTAGGCGTTAATATTGGAGATGTATTTTTAATTGTTTTAGGTTAGCTGCTACCCGAAGTTTTCATGCATGTAACTGTAAAGCGCATCATTCTATTTTATATGTAAAATTAATATGTAATATTAGATTTTTCAACCCCGGGACGTTCCCGGGGTATAATCTAGTAATAAATAAATAAAGCAACGTTCGTTTTTTCTTCAAACAATTCTCGGATTGTAAAGCCATCGAATCGTTTTTTGTTGATATTTGAGCTATCATGTTAATGGAGCTTTAAAACGGTGGATCATTCGGTTTGTATTACCGAAGATGGAATTTAACCGATTCCTCTTTCTCATGCATTTTTCTATAAAATCCCAAACCCTAGTTCACTTCTCTTATTATCTTTGCAGGTAAGGGTTTTGGTTAATCAATTCTTCTTCTCTTTGAGAGTTTTCAGTTATCTATGTTTGCATAGTTAAAAATCTTCATGCTTAATTACACTCTTTACTTTGAAACTAATACTGAATTTTGAACTTTTTTTTTTGATAATTTAGGAAGCAAAGAAGCTTTTACGATGAGCTCCATGGATGTAGACAGGCTTAGCAGGATGCCTGAACCGATTGTTTCACGTATACTCTCATTAATGCCTACGAAATTCGCTGTGCGAACTAGCGTTTTATCGAAAAGATGGAGGTACAGTTGGATGTTTGTAACCAACCTTGACTTCGATGATGTTGATTCGACAAAAGCTTTAGATGTCTTTACAAGACTTGCTCTTCTTCTTACGGAGTCCAAGCATGATTCTAGTAGCTTTATAAAATTCGTGGATCAGGTAATGGAGTTTTACAGATCACCTCAAGTTGAAGTGTTTCGATTACATGCATATTATTCGGTTCCAGAAACATGTCTGGTTAAATGGATACGTAAGGCGGTCAGGTTAAATGTTCGTGAGTTTGAGTTACGTGTCTCTTTGCTTAATTTGCCCTTAAGCCTTTGCAATTGCAAGACACTCACTAAGTTAATCTTACACCGTACAAGTCGTGATCGCCACGCTGGCAAGTGTTGGGAGCAGTGGCGGATCCAGGAATTTTTTTCAGGGGGTTCACTTTTTATTACTCTAATTCTATATGACCGAACATAAAAAAATTCGAGTCGGTTTGGCGGTTCGGGTCGGGTAAAGCTCATTACATACAGTGCCGGATCCCAATTTTTTTTTATATGGGACACATAATAGCTCGGTTAAAACAAGTTGGGTCAAGGCAAGTCTGAAAATTTAGAAAATTTATATTCTATTTATTGAATTATTGTAGTACCGAAAGAAAGTGATCAAGTGATCATAGAGGTTGCCTGACATGCCTTTGACATGTCTGAAAACCAAGTTTTCCAGTCCTCCTAAACAACCAAAGCAATACCTCTGGTCAAAGAATACATTACTTGGGACCAAAGACTATTGATCTTAAACAACCAAAGACTATTGATCTTAACTGCTATGTTCATACTAGCATTTTTACCCGCCGCGCGTTGCGGCGGCGTGCGGCGGGTCGAAACTTGCGGTAAGACTAAGCGTAGAAACGTACATTAACTCAACGCTATATTGTGAAACGGAAACCTATTATATTTGACTGACTTGCTTGGGAACATAAATGCAACAATTTTATAAAGAATCAAGTAACCACAAAATGCAAAGCATAACATACTACCTGACAATGTAAATCAGAACAAACTTCCCTAGCCAAATAGAAAAAGTAAAAAATCCATTACCTATAGAAAATCCCCTTTACTGGCCTATCAAACTAACTACTTTTCTCAACAACAGTACGTAAAACCCACTACAAACAACACTCGATAGTCAAGAACTTGTGTAAGGTTCCTTCCATCTTTGGCTCATACATGTCTAATTAATGAAATACATCTTTTGCCTATGGCAGCTCATCACTAATTTGTCTTGATCAATACAAACATTTGTTTTCATCTTCCATTCAAATATCAAATGATAGTGGTTTACAATCTAGACGCAGATCTACCCATTTCCAACTATGATTATGTAATTTATGGCTTCATTACTTTAACATCACTATCAACCCTTGCCCACTTCTGACAGGCTCAATATATCATGACTTCATAATCTTCATATTAATTTTAAATAGATATTCGTAACAATATCCAGTAGTTGCCTCATGAACATCGTGGAAGTTAAGAACAATTAAAAGGATTAATTCAAGATGTGGATTCGTTACCTTAATTGACTACCTGTGGGTTGTGGTCCGTCGGCGAGGCGAGGGATGGAGAAGAGGAGGAAGGCGGTTGGGTTGGGGTTGTGGGTCTGTGAAAACTAACTGAAAAAAGTCTCAACTTAGAATGACTGAATGACTGAATGGTGGCTGTGGTGTTGAGTTAAACAAAACAAAACAAAAAAAAACCCTAAACTTTGTATTAAAAAATTAGAAAAAAATAAGGGACCTGACAGGAATCGAACTTCAGGTCTGTTTGTTAAAAGTGAGGGGAAAAATACCACTGGAGCACCTTTCTCAAATGGTTAAGGGTTCCTTTCTAAAATATTTAGGGGTTCCTGGCCAATTTTCTATATATAATAACACTAAAAATTTCAAACCGAACGGGTTCCTGGGAACCCCCTCCCGAGCCATAGATCCGCCCCTGGTTGGGAGTGTCCGTTTTCTGTTAGACTTCCTTGTTTGAAAACTCTTGACATTGATGTATGTAATGATCCTCATGAAAACGTATTTAAAGTCATTAGTGGCTGCCCGATACTTGAAAATCTGTCATTGGAAGTGTTCTGTGTCTACGGCGAAGATCGATATCAAGATTACATTTTCAGCATACCTACTCTAAAACGACTGAAGCTAACATTGGGTTGTGATTTACCTGTCCACAAAGTGGTTTTAAACGTCCCTAATCTTGAATATCTTTTTCTTGGGGGAGAGTTTCGCTCGCCTTTTGTATTGGAAGATGTCTCGTCTCTTGCCAAGGCAACGTTATCAATTGAATATGTTGACTCAACCAATGATCATTTGTTGGTTGAGCTTTTTAAGGGATTAAGTGGAGTCAAGTCATTTTCAGCTAAAATTGTAAAGAATCGTGAGGGCTTTCCGTTTATTTCGCATTTTCCCATCTTTCCAAACATGATGTACTTAGAGTTGAAGCGTTTTTGGGATCCTAGAGTCATCCCTCATATTCTTGAAAGGTCTCCTCAGTTAACATGTTTGTGTGTTAAACATGTACATGACCTTCCTAAGGTTTGATTAGTTTTCTTTTTTAGTCTTCTAACTTCTTTTATCGAATTATCGTTATATGATTTTGAGTTTTGTCATTTTTTTGTGTGTGTTAAAAAATAGAAGCTTGAAGGATCTAGTTGGATTGCGCCAGCGTTTGTTCCATCATGTATGCTAACAAACCTTACAACCATCAAGTTTAAATGCGCGGGGCAAAAGTGTGTTAAAGAGATTTTGGAATACATGCTTAAAAATGCAGAGGTTTTGAAGACGGTAACAATCACTTGGCAAAATCTACGCTTTGCAGAAGAATCGCGATTGGGTGCACATCTGCTTAAGGTTCCAAGGGCTTCCCATGATTGTGAAATCAGTTTTATTGGAAGTGGTTCTCTCCCTAATGCTAGCTAATTGATTAGCTTTGGTGAAATGAAGCCGAACCAATGTCTCTTATCTTATGGAACCACTTACAGATCTAGTATTGGATGGTTATGTCTAAGTCGTTCAAAAAAATTTTGTTTTGTTTGCATCTTCTGTTATTTTAAATAAAGAACTTTATTTTCTACAACAATGGATCTATATTCACACTTTCATTATGTTTGGAACAATTATTGTTTTTATTGATATTGATGTGTTAGAAGCAATATTTATAACTAAGTTTATGACATGAGAATAATACATTACACTTATTTTAAAAAAAAATTAAAGGATTACTAGATATAAAATATTATTCTAAATTTTTTTTAAAAAACTTATAAGCTATAGTTTCAAGTTAAAATATTCTAACTTAAAAACTTTTTATTTGCCCGATCCAACACAACGTAGAATTCACAAAAAAAAAAAGAAAAAAAAAAAAGCTGGCCTAAAGGGGGACATGTTAAGGGGGACGGGGTACTCCACTAAAAAAATTTCACTTCACTGATTGCTACCAATCGTGTACTGTCATATTACTTCACTGAAACAATTTTTTGAAGGCAGCACTCCACTAGAAATAAAATAGAAATAAAATAGAGGAAAAGTCAAAAGGAGGAGAGACGAACCGTGGGTACCAGCCCGTTAGATAGAACCAGAAAATGGTTCACGGGACCCTACCAGCATGGGTGGCGGCGGTGATACCCGTGACCATTTCTGTTGGCGCCCCGTCCGGCGTCCCCCCTTGATCTTACTTTGGTTACACTTGCTACTGATTTTCCTCCTGTTTGTGTACGGTTAAAGGGGTTGAAGTTAGGAAAGAGTGTTTATTCGCATGTCATAAAGTCGCGATTAGAGTTGCAAAACCTTGTGGGAAATGCTCTTGAATGTTTAATGTGTTTGAAATTGGGGGTGTTTCAAGTGATGCATGTAAGGTATTTAATGAAATGTATGCAATAAATGTTTTATATTGGAATGCCATGGTTGCAGGGTTGATGGAGAACAGATTGGTTTAATTATGAAACGTTTGGGATGTTTAATTAAGGAGATGATAAGGCTATATGGTGTGGAGACATCAAAAATGTTATGTCTTCGTGTCACGTAGGATGCCATCTCAACATGTTGATGTCTCAAGCATCTTGAGACATGAGTGAGGTGTGGAGACACCAACACTCCATGTCTCAAGCATTCAAAAAAAATAAAAAAAATAATAATAGGAAAACACCTTATTGGTTCAAATTCAAAAAAAGAAAAGAAAAAGAAAATACATGATTGGAGCGTCCAAAATGTCCTCGGCGAGACGAGAGGGACGGGGTGCAGGGGACGGGGGGTAGGGGGTGGTGTAGCTGTCCGGGACATGGCAAAAAAGGGAGAACGGGGGTGGTACCCTATAGAAATTCAAGCGGAAGCGATTTTCTATGTGGTTAGGTTTGTTGGTTTGGCCTTCCGGCCGAAGGCGGCTTGCTAACTAGCCAACGACTCTCAAAATGCTAGGTGGTTTTTGGTATAAGAAGTATAGAGAAGGAATATGAAAGATGTATTTTATTGTAATGTTTGGTACATTCAAATGAGGAGATAACCTCCTCTATAAAAACATAAAGGAAAACATAAAAGAGGAATGAGCTAATCTTTGGGCACAATACAAGGAGAACTAATTATGAGGCAAAATGCAAGGAAGACTTTGACTATTGACTTGACTTCATAATCTTTGGAGGAGAAATTATCTCCAATACTCCCCCTCAAGTTGGAGCGTGAAGGTTACGACCTCCTATATCACTTTATAATAATGGATTTACCTCTGATTTGTGCTAAACTATTCAATATGGCTGGTAGATCACTTCAAATTGCCTAAAGAGGTGAGTTTTGCTCATTTATCTTTTTAATTGAGTAATCCTTTTTTTAAGAGTAAGAACTCTAGAAAGCGAAACATCCTATCTTGTATTATTCAAACTTTTGTCCTAACTAATAAATTTTGTAACTATGTAAACATCTTACCTTATACAAGGAGCTATCAAAACTCAGGCCATCAATTTAATCACCATATCCAAACACCCCCATGCCCCGAAGACATGCACGACACACGCCTATTCAGGGTTATTTGAATTTCTATAAACATCTTTTAGGATGGTTTGGACCGTTTGTTGGATTGTTTTGACTGTTTTAGATAGACCTGGCAATTTCAACCCATTTGGTTGAGTTTGGGTTATTTTGAGTTTAAAATTTGACTTTGTGGGTTGAAATGGGTTTAGTATAATTTTCAAGGGGGTTAGGATGGGTAATTTTAATTGTAGGATATAAGTAAGTAGGTCAGGATGGGTAAATTAAAAAAAACAAATGGGTTAGGATGGGTATTTTTAGATAACCATATACAAATCTGAATTAAAACTCACCCAACACCAAAAGCGTTAATGCCTCATAGAAATAAATGTCATTAAAAACAAAAAATTATATCTTTTGCATTTGTTGATAACCCCGGTCGGTTCGAAACCGTTCAGGTCGTTAACGGACGACCAAGTCGAAACAACACGGGTCGTTAACGAGACCGATCTCATCCAAATGGTTCGAGTCGTTAGCGGGCTTGAACGAGTCAAAACAGTCTGAGTTGTTGACCGGCCAGTTTGGGTCGAAATGGTCAGGTCGTTGGCGGGCCCGGTCGGGTCGAAACGGTCCGGGTTGTTACTGAGTCCGGTCGGGTCGAAACCGTCCGGGTCACTACAGGACGGGTCAGGTTGAAACGGTCTTGGTCGTTACCGGGCCCGGTCGGATGGAAACGGTCCGGGTCGCTACCGGGCCCGTTCGGGTCGAAACGGTCCGTGTCACTACCGGACGGGTCAGGTTGAAACGGTCTTGGTCGTTACCGGGCCCGGTCGGGTAGAAACGGTCCGGGTCGCGACAGGGCCCGGTCCGTTCGAAACAGTCCGGTTCACTACGGGACAAGTCAGGTTGAAACGGTCTGGGTCGTTACAGGGCCCGGTCTGGTCGAAACGGTCCGGGTCGCTACTGGGCCCGTTCGGGTCGAAACAGTCCGGGTCGCTACGGGACGGGTCAAGTTGAAACGGTCTGGGTCGTTACCGGGCCCGTTCGGGTAGAAACGGTCCGGGTCGCCACAGGGCCCGGTCCGGTCGAAACAGTCCGATTCACTACGGGACGAGACAGGTTGAAACAGTCTAGGTCGTTACCGGGCCCGGTTGGGTAGAAACGGTCTGGGTCGCTACCGGGGCCGGCTGGGTCGAAACAGTCCGGGTCGCTACGGGACGGGTCAGGTTGAAATGGTTTGGGTCGTTACCGGGCCCGGTCGGGTCTAAACTGTCCGGGTCGCTACCGGGCCCGGTCCGGTCAAAATGGTCCGGGTCACTACGGGACGAGTCAGGTTGAAACAGTCTGGGTCGTTACCGGGCCCGATCGGGTCAAAACGGTCCGGGTCGTTACCGGGCCCGATCGGGTAGAAACACTCCGGGTCGCTACCGGGCCCGGCTGGGTCGAAACAGTCCGGGTCGCTACGGGACGGGTCAGGTTCAAACGGTCTGGGTCGTTACCGGGCCCGGTCGGGTCTAAACGGTCCGGGTCGCTACCGGACCCGGTCCGGTCAAAATGGTCCGGGTCACTACGGGACGAGTCAGGTTGAAACGGTCTGGGTCGTTACCGGGCCCGATCGGGTCAAAACGGTCCGGGTCGTTACCGGGCCCGGTCGGGTAGAAACGGTCCGGGTCGCAACCGGGCCCGGCTGGGTCGAAACAGTCCGGGTCGCTACGGGACGGGTCAGGTTGAAACGGTCTGGGTCGTTACCGGGCTCGGTCGGGTCTAAACGGTCCGGGTCGCTACCGGGCCCAGTCCGGTCGAAATGGTCCGGGTCACTACGGGACGAGTTAGGTTGAAACGGTCTGGGTCGTTACCGGGCCCGATCGGGACAAAACGGTCCGGGTCGCTACCGGGCCCGGCTGGGTCGAAACAGTCCGGGTCGTTACGGGACGGGTCAGGTTGAAACGGTCTGGGTTGTTACCGGGCCCGATCGAGTCCAAACGGTCCGGGTCGCTACCAGGCCCGGCTGGAACGAAACAGTCCGCGTCGCTACGGGACGGGTCAGGTTGAAACGGTCTGGGTCGTTACCGGGCCCGATCGAGTCCAAACGGTCCGGGTCGCTACCAGGCCCGGCTGGAACGAAACAGTCCGGGTCGCTACGGGACGGGTCAGGTTGAAATGGTCTGGGTCGTTTCCGGGCCCGGTCTGGTCGAAACAGGCCGTGTCGCTACCGGGCCCGACTGGGTCGAAACGGTCCGGGTCGCTACCGGGCCCGGCCGGTTCGAAATGGTCCGGGTCGCTAACGGACACGGTCGTCGACGAGCCAGATCGGGCCGAAACGGTCTGGATCGCAAACGGGCCCGGCCTGGTCGAAGCGATTCCGGTCACTAACGTGCCTGACCGGGTCGAAACGGTCCTAGTCGCTAACGGATACGGTCAGGTCAAAACGGTTTGGGTCGCTAACGGGTCCGGTCGGGTCGAAATAATCTGGGTCGTTAACGGCCACGGTCCAGATCGATAACGGGTCAGTCGAGTCAAAACAGTCCGGTTTGTTAACCGTCCCGGTTCGAAATGAAATATTTCGCATCCCTTAAGATTTTATTTTTAAATTTACTTTTGTTTTTTATTTTAATTTTTTTTTTACTTTTTAAATTTTTAATTTTTTATTGTTATTTTAATCTCTTTTGATATGAGCTTATCCTAATCCAAACCATCCAGGCCCAAACCCATCCTGACCCAACCCATCATAACCTATTTTTTTAATTTACCCATCCTAACCCAAACCCATCCTAACCCAACACCCAAACCAACCCAACCCACCCATTTTGCCACCTCTAGTTTTAGATTATGGCTGTTCAAGCGGGTTTCGAATACAAACCATACAACATTGGAACCTGTATTTATTTAATGTAAAACACGGGCCAAATTACATAAGGATAATCGCTACGGTATTTGGTTTGTCTTTTTACTCATTTTCGGTTCCAATCTTACCCCTACCTATGTTAATCTGGATAGTGTAATATTATTTGCATCTACAGGAGGACTAGCGCAGTATAGGATTGTAATTAGATGCATTAACATTTAGACATGCACTGTATAGTTAAGGAGTTACTAATGTGGTATTGTGCACACAGGTTACAATTCTAAGAAGAGTCCAGCTGCTTCAAAGGAGTAGGATCAATTGTGACTGAAGACCGGGTAAATTAAAGGACCCAAAGACTCAGTACCCAATGGCCAAGTCTCGGTTGAAAGACATGGCGTGGAAGCTGTCTTCGTTGCGGCTATGTATGTAGTTGAATGATAATCCGAACTTTGTTTCAACTTTCTTTGGACCCGTTGATTCAGGCAAAAACAATTCTGAAAATATTCGGAATCTGCGCCCGCTTCCTCATGGTCTACAATCTACAATTACTAATGAGTGTGTGTTCAGAACCATAATTATTCAAAAATGATCATTTTATTTCAAGAAAACAGTAACAAATTATTTATTTTTATGTCTATATTGTGTAGAAATGTAGACCTTTGCTGGTGGATGTTGGAAGATGTATTTGTATTATTGTCAAGGACAACTCGGTTGATGGGCTAAATGGTGGAAGTCTTAACACACTCTATGCCAATGTAAGCTTCAAAGTGTATATGTTTATAAATTATGATGATAATATTATATAGTATTCATCTTTTTAGGCTAAATTATATGGATTGTAGGAGGGCCAAGGAACACAAAATAGGAAACTTGCTGTAGTGTATCATAGACGGCACAATGGAAGACAAATTAAGTTTTAGCAAGTTTTTATTTCATTTTAACAAGTTTTAAGAGTCATAGTTGTCCTTTTCAAGGGAGCTCCACTTTTAGTCTATTTAACTTTAGCTAGCATGTTATAAGTAATAAATGGGCCAAGATTCAGAAATTATGAACTCTAAAAAAGAACAATATTACCCCGTCGCAACGCGCGGATTCCTGCTAGTAAGTATTAATGCAGACGATGCATCTTACAACTAAGACACAACCAAAACACATTTTACAATATGGGTTTGTAACTGGGGTTTACTTACCGTTGATTAGAATATGGGTTTCGAATATGTTATTTTAAAGTTATAGGAATTTAAATTCCTCGATTTACAAGAAGTTAATGTGGCTTTCGTGTGTGGCAATGTTGGATGAGATCATCACTAACACCGGTTGTTGTGGGGGGTGGCGCCCTATGCCACCTCACCCAAATATGGCATTAAACACCAAAACGTTGATACCAAAGCGAGATCTTAAAATGAGAGGCGTTGCCCCATTAGTGCATGTTGACACCAATGGGAGGTGGGGTCCACTACCATCTACCAATCACATGCGCACACACATTCATTTTTTATTTTATTTTTTTCGTTAATTGAGAACAGACTCATTTTCAAAACAGAAAGAGTTTGAAAGTCAAAAAGATCATTGGAGAAAAATTATTTGAAAGTTGGAACTATTGTATGGAATTTCTTAAGTACAAATTAGTACCGCCTAACAAAGCAAAATTTAGTTTATTAAAATCTAATTCCCCAAATACAAATGGGGCACAATACAACAATGGTTCCATCCAACAAAAAAGGAGTTCAAACTTTTGATGTTTTGGAACTTATTTCATCCTCATTTTTGGGCTTTATTTTCGCAAACTTAGGGGCCCAAATTTTAGCCCAACAGTGAAACGTAATGCACTTCAGCTGGTGATTGTGATTAGAGGTGTACAAAATACCTGAACCCGAACCCGAAAAAATATTTTAAAACCCGGGTATTTTAAAACCCGGTTATTTAATACCCGAACCCGACCCTACCCGTAGGGTATTTTAAAACCCGGTTATTTAATACCCGAACCCGACCCTACCCGGTTATTTAATACCCGAACCCGACCCTACCCATAGGGTATTTTGACAAACTAATGTATTAAAATTAAAATTTTACTACAAAAAACACAAATATATATAAAAAAATTTATGTTTTATTTAAAAAATCTCATACCAATTTCTATTTTAAGTTATAAGTGTAGCATAAAATACTTAACCAATTTAATTTATAACATAAAACATATTGTAAAAAAATAATATATAGTATAACCAACCCGCCCGAGTTGACCCGAACCCGACCCGTTTAGCTAAACGGGTTCGCGGGCTTGACCCGAACCCATTTAGACTAAACCTAAACCCACTAATTTCGTATTAGGTTCGGGTCGTGTTTTCGGGTCGTGTCGAAAATTCACACGCTTACTTGAAAAATAGGTATCTAGTACCCGAAAATGGGTATACCCGAAACCGGGTATTGAAAACCCGAACTGAACCTGGTATATAAGACGAAAATACCCTACCCGAACCCGACCCGATTATTTCGTAATACCCAGTTATACCCTACCCGGTCATACCCGAACCCGGGTACATAACCGTACCCGGGTATTCAAAAAACCCGGTTTTGAACACCTCTAATTGTGATACTTTGTTCAATTGGTATGCTTTCAATTGGTTTGCTCAACATAAAACATCTCAACATTGTGATCATCATCATCATCATCTTAGTTGATTGTGTTCTTCACTACTGAAGAGATATGTACCTGCGCATGCGCACAAACCCACATCTCCTGTGACAGCATCGAAAGTACGTTAGTATTTCAATACTAATGAAATACATAAAATGTAGCCATAGCATCCTCTTCTTATCCAAATCTTCTATTTGTCAGCTTTCTCTTTAATATCTTGTATCAATACCTGACCACATGCTTAAAAGTACGTTAGTATTTTCATACTAGTGAGTGATGCCAAAGTCTTTAAACAACCTTTTCGACACATAATTTACGCATGCATGTAAATATCCAGTCATTCTATTTTCGAGTATAGATCGATTATACATGGTCTCGTAGCCTCTAATCGGCCCGGGTCTATACTCTATGACACCGAATGGATCCATTCTACGTGATTTCTGTTCGACCGAATTCTATTATATAACATGATCATGATTCGATGATATTCTATTAACAACTCGATAACACTTTTATAACATAAACCATATAAAATACTTTGATAATGACTGGACAAGCATGTAATCACCCCAAAAGCTTTATAAATAAAAAGGGGAAGGGTCATGTACTCACCTTATTTATATTCTTCTGATTCTGTAGTCTATTTTCTATCGGTATATTCCCAAGATAAGTGGTACCTAATATATTTTATAACCATTAGCGCGTGCAATGTTTAGGCACGTGATAACTGTGGGGAACAATCCTGTACTATTATTCTTTAATACTTTTATATTCTTGTATAAAATATAAGTTGGTTTATTATCACTATCCGGTTTAATATTGTCGGTTAATATTATCGTCCCACACGTTTCACGTCTTAATATAATAATATAAATATAATAATAAATAATAATGAACATAAATATACTAATAATAATAATAACATAAAAATAAGCTCACCTCTCTGTTTCAAATGTCTTGTTTGTGCAAACGGGTTCAAACCCGAGTAAACCAAGGTGACCGAGTTTATCATATACTGATTGTGGATTGTTTGTACTCGCCGGAGGAGACGAACTGACTGACGAGGACAACCGGCTAGCAAAGATAACCGGAGGCAGGTTGTAGTATCACCGGAGATGGAGCTCTGAACACGTAGATTAGTCATTCGGGTTGATATATATGTGAGTCGAGTAGTGGGTTTAAAAGGAGGATAAATGGTGGTAGTCGGGTTTGCTCATAACCGGTTGGAGAGACAAGGGGTACCATCAGGACCCGAAGATGGTGATGAACAGAACCGGTGGTGGTGGTGATGGTGTCTGTTGGAGATGAACGACATGGACCGGATACGAGCAGCGGGTTTACAGTTTAATTTATTGTTATTGTGAGATAGTTCACTGGCAAAGGCTAATGGGATGGTTGTTGTGGTTGTATTGGTTGCCGGAGACGGAGCTCGGCCGGAGAAGAGGACCGGAACCGGTCATCACCGGTTGTCCCCGTCATCCCGAAACCTTCTCTCTCTCCTCTTTTTACTCACATCTCTCCCTATCTCTTCTATTGGTTCTCTTTCTTTCGGTTTGTACAGAAGTTGGTGTAGGTTATGTAATATGTGCATGGGTTATTTATATATTAATATGGATGTAATGATGTTGAAAATATTACTTAGTGTATGTTTCTAATCCACTTTTATTGTTATTGTTCTTAGATAATATTTTATAAGTGTTGATAAAGTGTTGATTAAAGCTGGAAATGTTGATGGGCTAATTGGTTCGAGTGGATCATGGATCAGCTATTGGATTAATGGATCAGCTAAAGAGATATAGAGATGGGCTATCAGAATTGAAGGTTGGGCCTTTGGTGTTTCACCCGGCCCAGTTTATATCGTTTGTCCATGTCAGCAATCCTTGTGATACATGGAGAGCTGATCTCAGCCGTTCCTCAAAGAAACACAAACTCATCTAAACCGTTAGATGTGTGTTTCTTTGGCTGGTTATTATCGCTCCTATATATAGCTTTGTTTATCTTTGTTGATCAGTTTAGTTCTCGAATACTTTATCTCTCACATTGTATCTGTACTCTCTAGTTCTCTCAGTCATTCTTAGATATTATTCAGATCTAGGTTAAGTCATAGTGTTGGTTAATCTTTTGTAAAGATCTTGGTTGTAATAGTATCATATCATCATGTTGATGATTTAGGGTTTGAGTCTGAGAGGTGTAGTGAGGATATTTTGTAATCAGTAGTTTTGTTTCTTATTAAGTTTTAATAAAAGATCTGAGTATTTTGGTTTAGTCTCTGATTCACCATTAAATTTGACATGGTATCAGAGCTTTAGGTTAAGCTCTTATGGTGTTCTTCTGGTATTACTGCTAATCATAAGGAGAGAGTTTCTTCAGGATCTTGATTGGTGAAACAAGAACTGATTGGAAGCATATCTTCTTGTTTGCTCTCTGATACACAACCCTAAGTGAAGGTTGTGTATTACGAGTTTTATTGGAGAAACCCTAACTTGGGTGATACTCGGTGAGATCTTTCCTTTCTTTGTTTTGTTTAATAGAGTTGTCCTAAGGAGTCAAAGATTCAGGGCTTGAGACCCTGTTTAGCTTTAAGGTTGGGATTAGGTCTTAGGGGCTCCCTCGTGAGGACTTGCGTCGACACCTTGAGTGACGAATCGACGATCTGGAACACCCACGAGGCTTCGCCATTCTTGGTCTTTTTATGTGTTTAATCTGTTAGCTGTTTGTGGTTTCTTTTGTGTTCTTGACTGATTGTTTGCTGTGATTAGGATCTATCTGTTTGTTATTATTTGTGCAGTTTAATTCTTGATTGAAAAATGGCTGATGATGATAATAATAATATTAATGATCCTGATCCTAATAATAATAATAATAACAATCTTGTTATTAGAACTCAGGTAAACAAGCTTGATGCTAGTGATCCATTATACCTACATGCTAGTGATTCTGCTAATCTCACTATAGTTAATGTAAAACTAAAAGGGACAGAAAATTACAATGTGTGGTCTAATGCTATGACACTAGCTTTACAGGTTAAAAACAAACTGGGTTTTGTAAATGGTGAATGTGTTAAGTCTGATGATGATCCCATACTAGCTAGACAGTGGGATAGATGTAACTCTGTAGTCCTAACTTGGATCTTAAACTCAGTTTCTGAAGAATTGTATTTAGGACAAGTGTACTCTAAACTTGCATCAGAAGTGTGGAAAGATTTAAATGAAACTTACAATAAGATAGATGGATCTGTTGTGTTTGAGTTATATCAAAAGATAAACTCTTACTCTCAAAATGGAACTAGTGTGTCTGATTACTACCACAAATTAAATGTAATGTGGAAACAATTAGATGAAATTCTGCAATTACCTGCTTGTGTGTGTAATGCTGCTAAACAGTTTAATGATTTTAGTCATTTGATAAAACTTATGCAGTTTCTGATGGGTCTTGATGATGTATATCAGGCTGTTAGGTCAAATCTTTTGATTAGAGAACCATTACCAACTGTAAAAGAAGCATTTTCTGTTGTGTCAAGAGAAGAGTCTCATAGAAACTCTAACTTGACTAGTGGGTCTAAAGGCAATAGTATAAATGTGGGATTCTTTTCTAAAGCAACTCAGTCTGTTGATAATAAGAAAAAGAATTCTAAAATTGCTAATCAGAATTTAAATGCACTCATTGTAATAAAGTGGGTCATACAGTAGATAAATGTTTTGAAATTGTAGGCTATCCTTCATGGATGAAATTTAGGCCTGGTCAAAACAAAAAGACTGCTAGTAACAACAGTGTGAACAATTCTACTGTTGACACTAATGATTCTTCTAGTGTGTTCACTTCTGAACAGATTTCTCAGTTGCTTAATCTGTTAAATAAGAAGTCTGAGGAATCATCTTCTGCCTGCAACTCTGCAGGTAAGAATGCTAAGTGTTTTTCTGCTACTTATGGTAGTTATAGACCTGTTTTTTCATTTGCTAGTATAAGTGAAGGGTACAAACTGTTAGGGTGGATATGTGATTCAGGGGCTAATCAACACATGGTTATGAGTGATAAAAATATGATAAATCTAATAGATGTTTTAGAGTATAATATAACTGTCAAACATCTTAATGGAACTAGTGCTAGAGTCACTAAAATTGGAGATATCAAATTAAATGATAAAGTCACTCTCTATGATGTGTTTGTAGTTCCTGATTATGCTGTAAATCTACTTTCTGTACATAAACTTGCCAAGGATAGTAAGTTGATTGTAGTCTTTGATGAAAACAATTGTTACATTCAGGATTCTTTCACAAAGAGAACCCTGGTGACTGGTAATCAACTTGATGGCTTGTATTTTTGTGGTGAGTCTTCTGTGTTTACTAGTATTTGTTGTAATAGTGTAGAAGCTACTAATCTGTGGCACTCTAGACTTGGTCATCCCTCTGATATTGTTTTAAAGGTTCTTAAAGATGATCTTAAAATTAACACATTTGATAGTCACTTGCCTTGTGAAACTTGTCACAAAGCAAAACAACATAGGGAATCTTTTCCACTTAGTGAACATAAATCTGTTAGTCTAGGAGATATTGTTCATTTAGATGTCTGGGGACCATACAAGATAAAAAGTAGAGAAGGGTTTAGGTTTTTTCTGACAATAGAAGATGACTATACAAGGTGTGTATGGGTTTACCTTATGAAACATAAATATGAGGTTTTTGAAAATGTTCAACATCTTTCTGTCTGTTTAAAAAATCAGTTTGGTAAAAATATTAAAATTTTTAGGTCTGATAATGGAACAGAATTCATAAATCATACATTTAAACAGTTTTGTAAAGATAAAGGTATAACCCATCAAACCACTTGTGTATATACCCCTCAACAAAATGGGATTGTTGAGAGGAAACATAGGCATCTTCTAAATGTAGCCAGAGCCTTATTGTTTCAGTCAAATTTACCTTTAAGATTTTGGTCAGAATGTGTTCTGACAGCTGCTTATCTTATAAACAGGACACCATCCTCTGTGTTAAAAGGTAGGACCCCTTATGAGCTTCTGTTTGGATTTAGACCCTCTTTAGACCACCTTAGAGTATTTGGATGTTTGTGTTTCAGTACAGTTTTTAAACAATCCTGATAAGTTTGAGAGTCATGCTGATAAATGTGTTTTAATAGGATATTCCTATGAGAAAAAAGGTTATAAACTTCTAAATTTAGAAATAAACAAACTCTTTTTTCAAGAGATGTAAGATTTTATGAAACTGTGTTTCCATTTAAAGAATCTAAAAATTTATCAGACTATGATTCAAACTTTAATAAGGAAATTAATAACATAAACTTTTTTGATTTAAATGAAAATTTTGAGGACAAACATTCAGATGGTCTAGGTGTTCCCAATGATGAGTTGAAAAATAAAGAATCAACTAATCATGATGGTCATGGGTCTCAGCAACCAGTTGGAAATCCAGAATCTACTACTGGTAAGGCTGAGACTCAGCAACCTAGTAGTTCAGGGTTTGAAACAGGTAGGGCTGGGGGGGATAATCTTGATGGTGATGATACTGAAATTTCTGAGGGAAATATCACACCTGAACCTAATCTTAGTGTTAGAAAGTCCTCTAGACAATCTGTATTTCCTAAAAGATTAGATGAATATGTTATAGAGGGAAAGGTTAAATATGGTTTAGAAAGTGTAGTTAACTATTCTAAACTTAATCCTGAGAATCTTTGTTTTACATCTATGTTAAACAAATCTGTTGAACCCAAGTTTTATTATCAAGCTTGTACTGATCCTAATTGGATAGTAGCTATGAATGATGAAATAGAGGCCTTGAACAGAAATAATACATGGGAATTGGTTGACTTGCCTAGTGACAGGAAACCAATTGGTTGTAAATGGGTGTATAAAATAAAGTATAAGTCTTCAGGAGAGATTGATAGATATAAGGCAAGGTTAGTGGCTAAGGGTTATAGTCAAAGAGAAGGCATTGACTATGATGAAACATTTTCACCAGTGGTGAAAATGATAACTGTTAGATGTGTTTTGTCTGTTGCCATTCAACATAATTGGTCTTTATACCAACTTGATGTAAATAATGCTTTTCTGTATGGTGATCTATGTGAAGATGTTTACATGACATTGCCTGAAGGTTATTTTGAAAAAGATGATACTAGGGTGTGTAAACTTAGAAAGTCACTATATGGGCTTAAACAAGCCCCACGAATGTGGAATGAAAAGTTAGTTGGTGTTTTGGTTGAAAATGGCTTTGAACAAAGTAAATGTGATCACTCTTTGTTTATTAAGAGTAGTAAATCTGTGTTTATTGTTTTACTGGTATATGTAGATGATATAATAATAACTGGTAATAATGAAACAGAAATTAAACTTGTGAAAGAGTTCTTAAAAACCAAGTTCATGATTAAAGATTTAGGAAGCCTTAAGTATTTTTTGGGAATTGAGGTAGTGAATACAAACAATGGTATTTGTCTAACTCAAAGAAAGTATTGTTTAGAACTTTTGGCTGAGTATGGCATGACAGGATGCAAACCAGCCAATAGTCCTATAGACCCAAATTACTTAGTAACTTCCTTGATTGCCAAAGAATCTGTTAATCTTGTCAATATCACTGGATATCAAAGGCTTGTAGGAAAGCTCATTTACTTGTCTCATACAAGACCTGATATCTCTTACTCTGTACATATATTGAGTCAATATATGCATAAGCCAACTAAAGCCCATTATAGGCTGGCTATGAGAGTGTTGAGGTATTTGAAAAGAGCTCCTGGTAAAGGTATATCTATACTTAGATGTCCTGAATCAGAGTTCAATCTTTCAGCTTATGCTGATTTAGATTGGGCAAAATGCCTAGTATCCAAGAAGTCAGTGACAGGATATTGTATATTCTTAGGTAAGTCTTTAGTGTCTTGGAAAAGTAAAAAGCAGGCCACTATATCTCGATCTACAGCAGAAGCTGAGTATCGATCAATGTGCACTGCAACATGTGAGGTATTATGGTTAATGAATTTACTTAGTGAACTTCATATCCATGTCAGTTTACCAGTTACTCTATATTGTGATAATTCTGTTGCGATATCTATCTCAAATAATCCAGTTTTCTATGATAAAACTAAACATTTTGAAATAGATTTGTTTTTCTTAAGAGAAAAGGTTATGAAAGGTAGTATAAAACCTGTTCATATTAAGTCTGAAAATCAATTGGCAGACATTTTCACAAAAGGTTTGGCTGTTAGTCAACATGAAAATGTTTGTAACTGGATTAATATGACAGATTGTTTTGGGCAATAAAAGTGAGGGGGGGTGTTGAAAATATTACTTAGTGTATGTTTCTAATCCACTTTTATTGTTATTGTTCTTAGATAATATTTCATAAGTGTTGATAAAGTGTTGATTAAAGCTGGAAATGTTGATGGGCTAATTGGTTCGAGTGGATCATGGATCAGCTATTGGATTAATGGATCAGCTAAAGAGATATAGAGATGGGCTATCAGAATTGAAGGCTGGGCCTTTGGTGTTTCACCCGGCCCAGTTTATATCGTTTGTCCATGTCAGCAATCCTTGTGATACATGGAGAGCTGATCTCAGCCGTTCCTCAAAGAAACACAAACTCATCTAAACCGTTAGATGTGTGTTTCTTTGGCTGGTTATTATCGCTCCTATATATAACTTTGTTTATCTTTGTTGATCAGTTTAGTTCTCGAATACTTTATCTCTCACATTGTATCTGTACTCTCTAGTTCTCTCAGTCATTCTTAGATATTATTCAGATCTAGGTTAAGTCATAGTGTTGGTTAATCTTTTGTAAAGATCTTGGTTGTAATAGTATCATATCATCATGTTGATGATTTAGGGTTTGAGTCTTAGAGGTGTAGTGAGGATATTTTGTAATCAGTAGTTTTGTTTCTTATTAAGTTTTAATAAAAGATCTGAGTATTTTGGTTTAGTCTCTGATTCACCATTAAATTTGACAAATGATTATATAATAATGGAGGTGGACACATGGTTACTTTGGAGAAATTGTCATTAGTGAGAAGGAGGTGAGTGTATGCGTGAGAAATAAGCAGGAATGGATGCATGAATGTGAATATCTAATATTGAATGGATAAGTGCATGAATGTCTTGCTTAGATGATGATGATGATTGATAGGTGGATGGCTAGGTGGTGATATTATAAAGGTGGAGTGTTGAGGGAGGGACATACGGACAGATGGGTGGAATTATGCGTGGGATTAAAGCAGTGAGAATGCATGCATGTGCATTTAATGAAAGCGGGAAAGGGCTACGTTTGGACCAGGGGGTAGATGGGCCGGGTAGACTTGGTGGGCCGAAGGGGTATTGGGCTTTTACAAATGGAGTCCAATTGTTATAGGCTAATATGTTTTGATCTTCTATTATTGGGTAAGCTCGATATATTGGGCCGATTCCATTGGGCCGGATTAGCTTAGTTATAATATTAGATAATTATGTTAATTAATCATAGATTATATATATAATTTTGGGTACTTAACAACGGGGTGTTACATTTAACCAGTGTTTCTTCAACTACTAATTTACAATATATTTCCCTCCTAACCCGGGACCCGAAAGAACTCAACCCAACCCAAGAATGACCTAGTGACCACTTCGCTCCTCGGTACCATTTTATCTTCTTAAACTCGGGTTCGGTCCCATTCTAGTTGTATAATAATGCTTGTAAACAAAAATTGATCGACAACATAAGAAGTTATTTTTATAAAGTCACGATGGCTGAAGTACCCAGAACTTGTAGTTGGAACATAGATTTATCTTAAAACAGATAAACTTGTATAGAAAAATCCCACTCATATGACCATTCGCAACGTTTACACATCGAAGCGTTCTAAAATAACAAACAAAGAAATGTCGGACAAGAAGCCTTTTGGTGGTAGCGGTCGGAAATCACGTCCGGAACTCCGAACTGCTATGGACGGACGTGTGAGCTCCACACACACAAACAATCTATGTTATCTTATTAAGGATGAGAGATGGGTAAGAAGGTAATTTTACCTTTTAAGATGGCATACAAAAGGTCTCATGCATAAATCTATAACTTTTACCATTTTCTTCCTTTTATGCCCCTTATGTACCACCTTTGCTTCCAATTGTATATATCTCTTGTAGACACTTCACAAATACACCATTACGGTTATGCCATTCATCAATCGCATTCAAAGACTCAATTCATCAACCTTAATGCATTATATGTTTCTCCTGCATTCATCAATCATTAAATTCCCTAATTTTAATTCTACGTTTCATGTTCAACCAATTTTCACCTTGATCTATATATTGCGCCTTCTTAGCAGCAATGTTGTTCCTCCTGCCCTCCCCTAATTTCATCCAAAGGTACTATACTGATTTCGTTTTTAATATTGTTTAATGTATCTGTTAATAGGATGTCTGTACGGCAGTTTCTTTGTTTTCATTCTGAGTTTTGGTCCATTTTTATGGAGATTACCTTGTCTTATTTACTATATTTGTTTTTTTGTTGTGTCATCTTTATTAACATAGTTATTTACCTGTATTATGATCTTAAATAAGTTAGGGTTTGAATATTTTAATAATTTTTATATTTAGCTGTGGTGGTTCCAATGATGGTGTTTTGAGTGGTGATTGTTGTTCGGCCATGGTGGAGAATGATGACGATGATGTGGAGTTGCAGATAGATCCACCGGTTAGCGACGGTGATGGTGGTGCTTTATTTCTCCTTAACAACACAGTCCCGTCAAGTATTCGGTAAGGTCCGACTACCCTTAATTTATTCATCTATGGTTTCTTGATTTTTAAGGATGCTGAATTTGGTTGATTTTTATGCTAAAGCAAGTTTTTTCCCCTAAGACTCTTCTTCAAATAGATCGTCAAATAAAGATCAATGGAGTTCTTACTAAGTTGTTGTGCATACGAGTATTGGTTGGCACTTGTATGGTAATTAGAGGTGGCTCTAATCATCTGTTATGAAAAGTCCAGGTATCAATTTCCACTACATTATCTTTCGAGATTGCAAGTATTTTGGTTACTTTTTACTTATTAATGTTTGTTCTGTTCGATTTTAATTCATCATATTTGTTATTCGATTTCATTAGGATGTTCGTGGTCAAACGAAACCGATTCACCATCTATTTTATTTGGAAGCCATGGAAAGATCAAGCACCAACATTTGCGAGCGAGTGCATCTTGGTATTATCAGGTTCCACTTTTGTTCCTTCTCCTATAAATCCCTGTAATTTGGGTGTAATTTTGACTTTGGATTGTCAACCAAAAGCATACAACATTTGTCGGGATGTCATTGTTAAGAAGTAGTTGTGAAGTCCATATTATTTCAAGTACGAAAACCTTTTCTTATCTTGTTACTTCGTATGTTTGTATGATTTTTGTGTAATGTTCTTTAGTGCAGTATTAAACTAAATTAAGTATTTGTTTCTTTAAAGTTGTAGGACTCATTGTGAGATTGACGAGTTTCTAAATGAGATTTGTTAGTCACTTAATTAATTCTTGAAACATTTTATAGAATGTTTTTCTTTTGAATATTTTTATACCTTTGCTTTTGAACATATTGATTACTTACTTTCTCACAACAGTTAACATATACAAATACATGTTTTTGACTTATATTATTTACATTATATAAATTAGGATTTGAATGATGCTACTGAAAGCAAGTATGAAGGTGGAATTGGTATGAGTGATACCAGTACCAACTTAATGCTTGTCAGCAAAGAAAAAAAGTACAATTTGTTTCTTTAAAGTTGTAGGACTCATTGTGAGATTGAAGAGTTTCTAAATGAGATTTATTAGTCACTTAATTAATTCTTGAAACATTTTATAGAATGTTTTTCTTGTAAATATTTTTATACCTTTGCTTTTGAACATATTGATTACATACTTTCTCACAACAGTTAACATATACAAATACATGTTTTTGAATTATATTATTTACATTATATAAATTAGGATTTGAATGATGCTACTGAAAGCAAGTATGAATGTGGAATTGGTATGAGTGATACCAAGTACCAACTTAATGCTTGTCAGCAAAGAAAAAAAGTACAATTTGACTTTGACTTTTGTGGCCAAACTAGAATCTTTTATGGGCCTAATCCCAGGAACTTTCCAACTATAACTTAAGCATGTGAATTCCTATTATCAAAGAAAAAAGATCACGCCGACAGTTTTAAAGTATGTGTTCGGACACAACATTGCCACGTTTTTGTGGAGACTTGTAAAACTATAAATTTTACCATGAAATTTTATGAGAGGATACTAAAGATCAAATGATATGTAGAGGTGAACACGATGGTTTGACCCATAAGTTTGGCTATTAAATATCAAGTTATGGTGAATGCATCAAAGTTCACTAAAATGACCCGAACATCACAAAGTCATACACAAAGGTTTGACGCAAGCATACAAAAACTCAATGCGCAAAGGGTGAGCCGTGAACATGTCCCCTAGGCGCAATGCACTTAATAAACGAGGGCCTCATGCGCAAAGGGTGGGCATGCCATATTTAGGTATTTTAAGGCTTGTTTAGGTTGTTTAGATTTGTTTTAGGCTTACCCAAAGTGTGTTGGGTTTAATCGGTTGTTCAGTAGGTTAATGGGTCAACTGGGTCAGCAGGTTAATGGGTCAACTGGGTCTGCAGGTTAATGGATCAACGGGGTCAGGAGTTAGGATGGTTTGTTAGGTATTTCCTATTTAATCTAACATTTTGAATGATGAAATATGATTTTTTTAACCAGTAAGAAAAAAGTTGTGTTCGTGAGTTTAATTTGTGTATTTGAATATATAGTGCATATATGATTATATAACAAGTTCTTGTAATCATATTTGATATTTATAAAAACTCACAAAGCTTGATCAGTGCCAAAATTAGTTGTTATGACCTCGAACACGTTAGGCTTTTACTCAGTCCTCCCATTGTGGAACATCTACTTTCTCTGGTCAATCCTGACATGTTCTGTTCTACTAACCTTCTGAGTTTGTTTCAATAGGCTAATGTGGGATGCAGTAGTGATTGCCGATGTTTAGGACGTGAAAATATGTTTGGCAAGAGAACAGGTAAAACAGATATGCACATTACTAATTTAAGCAATTATTTTAATTTAAAATTTCATATTTAAATCTTTTTCTTGGTTTGAAGTTATCTTTGATTACTTTGAATACCAGATTTCAACGTATGTAACGCGTATTGTAAATAATCACATCGTTGTATTGCAATTTGTATTTGGATTCCGCGGCAACGCGCGGGTAAACCCACTAGTTTTATTTTATATAAATAGTGAGTGTTTGAAAAAAAGGAGTTACCGGGATTTTTGAAATATAATGTTACAGATAAGTTGGTGTGTTCGTGAAATTAAAATACATAGATATACTTTAATTTCACAAGTTCTAATAAAAATCACTTTTATTAAAACACAACACATAATTTCTATAACTAACAAAATCAATTGTAGTAAACACTAAACAGTACTAATTCATGATTGGTTATTTTGGGCGGTTTGCCACATGGCAACATTTAACTAGATCTTTTTATTTTTTATTTTTTCTAAATCACACACTTAATTATGTATTTAATCATTTTTGTAGACTGTAAAACCAAAAGTTCTCAATAGCCCGCTGGGTCACATGTGTGTGGCTAGCCTCATGAAACCAAGTTTGAATCTTTGGGTTGAACATTTTTTTTTTATTTTTTTTTTCATTTGCTTTTTTTTTACAAAGCAAACTTCTTTATTGTTGTATAAAACAAACTTTGTGTAGGTTTAATTTTATAGGATTTCTCAATATGTTTTATAAATTATTTATTGAATTATAATGGTTCTAAAGTATTATTTTTTTAATATAAATTTATACGTTTTTTAAGAATGTTTAATAAAATAAACTATAAAATACCATAATCTAGCAAGACTTTTTTCCTTTACTTTACGAATCACAACAATATCGTCTGATGTAAATTTCTTTGTGTGGTTTTTAATCGATTTAAAACACGTGTCAATATCATCTTAAGCATATTTTTTCCGGTTGCTACATTAAGTGATGGTGTCGTACATATTCAAAATGATACCAACTGAAACCCCGTTACGTAGCATAGGTATTTTACTAGTTAATAATATTTCAAGTCAAGTTCTCTAGCACCAAAAGGTAGAAAATACAGAACACCGTTGACTTTTCGTCTTGTGGCCTTCCTTTTCTTTTCTTCAACTCTAGTTAGTTGGATCATTTATGTATATCGTTGACCAAAAATACAAAATAACAAACATAGCACCCTTCATTCCTTCCAAAAGATAGATTAGACTTGTAATAAATGTAACTGATTCGATTAATCAGCCTCTCTTCTTTGATCTCACTGGTAAGAGTTTTCATCCATTATGTTTGCATAATCCAACCATCTAAGTTAGACCATGTTTTTTGTTAAACGTTTAGTGCTAAAAAAATCTGCATATGCACACTATTCCCTTTTAAACTAATATGAATCGTTGAACTCATGGTCAATTTTTGTGTTTAATAGCTTGTTTCCAGCTTACGCACCATCTAAATGTAACTTGTTTTGTTAATAATTATAATATAATTACTAGGTTTTTATCAGGCCGCGCGTTGTTAGTTTTATATTTAAGGAAGCAGAAGGCCAAACTATGAGTTCCCAGAATGTCGACAGGCTTAGCCGGTTGCCCGAAGAGATTGTTTCACACATACTCTCTCTAATGCCTACCAAATTTTCGGTACGAACTAGCACTTTGTCGAAAAGATGGAGGTATAGTTGGATGTTTGTCACCAACCTTGACTTTACAGAAAACATTCGCTGCAGCGATGGTTTAGATAGTTTCTCAGAATTTGTTGATCGTGTACTAGAGTTATGTAAATCGCCGCAACTTGATTTATTTCGTATGCATTTGATTACTTTGAGTTGGCTACAAAGGCCGAGTGTATCAAAGTGGATTGATAAGGCGGTCAGGTTAAACGTTCGTGAGCTTGACATACAAGTTAATGTGCTTGAGTTGCCTTTAAGCTTTTATACTTGCAAGACTATCGAAAAGTTAAGATTAGATCATATATCCTATGATCATGATGTTTGGGAGAGTGTCTATCTTCCTTGTTTGAAAACTCTTGACATTGCTATTTATACAAATCCTCTTGTCAATGTGTTTAAGCTCGTCAGTGGCTGCCCAATACTCGAAAGTTTATCTTTGGAAGTCCAATGTTGTCAATATGAAGAAGATTACCTATTCGATATACCTACTTTGAAACGATTGAAACTAACGTTGTATTGTTCACAGTCATTTAGCAATACAGTAATTTTAAACGTCCCTAATCTTGAATATCTATTTATTGGTGGAAATTTGCGCTCGCTTTTTGTTATGGAAGATGTGTCGTCTTTGGTTGAGGCAACTTTATCGTTTACTAATCTAAGCGTTGGTTACTTATGGGCCGAGCTTTTAAAGGGATTAAGTGGAGTTAAATCACTTTCAGCTCAAGCTGATGGTTTTCCTTACTTAGGGAACATATTCTGTTCACCTCTGCCCATTTTTCCGAATATGAAGTGCTTGGAGTTGAAGGGCTTTTGCGAGTCTGGATTAATCTCTCAGTTTCTTGAACGTTCGCCTGCGTTGAAACATTTATGCATTGAAAAAGTATATGAGTTGCTTTTACAGGTTTGATTATATTTCTTCTTTACTTGCTTAATGTATTTTATCCGTATATAATATTAGTTTGTCTAACTTGTTTGTGTTGAAAACAGGAGCCTGGATATACTAGTTGGATTGAGCCAAAGTCGGTTCCTCCATGTATGCTAACAAACCTTACGACCGTCAAGTTTTTAAATTGCAAGGGGCACAAATGCGATATACAGTTTCTTGTATACGCGTTAGGGAACGCAAAAGTTCTAAAGAAGGTAACAGTCATTTGGGAAAGCTTAAGCTTAGAAAAACGGATGCAGCTGTCTGCACAGTTGCTTAAGCTTCCAAGGGCTTCCCAGGATTGTGAAATCTGTTTTCTTGGTGAAACCGCTTACATTGATTTACGACTGGTACATTGAACTGTTTTCAAATATCTATACCGAGCATTTTATTTTTTGTTGCTATAAACTATTTATGTTGATTTAAGATTTTGGTGATGTTGATTCCGCTTCGTGTTATTTGATGCTTGGACTTGAACCGATAGTTTTACCATGATTTAAACGACCCTTATGCTTTTTTGCGTACGACCAAAGATGGTCGATGAGTGAATGCTTGTAGATTTTAGAGTGTATAAGGCTGCATTTTGTAAGTTATTTTTGCAGTTTTATTTGCCTTTTGAGACCTTATAAAAACTGCAGTAATAGAAAACCATGAGGTATGAAATAGACTCCATATACCATGCTAGTAAAAGATGTAAAAAAAAAAATCAACAAGTTGTAGGCAAAGGGAAAGATTTGACTAAGAGAATCAGTGATTAATATGTTTCATATTGCATTGGTAAGAATTAAGATTTAAGAACACTTTCGATATAATATTAGTATTGATAATTGAAGACAGTTAATAATTAATTTAGAAGTTAAATATTTTTCTATAGGGTAATGAAGAGTGGACAGTGGAGACTAGAATAGTCATTGAAGAGTCTAAAATCCCATTACGTGCATATGGATAGAATCACTACATAAAACTACGTCGTATCTAAAATTAACCAACGGAAAAGGTTTGAGTTGCAAAAGAGAATACGGGATTTAAGCCATTATTATGGTTCGTCTCACAAAAGTTACTCAACTTTCAGTAGTAGATGGAGATCGATTTTCAAGAAAATAGATCTCACAACACCTAGACGCCCTTGGAAAATTAAGCACTGTGCGGCTAATCGCATTTGTTCTTCTATGCATATGTTTCCCCAGGGGGATTGTTACTGCCTTCAAAACCTTTGAATTCCTGAACACGTATTCCAAAAAGTGCATATTAATGCTTTTCGCCGTGGCATATCGAAACTTGATGGTTGTAAGGTTTGTTAGCATACAAGCGGGAACTCACTACATCGCTGATGTGGAATCTATGGTTTTCAACACAAACAAGTACATTTTCAATAGTATACCGAAGTAAACATGTACATAATAAAAATGGTCAAAACAAACAGCTTCGGTACCATTCCAATGTCCAGATGTTTCAATCCAAGACAACTAGTATATCCAGGAACACACAGTGCTAAGTTGTAAACATGTAGGAACAAGTCTGCTATTATTGATGTTTGATATGACTGTTCAAATTGCTCGGCGCTTGCTTGGTATTTATAGTTTCATACATACCACTCTATTGGGTTTGGTTCAATATATGCATATATACATTATATTTATCGTTACTGGTTCAGTCCACCCAATGATAACTTAACTCTAAGTTTAATTGTAAAACCCTAAGTCGTGAAAAAACATGTTTTACTTCCTATTCCCATTGGTTGTCTGCCATCAATCGTTTGCCTCTATCAACCTACGCCACAATGCGGCATTTGTTATCTGTCGTATGCTTATTGTCTCACCAGCCACAACCTGAGCCTCATTCTCAGACAACCGGATCTCATACTCAGTGTCATCCTCTGACGGTCGAACCGCAGTCATCACTAGGGAGCGAGAACATTAAAGGAAACATCCCAAATTTATGGTTGTCCGAAAAACTCATCGCTCGCTCAAAAAATGTGCACTCGAAAAATGATCGCTCGGTTTCTGACTCAGTTCGGTTTGTAAATAAGCTAAACACGAGCAAAGATCCGCTCAGTTTGGGTCCGCTCGTAAATAGCCCCAACATCTAAAATCCAGTCCAGTCCAGTCCAGTCTAACAAAGCAATTCACTCTAATATTTAAAAAAAGAAATATCTTCAAATCGTAGTTTCATTGTTCAATTCGTCGATTAGGTTTCCACGTCTCCGCCATCCTCCGTCGTCTTACACTGAAAGAGGTAATTCCATTAATTTTAAACAAATAAATTCTTCTTGTTCGTGTTTGTTTTAGTTATATTTCTTACAGCTTTTGTGTTTAGATTAGTTTAAGCCTTTAATTTGGGAACAGAACTATCAATTAGGGTTTCCTACATCACTTCGATTGTTTTAGTTATTTCTTACAGATTTTGTGTTAATTTATTACAGCTTTACTAAAAAATTTCTTTACGCTTTTTAGTTATTTCGATTGTGTTCGGTTCGTTTACAGCTTTACTAAAAATATTTTTTACGCTTTTTAGGCAAATCTATATGTACATACACATTACGTGGACGGTGCATAAAGCACTTGTATGCCGTGAATTGATGACTTAACCGGGGAGAAAAAGTTAGCGGGTTGGGCTCGTTATGTTGCCGCCTTTTGTATTGCACTTAAAACTATAAGTATAAGCGTGTTATGTAGTTTTCGCAGTTCTCAACGTAAATCGTGGTTCTCAACTGAATGCTCTCCCGTATATATTTCAAGTTTACAACACATAATATTTTGACGTTTAACTTTACAACCGAAGTACTATATAGTATATATAGAAAAGAAATAAACAGAGCATCATGCGTTTTTAGCGTTCATTTTTCCGGGACCTAATTTGAATTTCTCATGAGTTCTACTATATATACTTTTAAATCTCAAACTCTAATTGCTTTTCTTTGCATGTAAGAATTCAATTAATCAACTTTTACTCATTCAGTTATTATGTTAAGGTACGAGCCTGTGTTTTGTTTATTGCAGTCAGGTTTTTTTCCTTCAGTTATTTTGTAAAAATACTAGTTTGTGTTTTATTATTGAATGTTTAGCATTAAAATATTAGCATTTTCACACTATTTACTTTGAAAGTAAATGGACTTTTGCTTGTTTTCATATCGAAAGCTGTTTAGTGCTGTGAATTTTCATATTTGAAACGTGTCAGGAAGACTTTGAACTTCTGGATTTTGTTTTCAGGGAAAAATTAAGAGCTAAACAATGAGTTCCATAAGTGAGAATGTAGACGACAGGCTTAGCATGTTGCCTGAAGATATTCATTCACGCATACTCTCTCTAATGCCTACCAAATTTGCTGTGCGAACTAGCGTTCTATCCAAAAGATGGAGGTACACTTGGACGTCTGTCACAAACCTGGACTTTGACTATACTCGCTATCTCCGTTCTGATGAAAAGATCATTAAAAAATTTGTTGATGGGAATGAAGAAAAATTTACAACATTCGTTGATCGAGTATTGAAGTTTTGCAAAACGTCTCATGTTAAATTGTTTCGATTACACATTTCTAGTTATGGGGTTCGACGGTCAAGTATATCAAATTGGATTGATAAAGCCGTTAGGTTAAACGTTCGTGAGCTGGACATATGTGTTATCCAACATGAGGTGCCTTTAAGCGTGTTCACCTGCAAGACCCTCACAAACTTAAGGTTAGAACTTAGTGCATGTGATTTTGGAGGTTGGGAGTTTCCATCCACGATCTATCTTCCTTGTCTTAAGACACTTGACATTGTTGGGTGTAACAATCCTTTGGCCATTCATGGCTGCCCTGTGCTTGAGAGTTTATCTTTGGAAGTATCATGCAATGCTGAAGAAGATTTCGTGTTAAACATCCCTACTTTGAAACGGCTGAAACTATTATGTAGATCAGACTCCATCAATGATAACAGCAAAGTTGTTTTACGCGTCCCTAAACTTGAATACCTGTTTCTTGATGGAGTGTTGTCCTCGCTTTTTGAAATGAAAGATATGTCGTGTTTGGTTGGGGCATCGATTGCATTTTGGCATAGTAGATTTGATTTCCTTTGGACTGATTTACTGAATCAACTAAGAGGGGCTCAGAATCTTTCAATAGAAAATGTAAGTTTAGTTTTTCTTTAAGTGATTTTATGCTCGTTCTTGGACTAACCGTGACTTTCGTATTCGTTGTTGAAGTTCCCATTCACTTCACCCCTGCCCATCTTTCCGAATATGAAGCAACTGGAGTTGAACAGCACATGGCAATCAAGACAAATCACTCAATTTCTTGAAAGTTGCCCCGAGTTGAAAACTTTTTGTATTGATTTTGTAGATTGGAGGGATTTCAAGGTTTGAACTGATTTTTCTTCTTAACTTGTTTAAATTTGTTTTATCCTTTCATAATATCGAGAGTAACTTTCAGTTTTGTTTGTGTTAAAAACAAAAGCCTGAAGAATCAAAGTTGATTCCTGCTTGTATGCTAACAAACCTTACAAACATCAAGTTTTCAAAATGCGACGGGGATGCGTCTGATATAGAGTTTCTGGAATACATGTTGGGGAACGCACATGTTTTGAAGACAGTAACAGTATTCGCTCATGAAAACTTACTCATAGAAGAAGACCCGTGGTTCTGTACACAGGTGCTTAAGTTTCCAAGGGCTTCCCCGCATTGTGAAATCCATTTTCGAACTAGGAAATTGCCTCCACCTCAGGTATTTAGTTAGCTTTTGTTGATGGTTATATAATTAACACTCGTATTTATAACGGTACGATACCATGAACTCAAAAGGGTGTTTTCTTACTATACCAAATTGTAATAGTTTTTGAATGACTGTGTTATGCATCGTGGTTTTTACTATACTTCAGTTCGCACTATTATTAGTGGTAATTTAATAAGTCAACAATCAACATTATTTATTTGTGAATATGTGAATGAGCAATGGATACAATGGCAATTTTAGTACCTTATAGATGATAACTGTCTGAAGGATACATGAAAATATAGCAAGCAATATAATTTAAGTCTTTGTTTTGTAGGAACTTGAATACGACGACTCTGATGAAACGGAGGCATTTTATTGATTGCTGAATTCGTTTTCACATCGGTATCCTTTGATGCAAGTTGTCTGGGTGAGCTATAGAAGAACAAGAATCAAGTAGCTGTTCAAGATGCAATTTGTTTTCAGTTCCTGGTAAATCTTGATGCAAACTTTGCATTTTACAATGCATCTTGTTGGTTTCTTTTGGACTTTTGATGTGGAATCCAGTTTCATGGTATGCACTTAGTTTTGGGCTTTGTTACCAACATGAGTTTATTAAATTGCTTGATTCAATCATGCACTCCACATGTTTGGTAAAATGTACCTGTTTATCAACTGCTAAGATAAATGGAAACCCCAAACCGCGTGCCACTGATTTGCAAACTACGTAGAAAAAAGCTTACAATAGTTTCCTTAAGACTTAAGTAGTGATGATTGCAACGTGGACGACACTGGCATGGTGTCAATATTTCATTTTAAAAGTTTAGACAAATTCTGCTGTTAGATATATGCATATTCGTATAGATGTAGACTGTGTGATTCTGATACGTACCTGCATTGATAGCAATTGCGACCCGGTTAAACACGACGATTTAAAATTGCTAGCCGTTAGCATCGAGGCGAGTCTATGGGTTGGAATCAACCTGGATCGGGTGCTTATAGTAGTTGGGTTGACGAAATGGATAGTTGAAGAAGTCCATGCAGAATCCATGCAATCAAGTCCACTACAATCAGTTGTGTTATGTCTATTATTGCAGTTTTCATTTTATGCTTATATTAGTTGTGCCTCATGCATTTTTATTAGTAGCTTGGCTTCTTTATATTTTATAAAGTAGATCATGGGTAGTAGTGGGTTAGTGGTTAGTTGTTTCTTAATTTCCTATATGTATTTCGACAAATTGAATGAGAAGGGAAGTGAATTTATGATTAAAAAAATGTGTGTTAATTTTCTCAATGGATTTTGAGATGAATTAATTCTTCCATGCTAGTTCAAGTTTGGCAACTTGGATGGTGTTCTTGGAGTCTAAGATTGGATTAGGTGGTGTGTCTGTATCCTAATTCAAGTTTAGTTTGCCCTAATTGTTTCTTGTGTGGTGTTTCTGTATCGCAAGAGACCGTTAGATCTATCATTTTATTTTACCGTTTGATTTGAACCGGTGATTCAAGATCTATTCCTATCATGCATTCTATGACCCATGCTAATTAGTTAACTCGACCGATATATTAGTGATATATCACCAATATCTCGGTTATCGGTCATCAACCGATATATTGGTACCGATATTATCGGTGATATTAGCCGATATTTGACCGATATATCTATTCCCGATATTGGTGTTTCTCTTCTTAGTTCTTCTATTTTTCTTACTTCTTATAGTTGTTAGTACGGTTTTAAGTCTTAATTGTTAATAATTAGTGTTAAATATTAGCGTTTAAGTCTTAACAAGTTCCCACTTGCTACAATTGTTAGTGTTTTGAAAGTTGTAGAAGGTTAATTTGTTAATGGTAGGAGAATATATTGAATTGTTAGTGTTAAATTGCTACATGTATGGATTTTTCATGATATAAAAATTGTCGATATCCCACCGATATCTCACCGTGATAACCTACATCTCAAATATCGGTCCTTCACCGAGTTCACCGATATCCGATATTTTACCGCATTAACTGTTTAGGACCCATGGCATATCCCCCTACACAACCCCATTGCCTGCAATTTTTTATATATAATTCAGCATTTCTTTCCTACATTAGTTTCTTTGTGTCTTTTCCCTTGTATTTGTAAGCTTATAAAAGCCTGATGAATTGAGAAGAAAGATGAGCAAAAAATTTTGGATCAACTTTAGCATTTTGCCAAAAAGCATTCTCGGTAGATTAGCCACCTCGAATTGGCTTGTAACAAATTCATATTAATCTGATCAAATATTTAAATTCCTACGATGAATATATATGGTTAATGAGTGTTGTTATAACCGTATATTTGATATGGGTATTGGATTTGTTTAAGGTAATAAACCGGTTTTTTATCTAATACCATAACCGGTAAAAGAACTGACCACTAATATGATATAATCTGTTTTAGGATGAACGTATATGCCTCTTTGTGTCCAATGCAGAAGTTTATAGTGTTCTAATCATGCCACCGTGGATGGTGCAACTCCACCGTGGCCTTGATGTTTTCCCAACGTGGCTTGCTTGGGTAGAGTATTTGCAACTGCTCTCACATACCTTCTCGCATTTTTAAATTGTAAGGTAAATGTCTAAAAATCATCATTTTCTAATTCACATCAGAACCACCGTATTTATACCCTATTTTTTTATAATTTGAAAAATCGCTAAAGTAACTTCTTATATATGAAAAGCTATTATTCATCCTTCAAATTACTGTGAGTGGATAAAAGTTATGACTATTGGTAAACGTTTTATGAGTTGGGAATATTAATCCCGATCGGTGGGTCAAAGCTAGGATTACTAAAACGCAATTTTCCTTTATAAAAATATTCTAAATTAAAGTTTAATCATAGAGTACGTTTGTGTAACTTATTCTAAATTGTAGCGTTAAAAATATCTTAATGTATACATATATTTCAAGTTTACCACGCATGATATTCGAACTTCACAAATTATAAGTTATTTATATTATTACACAGCCAAGTGTATTTGCTATATTGCTACAAATTTTTTTTTCAAATTAAACTTCTACCTTTTTAGTAATATACGTGTCTAATGTAACAGTTTTACTTTCCTGTATAATTTTTGTTCGTTAGTTTTTATCACAAAAAAACTAAATACAAGATTTTTTTTACTAAAACGGACCAAGCCGGTCCCTACCCAAAAAAAATACTAATTTTTTTTCTACAAAATAAATACAGCTCCTTTTAAAATTTATTAAAAATTAAGTCACCCAGCCGTGTAGCGTGAGCTTAACCCATTGGTTGCAAGTTACAACCAAAGTATAGAAAAGAAGTAGCAATTTACAAAAATAATAATAATAATAATAATAATAATAATAATAATAATAATAATAATAATAATAATAAAAGAAAAAGAAAAAGGAAAAGAAAGATGGAAATGCACGGTTGGTTCATGTGCTTTTGCCATATTGCAGTCTTGGTTCTAAGATTTCAATAATTACACCGTTGGTCCTGAGGGTTGCAAACTTATTACTAACATGTTCCAAGTGTATTAATTCTGTTACCATGTCGGTCCTTGCCCCTAACGATCATTAAAATCTATGTTAAATAGATATAAAATATCTATTTTGCCCTTGTAAAAAAAGGCAAATATTATAAATAGATAACTATCTTACCTTTTTTTTGAACGGCATCTCGCTCAGAGCTGTACATGAGCAAAGTCCGGTCGGTGTGGGATTCGAACCGGGCACCACAGGATAGGAAATATGGTAAGCCTTAAAACCTCCCACCTCCACCACTATGTTGTGGCTTCATTGGCAACTAAACCTACAGCCAATCGCCACCATACAACCACGTACCATTGAATTGACCATCATATAGATAGAAGCTAAAAAAACAAACTTTATAAACTCATAAGAGTAAATGGCCAAATTCGTCCCTGAGGTTTGGTTAATATTGCTAGATCCATCCAAAATAAGAATTTTTGACACCTGAGCCACTAAGGTTTGGGATTTAGTGCTAAATCCGTCCAAATTACAAACTCAGTTAGAAAATCTAGTTAACTCAAGGGCAGTATCGTCATTTCCTACCATATTAAGAAAATGTTTTTTTTTTAAAAAATGTTGCAGTGGATGGGGATCGAACATGGGATCAAACCCGGTTCAGATCCTTAGGGATACACACACAACCATCTGGCCTGCATCAGTTTTGGCGTTTAATTTGATTTCGAAACGATTTTATATAAATATTAAACAGTCATCTTCCCCAACCTAACTCCTTTTAATTACAGTCATATTAAACTGTCCATTTCGATAAATTGAACCCTCCCTTATACTCTGAAGATGCCGAAAACAAAATCCCCACCCTCAATCCTCACTAACTTTCTCTCATTCTTGTCCAATTCGAAGCCTTTGACTATTTAGGTTGACTTGTCGTTTTGGAAGCAAACCAACATGTAAGTATCAATTGATCCATCCTATAAGTTCGTTTAGTGTTTCCGGTTGATAACCCTCTGTTTTATTTAGGTTATTAATCTTATTAGCTACGATTTAAGATTTAGGGTTTTAAGGTTATATTTGGGGAAGATGATAACAGCTTAGTATTTATTTAAACCATTTCGAAATAAAAAAGAAACAATACAAACGAGTAGCTCAGATGGTCTGGTTAGTGTTGATGCTTCGGACCGGTAATGGTCCCAGGTTCGATCCGTATCCACTGCAAACATTTAAAAAAAAAACATTTTCTTAATATGGTAGGAAATGACGATACTGCCCTTGAGTTAACTAGATTTTCTAACTGAGTTTGTAATTTTAGCACTAAATCGCAAACCTTAGTGGCTCAGTTGTTAAAAATTCTTATTTTGGATGGATCTAACAATATTAACCAAACCTCAGGGACGAATTTGGCCATTTACTCAACTCATAAGCTAAAAGATTGGATTAGAATTGTATAAGATGGAGGGAACCGTAGGTGAGATTAATACTCAATTTTGTCAAACATTGTCACTTCTTTACGTAAGATCAACCTTATCAACCTTCTGAGAGCTTAGAATCGGTAATACGCTGCTTTACAATTTTCTTGATTTTAGAAGTTATAACTTTTCAAAGAAACTAAAAACCTAGGGTCAAGTAAGGGTGTAAAACAACTGAGCTCAACTCTTTTCGAGCTCTGCTACAAAGTTCAACCTCCATCATCACCGGTTGCTTGAGTTCTGGTTTCAGATCGATGGCATAAGGGGGTCAGTAGCTTGAGCCGGATGGCGGTGGTGACAGCTCGGTTTGAGCCAGAGGTGAGGAGGTAGTGACGGTAGGGGTGATAGGTGGTGGTGGTGTTGGGGAAGAAGATAAGGTAGGGGTGGGGTAGTTATTTATAATATTTGTTTTTTACAAGGACAAAATAAACATTTTATATCTATTTAGCAGAGAATTTTAGCGACCGTTAAGGGCATGAACCAACAGGGTAACGAAGTTAATACATTTAGACTATGTTAGTTATAAGTTTGAACCCTTTAGACCAACAGTGTAATTATTGTAACATTAAAACCAAGACTACAGTATTATAAAATCACAGGAACCAATTATGTAATTCTCTCCGGAAGAAAAGAAAAAAAAAGGAAAATCACAAAACCAGCCCTTTGACTTAGTGACTTACGAGAATAGCGCCTTCCCGTCTCTTTGGAGAGACGGTTCACGTTTCCCAACCCGTCTGAGTCGTCTCCCGAGACGACTTGATTCCCAACCAATAAAACAACAACATGTCTCCAGTGACGTCTTTTCCAGGTTTTGAAAACGTCTCCGGTGACGTCTCAGATTGATTTTATTTTATGTCACAACTTTATGTTATAACTTTATTATGATTTTATTATGATATAAATTTATTATGATATAACTTTATTTAAATAAATTTTTAAATAAACTAGTCATTCGATTAATTGTCAACTTAAATAAAATTCTAAATAAAGTACTCATTCGATTAAAAAAGATAAAATAAATACATAAACATTACAAAGTAAATAAAAATAAAATAAACATAGGCTACGCGTTAAACCTATCCCTCATCATTTGCCAGCAGAAACGTGTTTGAATTCTTTGCCTTGCTTGGATTCATACTCTTTTTTGGTATATCTGATGGCCACGTCTTCGGCATATCCGAAGGTATCGCTCGAAGTGTTCGATAGTGGTACCTGTTGAAGAGTTGACACTTGGTGTTCAAGTCATTATACCTACGGTTTAGTGAATTGATGGTTGGGTTAGAGCCTCCTACCAACCGATTATACTCATTTAGAATTCGGTACCACTTGTTAGTCGGGTGTGGGCTTTCTTCGACAAGTTGCCACGCTGCTATTAGGGCGATTTCTTGTTCTTCCGTCCAACGAATTGGTGCCATTTTCTTGTGTAAGAAGGAAATGGTTTTAGGGTGGTGGTAGAGGAGGAGTTTTGGACGGTTACAAAGTTCGGACAGAGTTAGGGACGGAGATGGGACGAAGGTACATGGTATATATAGGGTGGTGGTAGAGGAGGAGACGTCTCTGGAATCACGGGAGACGTGGGAAACTGAAACAACGAAGAAGACACTGGAGACGTCTCGGGAATCACGAAACGGCACAAACGTCGTCTCCGGATACGTCTCGGGAATCACGAGACGACACAAAAGTCGTCTCCGAAGACGTCATTGGAGACATGTTTTATTGGTTGGGAACCAAGTCGTCTTGGGAGACGCCTCAGACGGGTTGGGAAACGTAAACCGTCTCTCCAAAGAGACGGAAGGGGCTATTCTTGTAAGTCACTCGATCAAATGGTTAGTTTCATGATTTTCAAAAAAAAAAAAAGCAGATTGAAAATAGTCGGGTCCACCGTCCACGTGTAAGACCTAACCTTTTGTATTGGGCTTTTAAGTTTGGGCTATGAATTTAACGTGATTTAGATTTCTCATAAATTTTCCTATATATTATTATATTTACTTTTAAATCCCAAACCCAAATTGCTTTTCTTTGCACGTAAGAACTCTCGATTGATCTGCTGGTACGTTTTCATACTTAACATATTAAGTTAATTATTGAATGCGTATAGTAGCATTAGCCATTAAACTATTTGCATGTTTACAAATCAAAAGCTCTTTAGTACTGCTTTTGTTAGAATAAAAACATAGTTGTTAGTGTGGTAATTACTAGTATTGGTACATGATTTTTGACGTCGAGGTTTGAGTTTTCACGAAACAAATTAAGAGCTGAACGACACTAACAAAGTTAACAGTAACTCGTGAATCCTTTCATTACATGTGTTGGAAGCGTGTGAATCTTCCTTGCCTGAAAACTCTTGACATTGCTAGCAGTGGCGAAGCTTGAGCAAAAATATCGGGGGGTCGGAAGCAGCGGTGGAACCAGAAACTTTTAACCGAGAGGTCGATATGTATAGTTTCAATTATTTTTTATACGTCATCTTTTTAAAAAATAATTATACCATAAAATTGACCGTCCTTTTATCTTTAATATGAGTACCATATTGTCATACTTTTGAAAAAAAAGTCGAAAACCTAGTTGCGTAAAACACAATGGAGATAACATACGAGTACATTTAAATATGCAACGAACAATAAAACACAATGAACGACATACTAAACAAACAATAAACAGAAGACTAAAACACAATGAATACTTTTGAAAAAAAAGTCGAAAACCCAGTTGCGTAAGACACAATGGAGATAACGTAAAACACAATGAGTACCATTTAAATATGCAATGAATAATAGGGTATAAAACACAATGAACAGTCTAAATAAAACATAATGGAAGGCATATTAAAAACACAATTAAATATCTGCATTTTCATACTTGTTACTAACATGAACTTTTGCATGTTTTCATATCGAAAGTTGTTAAGTGCTGTAAGTATTTACAACCATTTGGATCGTCTTGAATTGCATATTTGTAATGTATAAGGAAGTTTTGAACTTCTAGGCTTGTTTTTTTCAGGAACATATTAAGAGCTAAACAATGAGTTCCGTAAGTGAGAATGTAGACGACAGGCTTAGCATGTTGCCTGAAGATATTCTTTCACATATACTCTCTCTAATGCCTACAAAGTTTGCTGTGCGAACTAGCGTTCTATCCAAAAGATGGAGGTACACTTGGACGTCTGTCACAAACCTGGACTTTGACTATACTCACTATATCCTCTTGAAAAAAAACTTTAGAAAATTCATGAATCGGGTATTGAATATTTGCAAAACATCTCATGTTAAATTGTTTCGACTACACGTTTCTAGTTATGGGGTTAAACGATCAAGTATATCAAATTGGATTGATAAAGCCATCAGGTTAAACGTTCATGAGCTTGACTTATGTGTTCTCCAACATGAGGTGCCTTTAAGTGTGTTCACCTGCAAGACACTAACAAACTTAAGATTAGAACTTAATGCATTAGATGATAAAGGTCGGAATTGGAAGTTTCCATCCACGAGCTATCTTCCTTGTCTTAAAACACTTGACATTGTTAATGTTGGGTGTAACAATCCTGTAGCCATGCATGGCTGCCCAGTGCTTAAGAGTTTATCTTTGGAATTATCTTGCGATGATGAAGAAGATTTTGTGTTAAACGTCCCTACTTTGAAACGGCTGAAACTAATATGTAGATCAGACTCCATCAATGATAACAAAAAAGTTGTTTTACGCCTCCCTAAACTTGAATACCTGTTTCTTGATGGAGCATTGTGCTCGCTTGTTGAAATGGAAGATATGCCGTCTTTGGTTGGGGCATCGATTGCATTTTGGCATAGTAGATTTGATAATTTACTGAAAAAACTCAAAGGGGCATCGATTGCATTTTACCATAGTGGATTTGATATCCTTTGGGCTGACTTACTGAACAAACTAAGAGGTGTTCAGAATCTTTCAATAGAAAATGTAAGTTTGATTTTTCTTTAAGTGATTTTATGCACATTCTTGGACTATTTGTGACTTTCTTATTCATTGTTGAAGTTCCCTTTCACTTCACCTCTGCCCATCTTTCCGAATATGAAGCAATTGGAGTTGAAAAGTGTCACACCACGACAACGGCGGAAACACGTGGCGCGACGGTTCAAAAGCATAAAGTCAAGGTTATTGCTAAACATAAGTAATTTAAGAAAATGGGTCATTTATTAAGGCGTCATTACTTGTTCCAAACATTACACAAAAGTAAATTGTTTTTAAAGTAACATCAAGGTTTCTCAAATATATCCCAAGCCTTGGGAAATAAAGGTGAAACCCTGCAAAATGTATAACGCCGCATTGGGAGATTCTCCGACCCAGCTTGCCCGATCCTTCTTCATCTAGTTACCTGAAAGATATGTTTAAAAGTTTCGTCAATATAAATATATTGGTGAGTTCACAGGTTTTCAGTTTCTAAAACTTGTATACTTGGGAATACCATGTTATGACAATATATAGGAGTTGCAAATTCCTATAAATCTACTTGAGACTATAATCAAACCAAGACGTATATAAATAAAATGCCCCGCTCCAAGTCGTTACTCGGTTTCCCACGACTTAAGTTCAGAATATTTGCACCCCAGGCATAACCTAATGCACAATCGACGCTATCGATTAGGGGTGGGCCTTGTCAGGCACCAATAGTACTATTCGAATATTCCTCCGGTTTCAATCTCCGAATAAATGATTATAGAGGCGAGGACTCAACCCCGAGTGGCGGTCACACCTCAAGTAATAAACCCGTCAAACATTTCCCTAACATATCTTTCCCCCGAAAACGTAAAAATAGTTTAAAATGGGGCCGTGAAACTCACCTGAAACTGCGTCTGGCTCAAAAGGGTGGATAGCAAGTGGGTGGTCTCGCACCTACAAACGTCCTAGACGTATAAGTCACTATTCCTATAGTGCATGTGCCTTGGCAAGTTGTACACCCAACTCCCGACCACAAGTTGTTCCAAATCCCGTTTAATTAAGCGCGTATCCTAGGTTTTTGTTGGCGTTACATTACCCTTTGTGTTACAAGTCATATATTACTCTTGTTAATATTTCCTTAACTTGTATTTTATTATCATCGACTCGACGTCACTTAACATATAATTATTTTCCCATTTAAATAATTATACTTAAGATCGCATCGTTCGATATAATATATATTTCAACACTCGACCCGTCTCACTTTGCCGCACATTTGTTTTCCCATTTAAACAAATATACTAAGATCTTGTCGTTCGATTGTATATTCTTAACGCCCGATTCAACTCACCATACCGTATATTTATTTTCCCATTCAAATAAATATACTAGGTCCTTGTCGGTACGGCATACACATATATATATCCTCGTCTTCTCGTCGCGGCTTTCCTTCCCACATATCTACTTTCCCATTAAGTAGATATACTAGAACTTCGCCGAGACGAGCGTACATGTATATAAATGTGTAATTTTTCTTGTTAAGTATATACGTTTGTTTAACGTCTTATTTGTTTACGTTATATTTTTCTCCCACGAATAATTCCTTTAACACTTAGGAAAGTGTTTATTAGCTTTCTCCCATGTATATATATATATATTTTACTTCCTAAAAATATATATTTTCTCATCTTGCCGCAATGGCATTTTTCTCATGTTTTGTCCGTGTACGGTTCGTTAACGCGTCTTAGTTCGATATCTTGAATAGTTAACTTTTCCAAGTTTTTCCCCACATGTGTTTTATAGAAATATTATTCATACTTCTTCCTCCTGACACAAGTTACTTGGAAGGTTTAAAATACTTATGTATTTTTAACCCAACTTGTTCACTTAGCTACAAAAATGTTTCCAACACTTTTATATTCCCATTTATATAAAAGTGTACATTTTTGTATAAGTCTTCCAAGTTTGTTTAATATTTTTATAAAATCTCTATTTTATAAAAATCCTTATGTTAAAACCCTTTATATTTTTATAACTTCCAAAAATACACTTTTAAACAAAATACCCAAGTATTTCTACTAGTATTTACAAAAATCATCCTTAGACTTTATTACTTACATTTTTGACACCAAACTTTCCATACTTGTATTTTGGGACTAATAGTTTCTAAAATATTCATTTTAGTCCTCTAACTTTCAAAGTTACAACTTTAGTCCCTTAACTTCCAAAAGTTGCATTTTTCTACTCTAACTTTCAAAGTTAACATTTTTCACTCAAACTAGCAAACTTTGAAGATTCAACTTTTTATTGGTAAGTTATTTTTGTATCAAAACACTTATGTTAGTCTTGTATTCCATATGGAAGACTAATTATATGTGTGTTTTATGTATTTGTCCATTTTATCAAAATATCATTCATCTAAGTAAGCTAACTTAGATTTTCCATTTTCTTCATTTATGAACTTCTAACATGTTTTACCACATATTATAACTTAGATGATCATAATAAGATGATTAACACTACTTTTTATTACATTCAAGTTTATTCCACAAATCTTAACCAAATCATCATCCTACTTAGTTTAAGTGTAAACTTTATATATTTTCAAGGTTATTACTTTATCATCAACAAATCCATGATCTATTTACATATCTTTAATCATCTATTTTACACAAGTAAAACCTATTAAAGATTATGTTCAAACCACCTTTTAAACCCTTCATGTACAACTTGCTTCTAAGAACACATACATGAATAATAATAATCAAAAACAAGGTTAAGAAGCTTACTACTAGCACAAGGCTAGGGAAGACAAAAACCTTGGATTTGAGAGGGGTTTAGTGTGTTCTTCCAAGTGGTTTAGCTCCAAGCTCTTGAAACACACAATAGGGGTTTGGATGGTGGGTTGTTTAGAGTGATTTGGAGATGTAAAAACTTGAAAGAAATGTGTGTATGGGGAGGGGTATGCTTACAGCTCAAGAGAAGAAAAGGAAAGAAGATTTTGCTTTTTTTTCTCCAAGTCTCTAACACATGTCTATATAGCCTTACCACATGTAATCATTCCAAAGATTCAAGAAATCTCATGAAGGATTGAGTTGTGTACTTGGGATTTTTGGAAAGATATGATATGTGGGTGTGTGTGTTGTGCCGTGTATGTATGTATAAGAGTGGGAGATTACTTGCAAATCTTGCTAAGCCTTGTAATCTATCTAAATCTTTATATAAAATCTTCTTGCATGCATGTGTACACTTATGTAATGATGGTTGAGGCTTGTCTTTGGATTTCATGGCCATATGGCCGAAATTTTCATAAAGAAAAGACAAGGGATGTGCATGCTTTGTACTTGAATATCTTACACCTTTTCCTAATCCATGCATGCTTAACTTTTAGTGTAGGTAGGTTATCAAAAAAAAAAATATATTATGTAAAGTTGTAAGGCCTTAGGCCGGCCACTTTTGTGGTTTGGGTGGGGTCCACTACTCCAAATATTTACCCAATATTTGTTATGTTTAATCCCTCGTCGTTCGGGTGTCGTTCGGGTATTTTTCGGGTTTTAATCACGCGTTACCCGGACATTAAATACACCTTTAATAACCCTTAAATATAGTCTAATCTAAGTGTTGATTGGTTATTTAGGCTTTTACCGGGTGAAATTATGAGTTATGCGCGTATCGGGTGCGGTACGCGCACTTTATTCGTTACCGGGAGATTTGTATGAGACGTTTCCACTTATGGTTTTGGGGTTCCAAAACTCATTATATTTTATGAAACTACCCTCTATTTTATATCCCGGGTGTCCGGGATCCTTTTCGTTTATTTAATTATTACCGGGTAATTGCCAACGTCCATACCGGATAGTTTATTCGCACATGATCCAATCATGTTTTACCATTAAACGTATGCACACCTATGCATTATTTGGAAATTGCTATCCCCTAAGGCCTTGCTAATTAAATTACACATAATTGCATTTAATTACGTTAATCATATATTAATTAATCAGTACGGAATTACCTTATTTTTGCCGGTTGTTACATTCTCCCCCCGTTAAGAGAATTCCGTCCCGGAATTCACTTCGAGCTCTCCGGTATAGGTGTCTTCTCGAATAGGGCGGGATACTTTTGTTTCATTCGGTCCAGCCTTTCCCACGTGAACTCCGGTCCACGCTTGGCGTTCCAGCGCACTTTGACCAATCTGATCTTGCTGCGCCTAAGTTTTTGGACCTTCCAATCGGTTACCTCGATTGGTTCTTCAACAAAATGTAACTTGTCGTCAATTTGGATTTCTTCAGCAGGAATAATGAGAGTTTCGTCGGATAAACACTTCTTCAAGTTTGACACGTGGAATGTGTCGTGTACTCCACTGAGCTCTTGAGGCAACTTGAGTTTGTATGCCACCGGGCCTACCCTGGACAAGATTTCAAATGGTCCTACGTATCGCGGGTTCAGTTTTCCGCGCTTCCCAAAGCGCGCGACACCCTTCCAAGGTGATACTTTTAGTAGGACCCTGTCTCCGACTTGAAACTCTAAAGGCTTTCGCCTCATATCAGCATAGCTTTTCTGGCGGTCACGGGCCGCTTTGAGGCGTTCCTTTATCAAAAAGACCTTGTCCGTGGTCTCTTGAACGATTTCGGGCCCGGTAAGTTGCTTTTCTCCAACTTCAGCCCAACATAGCGGAGATCGACACTTGCGTCCATACAGAGCTTCAAACGGTGCAGCTTGAATGCTCGTATGATAGCTGTTGTTATAAGAAAATTCTGCCAATGGCAAGTGTGTATCCCAATTTCCGCCAAAATCAATCGCACATGCCCGCAACATATCTTCTAGAGTCTGGATGGTCCGTTCACTTTGACAATCGGTTTGGGGATGATATGCGGTACTCATGTCAAGGCGAGTACCCAGGGCATCATTCAAACTTTCCCAAAATCTTGAAGTGAAACGACTATCTCGATCGGAGATGATCGAAACAGGTACACCGTGTTTAGACACCACTTCCTTTATGTACAAACGGGTCAGTTTCTCCAACTTGTCCGTTTCGCGAATCGGAAGGAAGTGCGCAGATTTTGTCAATCGATCAACGATTACCCAGATCGTGTCATGCCCGCTTGTTGTTTTGGGTAACTTGGTAATGAAATCCATAGTGATTCGTTCCCATTTCCATTCCGGTATTTCCGGTTGCTGGAGCAAACCGGAAGGCCTCTGATGCTCAGCTTTGACCTTTGCGCAAGTCAAACATCGCGCAACGTATGCTGCTATATCTCTTTTGAAATTCGGCCACCAATAAAGTTCCTTCAGATCGTGGAACATCTTGTCTGCACCAGGGTGAACCGAATATCTAGAACTGTGAGCTTCGGCCAGTACTAGTTCACGCAATCCCCCGTATACTGGAACCCAAATTCTATTCATGAAATATAGTGTCTGGTCTGCCTTTGGTTCCAGTGAGTCAACCATCTTTCGTAATCTTTCACCCTTGACATTTTCGGGTTTAAGGGCGTTAACTTGAGCTTCACGAATTCGTTCAGTCAGGTTCGTGTGGATAGTCAAACCCAAAGCTCGAACACGCAACGGCTTAACCCGTTCCTTGCGACTTAAGGCGTCAGCCACGACGTTCGCCTTACCGGGATGGTACTTTATCTCACAATCGTAATCGTTTAATAATTCAACCCATCGCCGTTGTCGCATATTCAGATCCTTCTGATCAAAGATGTGTTGCAAACTCTTATGATCAGTGAAAATCGTGCACTTGGTTCCATATAAGTAGTGCCTCCATATCTTGAGAGCGAATACCACTGCACCTAATTCCAAATCATGTGTAGTGTAGTTCTTCTCATGGATTTTTAGTTGCCTGGAAGCATATGCTATCACTTTTTCCCGTTGCATTAATACGCATCCTAAGCCTTGATGCGAGGCGTCACAGTAAACCACAAAGTCTTCCGTACCATCGGGGAGCGATAGTATCGGAGCGCCACATAACTTGTCTTTTAGTAATTGGAACGCTGCCTCTTGCTTTTCCGTCCACTCAAATTTCTTATCCTTTTGGGTTAGCATGGTTAAAGCTTGTGCTATCTTTGAAAAGTTCTCGATGAACCTTCTGTAATAACCCGCGAGGCCTAGAAATTGTCGTACTTCGGTGGGAGTTCGAGGGGCTTCCCAATTTTTAATTGCCTCGATCTTGGCTGGATCGACATGTATGCCCTTCTCATTCACCACATGGCCTAGGAAGTGGACTTCTCGAATCCAAAAGTCGCACTTTGAAAACTTAGCATATAGCTTCTCCTTGCGTAGCACCTCAAGGATTAATCGAAGGTGATTCTCGTGGTCTTCCTTAGTGCGTGAATAGATCAAAATATCGTCAATGAAGACAATGACGAATTTGTCCAGGTATGGCTTACACACGCGGTTCATTAGGTCCATGAACACTGCTGGTGCGTTGGTCAAGCCGAACGGCATTACCAAAAATTCATAGTGTCCATACCGGGTTCTGAAGGCCGTTTTTGGTACATCTTCTTCTTGTATACGCAACTGGTGATAGCCTGACCTCAAATCGATCTTGGAGTAATAGCTGGAACCTTGGAGTTGATCAAATAAATCGTCGATCCTGGGGAGAGGATAGCGATTCTTGATGGTTAGCTTGTTCAGCTCTCGATAGTCGATGCACATGCGAAATGTGCCATCCTTCTTCTTCACAAATAAGACGGGAGCTCCCCAAGGTGAGAAACTCGGTCTTATAAAACCCTTGTCTAATAATTCTTGCAGCTGACTGGATAGTTCTTGCATCTCCGATGGAGCTAAGCGGTATGGCGATCGCGCCACGGGAGCAGCTCCAGGAACGAGGTCGATGCGGAACTCGACTTGTCGAGGTGGTGGCAACCCCGGCAAATCTTCTGGGAATACATCCGGAAAATCTCTAGCTACTGGAATGTCTTCCAATTTTCGCTCGTCGGCCTTCTTGTCCACTACGTGTGCCAAGAATGCGACAAGTCCTTTTCTTAGACACTTACGGGCCTTCATGCTTGAAATAATCCTTAGCGGCGTCCCGTGTCTTTCCCCTTGAATTGAGAGAGTTTCACCGCTTGCGAGAGGGACTTGAATGACTTTATCGTTGCAAACCACAACGGCATGGTGCGCGGACAACCAGTCCATGCCAACAACTATGTCGAAACTTCCCAATACGACTGGTAAAAGGTCAATCCCATACTCGTGCCCACAGAGTTCTAATTTACAATCCCTCGCTACTTCTCTCGTTTCAATAGTTTTACCATTAGCCAGTTCTATGGAGTAGGGCGTATCTAATTTACTAGTTTTTAATCCAAGTAGTCTTTTAAACTCAATGGATACGAAGCTAAAGTCTGCACCGGTATCAAATAATACAGAGGCATAATGACCATTAAGAGGAAACGTACCAGTGACCACATTGGGGTCCTGTCGTGCATCACCGGCTCCAATCACAAATGCCCGCCCGCGGGCTTGGTTGTTGACCTTGGGGCAATCCTTTTTCCAATGGTCCAGTGACCCGCATGCAAAGCATGGTCTAGCCCCTCCATTCTTCGGTGCTCCGGATCGACAGTCTTCAGTCTTGTGCCCTGTGCGGTGGCACTTTCCACAAGTCATCCCATTATTTCTCCCCCGATTGCCCTGTTTTCCACCGTTCCCACGCCCTGTGGCGACATACCCTTTCCCCTTCTTGTTGGAGCTACCCGATGCTCCATCCTTCTTTCCTTCCTCCCGCTTCCGTTTCCCAAACCTTGGTTTTCCCTGTTCATTCGTTACCACAGCTGAACTTGTTCCCTGGTTCTTACCTTCCACACTGCTTACTTCAGAAATTTTCAGTCCCGAAACCTGTCGGATCAAGGTACCCATTCGGATAGCATCCTCGGTGAGGCTTAGTGCAAGATCAATTGCCTCGCGCATGGTCGCGGGCTTGGAAGAGGTGACCATACTGCGTATCTGCGGTGCTAACCCGAACAAGTAGCGCTCTATCTTGTTAGCTTCTGGTGTAACCAAACGAGGTACCAATCGAGCGAGATCATGAAATCGGGTCGTGTACCCAGTAACATCTGCTCCTATCATAGTGTGGTTCCAGAATTCAGTTTCCAGCTTCTGTACCTCACTTGCCGGGCGGTATTCGGCAATCATAAGTTCTTTTAGTGCCGCCCATGATAGTGAGTATGCAGTGTCATCTCCTAACGATTGTACTTGGTCATTCCACCAAGTGAGTGCCTGATCCAGAAACAGGTTGGTGGCGTACATGACGGACTCTCGAGGGGTGCACCCACTGATGCGGATAACTGCCTCGGTCTTTTCGAACCACTTGACAAGGCCTATGGATCCCTCGGTGCCGTTGAAGTTAATCGGCTTACAGTCCAGGAAAGCTTTGAAAGTGCAGCCGCGTGTTCCTGAGGCTGTTCCTGTAATAGTAATGTAGTGTGTTATTATGGGACAGGAGTTTCGAAATAATCTCCCATCACTTTTTCATTTATTCTTAAACCTCTTACCATTGGGGGAGGTTTCTCGTCGATCGCTCCCTGTCCTGTCATGAGAGTGTTCAGAGCGAGCGGCGTCATGTTCGGCGATGGCGCGGGCTATGCGCTCTGAGATCAGTGTCTCGAGTTCAGCGGGTGTAGTAGGCAGCCCGTCTGCACCGCTGTTGCTTCTGGTAGCTGGTGCCATTTTCTTCAATAATAATTATCAAAGGTTAATTTGGCAAACATTTATACAATATATAAATAACAAACCAGAATCTGCACACAGATAACCAATCACCATGTCATCACACAACATACCAACACATCATACAGAATAAATAGTAATCAACACAACATCACCACGCAATCACACGAATCACAATATATGGAGTAAGCAATATTAATCGTAGACAACAACATATTTCACCATCATAATAATAAGATTTTTCATTAATTTCAATAGTACCAGTACAATGCTTGTTCATAATAACCAAAAGGGGGAATACATCCCTCATACAATACATTGTTTTTGAAATAAATAAAACATCATATCATATGCCGTCGTACCCGTACGGCTAGGCAAAATGCAAACGAGTGTCATAACCCGTGCTATACTACCATACTGCTGCTACTATGTACATAAGCTGGTGATTCTTCCGTGCGTCCCTGATGTATCCCTACTGTGGCGGTGGCGGAGGGAACTGATACTGCGGTGCATACACACTGATAGTCATGCTAATCTCCGTGATGCGCTCATATAAGAACTGTCGATGTGCCCAATGCGCATCCCCTGTGATACCGCACTGAGCGTCCAGGCTCAGCAACTCCTCCGCGTAATGCGCCAAAGCATCCCGCGCATCTATCATCCTCGTCCACATCAGACGTGTCTGATGCTCCACCTGTGTTACGGTGCGCTGCACCGTATTGGCGAGAGTCTGAAAGTCTCGCTCCAGTGTGATGGCAGAGGTCCATGCTGGTCCAGATAGGGGTGTCATCCTAGGTGGCTGGGATGGTCCGGGTATATCTGGGTGTGTGGATGGGAATGGCCCGAAGGGGGCGGGTATCGGTATGTGTGGCAGTAATGGGGTGAAACCTGGTGGCCCGATGGAAAAGTGGGGTGGCATCATATAAGGGTCCCCTGCACCCAGAGGGTACGGTGCAGGTGTCATGCTGGGAATGGTGGGGATGGGTAAAGTCATGGCTACTGGGGGTGGTGGCATAGGCTCGGCTAAAGGGGTCACGAGAGGCTCAGAGATAGTGGCCCACTCTGGGGTGGACACCACTACAGGGGATGTGGGAGGGCTCGCAGTGGCGAATGCCTCCATGCCTGCCCTACGTAGCTCAGAGCTACGGGCGGGACTACCCTCAAGGATAAATGCTGCTGGGGCTGGCTCCTCCTGGGGTATGGGCTCGAGTGGCGCTGGTGGGGCTACGGGGTCGGCTGGGGCGTCCTCTAGCATTGGAGCCACTGGCTCCTCCGGATCAGCCGGAATCTCGGGCACCAACATGTGCTCCACCGAACCTACAGACTCGTCGTCTGAATCATCGGATATCCACCCGTTCTGACCACGGGCGACTGGCAGGAGTCTCATGCCGGCAGGTACGTGGATGTGGGGTAAGGGTGCTGGCTCGTGCTCCACGTGAGCCTGTCGGTCGAATGGAGACTCTGCCGCATCCGACTGGGCTGGAACTGGTCGCGACGGACCGCCACAGCCGTCAGGGAAGTCCCTGATGGCTCGAATGGGGTGTACGGCCAAAGGTGCGGCCGGTACAATGGGCAGTGGCGCGTCACTCACGGCCGGTGCCCAGTGGGGGTCCTCGCTGGGGTCTGACTCATCTGAGCTATCGTCGCCTGCTCCGTCGGCGGCGACGCCCATCTCTACGTCCTCATCTCCCGAGGAGAGCACTACCAACTCTACTGGCTCTGGTGGTGGTGCTGGGATGATCTGCAAGCTACTGTCGTAGCTCGGCGCGATACTTCCTGCATTCGACATTCCTGGCAAAAGAACCGTACTAATATATATGAATTATTTAAATTAGACAGTTATGGCGTACTTCATAGTAACCTTCCTAACTTCTAATTTTCATGTTAAAGCATAACAATACCCATGGCTGGCTTGGTCGGAATCTCCTCATGCCCAATGCTTTCTTGAAAAATTACTTTAGTGTCTTTCTATATTTTTCTTTTGAAAACTTTATCTTTAGAACCAAATCCGGTTATAGTCTAGTTTTTAAAGAAAATACTCTAGTTCGTTATAACCTTGGCTCTGATACCACGTTCTGTCACACCACGACAACGGCGGAAACACGTGGCGCGACGGTTCAAAAGCATAAAGTCAAGGTTATTGCTAAACATAAGTAATTTAAGAAAATGGGTCATTTATTAAGGCGTCATTACTTGTTCCAAACATTACACAAAAGTAAATTGTTTTTAAAGTAACATCAAGGTTTCTCAAATATATCCCAAGCCTTGGGAAATAAAGGTGAAACCCTGCAAAATGTATAACGCCGCATTGGGAGATTCTCCGACCCAGCTTGCCCGATCCTTCTTCATCTAGTTACCTGAAAGATATGTTTAAAAGTTTCGTCAATATAAATATATTGGTGAGTTCACAGGTTTTCAGTTTCTAAAACTTGTATACTTGGGAATACCATGTTATGACAATATATAGGAGTTGCAAATTCCTATAAATCTACTTGAGACTATAATCAAACCAAGACGTATATAAATAAAATGCCCCGCTCCAAGTCGTTACTCGGTTTCCCACGACTTAAGTTCAGAATATTTGCACCCCAGGCATAACCTAATGCACAATCGACGCTATCGATTAGGGGTGGGCCTTGTCAGGCACCAATAGTACTATTCGAATATTCCTCCGGTTTCAATCTCCGAATAAATGATTATAGAGGCGAGGACTCAACCCCGAGTGGCGGTCACACCTCAAGTAATAAACCCGTCAAACATTTCCCTAACATATCTTTCCCCCGAAAACGTAAAAATAGTTTAAAATGGGGCCGTGAAACTCACCTGAAACTGCGTCTGGCTCAAAAGGGTGGATAGCAAGTGGGTGGTCTCGCACCTACAAACGTCCTAGACGTATAAGTCACTATTCCTATAGTGCATGTGCCTTGGCAAGTTGTACACCCAACTCCCGACCACAAGTTGTTCCAAATCCCGTTTAATTAAGCGCGTATCCTAGGTTTTTGTTGGCGTTACATTACCCTTTGTGTTACAAGTCATATATTACTCTTGTTAATATTTCCTTAACTTGTATTTTATTATCATCGACTCGACGTCACTTAACATATAATTATTTTCCCATTTAAATAATTATACTTAAGATCGCATCGTTCGATATAATATATATTTCAACACTCGACCCGTCTCACTTTGCCGCACATTTGTTTTCCCATTTAAACAAATATACTAAGATCTTGTCGTTCGATTGTATATTCTTAACGCCCGATTCAACTCACCATACCGTATATTTATTTTCCCATTCAAATAAATATACTAGGTCCTTGTCGGTACGGCATACACATATATATATCCTCGTCTTCTCGTCGCGGCTTTCCTTCCCACATATCTACTTTCCCATTAAGTAGATATACTAGAACTTCGCCGAGACGAGCGTACATGTATATAAATGTGTAATTTTTCTTGTTAAGTATATACGTTTGTTTAACGTCTTATTTGTTTACGTTATATTTTTCTCCCACGAATAATTCCTTTAACACTTAGGAAAGTGTTTATTAGCTTTCTCCCATGTATATATATATATATTTTACTTCCTAAAAATATATATTTTCTCATCTTGCCGCAATGGCATTTTTCTCATGTTTTGTCCGTGTACGGTTCGTTAACGCGTCTTAGTTCGATATCTTGAATAGTTAACTTTTCCAAGTTTTTCCCCACATGTGTTTTATAGAAATATTATTCATACTTCTTCCTCCTGACACAAGTTACTTGGAAGGTTTAAAATACTTATGTATTTTTAACCCAACTTGTTCACTTAGCTACAAAAATGTTTCCAACACTTTTATATTCCCATTTATATAAAAGTGTACATTTTTGTATAAGTCTTCCAAGTTTGTTTAATATTTTTATAAAATCTCTATTTTATAAAAATCCTTATGTTAAAACCCTTTATATTTTTATAACTTCCAAAAATACACTTTTAAACAAAATACCCAAGTATTTCTACTAGTATTTACAAAAATCATCCTTAGACTTTATTACTTACATTTTTGACACCAAACTTTCCATACTTGTATTTTGGGACTAATAGTTTCTAAAATATTCATTTTAGTCCTCTAACTTTCAAAGTTACAACTTTAGTCCCTTAACTTCCAAAAGTTGCATTTTTCTACTCTAACTTTCAAAGTTAACATTTTTCACTCAAACTAGCAAACTTTGAAGATTCAACTTTTTATTGGTAAGTTATTTTTGTATCAAAACACTTATGTTAGTCTTGTATTCCATATGGAAGACTAATTATATGTGTGTTTTATGTATTTGTCCATTTTATCAAAATATCATTCATCTAAGTAAGCTAACTTAGATTTTCCATTTTCTTCATTTATGAACTTCTAACATGTTTTACCACATATTATAACTTAGATGATCATAATAAGATGATTAACACTACTTTTTATTACATTCAAGTTTATTCCACAAATCTTAACCAAATCATCATCCTACTTAGTTTAAGTGTAAACTTTATATATTTTCAAGGTTATTACTTTATCATCAACAAATCCATGATCTATTTACATATCTTTAATCATCTATTTTACACAAGTAAAACCTATTAAAGATTATGTTCAAACCACCTTTTAAACCCTTCATGTACAACTTGCTTCTAAGAACACATACATGAATAATAATAATCAAAAACAAGGTTAAGAAGCTTACTACTAGCACAAGGCTAGGGAAGACAAAAACCTTGGATTTGAGAGGGGTTTAGTGTGTTCTTCCAAGTGGTTTAGCTCCAAGCTCTTGAAACACACAATAGGGGTTTGGATGGTGGGTTGTTTAGAGTGATTTGGAGATGTAAAAACTTGAAAGAAATGTGTGTATGGGGAGGGGTATGCTTACGGCTCAAGAGAAGAAAAGGAAAGAAGATTTTGCTTTTTTTTCTCCAAGTCTCTAACACATGTCTATATAGCCTTACCACATGTAATCATTCCAAAGATTCAAGAAATCTCATGAAGGATTGAGTTGTGTACTTGGGATTTTTGGAAAGATATGATATGTGGGTGTGTGTGTTGTGCCGTGTATGTATGTATAAGAGTGGGAGATTACTTGCAAATCTTGCTAAGCCTTGTAATCTATCTAAATCTTTATATAAAATCTTCTTGCATGCATGTGTACACTTATGTAATGATGGTTGAGGCTTGTCTTTGGATTTCATGGCCATATGGCCGAAATTTTCATAAAGAAAAGACAAGGGATGTGCATGCTTTGTACTTGAATATCTTACACCTTTTCCTAATCCATGCATGCTTAACTTTTAGTGTAGGTAGGTTATCAAAAAAAAAAATATATTATGTAAAGTTGTAAGGCCTTAGGCCGGCCACTTTTGTGGTTTGGGTGGGGTCCACTACTCCAAATATTTACCCAATATTTGTTATGTTTAATCCCTCGTCGTTCGGGTGTCGTTCGGGTATTTTTCGGGTTTTAATCACGCGTTACCCGGACATTAAATACACCTTTAATAACCCTTAAATATAGTCTAATCTAAGTGTTGATTGGTTATTTAGGCTTTTACCGGGTGAAATTATGAGTTATGCGCGTATCGGGTGCGGTACGCGCACTTTATTCGTTACCGGGAGATTTGTATGAGACGTTTCCACTTATGGTTTTGGGGTTCCAAAACTCATTATATTTTATGAAACTACCCTCTATTTTATATCCCGGGTGTCCGGGATCCTTTTCGTTTATTTAATTATTACCGGGTAATTGCCAACGTCCATACCGGATAGTTTATTCGCACATGATCCAATCATGTTTTACCATTAAACGTATGCACACCTTTGCATTATTTGGAAATTGCTATCCCCTAAGGCCTTGCTAATTAAATTACACATAATTGCATTTAATTACGTTAATCATATATTAATTAATCAGTACGGAATTACCTTATTTTTGCCGGTTGTTACAAAAAGCACATGGCAATCTAGACAAATCACTCAATTTCTTGAAAGTTGCCCAGAGTTGAAAACTTTTTGTATTGATTTTGTATATTGGAGGGATTTCAAGGTTTGAACTGATTTTTCTTCTTAACTTGTTTAAATTTGTTTTATCCTTATATAATATTGAGAGTAACTTTCAGTTTTGTTTGTGTTAAAAACAAAAGCCTGAAGAATCAAAGTTGATTCCTGCTTGTATGCTAACAAACCTTACAAACATCAAGTTTTCAAAATGCGACGGGGATGCGTCTGATATAGAGTTTCTGGAATACATGCTGGGGAACGCACAGGTTTTGAAGACAGTAACAGTATTCGCTCGTGAAAACTTACTCATAGAAGATGACCCGTGGTTCTGTACACAGGTGCTTAACTTTCCAAGGGCTTCCCCGCATTGTGAAATCCATTTTCGAACTTGGTAACATGCTCCACCTCAGGTACTTAGTTAGCTTTTGTTGATGGTTATATAATTAACATTAACACTCATATTTAAAACGATATGATAGCATGGAGAAAACACCACAATTATAGTTTTCGCATTTAGTTTCTGGATTACAGTTATGTTTATCTATGCTTCCATTCAGTGTTAATTTAATAAGTCAACATTATTTATTTGTGAATATGTGAATGAACAATGGATATAATGCCAATTTTGGTACCTTATTAGATGATAACTGTATAAAGGACACATGAAGCTATAGCAAAATGTATGTAATTTAATTCTTTGTTATTGTAGGAATTCGAATACGACGATTCTACTGATGAAGAAGAGGCATTGTTTTGATTGCTTGAGCCAGTACCCTTCATCGTTTTCACATTAGTAACCATTGATGCAAGTTGTTCGGGTGAGCTATAGAAGATCCAGAATCCAGTAGCTGTTCAAGATGCAATTTGTTTTCAATTTCTGGTAAATTTTGATGCAAACTTTGCATTTTACGATGCATTTGGTTGATTTCTCTTGGACTTTTGATGTAGAATTCAGTTACATGGTATTGCTTGTGCTTTTGGGGCTGAAGTGACCAACGTTTGATAAATGTACCTGTTAGATGCCAACCTCATTGTTTATCAACCGCTAAGATTAATTCACACCGCGTGCCAATAATTTGCAAACTACATAGAAAAAAAGCTTACAATAGTTTCCTTAAGTAGTGATGGCTGCAACTTGGACTACACTGGCATGGTTTCAATTTTTCATCGTAAAAGTTTAGGCATAAAATTCTGCAGTAGTTTCCTTGTTAGTTTATGTTGATTAGAGTAGTGGAGGTTACATTAGTTTCTGTGTCTTTTCCCTTGTATTTGTAAGCTTATAAAAGGTTTTTGAATTGAGAAGAAAGATGAGCAAAAAATTTTGGATCAAGTTTAGCTTTTTTTCCAAAAATCATTCTCGGTAGATTAGCCACCTTGAATCGGCTTGTAATATTCATTGTAATCTGATTAAATATTTAAATTCCTAAGGTAAATGAGTTACTGTTAGTTCCATAATTGTATATATAAATCTTGTTAAATAACCTGTACACATGTATATTTTGGTTTTAACAAATGAACCATAATGCATAATTGAGTCTGAATGAGTTTTAATTAGAAGACGACTACGTTGTAGGTTTGTGTGACAACTGAATTTAGTTATAGTTTATTTCGGTTATTATGATTCAACATTAAGGAGCAGGTTTATCCGGTGGGTATATCTTACCGTTACTTGATCTATTTGATTTTTTAGTTTTTTTAAAGACTAAATCCTTGTACACCCCTGACCTAGCGGTCCGAAGTTCGAATCCCTACCCACACACAGGGGTCCTCCTTGCTTAAGCTCAAACCGTCACGGGGAATTTTTTTTGTGGTGTGCATGGATCGAACCTGTGACCTACCCCCAAGATGGGAACCTCTAAAGGAAAACCCACCCTACCTCAAACCAGCTAAGCTAAAGATCATTGACATTTGTTTTTTTTTTTTTAATTTTTTAGTTACTGAAATTTTTAATAGGTGTTTAATTTTGAGTTCACATAAAACCTCACATTCTTGTGCTATTTTAATTGTCCTCTGAAATCCAAGCTATTTGTAAAGTATTTGGCTTACCAATGCATATATATATATATATAGGAATGGGATAATATGAAAACTCTACTATGCTGTGAGAACTAGAGAACCCTTATGGACCATTCATCAAGTGACACATCAACACTTTTATAGTTTTTTGTATTTTTTTAATTAGGGGTATTAAAGACATTTTGTTTAAAATATTATGGGCATTTTAGTAATAACACCCAACTCTACCCCACCCCACCCATACCCCAACTACCATTTTAAATAACAATAATTATAATAATTAAAATCATAAATCAGATTTCTCTCTCTCTCTCTTCTTTCTCTCTCTATCGTCCCTCTCTCTATCTCTCTCTCACATACACACAAACCCTCTCTCTCTCTCTCTCTCTCTCTTTCTCTCTCTCTAAAAAAGAACGATAGGGGGGTGGATCTGCCGGTTTTGATGATGATGAAGCGGGGTGGTGGTTCGTTGTTTGCAGAGGGGTGGTGGTTCGATGTTGCAAATGGGTGTTTGAAGATGGTGGGTGGGTGGTTCGGAGATGGAGGTGGGAGACGGTGGTGGGGGTTCTGAAACAGGGGGGTTTGGGCGGTGGTGGGGGGATGAAGACGACGGTGGTGCAGGGGGTGGGGGGATGAAGAAGACGGCGGAGGGTGGCAGGGGGGACGGCGGAGGGTGGATCTGTGTGTGGGTGGTGAAGAGGGTGTAGGGTTGGTGGGTCGATGATGGTGATGATGAAGATGACGACGGTGGTGGTGGCCTTTATCTGATTATTTGGTTGTTTGGACAGATCTGAAGAACAGATCTGAAAACGGGGTGGGGGACGACGGTGTGGTTCACGGTGGTTTGAGGGTTGAAGACGACGACCGGTGGCGATGATGAAGACGACACAGGTATTTTTTTTTATTATTATTATTTCTTATTATTATTATTATTATTTCTTTTATTATTATTATTTATATGTTTTTCTGTTATTATTATTATTATTATTTTGTTTCTTTTATTATTATTATTTTTATTATTTTCTGATATTATTTATTGTTATTATTATTATTATTTTTCTGTTATTACATTTATTATTGTTATTATTATTATTATTATTATTATTATTATTATTATTATTATTATGATGGTGAAAAGATATGTTTTTTATGTTGAAAATTTTGGGGTTTTTTGTCAGGCAAAGAAGAGCGATGCTGTGGAGACGACGGTGAATGGTGTAGTATGTTTTGTAAGAAAACACTGGTGTAAACATCGGTTTACACCAGCGTAAATATGAATGTATAATGTATAGTCGTTTTTGATGTAAGAAAAACACTGGTGTAGAACATCAGTTACATCAGTGTAAATATGAATGTAAAGCACACCATCTAGTTTTGGGTTTTTACACTAGTGTTTTTTTTTATAAAGTTGTGTATGGCTGAATTTTTTTATTGGTTTTTACATTAGTGTAATTGTTGTAAATGTTTGTGTATGATGGATTTACACTGGTGTAAAAAAAATAAACCAGTGTAAAAACGGGGGGGGGGGGGGGGGGGGGAGGAGGGAGGGAAGACAAAAAACTGCACGTCTTTTTTAAATTATTTTTTTTTTATAAAAAGTAAATTATTTTAATTAAATAAGTTTAATAAATATTATTGTTTTTAATAATGGAATAAGAAATAACATAATATTATAATAAATTTTCTCTCTCATGGGGGTTTTACCTAAATGCCCCTAATTGTACTTTAACATATTAAAAAAATGTTTATTAATCAAATAAAGACAAAATTCACAACTTTTGATCTCAACCATTGGATCATCAAGATCAATGGTCCATAAGAGTTCTCTAGTTCTCACGAAATAGTAGAGTTCTCATATTATCCTAACCCTATATATATATATGGTTAACTAGATTATATCTTGAAAGATTTTCGGGTTAAATAAATTTAATATAAAGTGATAAATATGTGTTATAATGTGACATAGAAATTAAAGTACTATAATATGAAAAAACTACAATTTTAATCATGTGAATAAACATGAAAATGTATATTAAAAAGATGTATGTTTGGATGAGGAGCAGAGCTAGAAACAACAATTGCATGCGTGATTGAGGTAGTGGTCTTGAATGTGTGATTTTTTTTAAAGGAATGGTTTTAACCTATTATGCTCTTGATGAAAATAGAATTCCTAGTTTGAAAATGATTAGTGACTTGACTAGATATGATTACTGAAAACGTTGTGTTTTTTTTCCTGTATGAACAAAACCCACAAAAAACGCATTTTTGTTTTTTATATAGCACCATGGTACTCGTTAGAAAGATAATAAAACATTCGTTAATTTGATGTATTTTTTTTAAATATCATACATAAAAGTTATAACGTTTTAAAATTGTGGGTGAAACATTTTGGATGGAAACAAGGAGGATGATGCTACGTGACACACCCAATTGGGGGGGGGGGGGGGGATAACCTCTTTGAGTGACATGTAAGATTTAATGTTTTGGTTTAATATATATATAATATATATATATATGAGAGTGTTATGATCTTATATTCGATGCGTGTAAATTGGTATTGGATTAGTTTAAGGTAATAAAGCGGGTTTTATCTAATACCATAACCGAAAAAAAACTGACCACCAATATGATATAACATGTTGTAGGATGAACGTATAGGATTCTTTGTGTCCAATGCAAAAGTTTATAGGTGTCTTCTAATCACGCCACCATGGATGGTGGCATGCTGCAACGCCATCGGGGCCTTGATGTTTTCCTTTAAAGGGTCTTTGGCTTGTGGTGTCAAGGTATTGGATAATGCTTTGCCTTTCCAAGGGGTGAAAGGTTCAAATTCCATGGATTAAAAAAATCAGCCGTTCAAAAAAAAAAAAATTTGAGTATTCGCAGCTGCTCTCACATGCCTTCTCCCATTTTTAAGCTTTAAGATTAACTAGGTGGTTTCCACCCGCATGTTGCGGCGGGAAACTCTCGTATTCGTGAGCATGTTGATATTTATTTTGGGTTTGTGTATGAACACACCAACTCGCATTCGGATGATAAACATACATAACACCATACGCTGTAATCTATTTGGTAAAATATGTTATAATGATCGGTCATTACGTTACTAATTTCGTTCTTACATCACATACATACATGGGGCAATAATATTACTACTCACTTGTACATGTGTGCTTAGAGACGAAATGGATCGGTTGTGTATTCTTCTTATCATCTCAAGGTAGATTTCCTTATCTTTGGTGTTGCTAATTATCTGTTACAAAACAGAGCATGTTGGGCATACATAAATATTAACATCTTCAAACATCATAATTCATAAAGACCATTTTTCACTTGTATAAATAAGCTTTAATGAACTGATGCATCAATTTTGAGTGAGTGCATAGTTTTGATGATAACTTATGGATTGTAAGATTAACATTTGTCATCTACATTGCAAAGAAAAAAAAAAACGCAGTTAAAAATAATTAACATCTGTATATTAATAGTTTGAGCACCTAGTAAGTAGTGATATAATAATTGTGACAACCGTCACCCTCGTCTTTTATCAAATTTCCAAACCTGGCCCTTGTAATTCTATCATTTTAAAAGCAATAAAAGTTGAGTTTTATTCGATCAATCTATTTTACTTGGAAATGTCCACGTTTTAATCGAACACAAATATGGAAACGATATTTAAACATAATTTATCCTGGCAAATGTTTTATCTTAAAAAGTTTATATTAATTATGTTTAAACAATTAAAGTTCTAAATTAGTTAGGTTTGATAAAAGAAAAATAATAAGTTTTATTAACAATTTTGCAAATCTAAAACCATAGGGACTGATCTTGCCATTTATCACAAATATTAAAAAGAAACATTCCCACTTCTTGTTTCCTGCACGTGGTCCGGCGAAGGAAGTCGCCGCCGGCGACTTCTTGTTTCCTGCACGTGGTCCGGCGAAGGAAGTCGCCGCCGGCGACTTAATCCGGCGACATTCTTTTTCCGGCGAGGTAACTATTGCTTGTTATTGTATTTTAACGTGTCTTGATCGTTCCGTAACGTTTTTTTTTTTGAAAAGTGAGCTTCATTAAAACGGGCAAGAGGACCTCAAAACGAGGGCCGCCGCCAACAAACTACAACATATACAAAGGATAAATAGCCCAATTCTTCCAAATAATCGCTTTAAAACTAGATCTAGACCTCAACCAAAGAAACGACAAGGATTTCACCTTAGCCACCGCCTCTTCTACTTTCGCTTCTTTGTTATTAAACATTTTATCATTCCTCACATTCCAAATAACCCAAAGCGCAATCATGATAATACCTTGAAGAATCTTCTTCTCTTTAGAATTCTTTCTATCCTTGGCAATTTGGAGAAGATCTTGAATATCAAACGCAAAAATGTTACCTATTTTGCACCACGAACCAATGGCCACCCAAACTCCAAAAGAAAAACCGCACCCAGTAAAAACGTGCATAACTGATTCGTCATCCACTTCACACAGAATGCAAACCGATTCTGGGATTAAAATATGTCTCCGAAGAAGGGCCGCTCTCGTCGGAATCCGATCCATCTCAAGACGCCAAATGAAGATTTTAATCTTTAGAGGTACCCAAGCTAACCACTGACAGTAAAACAGCCTTCGAACCACTCTATCTTTGATCATTTGCCTTTTGAAATCTGCAACAGAGTATAAACCTTCTGACCCGATAACACACTTCCAACTATCTGCAACATCCGATAAAATCAGGCCTTCCAAACTGTTCTGTAACTGTGTGAATTCTGCCATTTCAGCATCGGTCTGCAGCCCTGATGACCAGCTGCAAACAAATTTTAATTCTGCACTTTTCCACAGATCCGCAACAAACGCCTTTTTGTTATCAGCCAACCGAAAGAGGCGAGGGAACACATCTTTGAATGGCGCATCCCCATACCATCTGTCAAGCCAGAAACGAACTTCTTTTCCATTTCCCACAACTCCCTTGAAATAGTATGACAGGAATTTAGAGTTCAGCGAAACTTTATTAACTGTAGTCGCTATCGATTTCCAACAACCGGAAGAGTAGCGATTAAAAGGCAACACCTCCCAATTGTTATACTGAGAATGACATTCTTTTATAACTTTACGCCATAACCAGGTTGTTTCTTTCTTGAATCTCCAAACCCATTTCGCAAGGAGAGCTAAATTGACCTCGGCAATCCTGGCGACACCCAAACCCCCATCCTTTTTAGGACTGGTAACTATATCCCAAGAGACCCAGTGGATCTTTTTAACGTCATCATCTCCGGCCCACAGAAAACGTCTCATCAACGATTCAATATTAGTAATCACTTTAGCAGGTGCTTTATAAAGAGAAAGATAATATATGGGTAAGCTCGAAAGAACCGACTTTATAAGAATAAGCCGGCCTCCTATAGAAAGGAGTTTGGCCTTCCAAGATTTCAGCCTTGTTCTACACTTTTCAACCACACTATCCCAGCTTCGAATCCGATTCATATTGGCGCCCACTTTGATACCGAGATAGTCGAAAGGGATGCAACCAAGTTGACAACCACTTAAGTCAGCCAACGCCTTCTTATCTTCGTCCAAAATATTAACCCCATGAATGCTTGACTTATGAAGGTTAATCTTTAGACCCGAGCATAAATAAAATACCCGAAGAATACGAATCATATTATTGAAGTTTTTCGGGGACCATCTTCCAACTAGTAAGGCGTCATCCGCGTATAACAAATGAGATATAAACGGCCCATTATCACCAATCCGAACGCATTCAAATTCGCCAATATCACATGCCTTGTTAATAAGATGAGTGAACGCTTCCATGACAATAAGAAATAGAAAAGGCGACAATGGATCACCCTGGCGAAGCCCTTTTTCGCATTGGAAAACAAAAGTGGGAGAACCATTAACTAGGATAGAAGAGCGAGCCGATCTTAAAATGCCATGAACCCAAAAACACCACCGGTCAGGGAATCCCATCTGCCTTAGAATGGATAGCAAAAACATCCAATCTACATTATCATAGGCTTTCTGAAAATCAATCTTGAATAAAAACGCCGCTTCTTTTTTCTTATTCAACATAGAGATTAGTTCGTTAATGATCAGGGGGCCGTCAAGAATAAAACGGTCCGATAAGAACCCACTTTGATTTTCAGAAATAATATGACCCATGACCCCTTTGATACGGTTTGCCAGAACCTTGGATATAACCTTGGAAATAATTCCAATTAACGTAATAGGTCTGTAGTCTTTTAACCCGACAGGATTATTAGACTTTGGAATGAGGGTAATGAAAGCCTCACTATGACCATGATTAATCTCACCCGACTCGTAGAATTCTGCCATGAGTTTGCAAAAATCATCTTCAAGAAAAGCCCAAAAGTGCTTTACAAAAGTACAATTAAAACCGTCGGGCCCCGGAGCGCGATCACCCCCACATTGAAAATCAACATTTTTTATTTCTTCTTTGGAGAACGCTGCAACCAAACCATCCTTCAGCTCATTAGGAACCTGATTAATATTAGCACAAGAAAGAAAGGGACGCTTTTTGGTATTAGCCGCAAACATGGACCGGAAGAATTTAAAGACTTCTCGTTTGACCAAAGCCGGTTTAGAAACCCAATTATCACCAACCAGAAGCCCTGGAATGTTATTAGTGGATTTTCGGCCATTCACCATTCGGTGGAAAAAAGCCGAATTTTCATCCCCAAACGCGGCCCATCGAACTCTCGATTTTTGTTTAACATCAAGAATACGATAGTGTTCAATAACATCCAATTCTTTTTTACACTCTTCATACACCCAAATCTCCTCTTCTTCAAGTTGTTTGACCTCCATACTAGCTTCCAATCGCTCAATATCAGCCTGCAATTGAAAGCGATCAGAGTCTTCTTTATTCATAATGTCTAGCCTCCACACCTTGAGAACATCCCTGAGCCGCTTAAGTTTGTTGGAGATAATAGAAGCCGCATTACCAGCAAAGATCTCACTATCAAACACATCGATAATAACCTTCTCACACCCATCGCGCTCCAACCAGGAGTTATACCATCTAAAGGGTTTAGGGCCAATGTTCGAATCAACTATGGTAAGCAAAATCGGACAGTGGTCAGATCTTTCTCTCGGAGGCGCTCTTAAACAAGCTTGAGACCATTTGTTGAAAAAATCTTGGCAAACGAGCATACGATCAATCTTACTGAACTTGAAATTACCGTCATTACCCACCATGAAAGTGAATTTGTTCCCACGCATTTGATATTCCGAGAGCCCCATCTCATCAATAAAAATATTAAAATCGGAAGCACTAACAAGATTGAACTTGGAATTCTTCCAATCTTCAGGGAAACGAACAACGTTAAAGTCGCCTAATAATAACCAAAGACCTTCACGAGATCTGATAATATGTTTTAACTGATCCCATAACTGATCCCATAAACTCCTCTTATGAATGACATTTTGCGGCCCGTAGACATTCGAAATATTAACAACCGTCCCATCCGAAGTCAAGACCCCACTGGTTAAAAGGAAATTCTGATGTTGAAGGACTGAGTGTTTAACAAACACCCTAGGATTCCAGATATTAACTAACCCCCCTGACCTACCTTCCGGATCAACCTTATCAAAAACAACATCATTACTACCCCATAATCTAACCACATCCACCAGGTTAACCTGAGCAGTTTGCGATTCTTGTAGAGCCACAAACGAAACTTTATGCTTCAATTTTAAACCTCGGACCCAATCAAGTTTCCCAGATGCCCCTAAACCTTTGACATTAATAGACAAAAAATTCATACTTTACCTCTTTGTTGACCTTCTTCCAAAACTGATTGGCAAACTAAAGATTCGAAGGGCTCCAACTGGACGCCAAGGTTTCTGCCCATCGTGACTGTTCCAACAACCTCCATTTGAATTACCTCTTCCGCCTCCTTATAAGACTTAGCATCTTTGTCGTCCGTTTGAACCTCCTCTAATTCGGCCCCCTGTGCAACACTTTTTTCAGGCTGTGAATTAAGATCAATCTTCCTTTCAGGTTGCTCCTCTGTATTCAGCTTAGTCTCCTTTTCAGTTTCCTCTTCAATCATGGGCTCCCCAATAATTTCCTCTTCTAAGGGCTTCTTAATACCAATTAGCACATCCAATCCAAATGGATCAACCCCATTGGGGTCAAAGTCCAGCCTTGGTCTTTTCATTGGGTTGGGCCTTTCATCAATTGATAACATTTTGGGCCTAGAAGGGTTATTATTTTTCTTCATCAAGACTTTACGTTGAGTTTTGGTACTGTGGCCCACCTCTGATTTAACCAAAACTTCTGGGTCCCATTTAAATTCCTTGTGTAAATTCAAAGGCTCCTCAAACATAGGAGATACATCCTCTAAAATAGGAATTTATTTTAATTTAGAGGGTGTTTGGGATTGAGTTTGGAAATGCAAAAGTGCTTTTGGTCAAAAGTGCTTATTGGCTTATGACTTTTTGAAAAGGAGTTTTATAAAAAGTGTTTGGATTAGCTTTTGGGATGAGAAACGTCAAAAAGTCAATAGATTGTTATTTTTTTAAGTGTTTCGCTTAACTTATTGTGAATATTGGTTGTATGGGTGGTAAATTTGTAATTTTTTCCCAAAAGTCAAAAGCTAAAAGCCAAAAGCCAGGATTTCTAACTTTTCAAAAACAGCTTTTCCACCCTTAAAAGCTAAAAGCCAAAAGTCAAAACAGAAAGTGCTTTTGAGTTACACAAACAGTTTATTGACTTATTGGCTTTTCCAAAAAGCCAATAAGTCAATAAGTTGGTTTGAAACTTAATCCCAAACACCCTCTTAATGTTTTTGAATCCAGGAATGTTAATATTAAAAGCATCCGTTTTTTCAAGCATTAATACATGTTAACTTCTTTATTTCCATTCATTTTAATACATGTTAATATATTTTTTATTAATATGCCATACATTGTTATTTTTGTAGAGGATGAAGAAGTTATGGGCAATTGACAATGGTTTGAACATCAAAAGGAATTTAAAAATTACCGATGGTGATGGTGGTGTATGGTTAGCATCTGTTGGTTTTGAGCAGTCGAATGGAAATGATCGTTACAACATTAAAGGTATGTCTTCCTTTGCTGCGGACAAGGAACTGAAATCTCGTGATGCAATGCATTTTCTCTTTTTCAATAAGAAAGGTCTCTTCAAGCTATCTCATGTTGTAAAGGCTGATGATCGTTAGGTTTGTTTTGTGGTTGGTACTTTTGGTTGGATGACAAACTTAGATCTTTTAGTGTTTAAAATGATGAACTGTTATTAGTTAACTACTTATCCACGTTTTTACTTTGTGACTTAGTAATTCGTGGTTTTTGGTTTATATATATGTATAAACACACTATGATTTTTGGTTGCTTTTCTAATGTAATTAATCGTATTTATAATTATGATTAATCTTTGCTATGACATTTGCTGCAGCTGCTACTTTTATGCAGTTCTTGCATACCAAAATGTCATGTTTTTTATCATAAAAGTCATTAGAAAAGATAATACAGTTTCCAGGTTTTTGGCATAGGCAATTGACACCCCGGATGATTTGCTGCATATGAATACTCATATTATTCACCTCATTTTGTATCCTAAGTCGTTACATATGTGCAGCTGGTTTTGCAGCCATCAAAATCTTTATTATGCGGCAGTTGTGAAATATCCGTTATGACTTTTCGTGGTTGTTTTTATGTTCAAATTTGATAGTTATGTAAAACTTAGGTAAGGAACTTGCAACCTAAATTTGACTTATATAAAGTCAAACAGTAAATATCTTCGTATCATATGCGTATATGTACATTATTAGTTATAACATTACCTTGGGGATCCACCGTGTGTCAACACGGGTCTCTAACCTAGTCATGTATATACATCATATTACTTTCGTTTCAAGCATTAATCATGTGTTTAAACGTGTTATTAATCATGCTTTAATTAGTTGTAGTGGTAACCGTCAGAGCACATTATTAGAGTTCAAACGATTGGAAATTTTCGAGTAATACCATAAACTGAGTATCCCAATTCGTTTCTGCACTTTTCCACCTTCCAAACCCACGAAAAAACGTTGCCAATCACGTTCAGAAAGTCCCCAAATCGTGTACCAAGTTCGGACCTTGTTCTTCATTTTTACTTCATAATCGAGCTTGTAAGTTGTAATTTTTGTGATGCCATTTCGTTTTTATAGAATTCCGATCATTTCCCCCTTATCACAGAGTATTAACGTTGCTTAAAACGGGTAATTGATTGTGGGGTTAGGGTTAGGGTTCATAGGATTTGGGGAAGAAGAAGATGAGTTATCGATTACTTGTTAAATATTATTCTTCATAAATTAATTCAATAAAACAAGTGTTAGTGTAGTGTTAGTATATGTGTTATGCAAACAGATAGGGGCGGGTTCGAACCCCAGCACCCGCGTCCCCTTTTCACTTATTCTTTTTTTTCAGATTTTTGTTTTCTTTTAATATCTATATATTAATATATAAACATATTAATCTTATAATATTCATAATAAATCCATTTTTACTCCAAAAATTATGAAAATTTAGGAGTAGCTTCTTGACACCTCATAGAACATTTCCACAATTTTATTTTCTGAAAAATGTTTTATTTTTATATTTTTATTGAATTAAATTGATTTAATCATAATTAATTGATAAAAAATTCATTTTTAATGATTTTAACCTCAAACTTTTTGGGTAATTATTTCCAACCATTCTAATCTGAAATAAAATATTTGGTTCAGAAAACACTTATTTTTATTAATTTTCCTATTTTTAATCATTTAAACATGATTTAATCTCATTAAATCAGTTTTAAATAGAAATAAGTTTATAAAAATTATGGGAAAATTATTTTCATTAACTTACACCAGAAATCATCCATTTTCTATAAAAATAGCATTTTTGGATCATGTCTTGAATTATTAGTCTTATTTATGATTAATTAGACATAATTAATAATTTATTTATTTGTACTATTAAATATCTATTTTATGAATACTTTTCTTATAAAGTAGAAATTTTTTATGTTTGAAAATCTTATTTACCATTGTAGATCATTGTGAAACACATAATTATTTATTTATACATTTATAATTATTGCATTTATTTATAATAATTAGTTAAAGTAATTAACTAAATTATTTTGTCATAATTATGCAAATATATTTTGATCTAAATATTTAATTGGTAATAATTATATTACCTAAATCATATTTACAAACTTTGGCATATTATTTTTAATATACAACTTTTACATTAATTCGACTAATCATAAACCCTAATGCCTTATACCCTAGTTACCTTAGACTCTTAGACTTTTCCCTTATTAGTATTCTATTACGTTATAGGTTGAATTCCTCGGAATTCCCATTACTTAGCTCACTACCGCTTAAGTTGGATCGCTTTTGCAAACTGTGAGTATATCTTTCCCTTTTTTTTTCATGTTTTACTCTTTTGGGGCTATTCATGTACACTATGACTAAATGTTATTCTTTCACTAAATGCAATTCTCATGTGTGTTTGCTTTATGTTAATTTGTGTGTCTATGACTTGTCAAAATCATTAACCTTTGAGGGCCTGGCATTTCAATGAATAGTACTATGGTATATACCCTTGTGACTCTGTTGAGAGTCCTTGTCATTGCTATGTATTTCATTACTACTAGCGCATACTATATATATTTCTTATTACATAATTGCAAAAGGTACCGCACATGAATTGCTAAACACTTTTCCTTACTATATGTTTTCAAAACAGGGTATGCTCACCAATACATTTTTGTATTGACCAAATTATTTTCGTACATGTTTCAGGTTCTTATGAGATGACTTTTAAGCTTTTGGAATTTTACTTAGATTTTGGATACATTGCATTTCTGTTAGTTGGTATTTAGAATCGTTGTATTTCAATTCAATGTAATAAACTATGTAATCAATATATCAATATTTACATTTTTAGTCCATGAGCTATTGAACAATCGTCACTACGTGACACCTCGATGTTTCCGCCATCGGTTGGGGTGTTACAATAATTGGATCCCGAATGCAAAATTCATAGAACCAGACCATTTATCTAACATTCTAAGCACAAAAGTTCGCGAGTGAATGGGGCCATGGGGGTCATTGTGAATAGTATCAGAATTCATAATTCCACAGAAGGGCATTGTTAGTGCACGATGTCCCTAGGCTAGTATATCAGTTGTTTGGACGTATTTCGGGGTGTTTGGAGGCGTTTATACGCGTTTTGGAGGTTTCAAGGGTCTGAGGGCGATTAGCTTATGGCTGTAGGCGAGTAGCAGTTGTCAGATAGCGAGTATGGCCCTACTCGCTAGCTACAGCATGCGATTAGCTTAGTTTGCCTGGCGATTAGCAGCTAATCGCCTGCAAGGCTGCTGCTAATCGCCTACCATGGTCTGGTCGTGCCCGGGTGGTATAAATACCCTCATTCTCAACCCTAGACCTCAGTTCTTGCCTCACACACCCTCCAAACACCCTCCCCTGGTCATAGGACGTCTGATTTGATCATTGTAAACACTCGAGCTCTGTTTTAGTGATTAATACATAATCTTTTGACCCGTGTGTGTGTAGTAATTACTCGTTTCATTGTTTCAATCGTTGTTTCTGTTATTAAATCATCTTAAAGGGATTCCGCACCTTTAGGATAAAACCCGTGATTGTTGGAACGCGAGTTCGTCGGTCCTAACAAGTGGTATCAGAGCCGAGGCTCTTATCACGGGTGTTTTGATAACAAAAACGAGCAAAAACAGGTTGGTTTTGGTGTAAAAGTTGAGATTTTTAATCAAAAACCTGTTCTTAGTTTGAAACTTTGAGTTTTTATCAAAAACCCACATTTTTCAAAACTTTAGTGTGTGTTTTTCGGTTAAAAACGTGTGTTTTTGATCAGGTTTTGCTCTAAAACTATTTTGGTAACTTGTCTAATCATTTGGGATCAAAATACAATGTTTTAGATAAGATTTTGGGTCAAAATAGGTGATTTTTGAGCAAAAGTGCGGCTGCAGATCAGATCAGGCGATTAGCATCAGACAATTAGGGTTTACTAGCAATTAGCTGCTACTCGCATGGTCATGCTAGCGATTAGCTGCTAATCGCCACCTTTGTACTAGCAATTAGCCATAATCGCTTGATATCTCCTAGCAATTAGGTGCTACTCGCATGCTACCTTCCATGCGATTAGCCCTAATCACGTGACATACTAAATTGCCCAAAAACTCCATAATCGCCTTCAGTTACTAGCAATTAGCCCTAATTGCCTTCATTTGCTAGCAATTAGCCCCAATTGCCTATATTTGCTAGCAATTAGCCCTAATCACGTGACATACCTATATTTGCTAGCAATTAGCCCTAATCGCCTATATCACCTAGCAATTAGCCCTAATCGCCTATATCACCTAGCAATTAGCCCTAATCGCCTATATTTGCTAGCAATTAGCCCTAATCACCTATAATTACTAGCAATTAGCCCTAATCACCTATAATTACTAGCAATTAGCCCTACTCACCTCTAATAAAGCAATTAGACTTCCTACTCACGTGTTAGTCTGCTGAACCTAAAATTGACCTAAGTTTGACTCGCGTTGACCAAAGTTTACTTTCGTTGACCAAGTTTGACTTTAAAAAAAACGTGTTAACCGTCTTGGACCGAAGTTTGACTTTTGTTGACCACGAGTTGACTTTTTCACTAGACTTTCTTAATGGCAAATGCAACCAAACCATGGGCTTTCGCGTCTTCAATGAACACCCAACCGGTTCAACAACGACAACAACAGGGAAGTTTCGGATGTAATCCGTGGGCCCATCTGGAGAGGAAATCAACGTCAGATGCTAGTCAAAGTCAACCGAATCCAACCAGACAACTTACCAATGTTCAAAACAATCAAGGAAAAGTTGTGGTTTCGGTTACTCCTGCAATTCACTCTGTCTCAGCAAACACGGATGCTGCGAGTGTACTTACTGTGCTTGCTGAGAAAGACCTTGACCAGAAGGCACAACTCATGGGAGGTGTTAATGGACAGATTGTGTGTTTTGCTCAACGAGTAGAGACTGTGGAATCGAGAGAAGCGTCAGAGAGTGCTCAAATCTCAGAAGAGAGTACAGATGCAGATAGTGAATCATCATCCAGTGAACAATATCCTGAACGAAGTTCTGAAGAAATCAACAGAGCTGATGCAAATTGTTCAACTTCTGAAAAGAGTGAATCAGAAGAGGAAGATGCCGATGATCAAAATCCAGAAGTTGGAATTCAAATCAAGCACGGAACTGAACCTATTGTACAAGGGCCTTCCAGGTTTGTCTGTTCTAACTGTACCGATCTCCAAAGTGTGATTGACAGGATGTCTGAAAACGACCAGACCCTTACTTGCGATCTAGCTAATTGTATAACTATCAATGAAGTTTTGAAAGCAAATGAAATGGAGCTTAAAAACTTAAATGAAATTTTAATGAAAGAAAATTCTGAGCTTTCTAAAACTCTTGAGGAAGTAAAGAAAGAATTAGCTCAAACAAAATCTGAGTATGAAAAGGCCCAACATAAGCTAGATGGTTTTCAATTCGCAAAGTTTGTGCTAAATAAAAATGATGTTGATATTAAAAACCAGTCTCAGCAAGAAGAAAATCAAGGACTTGGTTACAATAAACGTTCTGTAAATAGACGGAAAGTGAAATTGAAACCAAAGGCCTTACCGGAGGTAAACCTTGAGGATTCTAATAAAGAATCCCAGGAAACTGAGAAGGCTCAATCAGGTTCACCTAGCTCTATTAAAAATCACATTTTGTGTGAACCTGCACCGGAAAAGAAGCACTTTCAGTTTCCTGAAGGCACAGAAGGGCTGTACATGTTGGTGGGATCTGACAAATTGTTTTCTGATAAAGAGTTTCCTATTAAATATGTTGATCAATCCTTAATTAAACATATTTTTGAGGAAATACCAGTTACTGAAGCTAATATCAGAAAACTAATTGATCAAAAGAAACATGTTGAACACAAACCCACCAAACGTGTGAATCAACAGAATCGGTCTGGGAAAAATCAAAAGGGTCCCAAGATCAATGAACTTAAGCCCATCAAATCGAAAGGTACTGATCAGATGAGACATTCTCTTCAAAATCATCAAAGAAATTTTTCACCAAGATCATCTGATTATGATTCATATCCGAGTACCTCTCGATTTAGAAGCTCACAAGGGAGCTGTAGCCCTAGACTTTCTCAGTTTAGCTCGAGGCAGTCACGGTATGAACCTCAGTACTATGAAGAGTGGAGGTCATGCTATGAATGTAACGAGGTTGGACACTTGATTGCAAATTGTCCCTATCTGAGAAAATTAAAGGGAAAAGCAAAAGCACTTAAGCCCCCTAAATACAACAACCAAAGATACAAGACACCTGAACAACAAGTTCAGGTGACACCAAAGAATGTGAAAAAGAAACAAAAGGTTGTTGTTGATGGTGCAAGGCCTAAAGCTGACAAGGCATCAAGCTCAAAGGCCCAACCCAAGGTTGCAAAACCCAAGGGAAGACCAAAAGCAGGTCCAAAGACTAACCAAAGGGCAAAGCCACTGGCTGACCCAAAGGTGAAGTCTCAGGTACCACCCAAATATGTCAAGCAACGTCCTGTAAAGGATAAGCATGACCAGATTTGGAAGCCAAAAGCAGCTGAAGCACCATCTGTGAGTTTATCCGCTTCATTAGCACCATCTACATTAGCTGCGACTGATGTGAAAACACCTACCCCTCATGGTAGATGGATGGAGCTGCCTATGATTGATGACCTAGGCCGACCGGAGACGGTCAAGGCCTGGGTCCTCCTCGAGAACTAATCTTTAAGCAAGTGTGCAGGGTGTTCCAGGAGGAACTATCAACAGTCATTTGAATGTTGACAGTGGGGCATCTTAGCACAAAATAGGTGTCATATTGCTCCAGTAAATTAATCAGAATATCTTTGGAGGATATGAAACCTTAGACAATTAAGGAGGGGATTTGTTATCGAAGAAGAATAAAGAAAAGAAGATGCTCAATGAGGATAATTCAAGACCCAGTGTTTCGACTTAACAACGAATGTCAGTAATGAATAAGAGTGGACTGGGTGATTGCTGCAGAACGGTTCCTTCATTATCTAAAGGGTTACCGACCAAAGGTCTATGGTACCCTAATGGCGATAAGTTGGATCTCGTTGACTTTAGTGAATTTGTTTATGGTGGTTACAATATTGAAGCTGGATCCGCAACGGATGGATATCAGTTCTTGGGAGGTCGTCACATGTGTTTCCTGCAACCTGTGAAGCCGAATCAGGTGGCTGCATTGAGCTGCTGTTTCCAGGTTATCTTTGGATACTTCTACTCACATGCTTGACTACGGTTTGCATCTTCTTATCACCTTTCATCTTCTTATTAATAGTGTAACTTCCATAACAATCTCTAAGGATCCAGTGATTATTTATGTCCACACTGACTACCGAATTGCCAAAAGTTTTACCAAACCATTTGGCAAATTTAAATTTGACTATCTTTGAAAGGTAAAAGGCATTTTGGGAAAATCTGAGTAAACCACATCAGAAAATCATTTTTAATATTTTTATTAAAATTTCTTTTCGCAAATTTTTAAATTTTTAGGGGGAGAAAATTCAGAAAAATACAAAAACATCAGAAAATCCAAAAATTAAAAAAAATTGAAAAATTTCAAAAATGAGTTTCTTTGGTGAATATAGGGAAGATGATATTAACCAATCAGTCGGACTGTCTGGACCTTTATCATCTTAAAAATATTGGATCTGATAAGTAGCCTCTACAATGATGTGTTGGTAGGCTCGAAATCATTTCCAAGCTCGGCACGGTGATATAAACCTAATTCAACTGAAAATTGTGTGGTTTAACATCGCGTTGGCATATGGTCTAAAAGCCTAAATCTTGTTGATAGAATGCCAAAATCCGAGGTTTCTGGTCTTTAAGAGGTTGGTACATCCGGGGTGAACTGGACGTCTCTCAGAATAAATTGGGGTGGCATAAGTGACGTACGTTGGGTTCGCAGCCTACAACTGAGACACCTCTTTGCCATTCCCAGAAAAAGAAAAGAAAAACAAAAAATAGAATAAATTCTGATAACGAGACGTCTGGGAATCCTGTAAGAGCAAAAAGATCGTGAATGCCAAAACCCTATTCTCAAAGAGAATCGCTCTAAGGTATCAAATCAATCATATACCTAAAGTATCGTACCGTGAAAAATAAAAAATATACGGTATTTGACTTGAACCCTGGTCTGGATCTCACTGGTCTCTCTGCTGCAGCGTTCTTGCAGACCTGATCACCACTGAGTCCATTCCTTGTAAATACGGATGACAACAGCTTATTCACCGGTTACGAGGAAGCTTTCTGCATGCCTTGACGCGGGAATATGTCGCGTGTGCGGGGAACACCTTTAATCAGTCTTAATATTACCTTAACGTATCTAAAGTGCCTAGCGATAAAACTTGATTTTGAGTTTAGGTGGACAACAATACTGGCAGTTGTTGTAGGATGCTTATTGGTAATTTGAATTAAAACTGAACACATAAGAGTTCTAGATTAGTCCGTACACTGATATGTTTCCCTAACTATCGAAACTCTCAAAAAATATGCTTTTGATTAGTTTTTACTTTTCCGGCATTTTTTAATTTCTGGTTGATTATCTTAAAAAAAAAAAGATTTTATTTTGTCTTTATTTTTGATTGACCGATGTTGGAATACAAGTATTCTTCAATTGGAATCTCAGATCCGAAGCCGAAACACAAATAAAATCTAAATTTTACAAAATTCAAGGGTCAAATATCACTTTCAGGGTCACAAATTGTCAATCGTGAGAGTTCAGGGTGAAATTTGAAAAGATCTAAATGTTCAGGGGGAGAATGACTACTTTCTCAAATTGGTGGTCAAAATGGACAAATCTTGAAAGTTCATCAAATGATAAACTTCAAGAATTTGATTGAGTCCGGATTATTTGTCGTATCTAATACAAGCTGTAGTTTGTGTGCAGTTCTATTAATCTTTCCTGCAGGATCAGACACAATGACTGTGCATATAATGTTTCAACCGACTAGGCTTGAAGCTGAACAAGGCCCGAACCTGAACAACAAAATCATCCTGAACGGCAAGAACCCGATATTTCATCTTCAGAGAAACCAGATCGTGGTAGAGCTCCAGCAATCGAAGCTGAAGAAGATGGGAGTCAAGAAATGAAAGTGATGATGATATTGATCTTCGTCCAAGTCACAGAATCGTCAATCATAAAAGCGGAGATTTCTTGTTTCCTCCCAAGTTATCTAAGCAAATCGACGACCAAGACGAGATCTTATGAAGCCACGACTAAAGCTCAAATCAGTTGATATGTTCAAGTCTTCAGAGGTTATACATTGCGGTGTCACCCTAAGTTGAAGAATGCTGAACATGAAGACTTGAGGACTCGAAGGCCATGTATTTCCAGCTAGGTCCAACGAGAAGTCTGTAAATGCACTTCTTGTGTATCCCCAGCTAGATGATAGGTTGAGTCTGTAAATCACTAGCTAGGTCCAAGGGGGAGTCTGTAAGTGCATTATCTGTATGTCCCTAGCTAGTGATAGGTCTCTATAGGTCGTTGGCTAGGTTAATCGAGCAGTTTATGGCTTGTAATCGTATACTAGCCTGGTCCAAGGGGGAGTCTGTTAGTGCAAAATGTCCCTAGGCTAGTATATCAGTTGTTTGGACGTATTTCGGGGTGTTTGGAGGCGTTTATACGCGTTTTGGAGGTTTCAAGGGTCTGAGGGCGATTAGCTTATGGCTGTAGGCGAGTAGCAGTTGTCAGATAGCGAGTATGGCCCTACTCGCTAGCTACAGCATGCGATTAGCTTAGTTTGCCTGGCGATTAGCAGCTAATCGCCTGCAAGGCTGCTGCTAATCGCCTACCATGGTCTGGTCGTGCCCGGGTGGTATAAATACCCTCATTCTCAACCCTAGACCTCAGTTCTTGCCTCACACACCCTCCAAACACCCTCCCCTGGTCATAGGACGTCTGATTTGATCATTGTAAACACTCGAGCTCTGTTTTAGTGATTAATACATAATCTTTTGACCCGTGTGTGTGTAGTAATTACTCGTTTCATTGTTTCAATCGTTGTTTCTGTTATTAAATCATCTTAAAGGGATTCCGCACCTTTAGGATAAAACCCGTGATTGTTGGAACGCGAGTTCGTCGGTCCTAACAGGCATTATTAACTAATCAACAATTCGGTAATATGGTGAATTTCATTGATACTCAGAAAGCTTTTTGTTCTCACCAATATACCAATTATTGTCTAGTTTCAAAACATCCAGAAAGCTGTAGTTCATCATCATTCAAAGCACAATGTATATATAAAAAACAAAAGGATAGAAAGAAATTGGGACCTATGGAGTATTTGTTGACCATCAGCAATAACAACCATGTGGAAATCTGAAAACCTCAGTCGATATATGTAAAATAGAATCACATATAGCACATTTACATCACCGCTAATGAATAAATCGCATAATAAAAAAACAATGGAAAAATTGATTTGAGTCATTACCTGTAAATTGTATGCACAAACCATAGTCAATGACAATGAAAAACATGAAGTACATACATAAATTTGATTTCTGGCCACTTCCTTGTTTCTAAGCTGCCTCAATAGCCAAGAATTCGACGATATTCAGAATCATCTCCTAAAAAATTAACATTATGAAAAAGAGGTGCACTCACCATAACCAAACTAACATTCGAATGTAAACCCCAAGTGAGATTCATCTAAAATGAAAGCAGATTGATTCACACAATCCAAAATTATCCACTTAGGAAACAAAAACTCAACCCAAATCAGGTTATATTAAACCCTAAAAATCACATGCAATAGAAGAAATACATAAAACAACTAAAACGACAAATAAGTAGAACAGAGAAGAACAAACCATATCTTTAAGTGAAATCGTGGCGTCGCGTTTAAATAACCGCTTAACAAAATCTGATTATTGTTTTTTCGAGTGGTGGCTGGTTGTGATTGTAAGTGGTGGTTTGATTGAGGTGGGGGCGGTGGTGACCCTTTAATCACCGCTTTTCACCTTGATTGCAAGCCAACTGCACGAACTTGAAGTAAACTGTACGACTCTGCCCTACTTTAACTGTCACAGACAAACAACTAAACCTTAGACCAGCAGCCAACTTTAAGCTAACTTCGGCTAACTGATGTTTAGTGTCACTCAATTGTGGCTATGTGTGTATAACGTTTAAGTCATCCAATAACATCCGGATATAAAGAATTGGTGACCGTCATTAAAAAAAACATTTTTTTCCATTCAAACCAAACAAATTGCACTCTTACCTACAACTGTAAAAAGAATCCGCTATGCAAAAATACAAATGCAACAAAATAAGTCTCCGCATACTTACCTACAAAAAAAAACACACAATATATTTAAACTACTCCTGATAGCTAAACATCTCCTAGTTACCTAAGGGAAACCTTTTAAAAGTACAAAACTCGAAATTTGATTCCATGTTTTCACGGAAGCAGGCAAACTAATCAGATAAAATATAATAATGTTAACTCGGAAAACATCGTACTTGTGTTTCATGTATTAGTTACTTCAGGACTTTATTGGTATAAGTTACATATTCAATACATGTATTACCAGGTATAAAAATCCAGCTTGTTTAAAAGTAAGTCTACTAAATACCACAGGGTCAGTATATTATACCTTATTGGCATTTAGTAATCTAGGTTTAGCTAGTACAAAGTATAGTAATGGTTGATTTGGTAGTCATCATGATGTTCCTGCACATAACAAAATAGAAACACACAGCAAGGTTGTACCTTTATATTATGTGAAAAACAAACACAATAAGAAAAACTCTTTGCTACACTCACTTTCTGGGCCTCCATGATGTGTGACAACATCAACAATAACCATGAATAAGTGAATAACTAATTTCTACATTGCAGATCAAAACTATATAATGAGGCTATACAAATTTCATAAATCAGCTACTTACTCACAGTCACAAATCGAGGATGGAGGCATTATCTGCAATCGGCCAAACAGTGTACGATGCTTGCGCAGCTGGCTGAGGCGGAATCGAGCCACCAACACAATGTAACAGAGGAAAAAAAAGAGGTAAAACCTATCCGTGAAAAGGAACACATCATCTTCTTTTCAGTTCTACAAAATTATCAAAACAACACAATGAAATCTATCAAAACAAAAAAAGGGAAAATGTATACATGAAATGTAGAGTGAGTTTGCTCTGAACCCTAATAATTGGAGTGTACAGGGGTGTGGGTAAGACCGGTTGCACGACCAAGGATATGCAGTTCCACAGCTGTAGGGGTGCGAGTGATTCGTGACGGCTACAACAGGTGGTCTAACCGGTCGCAAGTCCAAGAATATGCAGTGCCACATGATAGAGAGAGAAAGCTGTTTGAGTGACACACACGGATAGAGAGGAGATACAGAACGATGTCTGCGGTGGTGGTCTGATCGGAGTACCCTAGACCCAAATATCATATCAAACCAATCTAAATCACAAATCAAAACAAAACAAAAAAGCTTCCTTCTTTTTTTTTACCCAAAACATACCCTACATTTTTAGGACACTTTCTTCTTCAAAGCCATCAAATTTTCAATCAAATCATAAAACCCTACAAAAACATAGCAAACCCTCCAAATTCAATCTAAATCCACATCTAAATTTCCCTTAATAAAAAAAACCTTAAACCCCACCCAAAAAAAAAAAACACACATTCCACACCAACCAATCAAATCAATCAACAGTCACACAAATGAAGATCAGATCCAGCTAAAATAACCCATTTCAAAAAAAAAAAAAACCTTTACCATAACCATCTTGGACCAAGAAATTGAAAGTATGGTGATCACAATTATAAGTGAACTTTCCATTGGTAGAGGGAAGTTTTTGAAGGCACTGAGTTGCAATAGCAGGAAAGTTGTCGGTGAACTCGGTGTACTCAGCTAAAACCTTGGTGCCTCTAGCTACAAAGCTGTAGATGAAAGATTCTTGACCCATCAAGATTGGATTTTTGTATGAATTTTTTATTATTATGATGATGATTAACGTTGTGTTCCCGAGTTCACTTAAGAGGAGAAAGGAAAAGAAAGGAAAGGAAAGAGGGAAGAAATGTGTGTTCCTGAGTTTTTTTTAAGGAGTGAAATGGAGGGAAAGATGAAATGTGTGTTCCAGAGTTTTTTGAATGGAGGAAAGGAAAGGAAATGAGAGGAAAAGGAGAGGAAAAAGAGAGGAAAACCAAGGTATATTCGATCCTTCCAAATTGGAAGGAAATGGAAGGAAAAGAAAGGGAAAAAATAGAGGAAAAGAAAAGAATGGAAATGATTTTCCTTCCCTTCTTTTCTTTTCCTCTGCTTAGTCAACTCGGACAGTCCAACATTCACTATCATACATGTGTATTACAGCGACGCGTGTCTAACCTCGGTGATCAAGAAACGGGTAAATTTGACCACTGGAAAGCACTAACAATCGTTTATTAAAAAAAAGGAAAAAAAGGCCTACAAAAGTCGAACCCGGGTAAAATACCCAACAAAACATCACCTCCACCATATGGGCCACATGATATTTCTAAGAACTAAAACCATAGGTATTTAATATAACAAAAATAATAAAAACACTGTTTAAATGGGAAGGGTTATTAATAGTATATAACTAGTAAAATTCAGCCGCGCTACGCGCGGCAATCTGGTTGGCATCGAGTTGCTTTGTTACGATAAGGGCTTTTGTTACAACCGAAAGTTGCTAGTATTTTGCCTGCCGCGCGTTGTCGCGGCCGGCGGCCGGTAGAAACGATGTGTAAGACACAATACGCTACAGACAATTCGTAAACACAATGTGTAAAAGACAATTACAAAACAGTGTAAAACACACTGCTAGACACGGAATGTAAAACACGATGCTTAAGACATAGCACGCTACACAAATTCATAACACGGCCCTTTGCAAAGATTAAATAGATTGTTTCAAACGATTGAAGACTCATCATGTTATAGTCATTGTTTTCCCACATTACCACACCATATGATCATATTGATCGTGATCATGGTGGTGGCGCGTGTGCAGATGGACCCTCTATTCTCCTTAGCGGTGACGATCGGTCCGAAGATGTTGGCTAGGGTTTGGGCAATCACATAAACATTGTCTGTCTCTCTTTGAAACAATAACTAGTATAGTTTTAGGAGATGAAGAAAGTCGATTTGGAAAAGAAGGTGGGGAAGGGGCGCAGTATAAGAAGCAATAGTCATGTAGAGGTGAATTATTGATATGTTAATGGAAAAGGATGATGACTTCATCCAGAAGAAGAGGAAACAAATGGAAGCATGATGAGTTCATCCAAAAAGACCAAAACACCCTCGGGAAAACCACAATCTACAATCATGCCATTTTACTGTTCCTCAGATGTTTCTAATTAATATATATAATAATAATGTCTGAATATCATCATTTTTCAACTTACACCAGAACCGCCATATCTATACCCTATTTTTATAATTTGAAAAATCGTTAATAATTTTTCATAAATGAAAAACTATTATTCATCCTCCAAATTATCGTGAGTGGATAAAAACGAGTAAATACTAAATAAGTGTTTGTGAGTAAGATAAAAATAAAAATTGTGGGTTTAATGAGTGAGTATTTTTAAAATGAAAGATAAATTTTGTAGAATATGATTTTTTAGTTAAATTATAAAATAAGAAATAATGAAATTATGAATGCCATACATTAAGTCATAGCAATACTCTTTATCACAGTCAAATGACTAAACATCTATATATATAATAAAAGAAAACAATTTTAATGACATGACATTTAAGGAGACATTCTCCTCCTTGAGTGTGCCATGTGTCATGCCATGTGCCAAATTAAAAAAAAACAAATAATAATATAAAACCTAATCTACTAAAATTCAATTGAGTTATTTTAGGAAAAAAATAATTTAAAAAGAAATTTAATTTTTTCTCTCTTATGTTTCCTCTCATAATTTTTAAACGTTAATATCTTTTATATACGAGATTTTCTAAAGAAAAAAATTACACCAAATTAACGAGCGTTTTATTATCTTTCCAACGAGTACCATAGTGCTATATAAAAAACGGAGAAAAAAACGACTATTTTTTGTGGGGTTTCGTTCATAAGGGAAAAAAAACACAAAGTGTTCAGGTATTCATTAATCATGTTTTTTCTTTTAAACCAGGTTCTTATCTACGGTGTTGAAATTCAGCCCATTCGCCATGCTATCATTGGAATTTTACTCTTCTAAAGATGCATAGGTATACTTAGTCAAGAGAAGTATTAGTATTAGTATTATTAGAATTGTTATATTTTTCAACCCGGGACGCTCCCGGGATAAAATCTAGCTTATAATAAAATTATTGAATATTGATGAGGTGACATTCAATGGAGGCCTCAACCTTCCTTTGAATGTGCTACGTGGCACGTTAAGGTGAGAGTTTTTAATTTATTTTTTTATTTTGTTTTTATCCATTCTCCTATACTTATCTAACCCTAATCTTTTTAAGAATTTAAAAACAAATTTAGATTTTTCTCTCTAATGTTTCCTCCCATCATTTTTAAACATTAATATCTTTTATATACGAGATTTTTTAAAGAAAAAAAATTACACCAAATTAACGAGAGTTTTATTATCTTTCCAACGAGTACCATAGTGCTATATAAAAAATGGAGAAAAAACGACTATTTTTTATGGGGTTTCGTTCATACAAGAAAAAAAACACAAAATGTTCAGGTTATTCATTAATCATGTTTTTTCTTTTAAACCAGGTTCTTATATACAATGTTGAAATTTAGCCCAATCGTCATGCTATCATTGGAATTTTACTCTTCTAAAGATGGATATGTATACTTCATCAAGAGAAGCTACGAGAAAAAATCGCGCAACACTGCAACACATGGTGTCACCTTATAGCAAGGTTATTTTTTTTATTTATTTAATTACAAGAGTAATAATTATTACTATTAGTATTATTAGAATTGTTATATTTTTCAACCCGGGACACTCCCGGGATAAAATCTAGTAAGTCTTATACAATCATCTCTTAACGTTCCCAAGATTAGTAAACGAAAAGAAAAAGAAAATGAAGGAGAGAAAATAAATGAAAAGAAAAGAAATGAAGAGAGAAAAGAAAGGGAAATAAAATATCAGTTTCATTTCGTGTTCGGTTTTCTAGAGTTCAAAGTAATTCGGGAAAAAAATTAAGAAAAAATCTTGTTATCTGTTCAAATGCTTTCATTTTGGAAGGAAAATAGTAAGAATTTCTCTTTTTTTTTTTTCTTTCTACTTCTATCCTTTAAAAAATTTCTTCAACAAAAAAAAACTCAAAAATACAACTTATTTCCATTTTCCTTCCATTTTTATTTTTCTCTCTTTAACAAAAAATTTCGGAACACATCGCTTAGTTGATTTAAATAATTAAATGGAACCTTTGAATATATTGATTAACTAGTTTATCTTTACGGAGTTTTTCAGGATAGATAAATCTAATATGAAGTGGCAAAATGTGTGTACATAAAACAATTATGCTGTTTTTTCAGATTTTTTTTTGTAAAGAATCAATACTCGGTAACTTACGAAACCTACTTCTCATTTTACGTGTACACATCTTGCTCGAATGAAGTCTCCATACCACTTTGTTACTTTCTCAAGGCACTCTAAAGTTGCGATGTGAACCTGGAAAAAAATAACAAAATTGGTACCAAATAATAAACGAAATTACAGCTGAACCGACATCAACCTCATAAAAAACAGTGTAACCAATTTTTTTTAATGAATAAACTTTTCATTAGCATTAAAACCGACAACTCTTACAAGTGGGAGGTGGATAAACGGGCTACGAGTTGCGTCGCTACCCCCAATTGCAATGCAGATAGTCGAAACCAAATCAACCTACAAATTTAAAATAAAACTCACCATCAAAACAATCAAACTTTTTATTTTGCATAACTAACCTAAAAAAAGGGTTGGTTACTGAATTGAACACAAATCTAAGAATAAGCCCGTTATAGATTACTAAAATTTGATGTCTCTAGGTATGATTAAAGGTATGTTTGGCAATGAGCTTTTATGAGCTTCTATGAGCTTCAAGCTTTTAAAAAAAAACTCATACTTAGTAAAAAACTTGTTTGGTTGAGCCAGCTTGAAGCTTTGAGGTTAGGAGAAAAATATTTATATTGAAAAGCTGCTAGTACTAGCGTTTAAGAAAAAACTTCTACTAGCTACAAGTTTTTAATGAGTAAATGACATTAAGTACCTATTCTATCAAAAATAATAATAAAAAAAAACATGCAGAGCCGGGCCTAGGAGTGGGCGAGCCGCACCCCCGGCCGAGGCATGTTTTTTCTCGGGGGCCTAAACTTTTATATATAACCAATCATCATACTTAGTTAATCCCACCTATAGCCAAACTAAGGTAGGGTCTGAGGAGGGTAAGATGTAGACAGCCTTACCTCTACCCTTAAGAATAAAGAGGATGCTTCCAGTGAAACCCCCGGCCCGATGTGGTTTGGTATCAAGCCTTGGACATAAAATACAAAACACTTAGAAATCGGGACAAACTCAATCGGTGCATGTGCCCCTTTGTCGTTTGGCTATCAACGCCACCACATGATTCATGATAAACCGTCTATCGTTTTTAACGTTATTTTCACGAAATTAGTAAAATAACGTTAACACTAGTGTAACTTTACTTTTGCCCCCTAGGGCCACACATATATACATTATATGCGCACACCGTAAGTGGGGCGTAAATATATAACCAATGGTGATGTTTATTGGTACTTTTATCCTTCATTTAGTGCCCTAATTGAAAGAAAATGAAATCGGTTAACACATACGGTGTCAAGATATATTTTTGAAAAAAAAAATTGAACTATGATGTACTATTTACTTATTATAATATTTTTGTTTGACATGTAGTTGAGAATGAAACCTTAAAGAGTATAAATTGCAAACAATCTGCTATTAAGAATGCTACGAGGGCTTCGTGAATAATCGGTTAATTACTACGGTATATCACTCTAATATTATATTTTGCTATGTTTATTGCGATAACGTTAATCGTCGTTTTAAAAATAAATAAATAATAAGTTATATGATTCTTTAGGGCCTAAGGGGGCCTTTTTCTTCGGCTCGTACAAGGCACTTGGATTCTTAAGACCGGCTCTGAAAACATGCATACAAGCTTTTAGTTAATGCCCATTTTGGTCATTTTATATATTTTTTTAAAAGATTCAGCTACTCCGCCAAACACAAAAATATTTTTAAAAAGCTACAGCTACTAGCCACCAGCTACCAACCATCAGTTAGTTTTGCCAAACATACCCTAAGATGATAAGGTGTCGGCCGACAAGAAAGTTTTCAGTCACCAAGATGTTTGCATACAAGCTTTTAGTTAATGCCCATTTTGGTCATTTTATATATTTTTTTAAAAGATTCAGCTACTCCGCCAAACACAAAAATATCTTTAAAAAGCTACAGCTACTAGCCACCAGCTACCAACCATCAGTTAGTTTTGCCAAACATACCCTAAGATGATAAGGTGTCGGCCGACAAGAAAGTTTTCAGTCACCAAGATGTTACTTTAGTATATGTATCACTAGCTTTTATCCCGGGAACGTCCCGGGTTGAAATATCTAATATGACATAATAAAATATCTAATATGACAACTTAATTACTGACTTGCCAATATATGATTAATTATTATTATTATTATTTATATTGAACAAATCTTTACCATAGGTTATCATATTCAAATACAAAAAAAAAAAAAACGAATCTCTGCGCCGGAGTATAAATTTAGTGTCATTACAAAATATTATATAATGCCATTAGTCTAAGGGTTATGTGATGCATTAAAAAATTCATGGGTATATGATCGGGTATATAGTTCGGATATTTGGGTATGTGGTTTCGGGCAATCGGGTCGGGTATCACCTAATCTCAGACCCGACCCGACCCGACCCAAACCCACAATTTTTTTAAACTAATCCCAAACCTGACACAATACTTGTCGGGTTACAAAAAATAGTCGTTTTTTTCTCCGTTTTTTTAACTAATCCCAAACTCGACACAATACCTGTCGGGTTGCAAAAAATAGTCGTTTTTTTCTCAGTTTTTTATATAGCACTATGGTACTCGTTGGAAAGATAATAAAACGCTCGTTAATTTGGTGTAATTTTTTTCTTTAAAAATCTCGTATATAAAAGATATTAACGTTTAAAAGGTATGAGAGGAAACATGAGAGAGAAAATAATAAATGTTGAATATTTAATTTTAGTGGATTAGATTTTAGTATATTATTTGCTTTTTTTAATTGGTGTATAGGTGCTACATATGATCCTACATGACATCTCCCAAATGAGAGAATGTTTAAATAAATGACATGTAGGATTTTAGGCTTTGCAATATACATATATATATATATATATATATAGATAGATATAGATTATTCTTTCCGGTTCAAAATTAATATATAGAGTAATCACTAGTAGAAGTATAAGGAAAAAAAATAAGAGAAGAATACTAGAGTCAAGTTATTTCACATAGTGTAACAAAAATATGAAGGGTGAAAAGGATACAAAAAACACAATAGATTATGAAATATGACAAAATATAACACAGTGCCGAAAAATATAACACAATACTAAAGAAAAAAACACAATAATGAAAATAAAAAAAGACACAATGATATAACGTATATTTTAAAAACTACAAGCTAAAACCCCAAAAAACGAAGACCTAAAAACTAAAATCGTAGGGTTCGATGAGACGATTTCAATGCCGCTTGAATAAGTTTAATCGAAGTCCGTTCTATTTTTCTTTCATTGTGTATTTGATTCTAAACTAAAAATATTATTTAATTGAATAAATGCGAAGAATAAGATGTGGGGTGATTTTCAAAAGAGAACAAATTTAGAGATAAAAATATGTGGGGTGATTTTTAAAATATTAGAGATTGAAATATCAACATATGTTTTAGCTTAAATTATACGGATATTGATGAGGATTCAAATCGAATTTAAGATCAAATTTAATCGTAAGCGACAATAATTTTTCTTTTAAATCCAAAACCCTAATAGTTTTCTTGTTATCTTTGCACGAAATTGGTAAAGAATTCAGTTAAACAGGTTTGTATTGAATTTTCAATATCTTCTTTTTGACCTCTTTTTAGTTTGAAACTCCATGATATAAAATTGAAGGTTTTGTGAATTTTTACAGCCATTAATTTGCATATTTGAAAAAAAATGGAAATATTTTAAACTTGTGTTTTTGATTTTTTAGGAAACAAACCATGAGTAGTTCCAGGCTTGACAGGTTGCCTGAAGTTATTCTTTTTCACATACTCTCTCTAATGCCTACGAAATTTGCTGTGCGAACGAGCATTTTATCCAAAAGCTGGAGGTATAGATGGATGTTTGTCACTAACCTTGACTTTTACTATAATCACCGTTACACCTCAGATGAAAGGAGCTTTATTAGGTTTGTGAATCGGGTACTGAATTCTTGCAAAACGTCTCAAATTCAATCATTTCGATTACGCTTACTTTCTCCTTGGGTTCGGAATTTAAGTGTATCTAAAATGATTGCTAAAGCAGTTAGGTTAAACATTCAAGAGCTTGACATAGCTAGTCCCAATCTTGACTTGCCTTTAAGCATGTTCACTTGCAAGACACTAAAAAAATTAAGAGTAACACGTCGTTGCAATGATTGGGTGTGTCCATCTTCGGTTTATCTTCCTTGCCTCAAAACTCTAGACATTGGACGTCATAGCAGTTCTTTAGTCAATGTATTTAAACTCATCCGTGGCTGCCCAGTGCTTGAAAGTTTGTCTTTGGAAATCGCAAAGCACATCAATGAAGGAGATTACATATTCAATATTCCTACTTTGAAACGCCTGAAACTAATATATAAATCATGTACCAACAATGTTATCAACAAAGTTGTTTTATGCCTCCCTAATCTTGAATACTTGTTTGTTGATGGAGTATTGCGCTCGCTTTTTGTAATAGAAGATTTGTCGTCGTTGGTTGGGGCATCTATTGCATGTCAAGAAGGAACAGTCAATAATCTGTGGATTGAGCTTCTAAATGAAATCAGAGGAGGACTTCAAAATCTATCAATTCAAGATGTAAGTTTAGCTTCTTTAATTATTTTTATTTCTTGCATCAATTGTAACTTTGTAATGTTTTTAAGGTCACATTCACTACGGCTTTGCCGCTCTTTCCCAATATGAAACATTTGGAGTTGAAGGGTAATTGGCAACCTGGATTAATGCCTCAATTTCTTGAAAGTTGTCCTGAGTTAAAATTTTTGTGTATTGATAAAGTTGTTGGGAGGTTTTTCAAGGTTAGACAATATTCTTCTTTTATTTGTTTTACTACATTTTATCACAATGTATAATATTGAGTTTTTTCTATCTTGTTTGTGTTAAAAACAGAAGCCTAAACAATCTAGTTGGATTGAACCAAAGTTGGTACCCGCTTGTATGCTAACAAAACTTACAATCATTAAGTTTGTGATTTCGCGAGGGTGGAAATGTGATATGAAGGTTTTGGAATACATGTTGGGGCATGCAGAGGTTTTAAAGACGGTAACAATCGTTGTGGAAAACTTATGCATAGAAGAAGAAAAACGACTGTGTGCAAAGTTGCTTGAGTTTCAAAGGGCTTCTAGGTATTGTAAGATCTATTTTCGATCTTTAAAAAATTAGCTTTCGTTGATGGTTATATTGTTAATTTGTTAGCACTCAAACGAAAGACACAACCCTTATGCGTTTTTGCCTTGAACAGTAGAGAAGTTGTGGACTCGAATGTGTATGAGATTGCATTTTGAAAATGACTTTAAGACTAACTTATTTGAGGTTTTAGACCATGAAATCGTATTTAACGAAAACCATGTAGACATAAAAACCTTTGGCGGAACAAAGACTCATGTTTTTTTTAGTACTTGTATTTAAAAAAGTAATATGAAAAATACATTCAAAGCTTTTCTTATTTGAATAGTTTTTAAATTATTGTGTTATACTTTATAGTTTTTAAATTATTAGAATGAAAAACCAATGAGAAAACACCATAAATATACTTTTTGAATTACAGTGTGGTATATCTATATTATGGTTTACACTATATATGATGTGAAACCAAAGGATATAAATAATGGCAAATTTTAATACCATATTGGATGATGTTGCATTGGTGTCCTTAAGTGATGAAGTTTAAGGTCTTATTGGATACAAGTGTTTAGATTATGAGTATGTTTAGTGATAGTATGTGTTGCCGTTAAAAAAAATTAAGGTGAACATAACGTGTCAAATGATTATAATATTGTTCCCCGCATTGGCGCAACTTAGTTGGGGCGGGGAGGGGCGGCCGACCCCCCCGAATTTTCGCGCAGAAGTTCCGATTATATAGTATTCTTATAGAAAATTTTGGAAATATAGGGTTTCGACCCCCGAAACATGTTTTCGACCCCCCGAAACTAGTGACTTCCGACTCCCAGTGACTTCCGACCCCCCGAACCTTCGGGTCAAACTTCGCCACTTCCCCGTTAAATAACCGTCACTTTTGGAGAATTTAATCGTCTTTGAGATGATCTTGGCCGTCCAAATGTGGTTATTTCTGAAATTCAATCTCAGCCAGAATAACTAACTTGGTGGTTATGATAAAAATTTGGTAATTATATCTTAAGCAGGGTAATTATGCAAGAGACGGTTTTTACCCCACTCCCCCCCCCCCCACCCACCCACCCACCCACTTTTATCGTAATGCGACTCAACTGTGAAGACCTTAAAGCCTTCTATCCACTCCTGTAATTTACTCTCTGATCACCATCAAATACTTTCGGTCTTATCATTAAATCACTGCATATACATCAATCATTCTTCAATCACGATACGTTAAGCATCTAGATTTCAATTAGGGTTTCTTGTGCTTATAATTCTTACATCGGTGATCTTCTTGGGAGGGGGGGGGGGTTATAAATGTGATAGTGATTGTGGTGACAATAACGGTGGTGGTGGCTGCCAAATGTATTTTTTTCCACATTAGCATTCAAGTCATCATCCATGTCATCATACACTAATAGGGTTAGGATTTTGTTAGTCAGCGTCCATTGGGAGAATATTGTTAAAGGTGGGATCTCTAGCAGTGATTTTTTAATGTGAAGCTGGTCGCAACCAATAACAGATAGTTGGGTTTATTCAAATCGAATATTGCAATATTTTTAAATCAGTTTATAAGATTTGTGATATGCCAATAACAAGAAAACATATTATCAGACAAACTAGCAACGAAAACACATACCTTGAATAATCTACCTTTTACAACAACGGTTTTCTTCTGATACGCCATACACCAGCCCACCTGAATCACAGGCCCATCCCGCAAGCCCAATTGAAGCAGATCGGCCCAAAAGACAAGTCAAGAAGCCTGCACGTTTGATGGATTGAAGCTGTTGACCATGAGCACATGTTTATTTGTTGGGAAAATGGCCAAAATAGCCCGTTGACCGGGCATATTGCACAAATAAACCTTTGACCCCTCTTTGGAGAGACGGGACACGGCTCCCAACGAGCCTGAACCGTCTCCCGAGAGGCTTCCCATTTCAGCCAACAGAGGACCGCCACGTGTCGTTGTTGATCCCGAGGCTGTCCCGTCTCTCTCCAGACGGGTCAGAAGTCAACCGTTTCTCTCCCCAGACGGGTCACACTTCCCCATGCCGTCTCAAGCCGTCTCAGGAACCGTCTGAACCGTCTCACTAGTGTATATAAATACCCGATTTCACTTAACAAAATTTGCACCCACCACCCTCCCCAAACCTTTCATCTTCCAAACCAATGACGTTTTTTGGTTTCCCAACCGAAGCCTACTGGCTTACGAAAATATTGTCCGATTACTTGGATTGTTGTTTCATCTGCGTACGGCTACTTGGATTGTTGTTGCATCTGCGCGTGGGTTAACCCGTGTAATTTGCATCTACAATGTGGTAGTCTATTTTATTTGCAAGAAGAGTTCTTTGTCTATGAAGCGCACATACACCATTCAAACAAAGTTCTTAGTTCTTAGCAAGTAAATTTAGGAAGTTTGTTGTAATAGAATAGTTTGTTTATCGTTATTGTAATAGTATAGTTTTTTTATTGTTATTGTAATAATATGGTTTGTTTATTGTTATTGTAATAATATTGTTATTGTAATATTAATGAAATATGTACTTTTATATAAAAAAACATAAATAAACATTACATAAATAAACATTAATAAAAAAACATAAATAAAATTTGATTACAAATAAAGTAGTTAAGATAGATAATCTCTCATCATTTGCCACGCGGACAAATGTTTAAATTCTTTTCCCTCCCTGTTTTTATACTGTCTTTTGCTGTGTCTAATTGACGTGTCTTCGGGAAAGCCATGGGGTACCAACTGAAGTGTCCGGTTGTGGTACCCGTTGAAGATTTGACACTTCGTGGTCAAATCGTTCAACTTCCGGCTAAGAGAGTCCGTTGTCCGGTCTGACCCTCCAACCAGCCGGTTGTACTCGTGTTGGATACGAAACCATTTGTTGGTTTGGTGGGTGCTTTCTTCAACGTGGCGCCATGCTGATATAAGTGCAATCTCCTGTTCTTCTGTCCATCTTTGGGGTGCCATTTGTGTTAGACGGTGGTGGTGTGGTGGTGCTGCTACTGTTAGACGGTGGTGGTGGTTTGGATAGTGCTGCTACTGTTAGACGGTGGTGGTGGTTTGGATGGTCTGACGGGAGACGGGACACGGTATTTATAGGTGGTGACCTGGACAACCGAAGCGTCGGTCTAACCATCGGGACTCACCGGAGACGACGTCTCGGGAGACGGCGAGTCCCCATTGTAAAATGTGACCCGTCTTCAGACGGTTCCCGAAACACGTTGAGACGGTTTGAGACGGCATGGGGAAGTGTGACCCGTCTGGGGAGAGAGACGGTTGACCTCTGACCCGTCTGGAGAGAGACGGGACAGCCTTGGGATCAACAACGACACGTGGCGGTCCTCTGTTGGCTGAAATGGGAAGCCTCTCAGGAGACGGTTCAGGCTCGTTGGGAGCCGTGTCCCGTCTCTCCAAAAAGGGGTCAAAGGTTTATTTGTGCAAAATGCCCGGTCAACGAGCTATTTTGGCCATTTTCCCTTATTTGTTTTGTTGCATTATTTCCTTTTCTTTAGGAGTTAACTTACTGCATTTTTAGTAGTAGTGGTTGGTTATTGCATGTTTAGGAGTAATGGTACACTAGGTCCACGAAAATAAGGAACATGGGTTCCCCAGCATGTTTAAATTCCCTGTTTTTGCATTAATGAAAATATGAGAAAATTGTCCCAAGGTCTTCTTCTCTCTTTGAGTTTTCTTTGGAGTTTGGCCTACTAAAACAGGGCTGAATCATCTTCAAACGCGGAGAAGGTAGATCGACGGTTGCAACCCAAATCCGGAAACTAATTAAGACCAACGACAGAGCTATAAAGTTGCGAGCAAAGCAAATGTGCGAAGCCGAACAAACAACAATGTGATCTCTTTCGTGATTTTTTTTCTTCGATCTTATAATCCCTTCAATAAAATTCTTCAAGGGGATTTGAGTTCTTTAATAACAAGCAATGGTAGTGAGAGGTTGACTGCTTATATTATTCTTGAATCACCAAGAACCCCTTTTTAAGTTATACCATATTTTTTTTTCATTTCAATGTTTTCATTTTAATAAAGGGGTAAGTTACATAAGGATAACAAGTAGGCGGACCACAAGCTATGCCGCCACCTCTTTCTGAGTAGAGAACCCTAATCTAGAGAAAACAAATCAGAGAAAAACAACCAACTATTGCAAGAACCCCTAACTTCTCACAATGGGAACTATTAAATGATCATGTAATGTTGAACAACAAATAGAAGGACAATCAAATGTTTAACAGACGGGTGCAACTGGCTGAATGATAAACAATTCGAGAGAACCAAAGACGACTTCAATCTACTATATCTCGCGATTGAACATGAAATAAAAAAACTACAATGGGTCACACATGAACTGCTGAACGAGAACCGTATGTGGGTCATATGTGGGATGGTCAAACATAGACTACCAAAAAGATAAAAGCAATTTATCATATTATGACAGGTAACTATTTCTTTTATCTTCTTAACACAAAGATATATACTTTTCTGTTTCTTTTGTTCAGTTTATTATTGAGGTTCGAATAGGGCAACGATTGTTAGATATCTGATGTGCGTGGACTATATATATGAAGAATTTTCACACAGATGTCATTATTAAAAATAGTTTTTTACCAAACAGTGAACACTCACAAATAGGCAAGTGTACCTTCAAAAGTAGTATGGTAAAATGCAAGAATCGGATATCAATCTGTGGCCACGTTAGCTCCTAATACTAAATCTTTGTTAATCCTTACTCGAGTCATCATTTGGTTGGTTTTTCTAAATTAAGATCTAACTTTTAAACTAAGAAATAACTAGAATTTAACTAACCAACAATAATTATGGAAGAAGCTATCTAGATTTAGAATCCATTAATGACATGTAGTGATTTTTATATAAGAAATAATCGTGAAACAGATTCCTTAAGTAATTAATCACCGGTCAGAGTTTCTTGATTATATAATTCATCGAAAAATTAAAAGAATATAAAACATTTATGCAATTTAGTAAATATATTTTTGTGTGGGTTTGTATTCTATCTTGATAGAGCTTCGCAATGAACTAAATGCGTTCAAAATAGAGCAAAGATGAATGAGTTATCGATGCTTAAAGTTGGTGTTTTGAAACTTACAAAGCTGAAAAATAGAAGTGAAATGGTAAAGTGACAACTTGTCCCACACTAGAGGAGAAACAAAACATGAGGCGGTATATAAGTGGGAATTGCCCTTCCTTATTTAAGTGGCACTTGCACACGCATGCGTACACGTGGCGTGGCGTGGGGTTGGGCACAATGTGATGCTTTGATGGCGCAACTTTGTATTTTGACCACGTGAGAATTCAAAAACGAAATAATGAACATGAAAACCTTCAATGCAATTTATTTTTAGTTTTTAATTCTCTGGATTTTTTCGAATAAGTTTTTGTCTATAAAAACCAAGGAGAGACTTGGTTGGAAGATACACTAAACACACTAGAAACACGCCATCTTTCGTAAAACAATTTCCAGCAGATTTCTGATCTTCTTCTTATTGCTTCAAGGTAATTTTCGGGTGCTTGTGCCAATCCCGGTAATACTAACTACTCCAGCTGTTGTACCCTGAGAGACAAAGCGAGTTCTCATGGAAGACTCGGAATTTGTTTTAAGTGCCCCATGTCAAATACAATCTTCAACCACAAACATTCTACTCTTCTACTTCTTTTATTTTTGTTTATTTCAGTTGTAACTTGTATTGTCATTTACCACCTTCTTTCATTTCTTGTATTGTAATCTTAATAATTTTTTTTATTTAAATACTTCTAACTATCAACTATGGCCGCCACCAGTCCCACCTTCAATGCAATTTATTTTTAGTTTTTAATTCTCTGGATTTTTTCGAATAAGTTTTTGTCTATAAAAACCAAGGAGAGACTTGGTTGGAAGATACACTAAACACACTAGAAACACGCCATCTTTCGTAAAACAATTTCCAGCAGATTTCTGATCTTCTTCTTATTGCTTCAAGGTAATTTTCGGGTGCTTGTGCCAATCCCGGTAATACTAACTACTCCAGCTGTTGTACCCTGAGAGACAAAGCGAGTTCTCATGGAAGACTCGGAATTTGTTTTAAGTGCCCCATGTCAAATACAATCTTCAACCACAAACATTCTACTCTTCTACTTCTTTTATTTTTGTTTATTTCAGTTGTAACTTGTATTGTCATTTACCACCTTCTTTCATTTCTTGTATTGTAATCTTAATAATTTTTTTTATTTAAATACTTCTAACTATCAACTATGGCCGCCACCAGTCCCACCTTCAATGCAATTTATTTTTAGTTTTTAATTCTCTGGATTTTTTCGAATAAGTTTTTGTCTATAAAAACCAAGGAGAGACTTGGTTGGAAGATACACTAAACACACTAGAAACACGCCATCTTTCGTAAAACAATTTCCAGCAGATTTCTGATCTTCTTCTTATTGCTTCAAGGTAATTTTCGGGTGCTTGTGCCAATCCCGGTAATACTAACTACTCCAGCTGTTGTACCCTGAGAGACAAAGCGAGTTCTCATGGAAGACTCGGAATTTGTTTTAAGTGCCCCATGTCAAATACAATCTTCAACCACAAACATTCTACTCTTCTACTTCTTTTATTTTTGTTTATTTCAGTTGTAACTTGTATTGTCATTTACCACCTTCTTTCATTTCTTGTATTGTAATCTTAATAATTTTTTTTATTTAAATACTTCTAACTATCAACTATGGCCGCCACCAGTCCCACCTTCAATGCAATTTATTTTTAGTTTTTAATTCTCTGGATTTTTTCGAATAAGTTTTTGTCTATAAAAACCAAGGAGAGACTTGGTTGGAAGATACACTAAACACACTAGAAACACGCCATCTTTCGTAAAACAATTTCCAGCAGATTTCTGATCTTCTTCTTATTGCTTCAAGGTAATTTTCGGGTGCTTGTGCCAATCCCGGTAATACTAACTACTCCAGCTGTTGTACCCTGAGAGACAAAGCGAGTTCTCATGGAAGACTCGGAATTTGTTTTAAGTGCCCCATGTCAAATACAATCTTCAACCACAAACATTCTACTCTTCTACTTCTTTTATTTTTGTTTATTTCAGTTGTAACTTGTATTGTCATTTACCACCTTCTTTCATTTCTTGTATTGTAATCTTAATAATTTTTTTTTATTTAAATACTTCTAACTATCAACTATGGCCGCCACCAGTCCCACCTTCAAAAATCTCTACTAGTGGTCCCACCTTTTAACCTATTATCCAATATTAGCTGTCCCAGACTAACTAAAAATTAACCCAATTAGTTTTTATTGATGTGGACTTCTTATATGAAAAACTTTTGATGGTGTTGACTGCTTATGTGGCAATTCACATCAGCAAAAACCAACTGAGTTAACTTTTATTAGTATGATACGGCTGGGAGAAAATATGTTAAAAGGTAGGAACCGTTAGCACTGATTTTTTTAAAGTGGAACTACTGGTACCAAATAGCCGATGGTTAAAATTATTTAAATCCAATAATCCATATTTAATTAACTGGCTATTGTTGATGGTTAATTATTACACTATATTAATTTTTCAACTCATTTGAATAGTGTTATCAAATGAACTGTAATTTTATTATATTATATTATAGAGATAATAGGTGTCCAACATATTATTGGACCACTTTTTCTTTGTGTGGCATGTCTTCCACCTCACCCATGTGACCTCTTCATTTGGTGGTCTCTTTCTCTCCCCGACACTTTACTCTCACCTTTCTTTCTCTTTAGATCTGCATCTCTATTTCTCTCTCTCTTTGTTTCAGGCCATCATTTTGTCTCTCATTTTTTTGTAGAAAGGGGCTGATGATAGACAGAGAGAAAGGGGGTTAATATCCTCTCGAACCATCGTCGACTCTGGTCGATAGGTGCATGGTGGCCGCTGTGGGTGCCGGCCTTTGATAAGGTTTTCTGGTTCTAATACCCGGTCACCCACATCCGGCGCTGAGAGGTGGCTTAACTGGTTGCGGTAATATTGTTGATGGTTGTTGTTGTAGTTTGGTTATGATGAGTTAAAGATTTTTCCGATCGTTGATGACGATGACGTGGCAAGGAATGTGGATGGTAGGTTTTAACCTGCAATCCTCCTTGTAGCCATGGTTTTTGAAAACTCTGAACCTCAGATAGCTTAGTCCTTGGATTCGTGATAGAAAAAACCCTTTTTTTGGGGAGTTTTGGGTAAATGTTTTGATTGCCTTTGATGGTGGTTGTCTGTGGTCTTTTTGCTTTGAAAACCACCCTTATTAGATTAAGGGTTTGCTTGAATCATTATGTTGTCCGTCAACTAAATCGATGTATGGTTCGTAATTGAAGCAAGCATATTCCAAACATGTCTTATGGTATAGAAGCATATATAATATTAAATACTAAGCCATAATTTAGGTGTTTGTTGAATATGTATCTAGATTTTAATGTCATTAGTATGATATATTAATGATTCAAATGTAACAGATTTTGAAAAATGTAACTTACGTAATTTCTATACTTTTAATAATTTGTTATTTGGTAAAGATACATATGACCGATAATTTTTTAAGTTTTAAGATGTCAATATATTGTTTTTTGTCGTGTCCAGTGGGTTTTATTTCAAGAAACAGTGGTAGGAGCTCAGCTTGTTGTAATTGTTTTCACAGGCCGTCTTCTTAAACTTGACATTTTCTGTATTTCACATATAAACATAACTCATGTTTATTGACAAGAAAAGAAGAATTTGGGGGTGGGTTAAGGGTGGTCGTGATGGTGATTATTATTATTGTTGGAAGGTGAAAGAAAGAAATTAGCCCACATGGGAGATTATTATTGTTGGTGTAAAGGTTAAAGGAAGAGATGAGCAAAATACAGAGTCAAAGCTCAATTGTTATATGTCGTTGTGATTTCCTAAGATTTGGTTGTTGGCACCTGCTGTCTTATAATCTTTGAATGGGTCGTCTTTTTCCAAGGACTTTCCTCTGAATAAGTTTCTGGCTATGATGTTAGCGTATACGACGTGGTTGCCGATTGTGATGGTGCCACTGTGGCGCAACCGATTGGCTTCCCGTTGTGCGCCTCGATGATGGTGGACCTAGGCACATCTGAGAGGCGACAAAGGTACTATAATCCATATATTGATGTTTTCCGATGGTTTGAAGTTATTTTCTTCGCATTTTGACTCGATGAGGATTGACATAGGCACATCTGAGAGGTCGCGAAACCAGCATTTTGGTGACGATTTTTTCTGTTTGTTTTGTCTGTTTGAAGTTGTTTTATTCCCGTTTTGAGTCAATGATAGGTGTAAATTGAAAGTTGAGGGTTGTGGTATGCGACTGGAATAAAAACAAAAAAAAAATTAGGTTTGGACAAGCACAAGTGTTAAAAGAATGACTTGAAAAGTCAAAAATAAGGTTGATTGAAATCGGATTTGCATTTTTGCATTCCAGGATTACCATCTCGAATTCTAGCTGGACTTTATTAAAACAATTGGGCCGATGACTCACGAAGTACGAAGTGTTTAAAGAGAGCTACTAGGGAGCAACATTTGATAAATCTGTTTTGGCCTCAGTTGTGAGTTGCGCAACGCGCAACTTTTAAAACCACTAGTTATTATTAACACACAAAGATAGAACCAACCATTATCCTTTGTTACCTAGAACCGAAGGTGGTCGACTTGTGGAAAAGTTGTAGATTCAAAAGCGTAAGAGATTGCATTTTGAAAGTGATTTAAAGACTACATATTTGAATTTTCAAAACAAGTTAGTGAAAAACCATGTAGAGATAGAATCACTGGTAGAACAAGACAAAAATCATTTGTTCGTGAACTAGTGATTAGAGGTGGGGCGAGGGAACAACAAAAAGGGTTTGGGTAAATTAATTGTTTGTTTTATTTTTTTAACTAAGTATTTTAAAAAGGAAGAATATTTTAAAAAGGAAGAAACGAATTGAAAAACAGTTGAGACAATATGTGTTTTATAAAAAAAAAATGCATTTTAATAATTCAAACTTTGTACTATTGATCGTGATTAATCCAACCTTCGCAAATGTGTAACAACAATCAGGGGCGAAGGATGGAAGAGGCCAGGGGGTGCCCCAGCCCCTCGTTTTTCTTTTGATTAGTGGTATAAATTTACTAGTATTCCGCCCCGGAAATTTTATATGTATTTGAGCGCCCCCCCCCCCCCCCCCCCCCCCCCTCCCCCCTTTTAATTTACGGGTCCCATTACTTTGGGTAAAGTTTAATCATTATAAGAGGTGGGAATGTTAATCCTAATCAGTATGTAAAAGCCCGGATTACTAAAATCCAATTTTTCTTATAAAAGTATTCCAAAGTAAAGTTTAATTTATTCTAAATTGTAATGATAAAAATATTTTAATGTATAGATATATTTCAAGTTTACCACACATAATATTTGAACTTAACTTGAATGTCCGTTGTGGGCTGCGAGCGAGTTTCGGCGCGAGGGATGTTTCATTCCGGTGCTCACCCCTAGCCACAACAGCCGCGACGTGAGCACAAGCGACGATGGCCGCGTGGGTTAACGGGAGAGAGAGGTGCTTTGGTCGCGCAGGTGCTCACCCTCAGCCATAATGGGGTCAAGTGACCGGGTTACTTGATAGTGAAGTTTGTGGCTCGCGCCTGCTCGCTCGCGGCCGATAACGGGTAGTCTAAGTTATATTATAACACAGCTCACTGTAACACGTGAAGTTTCAAATTAAACCCCTACCCTTTAAATAATTTTTGTTCGTGTCGGGTCCATGTGTAAGACCTAACCTTGGTATTGGGCTTTTAAGTTTGGGTATAAATTTAACGCGATTCGCCGGTTTCCTCATAAACTTTACTACAGATATTACCTTCGAATGAATCCGAAACCCTAATTACTTTCTTTGCACGTAACAATTCGACTAATCATCTGCAGGTACCTTTTCATCTTTAAGTTGTTATGTTAATTTACGTTCATGTTTACGTACGCGCCTATATGAGATATAAATTAAATAAAAGGAAAAGTAAATGAGTTTGAACTTCGTGATTTTATTTTTCAGGAAACAAATTAAGAGCTAAACGATGAGTTCCATAAGTGAGGATGTAGAGGACATGTTTAGCAGGTTGCCTGAACATATCGTTTCGCAAATACTCTCTTTAATGCCTCCCATATTCGCGGTGCAAACTAGCGTTTTATCTAAAAGATGGAGGTATAGTTGGATGTTTGTCACGAACATTGACTTTGATGATACTTGTGGTCATCATATCAATGAAAACAACTTTACAAAGTTCGTAGATCAGTTCCTGAAGTCTTGCAAAACATCTCAACTTCATTTATTTAGATTACATTTGTTTATTACTCGGGTTGAAAGGTCAAGTGTTTCAAGATGGATTGATAAGGCAATTCAGTTAAACGTTAGTGAGCTTGACATATGTGGTAACAACATACAATTGCCTTTCAGCGTATTTACTTGCAAGACGCTAACAAAGTTAACAATAACTCGTGAATCCTTTCATTACAAGCGCTGGAAGCGTCTATCTTTTGTGAATCTTCCTTGCCTGAAAACTCTTGACATTGCTAGTGATGGTAGTTCTATAGTCAATGTATTTAAACTCATTCATGGCTGCCCAATGCTTGAAAGTTTAACGTTGGACGTAGCAACACACGACAATGTAAAAGAATACATATTCAATATCCCTACTTTGAAACGGCTGAAACTAATATATGGATCATGTGACGACAATGTTATCAACAATGTTGTTTTACGCGTCCCTAGTCTTGAATATTTGCTTGTTAGCGGTGTATTCTGCTCGTTTTTTGTATTTGAAGATGTGTCGTCTTTGGTTGGGGTGTCTATTACATGTTGGGAAAGACCATTTCATCATCCGCGGGTGGATCTACTTATAAACCATATAAGAGGAGTTCAAAATCTTTCACTTAAAATTGTAAGTTTAACGTACCAATTCGCTACAGCTCTGCCTATCTTTCCGAATATGAAGCATTTGGAGTTGAAAGGCGTTTGGGAAGCTAGAGTAATACCCAAATTTCTTAGTAGTTGTCCTAAGTTGAAAAGTTTAAGTATTGATGCAGTTGGCAGTAAATATTCCAAGGTTTGGTGATTTTTCTTCTTTACTTGTTTTAACTCCTTTTACCCTTTGTATAATATTAATTATTTTTTTTTCTATCTTGTTTGTGTTAAACATAGGTGCATGATCAACAACCTTGTTGGATTGAACCGAAGCAGGTTCCCGCTTGTATGCTAACAAACCTTGCAACCATCAGTTATTCAAATTGCGTTGGGCGAAAGTCTGAAGTAGAGTTTCTGAAATACATGTTGGCGAATGCAAAGGTTTTAAAGATGGTAACAATCATATGCAAAAGAAGCTTAGGCATAGAAGAAGAAAAACGGTTGTTTGAGCTTCAAAGTGCTTCCAAGTCTTGCAAGATCCATTTTCGAACTTGAAATATTGTCTCCATCTGTTGATATTTAATTAGCTTTTGTTGATGGTAATTATATTATTAACACTCCCAAAGATAGGACCAACCATATTGCTTTGTTGCCTTGAGCGTATGACATTGCATTTTGAAAGTGATTTCAAGACTATTTGTTTGAGTTTTTATTATTTTGTACCATTAATATACAGTTGGTGAAAAACCATATGTAAATATAAAATTAGTGGCTTTGTATGAGAATTCGTGGTTAAGATCATTATTTAAAAAAATCTAAGAGATTTCGTGACCTGACTTGACTAGTAGATTCTGTGTTACGCGTCATATAAGTTACATACACACCATACTTAAAAGAGTAATATATGAATATGACAAAGTGCACTCAATACTAAAAGGTTTTGTGCTTTACAAATTAATAAAACTTTTAATTATTAGGATGAAAAATCATGGAGATAAACACCAAAATTTATTTAGTTTTTGAATTATAGATATATTATCTTGATTGGCTAGGGAGATTATCTTGATACGATCTTTTGCTCCATTGTGAATGGCTAGGAAGATTGTAGTTTTATTTAGCTTTTAAATTACACCAAAAATGCAAATTCCAATTTTAGAATGTACGGAGTGGTGGGCAAGGGTAGGGTGCAAAACCCCGTCACATAGACCTTGGGGCATTGCTCACCAAAGCACAAAAAGAAAGGCGTAATGAAAGACAAACAGGCAATGTCAAGAGACAAACCAACCAAGCTCGAGTATTCGAATGCATGTAATTTATATATGTGAGTGCCCTTTTTTTTTTTTGGGGGGGGGGGGGGGGGGGGGGGGGGGGGAGTAAAAATGCACTAGTTTTAACGTTATTTTACTAATTTCGTGAAAATGACGTTAAAAATGGCGAACGGTTAATCATGCATCATGTAGTGACTTGGTAACCAAAACACAAGGGGGTACATGCACCAATCAGGCTTGTGCCGATTGCTAAGTGTCTTATGTCCAAGGCTTGATGGAAAACCACTATCGAGCCGGGGGCTCACCGGAAGCAGCCCCTCTATTCTCACGGGGTAGCGGTAAGGCTGTCTAAAAATTACTCTCATCAGACCTACCGTAAATTTGCTATTTATAAGATTAACCAAGTATGATGATGATGATGATGTTTGAGTTCAATTTCAAATCATTTTCAAAAAAAAAAATCTATTTCGATTGATCCTGATTTGAATCACAATAATTCGAAAACACCTAATATAATTGCTACTTTCAGTTTTCCTCTTATGTTTTCACAAAAACAATCAATCTGCAAGAGAAAATATTAAAAATAAAATGTCTATATGATATTTTGTTTAAACACAAAGTTAAATTTTGAAGGAAAAAAAAAATCAGTAAAGTAAACTCATTATCTAAAAAATATATATTAATGAAGTATAAAATTTTGAAACAAAGGACAAGAACACCATCAAATGTGGTCAAGAATCGTTTTCAATCACCCAAATAAACAAGAGCCACATAACATACTTGGTTCTAATGCAATATCTTTAGTGAAGTACAAAACTAAAACTTGGTGGACCCAAAGATAAAACTATAATCTTGCTACCCAATCACAATGGAGCAAAAGATCATATCAAGATAAGTACTAGATCATCAACCTGACCCAAAAACATATTATAAATCATCTTCCAACCCAACCCATTTCATATCTCAAACACTAACTATCAAACCATCTTATTCCAACCAAGCCCACAAAAATGGCAGCTTCCACAATGGCTCTATCATCATCTTTTGTTGGACAAGCTGTGAAATCAGCTCCATCTGTTTCAGACATCAATGGAAATGGAAGAGTTTCCATGAGGAAGACCGCGGTCAAGAAAGTGGCGCCATCAGGGAGCCCATGGTACGGTCCTGACCGTGTTAAGTACCTGGGCCCATTCTCTGGTGAGGCCCCATCTTACCTCACTGGAGAATTCCCAGGTGACTACGGTTGGGACACTGCTGGGCTCTCTGCTGACCCAGAAACATTCGCCAAGAACCGCGAGCTTGAGGTCATCCACTGTAGATGGGCCATGCTCGGGGCTCTTGGATGTGTCTTCCCCGAGCTCTTGGCCCGTAACGGTGTCAAGTTCGGGGAAGCGGTCTGGTTCAAGGCGGGAGCCCAAATCTTTAGTGAAGGTGGGCTTGACTACTTGGGAAACCCAAGTTTGATCCATGCACAAAGTATTCTTGCCATTTGGGCCACTCAGGTTGTCTTGATGGGTGCGGTTGAGGGTTACAGAATTGCTGGTGGGCCACTTGGTGAGGTGGTTGACCCGCTTTACCCTGGTGGTAGTTTCGACCCATTGGGCCTTGCTGATGACCCGGAGGCTTTTGCTGAGTTGAAGGTGAAGGAAATCAAGAATGGAAGACTAGCCATGTTTTCCATGTTTGGGTTCTTTGTTCAAGCCATTGTGACCGGAAAGGGACCATTGGAGAACCTTGCTGACCACCTTGCTGACCCTGTTGCAAACAATGCATGGTCATATGCTACAAACTTTGTTCCTGGAAAGTGAGTTTATTTTGGAGTTGAGTGAATGTTTGTGACATGAAAGTCTTGAAGTTTGATTTATGTCATGTTGTTTGTGAATTAATAAGTAATATATATGGCTTTATTTTGTGCATCTGTGTTGGTTTAGTGTTTTTTTTTTCTCTTCAAATTTTACTAGACTAAATTGCTTTATTCACATTTAGATTAACTCTTGTAAATGGAACTAAATTCGGATCGGCCAAAGCTGTAATAAGTTGGGTTTCATTTTTTCATTGTCCAGTTGTTACATATAAGAGTGTGTTAATTTATAAATAAAGTTAGTATCGAATTTATACTACGTTCTGAGAACGAACAAGTTAGTGGCACTCTAACAGCTAGAACACAATCTTAGATGTATTTAAACCGATTACTTCCACTATCGATTTTGGAATGTAATCCTAAGTTCCTCACATGGCTTTAAAAATGAGTTCTTCCCAGAACACACACAAAGAAACTAAGGTAAACTACGAACTACTCTAATTAACATAAACTAACAAGGAAACGAATGCTGAATGACAAAAGGAAAGGCAGGCACGTAATCACGTTATATATGGGAATAGGGGTGGCAAAATGGGTAGGTTGAGTTGATTTGAGTGTTGGTTAGGATGGGTTTGGGTTAGGATGGGTATGGGTTAAGATGGGTAAATTAAAAAAATAGATTAGGATGGGTTGGGTCAGGATGGGTTTGGGCATCGATGGTTTGGATTAGGATAAGCTCACATCAAAATATCTTAAAATAACAATAAAAAATTAAAAAGTAAAAAAAAGCAAATTTAAAATAAAAAACAAAAATAAATTTAAAAATAAAATCTTAAGGGATCCGAAATATTTCATTTCGAACCGGGCCGGTTAACAACCCGGACTGTTTCGACCCGACTGACCTGTTATCGATCTGGGCTGGCGCCGTTAACGACCCGGATTATTTCGACCCGACCGGACCCGTTAGCGACCTGAACCGTTTCGACCTGACCGTTTCGACCCGGCCAGACACGTTAGTGACCGGAATCGCTTCGACCCGGCCGGGCCCGTTTGCAATCCAGACCGTTTTGACCCGATCTGGCTCGTCAACGACCGCGCCCGTTAGCGACCCGGACCATTTCGAACCGGCCGGGCCCGGTAGCCACCCGGACCGTTTCGACCCATCCGGGCCCGGTAGCGACACGGACTGTTTCGACCATACCAGGCCCGGAAACGACCCAGACCATTTCAGCCTGACCCGTCCCGTAGCGACCCAACTGTTTCGTTCCAGCCGGAGCCGGTAGCGACCCGGACCGTTTTGACCAGATCGGGCCCGGTAACGACCCAGACCGCTTCAACCTGACTCGTCCCGTACTGACCCGTACCATTTCGACCGGACCGTTTAGACCCGACCGGGCACGGTAACGACCCAAACCATTTCAACCTGACCCGTCCCGTAGTGACCCGGACTGTTTCGACCTAGCCGGGCCCGGTAGCGACCCGGACCGTTTCTACCCGACCGGACCCGGTAACAACCCAGACCGTTTCAACCTGACTCGTCCCGTAGTGAACCGGACTGTTTCGACCGGACCGGGTCCTGTGGCGACCCGGACCGTTTCTACCCGACCGGGACTGGTAATGACCCGGACCGTTTCAACTTGACCCGTCCCGTAGTGACTCAGGCCGTTTAGACCCGAACGGGCCCGGTAGCGACCCGGACCGTTTCGACCCGACTGGGCCCGGTAACGACCGAAACAATTTCAATCTTTAGTGAGGGTGGACTTGACTACTTGGGAAACCCAAGTTTGATCCATGCACAAAGTATTCTTGCCATTTGGGCCACTCAGGTTGTCTTGATGGGTGCGGTTGAGGGTTACAGAATTGCTGGTGGGCCACTTGGTGAAGTGGTTAACCCACTTTACCCGGGTGGTAGTTTTGACCCATTGGGCCTGGCTGATGACCCAGAGGCTTTTGCTGAGTTGAAGGTGAAGGAAATCAAGAATGGAAGACTAGCCATGGTTTCCATGTTTGGGTTCTTTGGTCAAGCCATTGTGACCGGAAATGGACCATTGGAGAACCTGGCTGACCACCTTGCTGACCCTGTTGCAAACAATGCATGGTCATATGCTACAAACTTTGTTCCTGGAAAGTGAGTTATTTTGGAGTTGAGTGAATGTTTGTGACATGAAAGTCTTGAAGTTTGATTTATGTCATGTTGTTTGTGAATTAATAAGTAATATATATGGCTTTATTTTGTGCATCTGTGTTGGTTTAGTGTTTTTTTTTTTCAAATTTTACTAGACTAAGGCCCTGTTTGTTTGCATCTGAATGACTTCTGAATGGGGTTTGGGTCTGACCGATTAAGAGGTAATAGGATTCAGATCGTTTGGCGCGGACCTCTGAACTGAACGAGTGTCTGAATGGAGGTCTGAATGATTCAGAGATGGGCACAAGTCTGAACCATTCAGAGATGATCGTTGCTGTGCTCGTCAAAACCGACGACCCCTGTGCTCGTCAAAACCCACAATCACCCACCTCCAATCACCGCCTTGAATCCCCTGCTCCGATCACCCCTGCTCCGTCACCGCCTTGAATACCTGCTCCGATCGCCGCCTTGTGTGTGTAAGAAAAAGAATGAAAAGCAGAGGTGGGAGAGACGTCATGTTCCGGTCAGCTTCACCGGCGCCACCTCTCCTCCGTCAAAGACGGAGCTCCGGTCAGCTTCACCGGCGCCACCTCTCCCCCGTCTCCTTCTTTCTCCCGGTTCTCCCTCTCTACTTTCTCTTTCTATCTTTGTTGTTTGTTGATGTATGTAGTGATTGAGGGGGGTGATGATGATGATGATGTAAAAGAGCTTTGTGTTGTGTGTGTGTTCTGTGGTGTTGCAGAGAAATGGTTTGAGGTGTGTGTAAGAAAAAGAAAGAGAAGCACATGTGTGTGTTTGTTTGAGTCAAAGGAAAAAGAAAGAAAATATTGTTTCTGCTGCTTCGTTCAAACAAAGAAAAGAAAACAATAATATATGGTGAGAGAGATGAGAGAGGAGGGAGAGAGTGCATTGGAAAGATTCTTTCTGCTTTCGAGAGAGTGCACAAAGAAAAGATAAGTAATAAAGGATGTGATTTTTTATTTTTTTTATTAAGTATTCAGGTGTCCAACCAAACACCACTTAATGATTCAGCACTTAACCATTCAGACCTCTTAATCATTCAGCACTTACCCATTCAGACATTGCCAAACAGCCCCTAAATTGTTTTATTCACATTTAGATTAATTCTTGAAAATGGATTAATATACTTAATAGACTAACTTGTGATGATAATCATATTCGTGGAACACACACAAAGAAACTAAGGTAAACTACGAACTACTGTAATTAACATAAACTAACAAGGAAACGAATGCTGAATGACAAAAGGAAAGGCAGGCACGTAATCACGTTATATATGGGAATGGTTGTGTAGGACTGTAGGGGTCGTAGAATGCAGGTATGTATTAGAATCGCACTCTATATCTACACCGATAGACACATGATATACCTTTATACATGTTTTTGTGATAGATTATATGCTGTGTTCATGATTAATTGCAGAATTTGTCATTAACATTTTAGGATGAAAAACTGGCGCCCTGCGAGTATCGTCCAAGTTGCAGCCATCACTTACTATAGGAAACTATTGTAAGCTTAAAAAGAACAATATAATAACAATAACAATAATATAACAATATGCTACGACTTTGACAACAACTCAAGTCTAAAACAACATATCGATTGCTTGTTTCTCTAATTTCGTAAGAACCGACATACACAAGTTTGTTTTCCGGTTACTTAAGCCCATTTTTTGACGTCGCCTCAAGTGTTTAGATGGTGGGTTTGGAGGGTTCAATATTCAAATGAGGGGGTGGTGGTGGTCGGTGTTGACTGGGGGAGAAAGAGAGAAAGGTTTGTGGGGTTTATTTGTTTTTTTAATTTATGTATCAGGTTGGAAAAAGACAGTTATACCCTCTTATGTGATTTACATAACCTGATTTAACGTTAATACTTTACTGGATTAAAGCCAAAGGACGTAACGTGCAAGATTCGAAAACATAGTACAAGTCTCGTCAATTTTAAAGGTAAAGTAAAATTTAAAATTTATATAAACCGACAATTTTTATAGGAAAAATTACAGAAATCGTTCTTAATGTTTACAATGGTTGTCCTTTAACTACAAAATTGATAAGAATCATCCTTTATGTTGTAAAATCTTGCAGTTTTCGTCCTTTAGCACTAACTTGGTTAAATTTTAACGTTAAAAGAAGTCATGTGAACCCCACATGAGGGTAACTTCGTAATTTTGTTCATTTAATTAAAATATACTTAATAAATAAAGTTATATTATTTTTTTTAAATTAAAAAAAAATATATCTTTCTCAACTCTCTCTCTCTCTTTGACTTTCATTCTCTCTCTATCTTCCTCATCACCAACCTACCACCACCACAACCTGCCCATACCAACACCCAGCCTACCACCACAACAACCACCTCCACTAATCCCAAATCTATCACAGGGGTTAGGGTAGCTAGAGATGGCAGTGATGGTTGTTGTCAGAGATTGAGGGTTTAATGGCAGTGAAGGTAGTTTCCGAGGGAATTGGGGTTTTAAAAAGCTAGTCGCGGTGATGGTTCAAATGGGTGTGGTACTGGTAGGCGGTGGTGGTTATGGTTATGGTGTGGGGTTGTGGTAATGGCAGGTTACACTGGTGGTGGTTGTATGTCGTGGAGGTGGAGCTTGGTCTCGGTGGTGGTTGTATGTCGTGGAGGTGGAGCTTGGTCTCCGTGGTGGTGACAGTGGTAGCCACCGTCTCAGATTTGTTGATGCTGATGCTGTTAATACTGTCAGATCGTTGTTTCTAATGGTTGATTTTTTTATTTTTATTTTTGGTTTTCTGTTATTACTTAATGTTGAGGTAGATCAGAGGTTGGAACTATAAGATGTGTGATTTAGCTGCTCAATTATGTTTTGAAATTAGGAATCAGTGTGATTTGTTGATCGGGTGTGTTAATCGATATAAGTACTTGATCTGATGTTGCCTAATCGATCACTTGTTAGTTGTTATCTTTTATATGTTGGCGAGGTGTCGGGGAGTGGTGGTTATTGAAGAATGTAGGTGGTGATAAAGATGAGGGCATAACTGTCATTTTGCCCTTATGTGGGTCCACATGACCAAACTTAACTACAAAAACAAACCATGTTAGGTCTAAAAGACTGAGAGCTGAAAGATTTTACAACATAAAGGACGATTCTCATCAATTTTAAAGTTTAAGGACAAGTATTAAAAAACGCTGTGGTCCTTTATCACAAAAGACGATTTCTGTAATTTTTCCATTTTTATAATTTAGTCCGATTTAAAAAAAAAACATTTACGTAGTATAAACCCCACACGGTATCCTTTGTAATTCCAACGGTCTTGTTCAACAATCACGCTATTTAAAGAAAAAAACGGCAAATAACTCAACGTTCACGCTATATACTATCAAACCGCCTCTTTAACATAGTATCATATCATCTCAACCCTTTCTGATTCACAATCTTAAATCTCCAAAACCCTAATCCAGTCTGTTTTTTATTTTGGGGGAAAACAATAATCACTGGGTTAAGGTTTTTCTTTAATCATCATCATAAACGGTACGCCCACGTTTTTCCTCATCTTTTCCTTCTAATTTTAGTACCGTTTTCTGTTGTTATCATCAAACCCTTACCCTTTGATGATCATCTTGTTTGTTGGCTAAACGCTGTCGTTTTATATGCCTAGTTGTAGTTTCCCTAGTTTATTAATATATACGTACTTGTTAGTGTGCTGTAACATTCTTTATTGCAAGGTTTTGTTAATTAAAACTGTTAATCTTCCATCATTAGCAGCCAGATTAATTGGATTAACTTATACATATGAAAATAACAAAATAAATTCATATTGTTGTTACTCGTAAACATTATATGTATTTTTCTTAATATTTTCCACTTTAAATCTACATATGTTCACTTCAAACCGACCGGATTAGTAGTAAATAGTAAATAGTTGCATATTTGATCAACCCGATATTGAAATTTGATATTGTATTTTTAACAAAAGATATGTTGGTTGTGTGTTTAGTGTTTATGAAGTTTGGAAGTCGAAAGGGAAAATTAAATATTTATATTTAATAACTGCACAACAATCCGTCGCCACTCAGCCACTGCCTTGCCTGCAGCCCCCGTCTGTCATGGCGCTATTCAGTCCGTAGACCGCTTCATCACCCAACAGGTATGGTTTCATTTTGTTTATTAGTTATTACACAGTTTTGGTTTTGTTTCGTGTAATGTGGTGTTGAACTCATTGCCTGAAAAAGTCTTATACATTATATGCTAAATTGATTGTTGTAAGCCCTGTTGAATTAAGCTATCTGCAGATGCAGGGACTTAAAACTTGACAAATGTAAGCAAAATATACTAGATGGATAGTGGATTTCAAAATTCCTAAGACAACAAATCAGTTACAAAAGATCAAAGGTTTAGAATTTAGTAGCATATGTGTAAAAGCTACTTCTCGTTTTTTTTACTCGGTCCATTTTAAACCCACCTTTTTTTCTTATAAGTTATAACATGGCAGCAACATCAATCGAAAATTACAATTGTCAGGTGCCTTGTCCCTTTTAAATGCTTGAACCGTTGTTTGTGTTTCGAAAGCAAGCTGTCTTGTTCTTCTTTTCTTTTTCGCTGTATATTGGCTATTTTTTTTTTACAAAAACAATGGTTTTCATCAAATAGCTGTGAATTTGAATTTAGTAGCTATTTTTTTTTCTTTCATGGTGATGCTTTTTGATACGTTTAACTACGCTTTTTGCACTTTATTTCCTACCTTTTGTATTTCTACGTTTTTGTTTCGCACTCACTACTGCCAATGTTTCTTCTTATATTTGAGAACCAAGAATCCCTCTACTAGATATCGTCTAGATCACATAAACACCCATTGACACACGTTTTGAACTTTACGCTTGTACGTTATGATTGATTGGGTGTACGTAGACTCTTGTATAAGGGATTGCTTTCATAATAAGGGTATTTCTATTGCTACTCAGTTTTGACTTTTGAGTTGATTTTGACATTTTTGTTTGTTTATTGTATATTTATCTTCTCTTGATAGTGAGATTTTTCGACATAATTTATTAATTTTTTTTTTGCTTCGAACCAACTTTCATTTGATTTGGCTTTTTAGTTATTGTGGTTAAATATGTTTTCAACCTTTTACATTGTTTCATTCTGACTTCCAAACTTTAGATTTTTAATGTTTTGATATGATTTTTCAGTTGAGTTTATTCTGCTTTTTTGTTGTGATTTGTTTTCTGGAATCCTTTAATGAAACAACTAAACACCCATCCTAAAGTGTATTGTACCTTGAGGCTTGTACGTTGTGCTTGATGGGTGTATTTAGGTTTTTGTTGTTGCAGGGATTAGTATGTTGAGAGCTGTGTTCATTTGCTACTCTGTTTGAATGAAATTTTCAACTTTTATTTTGTTATTTTACCTTTATTTTTTTAATAAAGATCCTTTTTTTGTTTGTTTTTTATTTTTAATTTTATATTTTTTAGCAATGACGTGCCTGATATTCGAGAACTGTGATTCGGCTTACCAGAATACCTAAAACCCCCTTGTCAATTTGTCTTGTACTTTGAGGCTTGTACTTTTCAGTTGATGAGGTGTAAATAGGTTGTTGTGGTGGGGATTCTTTTCTTGATAAAGGTCTTGATTTTGCTACTCAATTTGTGCTGATGTTGATTTTGTTTTTGTTTTTTTCTTTCTTGACAGTGGAATTTTTGTTGTTATAATGTACTTAGTTTCTGCTATTGAATTCCCAAACTGTTTTGATCTTGAGTATCTGACTTTGTTATTATTTTATTTTACTTTGGTAATGGGATTTTTTGGTATACTTGATTCAAATTTATTTGCTCGACTTCCCTTCATTTGAATTTAGCTTTTTAGTTATTGTGGTTGAATTTACTTTTTAGTTTTGTTAATTTAGTTTTTTTTTTTTTTATATTGAGATCCTTTTTATGTAAATTATTTGGCAATGACTTGACTGATCTTCACGAACTGAGAATCGGCTTATCAGAACAACTAAAACCCTCATTTCAATTTGTCTTGTACTTTGAGGCTTGTACTTTTCAGTTGATGAGGTGTAATTTGGTTGTTGTGGTGGGGATTGTTTTCTTGACGAAGGTCTTAATTTTGCTGCTCAGTTTGTACTGATTTTGACTTCCTTTTTTTTCTTAATAGTGGGATTTAGTTTTACTTAGTTTCTGTTATTGAATTCGCAAACTTTTTTGATCTTGAGTTTTTGACTTTATCGTTTTTTCACTTTAGCCTTTTTGGTATACATTATTCAACTTTTTTTTTTGCTCGACTTCCCTTCATTTGATTTTGGCTTTTTAGTTGTTGTGGATGCATATTTTTTTAACTTTTTTCCTTTGTTTCATTATGTTTTCCAAATTTATTTATTTTTTAATGTTTGGATTTATTTTTCTGGTTTAATTTTATTGTGTTGTGACTTGTTCTCCGGAACCCTTCAATAGAACACCTAAACACCCATTTTATAGTGTATTGTACTTTGAGGCTTGTACATTGTGCTTGGTGGGTGTATATAGGTTGTTGCAGGTGAATATTTTATTTTGTTAATTTATCTTTTCTTTCCATGTTGAGATCTTTTTTCTATTTTTGATTTTTTGGCAATGACATTCCTGATATTCGAGAGCTGAGAATCTACCAGAACATCTATAACTTCATTTCAATTCGTCTTGTACTTTGAGGCTTGTACTTTTCGGTTGATGTGGTGTAAATAAGTTGTTGTGGTGGGTATTGTTTTCTTGATGAAGGTCGTAATTTGCTACCCAATTTGTGTTGATTTTGACTTCTTTTTTTCTTGACAGTGGGATTTTTTGGTTATTATTTACTTGGTTTCTGCTATTGAATTCCCAAACTTTTTTGATCTTGAGTTTTTGACTTTGTTATCTTTTTACCTTTGCCCTTTTGGCAATGAGAATTTTTATATAATATTTTTTGCTCAACTTCCCTTCATTTGATTCTGGCTTTTAGTTAGTGTGGTTACATATGTTTTCAACCTTTCTCATTGTTACATTTTCACTTCCAAACTTATTTAATTTTCTAATGTTTTGATTTGTTTTTTTTTTGTGCTTTTTTTTTTTCTCGAATCCTTTAATAGAACACCTAAACACCCATTTGAAAGTGTATTGTACTTTGAGGCTTGTACAATGTGCTTGAGAAGTGTATTTTGGTTGTTACTGCAGAGAAACTTTTTATATTATTTGATTATTTGATTTTCTAATGTTTTGATTTGTTTTTTTTTGTTTGAATTTTTTTGTGGCTTGTTTTCTCGAATCCTTTAATAGAACACCTAAACACCTATTTTAAAGTGTATTGTACTTTGAGGCTTGTACAATGTGCTTGATGAGTGTATTTTGGTTGTTCTTGCATAGAAACTTTTATATTATTTGATTTTCTAATGTTTTGATTTGTTTTTTTTATTGTGGCTTCTTTTCTCAAATTCTTTAATAGAATACATAAACACCCATTTTAAAGTGTATTGTACTTTGAGGCTTGTACAATGTGCTTGATGAGTGTATTTTGGCTGTTCTTGCAGAGAAACTTCTACATTATTTGATTTTCTAGTGTTTTGATTTGTTTTTTTTTTGTTTGAATTTTTTTGTGGCTTGGTTTCTCGAATCCTTTAATAGAACACCTAAACACCCATTTTAATGTGTATTGTACTTTGAGGCTTGTACAATGTGCTTGATGAGTGTATTTTGGTTGTTATTGCAGATAAACTTTTATATTATTTCATCCTGACTTCCAAGTTTATTTGATTTTTTAATGTTATATTTTTTAATTAATTTTTTTGTGCTTGTTTTTGTTGTGACTTGTTTTCTGGAATCCTTTGACAAAACACCTAAACACCCATTTTAAAGTGCTTTGTACTTTGAGGCTTGTACATTGTGCTTGATGGGTGTATTTCGGTGGTTGTTGTAGGGATTATCATTAAGCTGTTACTCCATTTGAATCAAATTTTCAACTCTTATTTTGTTAATATATCTTTTTTTTCTAAATATTTGAGGTCTTTGTTTTTTTCTTGAAAATTATTTGTCAATGACTTGCCTAATATTCAAGAACTGGCAATTGACTTACCAGAACACCTAAACCCCTCATTCAATTTGTCTTGTACTTTGAGGCTTGTACTTTTCGGTTGATGAGGTGTAAATGGGTTGTTGTGGTGTAGTGTGTTTTCTTGATGAAGGTCTTAATTTTGCAAGCTAGTTTGTGCCGATTTTGACTTTTGAGTTTATTTTTCTTGGTAGTGGGTTGTTTTTAGTTATAATTTACTAACTCTATGCTATTGAATTCCAATTTTTGGATATTCAGTTTTTTATTTTGTTGATTTTTTTTGCTTTACCCTTTCTGGAAATGACGTTTTTTTTCGGATAATTCATTACAATTTTTTTGCTAGACTGCATTTGATTTTGGCTTTTTAGTTATTGTGTTCATATATGTTTCAACCTTTACCATTAATTCATTCAAACTTAATTAGTTTTATAATTTATAATGCTTTGATTTGGTTAAATTTATTGTTCTTTTGTGTTATAACTTGTTTGCTGGATCCTTTTCAATAAAACACCTAAACACTTAATTTAAGGGGTATTGTACTTTGAGGCTTTTACATTGTGCTTGATGGGTGTATGTAAGTTGTTGTTGCGGAGAAACTTTTATATTATTTGATTTTCAAATGTTTTGATTTGTTTATTTTTTGTGCTTTTTTTACTTGTTTTCTCGAATCCTTTAATAGAACACCTAAACACCCATTTTAAATTGTATTGTACTTTGAGGCTGGTACAATTTGCTTGATGAGTGTATTTTGGTTGTTATTGCAAAGAAACTTTTATTTTGTTAATTGGGATCTATTTTTTGATTTTTTTTAATATTTTTTGGCAATGAAAATCAACTTACTAGAACATCTAAAACCTCATTTCAATTTGTCTTGTACTTTGAGGCTTGTACATTTCGGTTGATGAGGTGTAAATAGTTTGTTGCGGTGGGATTGTTTTCTTGATAAAGGTCATCTTGCTAATCAATTTGTGCCAATTTTGATTTTGTTTTTTCTTGATAGTGGGATTTATTTGTGACAATTTACCAAGTCCCAAACTTTTTTGATCTTGAGTTATTTACTTTGTTATTTTTTTTACTTTACCCTTTTGGCAATAAGATTTTTTTGGTATAATTTATTAATTCTCTTTTGATCGAATTCTCTTCATTTGATTTTTGCTTTTTAAGCATTGTGGTTGTATCTGTTTTCAGCTTTTTTTACCTTGTTTCATCCTGACTTCCAATTTTATTTGATTTTTTAATGTTATATTTTTTAATTAAATTTGTAGTGACTTGTTTTCTGGAATCCTTTGACAGAACACCTAAACACCCATTTTAAAGTGCATTGTACTTTGAGGCTTGTACATTGTGCTTGATGGGTGTTTTCGGTGGTTGTTGCAGGGATTACCTGAGAACTTTGATTAAGCTGCTACTCCATTTGAATCAAATTTTCAACTCTTATTTTGTTAATATATCTTTTTTTTTTCTAAATATTGAGATCTTTGTTTGTTTCTTGAAAATTATTTGTCAATGACTTGCCTAATATTCGAGAACTGCCAATTGACTTACCAGAACACCTAAACCCCTCATTCAATTCGTCTTGTACTTTGAGGCTTGTACTTTTCGGTTAATGAGGTGCAAATAGGTTATTGTGGTGTAGTGTGTTTTCTTGATGAAGGTCTTAATTTTGCAAACTAGTTTGTGCTGATTTTGACTTTTGAGTTTATTTTTCTTGATAGTGGGTTGTTTTTTTTGTACTTTACGCTCGTATGTTATAATTGATTGGGTGTACTTAGACTCTTCTTGTATAGGGGATTGCTTTCATAATAAAGGTATTTCTATTGCTACTCAATTTGAGTTGATATTGGCATTTTCGTTTGTTTATTGTTTATTTATCTTTCTCTTGATAGTGAGATTTTTTTTCTTATATTTTATTGTAAATGACTTGCTTTATATTCGATAACTGAAAATCCATTTCATTACGTCTTAAACTTTTTATCTTGAGTTTTTGATTTTGTTATCTTTTTTACTTTACCCTTTTTGGCAATGAGATTTTTTGGTGTAATTTATTAAATTCTTTTGCTTCGAACTACCTTTCATTTGATTTGGCTTTTTAGTTATTATGGTTAAATATGTTTTCAACCTTTTCAATTGTTTCATTCATACTTCCAAACTTATTAGATTTGTAATGTTTTTTCAGTTGAAGTTATTGTGCTTTTTTGTTGCGACTTGCTTCAAACTTATTATGAAGCAACTAAACACCCATCCTAAAGTGTATTACCTTGAGGCTTGTACATTGTGCTTGATGGGTGTATTTAGGTTGTTGTTGCAGGGATTACTTTCAAATTTATCTTTTTTCTTATCTAAGGTTTCATACAAAACCACTATTGAGCCGGGGGTCTCACTGGAAGCAACCTTTGTTTCATACAAAACCCTACCTTAGCTTTTGTTATTGGTGGGATTAACTGAGTACGATGATGATCTTTATTTTTTTTTAAATTGAGATTCCTTTTTTGGTTTATTTTTTATTTTTATATTTTTTAGCATTGACGTGCCTGATATCCGAGAATTGAGAATCGGCTTACCTGAATACCTAAAACCCCCTTGTCAATTTGTCTTGTACTTTGAGGCTTGTACTTTTCGGTTGATGAGGTGTGAATAGGTTGTTGTTGTGGGGATTGTTTTCTTGATAAAGGTCTTAATTTTGCTACTCAATTTGTGCTGGTTTTGACTTGTTTTTTTTTCTTGACAGTGGGATTTTTTTTGTTATAATTTATTTAGTTTCTGCCATTGAATTCCTAAACTGTTTTGATCTTGAGTATCTGACTTTGTTATTATTTTACTTTGGTAATGAGATTTTTTGGTATACTTTATTGAAATTTTTTTTTCTCGACTTCCATTCATTTGAATTTTGCTTTTTAGTTATTGTGGTTGCATATGTTTTCAACTTTTTTTCCTTTGTCTCATTCTGTATTCCAAATGTATTTGATCTTTTAATGTTTTGATTTATTGTTTTTGGTTTAATTTTATTGTGTTGTGACTTGGTTCTCTGGAACCCTTTAATAGAATACCTAAACACTCATTTTAAAGTGTATTGTACTTTGAGGCTTGTACATTGTGATTAGTGGGTGTAAATAGGTTGTTGCAGGAGAATATTTTATTTTGTTAATTTATCTTTTCTTTCAATGTAGGGGTGTTCAGAATTCGATTCGAATTCGAAAAATTCGAAATTCGACTTAGTTCGATTTGATTACCAAGAATTCGATTCGATTATTAGATATTCGAATTCGATTCAATTTGAATTCGAGTCAAGTAAATCGAATACGAATCGAATACGAATTTATGATTTTAAATTCGATTCGATTCGAAATTCGAATAAAAACTGTACATGTATATTTTTTAAATATATATATATACACATACACATTATTATATACACAAATATACACATTGAAAAAAGAACTTATAAATTTTGGTCAAACTATACGAACCCATAGTGTCTACAACTTTTACCATAACCATATTTTACATATTTACCTTATACATCATAAAACCTTAACAAACTATACTCTCTACTAGTTTTACTATTCCGTATTTGACATATTGTTGTTTATCAATTTTGTAAATTTGTATCTTATATGTTAAAAATCATGAGTTTGTATTCGTTTTAAAACTAAAAGTAAAACAATTTATTATTTATGGTGAATTTGAACTAAATCGAATTTATTCGAATTCGATTCGAATTCGAGTTTCTTATTCGAATCGAATACGAATCGAATAACTTGAATTTTAAGCGAATACGAATCGAATACGAATTCAGGTAAAAATATTAAAAATTCGAGAAATTCGATTCGAATAATTCGAATATTCGTTATTCGATTCGTTGAACACCCCTATTTCAATGTTGAGATCTTTTTTCTATTTTTGATTTTTTTTTGGCAATGGCATGCCTGATATTCGAGAACTGAGAATCTACCAGAACATCTATACCTTCATTTCATTTCGTCTTGTACTTTGAGGCTTGTACTTTTCGGTTGATGAGGTGTAAACAAGTTGTTGCGGTGGGTATTGTTTTCTTGATGAAGGTCGTAATTTGCTACCCAATTTGTGCTGATTTTGACTTCTTTTTTTCTTGACAGTGGGTTTTTTTTTGGTTATTATTTACTTAGTTTCCGCTATTGAATTCCCAAACTTTTTTGATCTTTAGTTTTTGACTTTGTTATCTTTTTATTTTACCCTTTTTGGCAATGAGATTTTTCTTTATAATTTATTAATTTTTTTTGCTTCGAACTACCTTTCATTTGATTTGGCCTTTTAGTTATTGTGGTTAAATATGTTTTCAACCTTTTCTATTATTTCAATCCGACTTCCAAACTTATTAGATCTATAATGTTTCGATATGTTTTCTCAGTTGAATTTATTGTGCTTCATCAGTTAATTTGAGCATCTTAAAGGTGGCCGGTTTGCACCTGTGACCAGGTCCAAATTTATCCCCACACTTAAAGCACTCAGCCTCTGAAATACTAGGGACCAAACTTTTATATGGGGGGGGGGAGGGTAGAACTGTGACAGGTGTGGTTTTAGTATCGGGTGTCAAAGTTAGGCCCTTTTCGCTTCGAGTTGGCGTTAGCTTGGATCCAAATTCTAGCGCCAAACTCATTGCCTTGTAGACGGTTCTAGGCTTGTGAATACGGACATCGGCTTTCAATTCCTCTTTTAGTCCATTCAGAAACACTCCCAGTAAACAATGATTAGGCCAGTTAGATACCCTTGCCGACCTCTTCGCGAATTCTTGGCGATATTCCTGCACAGTGCCTGTTTGCTTGATACTACAAAGGTACTCGTTTGGGTTTTGGAACTCGGCTGGACCAAAATTCTTCTGCAAAACAAGAGTAAAATCCTCCCAATCTGCAAGAGAATGCTCTGTAGCCATCCATGAATACAGATCTAGAGCATCCCCTTCCAAGTGCATCTAGGCTACGTCCACTTTCTCATCATCCGGGATGTGATAATAGCGGAAGTACTTCTCAGCCTTGAGTATCCACAAGGAAAATCAATTTTACTATATGGGCGAAAGTGTTTACCATGATTCCAGGATGAATCTCCCTCTTCAAACCTGCTGGATTTTCCTTTGGATTCAGCTTTAGCTTTCAAGTCTGCTACATCAGGGTTCATCGCTTCCAATTTGGCCATTATAGCCGCTAGTTGTGTAGCGACAGGATCTGGATTAGAACCCCCACTTTCTGAATTCCGAGTCTGCACCATTTCTTCGATCTTCCCGGTAATGAAACCAAATGATAGAACCCAGAAAATAAAGGGCTGATTTTATTTAAATGATAAGATAGTTGGCCCGATTCGAGATGGGCTAGTCTCCAATACAAAGACACTAGAATACTAGTTAAGTTAATCAACTTAAACAAGACATCCAAATAGAACAGAAATAAAATACTTAAATAAGACATATAGAAGTTATTAATCCTAATTTTCAGCCCATGCATTTAGCCCTTTGACTTTGACTGCCCTAACATTCAGCCCAGTTTCCTACTTTCTTGCCATTTTTCATCAGCTGGGTCTGACCCAATGTCGGGCTCTTATCAGTATGATTTAATTAGTTTGATATCTAGATCAGTGTAATTGTTAAGAATTTTTTTGGTGCTCTGATTGGTTCAAAGGTGTTGACCAAACCGAACTGCCCTGTTTCAACCCATACTAATAAAGAACTAGCTATCCAACGTGCTCGACCCATTATCTTGCCACCCCTGGTTCCTTCCATTGAAATATGTTACTCCATAGCTAAGTTTTAATTGGCATGCTTTTCACAGTTTGGGAATGGGTCGGGTTGACCTACAAACTGTTTTTATTTATTGCCTGGCTTTTATAAATAATTACTACATTAATTATGACCATCGAATATCATTACAAAGCGTTGAATAAAACTGCTTTAGGAGTTTATTTTTTGATGGTACCCATTTGACTTGTTGCCTTCCTAGGAATTTATTTTTTTGATCGTATCCATTTGGATAAAACATAGCCAAAGAGACTATTTCATAAGTTAATGTGTTTACACCTCAATTTTTAATACTTAAGTGAAATATGTTTAAATGTAGCCAGCTTTTGAAACTTCAGTTGTAAATTATCAGTTTGAAATTTCTACTTCAGATTTTAGTTATTACAACTTTTTTTCTTTCGCTTTTAATGTTTTTATGTTGATGTTTTTCTGCTTCATCTGGGGAATTTACTATTCTCTAAGGCATCAGTTAAACAATTAACACGAAATTGCGCTTAATTATGTTAATTACGATTAATTAATTAGTACAGATTTACCTTAATTTTGCCGGTTGTTACAAGTTATGTCCTAATCGTCAGTTGATTTACCTTGGTTTGGTTTTGAAATTTGTAAACTAAGACGAGATTATGTTGAAATGGTGTAACGTAACATTAAACAATTTTCACTCATGTTTTGTGCAACAGTGACGGTGTTTTTATTTTGTGTTAACTAAGACAAGACTATATGCTGCAAGGGATATGGTTTTTTCAGCTTACAAGTTTAGTAACAGAGGATTTTAAGGTATATGAAAAAATAAGTAGCTTAACTTTATTTGTTTTGTTTATGGATCATCAACAACTCCATAGTTTAGCATAAAAGGGATGGCTTAAGACTTGCCATAACTCAAAAGATAAAAATTAAAAAACATCTTTTATACTACATTTGTGTAGGGGTTATACCAATAAAGATTCAACTAAATTGTTTAGGTCTTTCTTGTAGTTGAGGATTGACATTGCAACTAGAAAGTTGGATTAACCGGTTTGTAACTAAAAATAGACATGGCTTGGTGACTTCTTGACACTATTGATTCTCATTTATATGCGTATGGTGCATTTATCTGATGAGGCTTTATTTGTTTTTCCTGGTATAGTCTTTTCTGTGTTGCATTTGTTATGGTAAGAGCTTCCACACAATCTAAATATTTTTAGTTTCTGGCTGACATATGTTGTAGCAGGGCAAAAATAGATCACTTCAGGTTGTGTTTTTGTGGCTAACGACTTTGTAATTTTTTAAGCTGGTATGAGTTCTTATCTTTTGTATTTTTGTTGTGTCCCAAGACTCATTTATGATCTTTAATATAGCATAGACCATGTTGATTTCGGATTCGAGATATGCTATCATGACCCCGCAGTAAAAAATTTGTCGGTTTACACTAATAAAGGGCCAAGGATTTTTTTTTATTTTATTTTATATAAATATGATGGAATTTTTCTGGTTGCTTTTAATAATTTTGAAGATATGTCCATATGTTTTGGCCCTGCAGAGTGGTGTGTTTGCATATTGATTTAACAATGGGACCATGTTACCTGCTATCCACTTTAAGTATTTTTTGGATGTAACTCTTTAATTTATTAACTTATTCTGGAACAAGTGGCCTATGGTTATAAGACATGCATTTAGAATGTATAGTTATGTTATTTCTAACTTTTTTTTTTTTCATTAAATCATCACTATATGTGCTTTGTGTTCAAATAAAACTTTAATCATATGCTAATCTATATGCAAATGAATATGGTCTAAAAGCAGAGCTGCAACCTTGGAGGTGCCACAAAGGACACCTAAAACTACTCGGCAGCTCAAAACTTCAGGAACAGAAGCCGATAATTCTCTGTCACAAAGTCCCTTGACCAAACACCTACCCTATCTCGTGGTAAAGAGAAAAAAGTACGAAAGAATAGTAAACGGAGCACACCGCAGAAAGATTCTAAATATGAGAATTCCCCCTTTTTTCGATAAGAAGGAAATGAAGAACAAGAACAAAACGAAATAAGGCCTTTCTAGCTCTAGTTTCGAATGAGCTTCTCCCAACGATGTCTGGTAATAGAATAGGTTTTTGCTCCGTACGCGGAGCGTATGAATTTCCTGGAATGTAGATAGACCAAAAGAGAGACTAAAGGGATAAGAATAGGAATTATAGTACCATTAGACGAAGGGGCACCCGTGGAAATATCTCTACTGACGAACCATTTTAATAGTACTGGTGCTGCCGTGCCACGAGGCACGACCATGGAAGTAATGAAAAAGAAAAAGTTATGTAGTTGGACCATGTCCAAAAATTGACCGCCGGTCACCTCGCTAAATAATGAGGTATCAACTTTCTTTATTTTCCGTTTTGGAATTGTGTTGGTGTGTATGCCAAAAGGAGGAGTTGAGAATTGGTTCTTTTTTTATGTAATATACAAACCTCTTTAGCACCGTATGCCTTTCATAATTTTTTTTTAAAAAATATGCTTCATATTCTTGAGCTTATGTGATTAGAGGTAGCGAAATGGGCGATTTGACGGGTGGGGCAATGGGTCAATATGGGTGGTGGTAGCGATGGATTTATATTTACTCGATACGTTTATGTTTAGTACACACAATACCCAACTTCCGTTTGATTTAAACCCAGTCTTTTTGGGGTTATTTTTCAGGCTACTGTCATCATTTAAACCCATTTTTTTGGTCATTTTTCAGGCTACCACGGTGTTCCCAAAACCTGCCGATGCTCGGAGACTGCTGGGTCAATTACAGCAAACATGGTAAGTTTCAACGACTTTTGATTCATATATCTGGTTTCAGGTGAAGTTATCATTTATAGAAATAGGTGTCTTTGGATGATGGGTGGGATTAGCGGGTTCAAAGTGACTACGGTGATGGTTTCGAGTGTTCATGATTAATTGCAGAATTTGTCATTAACATTTTAGGATGAAAAACTGGCGCCCTGCGAGTATCGTCCAAGTTGCAGCCATCACTTACTATAGGAAACTATTGTAAAGCTTTTTCCTACGTAGTTTGCAAATTATTGGCACGCTGGTGTCCATCTATCTTGGTGGTTAATAACCAATGGGACTTGCATCTCACAGGTACATTTTATCAAACATGTGGAGTGCATGATTTCCCATTATATCCATTAGTATTCGCACATATACAGATAAATAACGTTTACTTATTAAATTATCAATACACAAAGTTTTCAACTCGGGACAACTCCAGTTGCTTCATATTCGGAAAGATAGGCAGAGGTGATGTGAATAAGAACTTCAATGATAAATAACAAAGTTACAGTTAGTCCAAGAATGTGCGTAAAATCATTTAAACAAAAATTAAACTTGCAATTTCTGTTGAAAGATTTTCAACTCCTCTTCTTTTGTTTAGTATATCCGTAGACGGTGGTGGCATTTGGCTAAGATTAATTTCGATTTTGTTATTCGTACCACCATACTCGTCTTCATCAAAGAACTTCATAGCGGGTTGGTAACATCCTTGCCATTGTGACGGATCCATTTTTGTAAACATCGAAAGTTGCTTTGTGATTGTTTAAGTGTTTGTTGGTTGAAGAGTATTTGTTTAATTGTGGGTAAATAAAAAAAAGGTTTTTTTTATAAATAGCCAAACTAGCCGTTGGCTAACAGATAGTTGGCTGCCAACGATCACTTTTCTTTCGCTACCACACGCGAGTCTTTTCACTTATCATCGCTCGCGCCAGCTATCAAGTGTGGATGTTATGGATCAGGCTAGCCACGTGGATCAACTTGTGGCTCGCGGCTCCTCGCTCGCGGGCCACAACACATAGTCTTATTGTTTGGATTTTAGAATTTGGTAATTTATTTTGAATAGGGTAAAACGGACCGAACTCTATGGTATACCGTACTGGTTCGTACCGAAATAAACCTACCTATCCGTACTGAATTTGTCTAGCGTAGCGAATTGCGATTAAGGTGAGTAGGCTTATATCTATAGTTTTAAGTGTGATACATAAAGCGGTTAGATAACCAACCGACCCCCATGTGGTTTTCGGTTTTCTTCGACCTGCATCCTTGGTGTTATCAGACTATATACGTAACATGCATTATGCACTTTAAAGTTAAACCAATAAACCATAACGGATAGACTAAACATTAGGGATGTGTTTGGTATTATATCGATACCAAAATAGCCAAAAATGGGTACTAGTACGGTCCCAGTAAGGTACAGTATTTGAAGTTAAAGTTGGTAAAATGTCATGTCGTACCGTACAAAACCGGTACCAAACAAAAGTATCGACCTTGAAAAACAACAAAAATGGTTATCGAATTGATACCAAAATACTATCAATACTAAAACTCTACTAATAAAAGTTAAATTTTGTGTAGTTTACATGAATTTAAAAAGTACGTACATAAACCAGAATGAAATCAAAACTTGCTAAAAAACTGATTTGTTGCAGACCTAAGCAAGACGAAACCGAATCGGTTCAACTTAAAAACTGATCAAAGTTAAAAACCGGTTCCAAACCAAAACCGGTTAGGAGGTAACCTAACAAGAAAATAAAAAAAAACATATTTGTATGAAATGGGCCGGCCCATATTAGCATCGACAGAAGCCTTGTAATATAAACCCTAGTTTCATCTTCTTCATCATCAGCGCCTCCACACACTTGTGCAGAGGAGTGATCAACAGGATTAAGAAAATGAGTTACAAGGTTCGTCTTCTTCATACAATCATATAAAAACATATTATATGAAATGGGTCAGCCCAATTAACCATCTTTTTCATTGTTTTTTTTTCAGTACCATCAGTTTCAGGTAGTTGGTAGAGGTCTACCCACAGAGACAGATGAGCAACCCAAGATTTACCGTATGAAGCTTTGGGCCACCAATGAAGTCCGTGCTAAGAGCAAGTTTTGGTATTTTTTTTATTTTTTGTTTTGGGTTGAGTGAATAAGTTGTTGATTGTTTGATTATTGTTGTAAAGATTATGTATCTTTTGATGTTGGAAATTAGGTATTATTTGAGGAAGCTGAAGAAGGTGAAGAAGAGCAATGGTCAGATGCTTGCCATCAATGAGGTATTTCATCTGAATTTTTATTGTTTGTTTGTTTGTTTGTTTGTTTGTATGTGTGTATTTGTTAGTTGATTTGCATATTGTATATTAGGATGATAATAGTAGGATGAGATTGACAGATTTATTGGTTAATTAGACTATGTGTTAAGGCCCGCGAGCGAGTAGCCGCGAGCCACAAACGAATCTACATGGATCGCGTGAACCACAACACACCAGTGTGAACGATGGCACGAGCGAGGCGACCACACTGCGGATGAAAAATAGCCGTTGGGGTCAAATTTTCGACTGGCGGCTGCCGACCGCACTGATCACCTCTAACCACAACAGGATCAGGTGAGCGACCAGCAGCTTTATCAAGCTGCCAAGTAGGCGCTGACATGGTGCAATATAAGAGGATAAAGTTGTGGCTAGAGGTGAGCCACAACACATAGTCTTACAGTTTTTGAAACAATTGGGTCAGGCAGACCGGCTTGTTTTCGCGTGTTGAATCAATTTTTTTTTTTTTTTTCAAATCACTAAGCTGTTTTAAAGTTTGTAAAATGGTAAACGTGGTTTATGAATATAATGCATATATACAAATGCGCCTTTCGTAAATTAATGTATTATAAAAAAATAAATTTAATCAGCATATTCCAGCCTTTAGGTTTCGAACCATCAGCCAAACCTCCAAAGTCGAACCTTATGATTTTACAATGGTTGTCTTGCTTTGGTTTGGGCGGTTAGGTTGATTTCATGAACATCCCATGTCCACAGCATTATATGCAACATATTACTATTAATATTATATGAGTAGCTTATCAGCTAGTTTTGTTTTGGTTTGACTATGCGGTTTGGACCAACAAACTTTTTTTTGTTTATAGGTAAATATAGTGTTATATATTTGAACATAAAACCTTTACGCTGTTGGTAATGAATTTGATGGTTATATCAGGATGTTTTTGGTGCAACTATTCCTGTTTGTTTGGATATTTATTTAATTAATATTACTTTTTATTTGTACAGATTTTTGAGAAAAATCCGACAACAATCAAGAACTATGGAATTTGGCTGAGGTACCAATCAAGAACCGGATATCACAACATGTACAAGGAGTACAGGGACACAACCTTAAACGGGGCCATTGAGCAGATGTACACCGAGATGGCTTCTCGCCACAGGGTCCGCCACCATTGCATCCAGGTCATCAAAACAGCCACCATTCCAGCTAAGCTTTGCAAGAGAGAATCCACAAAGCAGTTCCACAACTCAAAGATTAAGTTCCCGTTGGTGTTCAAGAAGGTTAGACCCCCGACTAGAAAGCTCAAGACAACATACAAAGCTTCAAGGCCCAACCTGTTTGTCTGAGTTATTGTTGCTGTCGGTTTTCGTGTTTTATTTGAATTTACATGTTAATCAGTGATCTTGGATATTTGGTTGTCTTAATGGAGATTGGTAATATTTCTTTGAGATCGGCTCCAATTCGTCTAGCATAATGTTGTTGCCATCCGACATTGTTTCCTGATATTCGAATCAATATGTGACTTGATTACCTGTTTAGGATGATTGCAGTGCCTTAAGAGTTGGGCATTACATATAGCGGCACATGTGCACTGTTTTGAACCTTGTCAGGAAATGGCGGAATGCTAATAGGATGAGTAATGTATTGGTAATCGCTATCGAATAACTGTGTATGAAACCATGTTTCATAAGACCTTGGGGTATGGTCATCGGGGAGGGGGTCGGTGACCACCACCACCTTAGCAGCTCACCGACGGAAACACCGCCCCCCCAAAAAAAAGGGGGAACCATTTCCCTTAAAAGGGGGAGGGGATGGGGAAATGACGTGGCGCTGATATAGACAAGTAGGAAGGGGAACCACACCCCATAGCCTAAGCGTTAGGCGTTTGTTACTAGATTTCTTAGTGTGTTGGTATTTTTTGGTACTAAAGTACATTTTTAGTCTTAAACTCACAATTAAATCGTCTTGGATATAAAATGTTTTACTTCTACTCCTAAAAACTATTATAGTAATTTTAGTTTTAACAACTTTAACATTATTATAACTTTTAATATTATATGGTGTATTAATGTATTCGTTTTGACTTGGGTAAACAGGTTAAGTAGTTGGGCAGGTATCTAATACGATACATGTATCATTAACCATCTTGAATGTCTGGTTTTCTTGTCATGTTTGGGTTCGTTTGCCAGTTCTGAGACGTGCACTCTTCTCATCACCTTATGTTTTAAGAAGCGCAACATAGTTGTCCATATTCGATAAAACCTACTGCCACCCAAATATTTCATCACGGTTGGTTACTATAATAACACTTGGTGTGCTCCTTTTGGTACATCCAGACGGCTGTGTATGTTGTTAAATGATTACACATATTCAGTCGCCTGTTGGATGATGTGTCACCACGACACATGGGAAAACATGATTGATTCACAAGCACATGCTTTTCGCCTCTTGCCACGTAAGCAAAAAAGTCACTGGCTTTTAAATGGACTTGAAGCCTCGCTAAGCTTCCTGTGTGAGCGGTGTGCAAACACGGTTGATGTGCTACATATATCTTGTAGGCACTTGCAGTTTTTTCTAATGTTACATATTAAGAATTTTGCCAGTCTTGCATACTTTTCACATCAACTATGGACTATATTTAGTTATTTAAAATCGGCTTAAAAGTCGTATGATAAATCAATTCAAGCCTTGGCTTCATCTATCATATTTGACTAACATCATGAACCTAAACGATTTATTTAATAAACGGACCAAACCCAAGCCGAGCTCAAACATGATTCAAAAGCCAAGCTTAAGTTTCAGAAGATAAAGCTCAAAGCAAGTCACTTACCTCTCTCAAAATAAACAACCCGAGCTCAAGCTCAGACTCCGCTCATTTACACCCTTTTAAGCTTATTCCTAGCAGTGGCGATCCTTTCAGGGGCGGGGAGGGATGGCCGACCCCCCCGAATTTTCGCTCAGAAGTTCCGATTGTATAGTTTTTGTACAGAAATTTTTTGGTATATAAGGTTTCGACCCCCTGAAGTTTCAGATCAAGATTCGCCACTGATTCCTAGACGCTATTGAGATAATTGCCATTGAACACTCCCAGAAACATTTTTACCCGTATAAAACCGCAAAAAAATGTAGGAAAAATAATAAAACTAATTTTCTTAAAACGTAGCGAAAAGAGAGGATGAACAATTTAACATACCGAATAATACACATAACAAAAGCTACAAACTGTCTGTAACCCAATGCTAATATCCGAATCTTGTTCCAACTCAAAATTCAATGCCTAAATCGGTATGCAAATGTTGCAGTTGTCTTTTAAACCGGAATCAAATAAAAACATACAATAAAGAACAAGAACACGTTGTCTAGACGAACTGATGAAGCCTCAAAAATGATTCGGACGAGATCATATCAAGGTTTGAATGCAGAGAATGCTACAACGGAGTTGTGTCCACCAAAACCAAATGAATTTGAAATGGCTGTTGCATGATTTTAGTTTAGTTTTAGTCAGTGAAACTGTAAAGAATCAAGAATCATTAATAATAATGGGTGTCGAAAAACCATAAGACAAGAAACTCACCAACGTTGATTTCGTGTTGTTGCTTTTGATTGGCGACAGTGTCAAATTCAACTGCGGGCTCTGGGTTCTACATACAACAAAGCATAATATGTCATGAAAGATCAGAAAATTGAGAGAGTAGACAAATGAGCGAGTCGAGCGGGTTGGATGATTCAAAATGGGTTTGAGTCAGATTAGGTGATTTTCGATTGTGAATTGGGTTGGCCAAAACGCTTTTGTCCGAAACTTTTTCATTTATATTTTTAAAGACGAAAAATCCTTTTCGTTAAAGTTTTAAAATTTAAATGATTTAATCGTTTAAAAACAAGTTCACGTACTCATGTGTGAAATCAACAAAAACCCATACAATTTTTACAACCTATTCGACTCGTTGACCCGAAACATAGTCAGAATCGACGGATTCACATTATTTGTTGAATCTAACCCAAGGAAAAGTCAAGTTATATAGCACATATATAAAACATACAAATTGATTTATGGTGGGATGCAACCATCCTGTTTGAATGGCTTTGACCGTAGCAATGGCTTCCAAACCTCCGGCTGCACCTAGGCAGTGTCCAATCATAGACTAAAACCAAAAGAAGTTTTACCATTAACCAATGTTGTCAATGTTAACATGTGAAGAATGCAAAGGGCAAAAAAGATATCACACCTTCGTTGAATTCATCTTGATCCCGTCAGTGCTTTTGAACACCTTCTTTACAGCATTTACCTCCGCCAGATCACCAACCAATGTTGAAGTTGCGTGTGCATTTATGTAGTTAACCTAACAAGAATATGTGGTTCCATATATGTTTACATAATGTAACGTAATTATAAACTATGTTTATATTTTAACAAAAAATTTTTTTTTTATAAATTATATCGAAAGATATTACCTCCTCTGGTGACACACCAGCATCTTCAAGGCTGCTTTGAATGCAAGAAGAAACACCAAGACCGTCGGATCGTGGATCAGTCATATGATAAGCGTCACAATTAACCGCCCCACCCAAGTATTCAGCAATTATCGGCGCACCCCTTTTCATTGCATGTTCTAAGCTTTCCATGACCTTCAAATAACATATTTTTTTTAATCCATTTAATTTTTCTCTCTTATTTTTTTTATTATTTTTTTTTGTTGATTCACTAGATTTCAGTTTATTAAATTATAAATTACATCAAGATAGCAGGAAGGCGGGCAACAAGCTACGCCGCCACCCCTTTCTGAGTGGCAAACCCTAACCGACTATAAAAAAAATACTTTTAAGAAAAAGAAAACATACCAACACACCAGCACCTTCACCCATGACAAAACCGTCTCTATCCTTGTCCCATGGTCTAGAAGCCGTTTGTGGGTCATCATTTCTCTGAGAGAGAGCCCTACATGCCACAAAACCGCCCAACCCAATAGGAATAATGGCAGCTTCAGTGCCACCAGCAATCATCATATCAGCTTCCCCTCTTCGGATATGATTTGCAGCAGCATAAAAGCAATAATTTGAAGTAGCACATGCAGTTGAAATCGAGTAATTTGGACCCATAAATCCAAGATCAATAGCCAGCAAAGCAGAACCCATGTTTGTTATGGCGTAAGGAATGAAAAAAGGTGTGATTTTTCTGTAACCCTTTTCGATTAGATTCTGGACTCCATCAGAAAACACGGTAAGACCTCCCATTCCTGTTCCAACAAGCACACCGGCACGCTCCTTATCAATCTGCACAAATTTCTTTCAATATTAGATCATACCGTAAAACAGGTCATACAAGTCCAAAAACATCATAATCCTACTTAGCTTGGTTTTAAAATGTATGCATGAGGAGCACAGCCATCACATAATGCGATAAGAGATCGCATCGCTGCATTTGATGCAGCGACATATGGAGTTAAGTTAACCGATATTTTTTTAACAAACTAGACCGTCGATTGCAATGGGCCAGGTTTTTCAAATCTGAGCATTGGTTGAACAATTGATAAAAGTATTTAAACAAGTTACACCATGGATTGAACAAATCTCACAAGAGATGATGACACTAAAAAAATTTGGTCTTTAAAAATTAAAAATTTTAAATATCATCTCTAAACACTTCAACCACTTAATGTGCGCATCTTATGGTCGTGCGCATATAATGTATATACGTGTGGCTCTCGAGAGGCAAAAGTAAAGTTGCAGTAATTTTAACGTTATTTTACTAATTTCAAGAAAATAACGTTATAAATGACGGACAGTTAATCTTGCATCATGTGGTGGCGTTGATAACCAAAAGACAAGGGGGTACATGCACCAATCGGGTTTGTCCCGATTGCTAAGCATTATGTGCCTTATGTCCAAGGCTTGAGCCGAGGGTTTCACCGGAAGCAGTCTCTAAGCAGTCTCTCTATTCCCACGCAGTACACGTAAAGGTTAGGCTGTCTACATCTTACCCATCCTCAGACAGTACCTTAGCTTTCGTTATTGGTGGAATAATAATAATAATAATAATAATAATAATAATAACAATAATAATAATAATAATAAAAACAAGCACAAACCTTAGACAATTTATCACCACCAAGATCAGCATCTTCCAAAGCTTTCTTACCAGCAACAATACAATACCTCAAACAATCATCAAGCCTTCGATCATTCTTCCCATCAATATACCCATCTGACTTAAACCCACGAATCTGCCCACCAAATCGTGTAGGAAACTTAGACGCATCAAATCTATCAATCAAACTAATCCCACTCTCCCCTGCTAACAGTTTCTCATAATAAGTATCCACATCATTCCCAAACACGGATACCAGACCCATACCCGTTATCACGACCCGTTTTTTTGGATCTTTTTCTCGTTTAGGGGCTGTTGCTGACATAATGATGGTGGGTCTTCGAGTTGGTGGTTTGATTTTGGTTGTGGTGGTGATGGGTCGGGTTTGGAATGGGTTGGGTTTGGAGAACCCGAGATGGGTTGATTGGAGAAGAGCTTGAGCTTGCATTGTGGTGAAGATGGTGGGTGTGTGTGTGTGTGTGGAATGGAGTGTGGTTTTAAGGTGTAAGTGTGTGAGTATGGACAGTCGATATAAACTATGTGTTTGTTGTGTGCTTCTAGATGGTGATTGTGATGGTGGTGGTGGGCTTGACTGTGGAAATCTTTTTTAGTTAGTTTAGAAAACTAAAATAAAAATATAAAATAAAATGATAACAACTAAAAACAAATTGCATTTTTACGTAGGGGTGTTTAAAAATATACGAATTCGAAAATCTGATCTGAGCTATTCGATATCCGAATCTAAAACTATATGAAGAAATATCCGAAATATTTGAAGAATATCTTAAAACTATTATTTTGGAATATATAAAAAATATAAAATAAAATATAAAAAAATGGATATTCGGATATCCATTTCATTTCATTATCTGATGGGATTTCCAATTCCGAAATTCGGGTATCTTGACTCACTATCCGAATATGTATCCAAGATTTTGGATATCCGTAATTCGGATATCTGGTTTTGAACACCCCTAAATTTTTACGTACTTTGTGCGTTTGAATGTAGTTTAAGGCGTTGTTATTAGGCGTGGTTGTTTAGTTAAATAAATTATGTTAAGTGTTCTTTATGTTATGTTTTGGTGTATATATATATGGTGTTCTTTTGTTTCAACCCAGTTTGTTTTTAACGTTAAGTTATGTAGTACTTACGTGAAGACAATGCAGTCATTTTTCTTGCTCTCTTATACCCAAGTTCTTTTAATATATAAGATATAAGTTATTATATATTCTAGTTGAACTAGTATTACATACATGGTCCAATACTTTAAGTTTACACATGGATATTATATAGGGTAGAAATATACGAGAACTAGTTTTAAGGAGATAACTCGAGAACAAGTGTGAACACAAACAGAAAAAACATAAAAGCCCCAACTCTACCCCATAAAAACCGAAACCCACCTACCCCACCCCTTGAAAAACCTAAACCCCCACCCCCCATTTGTGAGATGCACGTGTGCAGCTGAACCCCCACCCGATCGCCCCAAAAATCTAACCCCCCCCCCCCCCCCCCTCCCACCATACCTAAAAACTAAACCTTAAAGCTAAACCTCATCTTTTATGGACTAGTCAAGAGAAGATTATCATGCTTTCTTGGACACATTAAACAAGTCATTGGTCATACAAAAGACTAGTGATTAGTCACCTTGATTTGAATAGCATCAACACTAATTATGGAAAGATTCTTGTAACACACACAAATCCATGGAAGATTATCTTCCCAATTTGCACAAAATATTCTTCTTCTTGACCTTGTAGCCGTTGCCCCTTGTCCATCCAACATAACATTTTTTTAACTAACGTGATTAATCACTTCACAAGACTCATGAAGTGTCACATTATGGAAAGATAGACTACACACTAATTTGGTTAGATTCCTTGATCTAACCAAAATCCATAGAAGTTGACTTGCCTAATATGAACCTACCTCCCTCCTTCCTCTCTCTTCCACTCACTCTAGTCTCTCCTCTCTCTTGTCCCCCCCCCCCCCCCCCCCCCTCTCGATTTCTATATAAAGGGGAGCCAAGGAAACCTAGTCCATTGTTGCGCCATTTCACTTGTCCAACTCTCAAATACACTTCCCACACTACACACATTCAACCATAGTAACCAGATTCAAGTTTCCTTTCCAAGGACTAGTGCTATGATTTCCTAACTTCACTTATTATTTTTATATGTTTACATTGAGTAGTTCACCCATATTATTAAACACCAACATTTAACCAAAGCTTTGAATATTACGTAATAGGAAAAATCTTAGAAAATGATCATGTTTGTATGTATATAGATATATACGTGGCACTCAGACTGGTATAGCTGAGCAGGTAGGTGCTACCCGTGAAGGTAGCCGAGGTAGACATCGGCCTCCCTTATCAAACCTCATTCTTTCTCTCTCGTCCCTTTTCTCACAATGCAAGCATTTCTCGCGGAAGATGGGTAGTCACAAACATTGACTTTATTCTCTTGGGTTCCTCAATCTCTTTTCCATGTTTGCATTTGTTAGGGTCGATGAACCCTATTGCAAATGCGCAAATGCTAGATCTTTTTAATACATAAAAAATGTGCAAATTACACATATTTCAGTATTCTCCTCCGCCGCCCTCTTCCCCTCCCCTCTACGACTCTCTCTTTCTTTCCCACTCTATCTTTCTTTCCTAACTTCGTTTTCCTTCTATTTACTTTGAAAAAGGACTGAAGTATCTTAAAAAGGACTTCGTTTTCCATCGCTCCTTTCCTCCTCCGCCGGTCCGCCCAATCCCCTCCGGTCGCCTCACCTCCATCCTCTCCGTGCGGGCCTCCTTCTCCTTGTTCAAACTTCCTCCCCTCCGTCTAATCCTCCTCTGCCACTCTCTGTTTCTGCCCGTCTTCTCCGTTCAGCCCCCTCCTCTCTGTTTTTCCTTCCATCTCCTTCCCAACGGTCCTTTTTCAAATTTGTTTGTCCATTCGACCCCTGCTCATTTACATTCGACCCTCATTGTCATTCGACCCCTGCTCATCTCCATTCGTCCTCCCTCAGTTTTTAATGAAACCCATTCGACCATTTTTATTCTCATTCGCTTCTTTTTCTTTCTTTCGACCCTTTGCTCAATTGGTGATAGTATTGGAAAAGTGCAAGTTACGTTTCTTCCCGTGTACCTTTACTAATTATAATAATCATAATTTTAATTATAATATAAATGGTGTCAGCTTTTGTCCCTTTATTATTATTATAATACTTGCAACAACCACAATAATAATAATAATAATAATAATAATAATAATAATAATAATATAGTATGATGGCGTAATATAGGTGTGTTGCGGTTTACGGGCAAGGGGTGAGCAATTGTTGGTTGCTCCCCATCTACTTTCCTGTTGTTTGCCTGGAATTTTAAGCCCTTGTTTTCACTATTTATATTGCCCCACCTCGCCTCGAGTAGGGGTCCTTTGGATTTTTCTTGCTTTTTATTTGGGTTGGTTTGGGTGTGTTTATGGCTCCTAAAAAAAGGGATCAGATTGGTAAACTAGGAGGTTCAGGACCTGGCTCAAGCAGTGGGCTTAGAGCATGCCCTTTCAAGCATTTCCATGAGTGTAAAGATGGTAAACCGGGGTCTTCGGGGTTTTTCCGACTCCTCGCGCACATGCAGAGTCTGCATTTCAAGACAGAAAATCGGAAGGCGTCAATGAGAGATGCCATATCTCAGGACTTTGACCTTTTTATTGATGTCGGGGGCGCCCTTCAAGATGGGGCCAAATGGCTTTGTGGGAGGTGCATGATGATGCATGCTCTTAGCAAAAGGTGTAATCACGGCGCTGATGATGTCTTATCCTTCTCTGTGAATACAGGGGATGTGGAGGATTTGAGATTTCATTGTTGGGATTCAGAAACCTCGTTTTGTGACTCTTGATATGGAACCGGGTCCTTTAGGAGGGGTTGTCGGGGACTTATCCCTCCTTGAAAAGATTTTCTCTCTGCCTATTCAAACTGTCAAGAGCATTCCTCCGAGCTGTCGATTGGCGTTCGCCCAAGCTTTGACAGGTGCCTTACGAAAGGTGGTGGCCTCTCCAGGTTCTGTAGAAAGTTGGGTCAAATTACTTCTATTGTCGAGGTGTACCCTGCGGGTGGTTAAACCGTCCACTAGGCAGGAGCGGAGGTCGGGGAATAGGAAATCCTTGCAGTGTAGTAGCATCCTGCAAGCGCTTTCCTTGTGGAAAGACGGTTCTGGGTTTGCAGATTTGGTTTCTTCCATTTTTGATAGTGCGGGGGAAGGTGTTTTCTTTACCCATGATGTAAGGAGGATTGAGCCTTCTGAAGAGAGCCCCAATGTCAAACAATGTCTAAGGAAAGTTAGGGACGGTCACTTCACAGCTGCTGTCAAGGTGTTATGTTCCAGTGGGGTTGCTCCTTTTGGGGAATCTACCATGAAAGCCCTTATTGACAAACATCCGGTGATGCCTCCTCCGTCCTTGCCCGCCAACTCTGATGTCATGCCCACCCTTATTGTGGATATGGATTGTGTGATTGGATGTCTTCGATCCTTCCCTAAAGGGACTTCCTGTGGGGGGGACGGTTTGAGGGCCCAACATTTGGTAGATGCTCTTACGGGAGAAGGGTCAGTGACTTCCACGGGGCTGCTCTCAGCTATTACTGAAGTCGTCAACCTTTGGCTAGGGGGTTTGTGCCCAAGGGCTCTAGCTGAATTCATTTCTTCGGCCCCTCTTACCCCTTTATTGAAACCTGATAACGGGATTCGGCCCATTGCAGTAAGGGCCATTTGGCGCAGATTAGTTTCTAAAGTGGCTATGAGGAAGGTTGGGAAGGAAATGGCTAAGTACCTTGGGGACTTTCAATTTGGGGTGGGAACTCCCAATGGGGCGGAGGCGGTGCTTCACAGCGCGAACAGGTTCTTAAGCTCCTTCCATGCGGACGGGTCCTTGGCTATGCTCACGGTGGATTTTTCGAACGCGTTTAATATGATCGACCGCACTGCTCTTCTTCGAGAGGTCCATCAACATTGCCCGTCTATCTATCCATGGGTCCTGTTCTTATATGCCCAGCCAGCTAGGTTGTATGTTGGTAATGAGTGTATAGGGGCTACTACGGGGGTTCAGCAGGGGGACCCTTTAGGTCCCCTCCTTTTCGCCCTTGCTTTACACCCTATGGTTCTCCGGGTACAAGAAAATTGTAAACTCCCATTTCATGCGTGGTACCTGGATGATGGGACAATTATTGGTGAGGCCACAGAAGTTGCTAAAGCCTTAGACATTATTCGGCTGGAGGGGCCATCCTTGGGGCTTCAGCTTAATATTAAGAAAACAGAGGTTTTTTGGCCATCTTGTAATGGGGTGAAACTTCAGGATGGGCTTTTTCCCAGTGAGATTGGTAGGCCAGAAAAAAGGGTGAAGCTCCTCGGAGGTGCCGTTAGCCGGGACTCTCATTTTATCCGCGAATTGGCAAGGCGGAGAGCATCGCGCGCGGTTGAACTTATGAAACTATTGCCATGCCTTAGGGTTCCCCAGAGTGAACTCCTCTTGCTCAGGTCTTGTATGGGGGTTGCCAAGTTGCTTTTTGGGTTACGAACCTGCCAACCCCCCATGATGGATGAAGCAGTGTCATGTTTTGACAAGGGTTTAAGGGAAGCCATTGAAGACATAGTGGTATGTGGGGGGCCTTTCTTTGGTGACCTACAATGGCGGATGACGTCTCTACCGATGCGCATGGGAGGATTAGGGCTCCTCTCCGCGAAGGATGTCGGCATGTATGCGTTTGTGGCGTCGCGAGCTCAGTCCTGGAACCTTCAAGACCACATCCTACGAAATAGCGGGGTTTTCGGCGCAGACTTGGACTACGTGCAGGCCCTCGAAAAGCTAAATGACTATCTCCCAGGTTTTGATATTGGCGGTTTTTCTAACAAGGACACCCCCCCCAAAGCCTCAGAAAACTTTGGCGAATGCCCTTTTTGGCAAAATCGCTCAGAGCCTGGGTGAAGTTTTTAGTTTGTCCCCCCGTCAGAGGGCAGTTATTGAATGCTTGCAAAGCCCCCATGCTCAAGATTTTCTGACTGTTATCCCGATCGAAGGTCTAGGACAAAGCATGTCTGCTATTGAATACAGGGCCATTCTTAAATATCGTCTGATGATCCCCATATACCAGGAGGATGGAATATGTCCGATTTGCCGTAAGGTCTGCCTGGATGAATACGGGGAACATGCGGTTCATTGTAAGGAGTTACCCGGTTTCAAATATCGGCATGACTGGGTTCGAGACAGTCTGTGGGACATTTTAAGACGAGCTGGGATCTCAGTCAAGAAGGAGGCCCCTGTGAACTTCCTCTCGGATCCAGCAGAAGGGAGATCCACTCTACGACCAGCAGATCTCCTTGTCTTTGGGTGGGCCAGGGGGAAGCATGTTTGTGTTGACTTGACGGGTGTATCTCCTCTAGTTGGGTTGAGGGATAGTGGCTTTGTAGCAGGCCAAGCGGTGTGGAAAGCAGAGTCAAAGAAGATTGAAAAACATGCTAAAGCCTGCGAGGAGAACCAACACGTTTTTGTACCCTTGGCCTTTGATACCTTTGGCTCATTGGCACCGGAGGCTACCCGTTTCTTGACCAGGGTCCAGCGGGTTATTAATAGTAGTGTCTCGGCTCCGGGTGGGCAGGGTTACGTTTTTAGTAGATTAAGATTTTCTATTCAGAAAGGGGTGGCGGCGCAGCTTGTTGCCCGTCTGCCCGTTGTCTTGATGTAATTTCCTTGTTTTGGAATGGAAATACAGTTAAAAGCACAAATTACACATACTTAAAACATTGTTTACGAAAATTGAAATTAATAAAAGATGACAATATCATAATCAACATTTATCGTAAAGTAATGTTACATCATCGTACTATGGTTTTTACTAACTATATTGGTTAGCCAATCTTATTTTGATTTTCTTTTTTCAGACTTAACGTTATGAACAAAGTATAAGACTGGATGGTAAGGACTAAGGACTGAAGCTTCTATGGAGTCGATCTCGCCACATAGACAATTGTTTCAAAGAGCATCCACAATGAGTTAAAGTAGACGGATTTAGAATTCCAAACTAGCTTTACCATTGTACGAGATGGTTTGAAATTCTAAACCACCCTTCGCGTCCTGTATACGGAGCTAGTCCAAAACATGCTAAATACGTAGTATTGTTATCTTTTTTGTTACTGATTAGCTAACTGTTCATCCTTACTTTACACAAGTATAATTTGATGTACCTGCAACTGTAGCACATAAAAACAAATCGACCGATGCTCTAACTGTTCTCAATTATTGATATTATTCTCAGGTTAGGGTTTCTCGTTCTGAATTATTGTTTATTGTTAGGACTATAGCAATGCTATACTGATTAGGATTAAATTATTGTATATTTCCTTACACTAGTCCTTTTTCAATCCAAATGATCAGCATTTGGTTCACATTTTTATATATATTTGAAAAGTTAGGGTTTTTAATAGGACATTTCAGTTTGTCAGCAAGATCTTCAGTAATAAAAGTGTGAATCACCACAATTTCATATGAATTTGAAGTTGTTTCCAACCACTTCTTTACTTGATAACCTTTTTTTTTAAATATTATTATTATTATTATTATTAGTCACTGATGGTTAAGATAACAATGGTAGTTAGCTGTATTAACCAGTTTACTGATTTGGTTATACCAATTTTCATAAGTTGATACATAGATATTATAACAGTTTGTGATTGTGTTTTGATATTTTTTGTGTTTTATTACTTTTTTTTTTGGTAAAAGGGCCTGTTTTGAACTATATATTCCTAATAATTTCTTCAGATTATTTCTAACATTTGGTAATTTACTTGGAATATTTGAATAAGGTTCAGCCTAAACGAGTTAACGGTCTTAATGCATGTCGGTTTATGCTTACATTTACAGAGATGGCTTCTAATTGTCTTTAGCTTTGGCGTTTTCAGGATTTGTTGAAAGTACAACCCATTCCCTTTCCGTAAGCAAAATCCAAATGTCTGACAACATACCATTCGAAATCCAAGTGGAAATCATCAAAAGGCTTCCTGTCAAATCCTTGATTCAGTTCCGATCCGTCTCAAAGACATGGAAGTCTCTTATCGATAGCTCTTATTTTGTTGCTGATTATAGCCGCCAACACACACAGACACATCATATACTTGTAACGTATCAAGATTATCAAGCTGATCATAAACAAAAGTATGTTTCCTTTGTTGATGATGCTACTTTCCCTAGAAATAGAGTTTCCCTTACTTGTCCGGTATTGCTTCAAGAGCGTGAAAATCATAGCATAATTGGCTGCTCTCACGGCTTGGTTTGTTTCTACTGTCCTTATCAAGGTGACAGTGATAACCCCCTTTTTGGAACAGGCAGTGCTGTTATTTGGAATCCATCTATTAGAAAAGAGGTTGATGTTGTTGTGCCTAATGTGGCACATGGGGAGATATATGAGTCCGTTTTCGGTTTTGGTGTTTGTCGTGAGACTAGTGACCCTAAGATTGTCAAGATTACACATATTCTTAGTTGGGGCGATATAGAAAGTGCAAGTGCCATCCCTTGGCAAGTCGAGGTTTTTACATTAAGCACAGGGACTTGGAGAAGTCTATCTAGCAATCTCCCCAGTAAACTGATTTGCTTCCATATTTTACCGAGTGGTGAGTGTTGTTCCATAGTTATAGATGGGGTTCTTTATTGGTTTGTTACTGAAAGGATTTCGATGTATGATGAGTCTCATTATCTGATTATTTCATTTGATATCACAAGTGAAGAATTTGGAGAAGTAAACCTCCCAAATGGGTTATCGCACCCCCAGGATGGACATGAGTTGTATTTGTCTAAACTAAGGGAGTCTCTTGTTATGCTTGAAAAGGTTGAAGAGGCCAACCGAATGGTGTACAGTGTATGGATGGTGGAGGGTGGTGTCCCAAAATCGTTTACAAAGCTATTCAGTTTTAATGTAAACACACTAGATGATGCAATAACACTAGGATTTAGAAAGAGCGGTGAACCTATAATTGAAATGTTGGAAAATGATCGTGGACGACTTGTTGTTTATGATCCCCACTTAGAGCACATGGATGATCTTGGGTTTGACGGCATGATGTTTACATTTTTTGTGCATCCCTACATGGAAACACTATTGTTGCTTGATCAGCCGAATCTTACAATTCATAATGAACAGGAATCTTAACAATCAACGATGATTTTGTTTCATAAGGTACATCACTTCAAATTGCTTATTATCTTTTCCGTGATTTGTCTTAGATTGACTGCATCTCTTGTGACCGTCTAAATCTCGGTTTGATTTGATCTTGACTTATTCATTGAACTGTTTTTTAAATCTTCACCCGTAATGACGTCATTATGATCAGTTACTTGTAAACATCATGATGATTGCTCAACTGTTTGCTTTTTCTTTCAGGTTACTCAGATCCTGCAAAGTTAGGAGTTATCTGCAGATGAGCTACGACAACACAACGTCAAGTGAAACTCAGGGTCAGAATCATATGTGTGTGGTAACTTACTGGAATAATAATAAATAGTTAAATTGCTTTTACTAGGGGACAAGTGATATACTGATATTGATGTGCTTTTACAAAAAAAAGATATGATACTTTCAGTGTGTTCTGATCCTAACTTTTAGTTTGTAAATACAAGAAACGTTTGGGTGCTTGATCGGTAATCCTCATAACATCATTATTTTCATCATGTTTGGGATGGTCCATTCCGCCATCAACTTCTTTATGCTCTTTTAGATGTTTTGAAATGAACTTCAGTCAATGTTCTCTGTTTGTTGCTTGCTGAAATTATACTAATCTGTTAACTTTTTAAATGCTGGATTTAGTAAATGGGCGAAAAGTCAACAGCCACAGTTTAATTTTTTGGTCAACTTTGACTGGGGTAATATGAATGACAAACAAGGAAAGAAGGGTCAGGGTTCTGCTAATGTTGATACGGCTTCAAAAGGAAAATATGTGGTTGATTTTCATGTTACGTCTTCTTGCGGTGTGTACATATAATATATATATGTGCCGTCTCTTGGGGAGCAAAAGTGAAATTGCACTAATGTTGACGTTATTTTACTAATTTCATAAAAATAGCGTTGAAGTTTCATGTCTTAAAATTACAGGGAATAGAAAGTTTGTTGTTTTCTTACCCTATTATACTTCAGATCATTCTCTAAGGGTGAGAAATTTAGGTCTCATGTCCAAACATATCAATAATATTTTGAATAACAAAACTTGTGTTTGGGTTTAATGGGTCAAATTTCTGAAACTCAAACAGAAATGTATTTGGGAAAATAATGATAGTAGAGATGTAAAGGGTGTTGGGTTCTCGCTGCGAATGATTGTTGCTGAATTGCATGATCAGATTGATATAGGCCGATTAGATGTCAATTGTTGTCCTTTTATGGCCAATAGTGTGTATATGGGTGAATTTTGTGTGGTCTAGTTAGAATATCTTACATGGCTTGCTTTCAGATATGGATTGTTGACCCAGGATAGGATACTAAAATGGAATTTTGGAATTAATCTTAAATGTGTATTTTGCAAGGAATGTGTGGACAGTCACCAGTGTTGGGTGTGAAGTCCTTGGGCTAGTTATTGCTATTGGGCTTGTTTTATTGGATGTTTAGAAAGCCCGTTTAGGTTTTCTTGTTCACCAAGCCTAAACCCTAGATTAGTCTCTATATATATCCTGTCTATGTAATTGTAATAGTGGTTAGAGCTTAATAATAAATCCCTAGTTGTAGCCCGTGGACGTAGGTTCCCCACTGGAACCGAACCACGTAAAATTCTCGTGTTCGTGTGTCGTGCTTTATATTTTCTCGGTTATTATTGCGTGTTCGTTGTGAATCGGTTATTCCATTGCGCCACTTAATCCTAACAAGTGGTATCAGAGCTACGGCTCGTTGGATTCACATAACGTTTCGCAATTTTTTCGGTTAAAGGTTGTTTGTTCGTAACCCCTAAAAGAATATTGTGTGGCATGGATTTTGAGGCTGAATAATTAACCTCCTTTATTTGCTACGTAAGTTTGCTAGTCAAAGAATTGGGTTGACTATTCTTTTTCGTGGGGAAAAAGTTTGGTGCCTTTGTTTCTTTTTTTTTCTTGCGATTGGGGTTTTTAGTTTTAAACCTTGGAATCGCTTAGACTGTTTTGACGAGGAAAGAAAATATACATTGTGATTGGGGTTCCGACATTAATAAACCTTTGGAGTTGCGGACTACCTGCAGAACCAATCAAACGCCGCTGCCGATTGTGTGTCACCAACCACCGTTTACAACCGTTTTTTTTTTCAGCCGCGATCAAGAGATACAGGTTCACTCGTTCTTGTTTTCTGATTGGGTTTGGTTGGGTTGTTGTTCGGGTTTTAGGTGTTCAAGTTTCGGGTTATTATTCGGGTCGTTTCGGTTTGGTTTGTTTGTCAGTTTTTGACGGGTTATTATCAACTTTGGAACAGGGTTACTTTGATCTTATTTTTCGTTTGTCATTATGGCTGAAGACGGAAAGTTGGTGATTGAAAAGTTTGACGGTTCGGATTTTAGTTGGTGGAAAATGCAGATAGATGCATTGTTGGGTCAAAAAGACTTGGATATGGTACTGGAAGAAAAACCGGAGAAAATGGATGAAGCTGAAGAAGCTCTGTGGAATGCCAAGGACAAGAAAGCTAGAGGTGTTATTACATTGTCGTTGACGAGGAGCGTTGCTTTTAACATCATGTCTGAAACCACGGCTCGTGGTATGATGTCGGCTCTGTCAAACATGTATGAAAAGTCGTCTGCAGCTAATAAAGTGTTCTTGATGAGAGAGTTGTTCACGATGAGAATGAAAGAGGGAAGCTCAGTGACCGAGCACATAAATAATTTGAATTCTCTTCTGTGGGAATGAGATTCGATGATGAGACCAAAGCTGTGATTTTGCTATATTCACTGCCTGATAGTTGGTCTGGGACGGTGACAGCTGTCACTAACTCAGTTGGGCCCGAAGGGTTAACATTTGAAAAGATCTGGGATTTGGTATTGGGTGAGGATGTTCGCCGCAGGAATATTAAAGGGTCGTCTTCTGAGATGTTACATGTTGGCAGGGGAAGGGGAAATAGTAGAAACAGTGGGAGCAGCAAGGGTCGGGGCAGGAGCTTGTCTAGGGTTCGTCCAAGTGCGCGTTGTTGGGACTGCAACGAAAAGGGGCATTATAGGAATGAATGTCCGAACAAGAATTCTGGCGGAGGATCGAAGAATTCTGGTGGATTGAACACTGCTGCGGTAAGCGATTCTGAGGATGACGCTTTGATACTATGTGTTGAAAGCAGTGTGGAATCCTTGGTCATGGATTTCGGTGCATCATTCCATGCTACCCATAGCAATGATGGCATGCGGAATGTTAAAAAGGGCGATTTTGGCAAGGTTAGGCTAGGAAACGGTGAATTTCTTGATGTGACTGGCATGGGAGATTTGGACCTGGTTACTACTTGGGGCACTACTTGGACTTTGTATGACGTCAGGATTATTCCGAGGCTTGAAACGAAGTTAATCTCCGTTGGGCAGTTGGACGCACAAGGTTTTGACGTTAAGTTTGGTGGTGGAAAGTGGAAGGTCGTTAAAGGTAATCTCGTGGTTGCTAGTGGTTTCAAGAAGGGGTCGTTGTATATGGTGTTTGTTCCGTCTGGGGAAGTGACCGCCCCTGTTAAGACGAACGCCAAAGTCGGGCTCGCCGATTCGACAGTTAAACGAGTCCAGTTTGCAGAAAAGGACTCTGGGACTTCAGGTAATCAGCTTGAGCGTATTCGGAGGTCTGAACATGTACGGGATTTTTGTAGCAGTGGGAGCACGGTGAGTGTTCCGACACTGTCTGGAAATCGACGTTGGGTTCAGAAGACCAGAATTCCGAATGAAATCTCTCCTGAGAAGTTTCTGCTAGTGGGGAGTGTTCCTCTGAGAATCCCTGTATCTGATGGTTTGTGTCTATGGGAATCAGTTGGGATTGAGGATGTGAAGACGGGGTCTTTTGAGACCGGGTTGGAGCCATCTGGGGCTTCAACGGGCCTTTCTGTTTACTGATGATGATTAGCCGGCTGTAACTAGGTTGATTGGGGATACATGGTTTGAAGTTTGGTTTGTTCTTAGGAGCTGGGCCTGGAAGACTTCTGGTCCTGTGTGTGTTTGAACTTTACGGATTACTGAAGACATGGATTGCTTTGTGCTCGTTGGCGGACTTGGTGTTTATCGCAAGGCCTTCAAGTGGGAGATTGTTGGGTGTGAAGTCCTTGGGCTAGTTATTGCTATTGGGCTTGTTTTATTGGATGTTTAGAAAGCCCGTTTAGGTTTTCTTGTTCACCAAGCCTAAACCCTAGATTAGTCTCTATATATATCCTGTCTATGAAATTGTAATAGTGGTCAGAGCTTAATAATAAATCCCTAGTTGCAGCTCGTGGACGTAGGTTCCCCACTGGAACCGAACCACGTAAAATTCTCGTGTTCGTGTGTCGTGCTTTATATTTTCTCGGTTATTATTGCGTGTTCGTTGTGAATCGGTTATTCCGCTGCGCCACTTAATCCTAACAACCAGCACTTGTTTTTTGGGAAGGTTAGCTTCAATAAGTTGGCATCCGCCATCACCGTAGAGTTAGAAGAGTCTCGTTGACTTAGGTTCGAAACTGGCAACAAGACGAGTCCAATACGGCTCCAGTGTTGTTTTTCCGCTAATGGGTTGTACCGGTAAGGAGTCGAACTCAGAACCTTCCTAGGAGGAAGCCATGTAACTAGTGGCTAATGTAAAACCCCTTGACCTCACTCAAGCCACTGTGCTACAAGATCATTGGCGAGACGTATTATTTGCTCGATAATTTTAAATGCAAAAAACTATATTTATTAAAGATTTTGGATTTAAAGTAAACTAGTGGGCGTTGAGGTGCGCGTTGCGCACCTTTAAATTTGTCTGACGATCACGTAAGTGCAAACTGGTAGAATTAGCAAATTTTAAACGAAGTCTTCATAGTAGGATAGTGGGTTGTTGCGCGTTGCGCAACTTTCGACTATGTTTGTGAGCGATTAGAGACCTATTTACTACGCAACATGTGATTAACTGAGCGCACATTGCGCGAGTGCAACAATGATTCTGTTTGTTATTAAAAGTTGTTGAAGATTCAAAATGTGGCTATAGATTGGCTGCCTCACATGATATTATTGTCAAAAGGATTCTGTGAACGTAGGTTGTTACGTGGAATGCTATTGAGGGGTTTTTTTTTATGTTGTGGAATTCAAAAGTTGTTTCTTCTCGGTAGTTATTTCCTTGAAAGCAGGTGGCTGATGCTTTAATTGATGGTGTTGCGATTCTTCCCTTTTATTGATGACACAATTTCAGAATCTATAGATTCAAGCTGCCTTTGAACCAATACCGGACAAGTAACTAAGGGAAACTCTATTTCCAGGGAAAGTATCATCATCAACAATGGAAACATACTTTTGTTTACATATGTAAAGGGAATGATTCGTTTAGAAAAAAAAATCCTGAAATGGCCAAAGCTAAAGACAATCAGAATTCAGAAGTCATCTCTATAAATGTAAGCATTAAATCAACATGCATTAAGACCGTTAAGGCCCAACCTTACTCAAATCTTGTTTTTTATAAGCAAGAGGTGCACAAAAGCGACGAGGAGTCAAGGCACGCAGCGCCTAGCACAAATGAGCCAAGCTTTTCGTACCAGAGGTGCAAGGGTTATTATACACATTTTTTATATATCCGATACATATCCCAAGTAAATTCCCAAATGTTGAATATCTGAAGATATGATTTGCTTTTATTAGGAATATATAGCTTAAGACGCACCTTTTTACAATAAGTATTAAACAGCACCAAAAATATCAAAACACAATCACAAACTGTTATAAAATCTAATCTATGTATCAACTTATGAAAATTTCTATCAAAAGTTGGGTTGCTTTAACCGGTATTAATTTCGTTACAAAATAGACATGTATAGGAACCGAAAACTAAAACCAAGAATAATATAGTTGTGATATTGCAAAGGATATTTACCCGTGTTTTACATCAATTTAAAAAATAAAACTGAGAGTCGAAGAAAGTTGAGAAGCATGCTAAAGCTTGCGAGGAGAACCAACACGTTTTCGTACCCCTGGCATTTGATACCTTTGGCTCCTTGGCACCGGAAGCCATCCGTTTCCTGACCAGAGTCCAACGGGTTATCCATAGCAGTGTCTCGACTCCGGGGGGGGGGGGGGGGGGGCAGGGGTTCGTTTTTAGCAGGCTAGGCTTTGCCGTCCAGAAAGGGGTGGCGGCGCAGCTTGTTACCCGCTTGCCCGCTATCTTGATGTAATTTTTCGCGATTGACATATGAATATCAAACCCTCATTAAAGTAAAAAAAAAGTGTTGATACCGGTACAAACGTTTTTCGATCCAGATTGAGCCGGTTCGTTTCGTTAACGGTAAGGTACTAGAAATTGGTATATTTTACAACACAATGAAATATATTCTTCTAAACACAATCATACAATACATGAAAGCAAGGTTGTAAAAATCCCGATTAATCACCGAATATCGGTGATTAATCGCTAGTCCCCACTTTACTGATTAATTTTGGGCTAATCACTAAATTAATCGGTGGCGGTCCAGTGTTGTAAAAATCGCGATTAATCACCGATTAGTCTAACTAAATTGGTCCTTGTCGGACCTAAAAAACTCAAAATTAGGTTAAAAATGAATTCGAACGGGTCAAAACTGGAGCAATCGATCAAATCAAATAAGTTCTTAGCTCAAAATTGGATGACAATCCATGATTTAGAACCAAAATCGATGAAACTCCAAAAACCCTAGTTGCGTCTAATGGTTCCGTACAATGAAAGAAGGAATGGGAGGAAAAAACGGGGTATGGTGAATGATGAAGGTGATTACGGTTATTTAAGTTCGGATATTTTACTATTTAACCCCCATCCATATTCACTAGTTTATATTTGGCCCTTAAACTTCAAAATTTATACATATAAGGTATAAAATTAACATTATATATGTATAAATTTGGAAAAATACATATATAAATCCAATCCGATTAATCCCAATTAATCCTGATTAATCCCTAGTCGGTACCCCACCGACCGACTAGCGCCTAGCGAGTTCTACAACCTTGCATGAAAGTAACTTAAAATACAGTACTTGATATAACATACGATACCAAACATCGGTTTTGAACACAACCCTGTTTTCAAATAAATCTATACTAAATTATAAAGGAGGCATGGGCAAATATGTCCAAAGTTAAGATGGTATATCAAGGGTTTCTTTACAATTTTTTAAATTTTATCACTTTTCTTCCCTAAATGCCCATAGAAGATAATCAACTTTTATATGAAAATGGAACTCACCCAAACTAAATAAACACACGGGATAACAATATTTTTGAACAAATTTCATATAATGACGATGAAAGATAATAATTTATGTTACCACAATGAATAATCTTATCTCAGCTAAACTTTTATGAGTTTTAAAACTTTAAAATACGGTGACTGAATTCTTCCTAGAGTTAAAGTCAAGGTAACCAAGAACTTTTTTTTATATCATTTAACGCAATCATTTTTGTTTTCAATTTTAATCAAGATAATTACGTGAAATTAGGCTCTATAGCTTTTATACTACATTATAAATGAGGAGGCATGAACAAATATGTCTAAATTATCCAAAGTTGAGTCCTTATAACAATAAGACATTTTTCTGATTCAATAAGAAGATTTTGAAATTAAATTTTATAACAAAACTTTTAAATGCAGTACGAGAAATCGTAATTATTATTTACCCCTCAACAACCCCAATGTTCAACTGAGCTTTTGGTCAGATTTTTGCTTCAAAATTTGATCATACTTAACTTTAATCAATATATGACAAAAAATATATAAAAAGTAATTATGAGATCAGACTGTATTGTTAATATTTTATAGTTTAAGAAAGAACATAAACAACAAACTTCAATCACAATTGATATTGGTTGTGCTAATACTATAAATTTAAATTATATCAGTCTTTTCAAGATCGTAATTACAAAGGGTCGAGACCCTTAAAAGTCTATGATGACAACTGTACAGATGAATGATGTAAATGGAAAGTTACAAAATACGACGGCCATTAATGGTAGATGTACTTTCTTTTACTATTATTAAACAACTAAAAAATGTTACCACAAATTACATTTTATCATTATTATATTTATTAAATATTTAAAATTATTTAATTCATAGAAAATGAATCTATAAATGATTTGAACTCTTTTATTGATCCTATAACATTAAAAAATGAAAATATATTTTATAACAATAAAAGTATAAAACTTCTAAAAAAATATCATTCAACACTCTTAATTTCAACTGAGCTTTTGATCAGATTTTTGATTCAACATTTTATCATATTTTTTTAACAGTTTTTTAAGATAAAATAACTATCTATTTCAGTAAAGTCTTGATTTAACAAAAGTACCTTCAATTTATTCTATACCGTGCTTACAAACATGTCTTAAGGTGTTAACAAATATTAAAAAAAACTACTATAACAATGAAACTTATTATTGGAATTCCATAATTTTACTGAAAATTTTTGACTTACACAAACATACAAGATACAAAATACAAGCAAAAGACCTCAAAACAAGACTTTTTACAAAACATACAAGATAGAAAGATTCTAATAAAAAACTCCAATATCGGTACAAAAGTGAACTAATACCAATTAACACATTTCCTCTATCAGACAATAAATTACATAGAAAATACAGGCAAAACACCAAAAACAAAAAAAAAAAAAACAAAACAAAACTCAGACGATAATATGTCACTAACGCCTCGAAGAACCGGGGACATATTATTTCCCTATACACTCATCTCTCTTTAGACAGACTCTAGTTGTGGTAATGATACAAATAATATTTTTCTTTGATTGTAATTTGTAAGAATCTTCTGAGAACACCAATTCCAACTTCATTACCAACGGTTTATTGGTAATACATTTTTCTTTCATTGGAACAATTTTCAAGAAGACTGATGATAGGAAATTTGAAGGAAATAACATTATGTTGCAGATATCGAAAGTTTGTTTGTTTTTCGAATGTTTCAAGGGATATAAAGTTGCAAACTGAAATGACGATTTCCTCGCCTTTTTATAGAGTGAAAAAATTACTATAACTATACGTACTATAATAGGGTTTTTCAGCCCTTATATACAGTGAAAAACAGTTACAAACACAAATAATAAAATAATATTATTAATAATTTAATACTATTGTAATTATAATAATTAGCAATATAAACTTGGATAACGTAATTTTCAATATCGTAATGATTAACTTTGGTATTGGACACTCTGTTGATTTGAAAGGTATACAATATCTGTTGACTTGTCAACAAATGTTATCAAACAACTGTCATCCATTATAATTCAGATTTATTGTTTACTAATATTATTAAGATTCAACTAATATAATTGTGCTTAAATTAATAACAACACTTCTTTATTGAATTCATGTTAAAACGAATAAAAGATGAAGCATGTTAAAACGATTAAAAGACTATCAAGAGCTTCAAAACAATGTTTGTGCATCATAGGTGCTTCATCCCAAATAAAGGAAAAGAATCGAAGGAAAGGAAAAGAAAAGAAATGATACATATCCTTTCCTTCCGTTCCCTTCCAAATCGGAATGAAAACTAAACTAAAAGATTTGGCCTAGTTTTCCTTCCATTTCTTTTCTTTTCTCTTCTTAAATGAATCTCGGGAACACAACATGTTTTGTTTTCCTTTATTTTCCTTCCTTACATGAAACTCAGAAACACAATCAAATTTTTCTTTCCTTTAATTTTCGTCGTTAAGTTAACTCGGGAACACAACGTTAGTTTTCGTATCTCTTTGTTATTAAGGCTATCTGTTGTGGCCCGCGAGCCACAAACTTTTCCACGTGGATCGCTTGGTCAATAGTTACATTGCTATTCAAGAGCAAGGAGGAATGGAGCAAACACAAAGTTTTTGGAGCGCGGTTGTGACAAGATTCAATGAACAAATGGGCGAAAACAATCGTTCAACGGACGCAATATATGGAAAGTATGTATCTTTAAAGTCGAAGTGCACAATATTTGAGCAATTCTTCGTAAATGCGGTGAACGACAATCCGGGGGGTAACGAAGATGAACCGATTGAAGAAGCCCGTAACCAATACCGAAACATACACAATGATAACTACCCGAGAGTTGTGGTTTGGAGAGCTATGAAAGCACGATTTCAACAATAGTTGTGTTTCTACTATTTATTTATGTTTTTAAACAATGGTTTGATGTTATTTTATGCTTTTATATGTATATTTATGCAATATAGTGTTTTATAAAAAATTACAAAATATAAAAAAAAAACAAAAAAAAACATGATAATGTCCTCGCTCACCTTGAGCCGCAACAGGATCAAAATGAAAAGGATTGACACTTTAGCCAGTGCCATGTCAACGCCCAGTTATCTATCGTGTTTTAATAGGATAAACTCTTCACTATCACTAGAGGTGAGCGACAACAGTCTGATAGCTAATTGTTCATCACTTCATCCTTACTTTACACAAGTATAATTTGGTGTACTTGCAACTTTAGCACACAAAAACAAAAAGACCGACGCTCTGAATGTTCTCAATTGATCGACGCTTTGGTTTGATAATTTATTCTCAGGTTAGGGTTTATCGTTCTGAATTGTGGTTTATTGTTAGGACTATACTGATTAGGTTTAAATTATTGTATATTTGCTTACACTAGTCCTTTTTCAATCCAAATGATCAGATTTGGTTCACATTTTTTATGTATTTGGAAAGTTAGGACTAGCTATCACATTTTTTATGTATTTGTAAAAGGGCCTGTTTTGAACTATATATTCCTAATAATTTCTTCAGATTATTTGTAACATTTGGGAATTTACTTGGAATATTTGAATAAGGTTCAGCCTTAACGAGTTAACGGTCTTAATGCATGTCAGTTTATGCTTACATTTACAGAGATGGCTTCTAATTGTCTTTAGCTTTGGCGTTTTCAGGATTTGTTGAAAGTACAACCCATTCCCTTTCCGTAAGCAAAATCCAAATGTCTGACAACATACCATTCGAAATCCAAGTGGAAATCATCAAAAGGCTTCCTGTCAAATCCTTGATTCAGTTCCGATCCGTCTCAAAGACATGGAAGTCTCTTATCGATAGCTCTTATTTTGTTGCTGATTATAGCCGCCAACACACACAGACACATCATATACTTGTAAGTTATGAAGATTCTCAAGCTGATCGTAAACAAAAGTATGTTTCCTTTGTTGATGATGCTACTTTCCCTGGAAATAGATTTTCCCTTACTTGTCCGGTATTGCTTCAAGAGCGTGAAAATCATAGCATAATTGGCTGCTCTCACGGCTTGGTTTGTTTCTACTGTCCTTATCAAGGTGACAGTGATAACCCCCTTTTTGGAACAGGCAGTGCTGTTATTTGGAATCCATCTATTAGAAAAGAGGTTGATGTTGTTGTGCCTAATGTGGCACATGGGGAGATATATGAGTCCGTTTTCGGTTTTGGTGTTTGTCGTGAGACTAGTGACCCTAAGATTGTCAAGATTACACATATTCTTAGTTGGGGCGATATAGACAGTGCAAGTGCCATCCCTTGGCAAGTCGAGGTTTTTACATTAAGCACAGGGACTTGGAGAAGTCTATCTAGCAATCTCCCCAGTAAACTGATTTGCTTCCATATTTTACCGAGTGGTGAGTGTTGTTCCATAGTTATAGATGGGGTTCTTTATTGGTTTGTTACTGAAAGGATTTCGATGTATGATGAGTCTCATTATCTGATTATTTCATTTGATATCACAAGTGAAGAATTTGGAGAAGTAAACCTCCCAAATGGGTTATCGCACCCCCAGGATGGACATGAGTTGTATTTGTCTAAACTAAGGGAGTCTCTTGTTATGCTTGAAAAGGTTGAAGAGGCCAACCGAATGGTGTACAGTGTATGGATGGTGGAGGGTGGTGTCCCAAAATCGTTTACAAAGCTATTCAGTTTTAATGTAAACACACTAGATGATGCAATAACACTAGGATTTAGAAAGAGCGGTGAACCTATAATTGAAATGTTGGAAAATGATCGTGGACGACTTGTTGTTTATGATCCCCACTTAGAGCACATGGATGATCTTGGGTTTGACGGCATGATGTTTACATTTTTTGTGCATCCCTACATGGAAACACTATTGTTGCTTGATCAGCCGAATCTTACAATTCATAATGAACAGGAATCTTAACAATCAACGATGATTTTGTTTCATAAGGTACATCACTTCAAATTGCTTATTATCTTTTCCGTGATTTGTCTTAGATTGACTGCATCTCTTGTGACCGTCTAAATCTCGGTTTGATTTGATCTTGACTTATTCATTGAACTGTTTTTTAAATCTTCACCCGTAATGACGTCATTATGATCAGTTACTTGTAAACATCATGATGATTGCTCAACTGTTTGCTTTTTCTTTCAGGTTACTCAGATCCTGCAAAGTTAGGAGTTATCTGCAGATGAGCTACGACAACACAACGTCAAGTGAAACTCAGGGTCAGAATCATATGTGTGTGGTAACTTACTGGAATAATAATAAATAGTTAAATTGCTTTTACTAGGGGACAAGTGATATACTGATATTGATGTGCTTTTACAAAAAAAAGATATGATACTTTCAGTGTGTTCTGATCCTAACTTTTAGTTTGTAAATACAAGAAACGTTTGGGTGCTTGATCGGTAATCCTCATAACATCATTATTTTCATCATGTTTGGGATGGTCCATTCCGCCATCAACTTCTTTATGCTCTTTTAGATGTTTTGAAATGAACTTCAGTCAATGTTCTCTGTTTGTTGCTTGCTGAAATTATACTAATCTGTTAACTTTTTAAATGCTGGATTTAGTAAATGGGCGAAAAGTCAACAGCCACAGTTTAATTTTTTGGTCAACTTTGACTGGGGTAATATGAATGACAAACAAGGAAAGAAGGGTCAGGGTTCTGCTAATGTTGATACGGCTTCAAAAGGAAAATATGTGGTTGATTTTCATGTTACGTCTTCTTGCGGTGTGTACATATAATATATATATGTGCCGTCTCTTGGGGAGCAAAAGTGAAATTGCACTAATGTTGACGTTATTTTACTAATTTCATAAAAATAGCGTTGAAGTTTCATGTCTTAAAATTACAGGGAATAGAAAGTTTGTTGTTTTCTTACCCTATTATACTTCAGATCATTCTCTAAGGGTGAGAAATTTAGGTCTCATGTCCAAACATATCAATAATATTTTGAATAACAAAACTTGTGTTTGGGTTTAATGGGTCAAATTTCTGAAACTCAAACAGAAATGTATTTGGGAAAATAATGATAGTAGAGATGTAAAGGGTGTTGGGTTCTCGCTGCGAATGATTGTTGCTGAATTGCATGATCAGATTGATATAGGCCGATTAGATGTCAATTGTTGTCCTTTTATGGCCAATAGTGTGTATATGGGTGAATTTTGTGTGGTCTAGTTAGAATATCTTACATGGCTTGCTTTCAGATATGGATTGTTGACCCAGGATAGGATACTAAAATGGAATTTTGGAATTAATCTTAAATGTGTATTTTGCAAGGAATGTGTGGACAGTCACCAGTGTTGGGTGTGAAGTCCTTGGGCTAGTTATTGCTATTGGGCTTGTTTTATTGGATGTTTAGAAAGCCCGTTTAGGTTTTCTTGTTCACCAAGCCTAAACCCTAGATTAGTCTCTATATATATCCTGTCTATGTAATTGTAATAGTGGTTAGAGCTTAATAATAAATCCCTAGTTGTAGCCCGTGGACGTAGGTTCCCCACTGGAACCGAACCACGTAAAATTCTCGTGTTCGTGTGTCGTGCTTTATATTTTCTCGGTTATTATTGCGTGTTCGTTGTGAATCGGTTATTCCATTGCGCCACTTAATCCTAACAAGTGGTATCAGAGCTACGGCTCGTTGGATTCACATAACGTTTCGCAATTTTTTCGGTTAAAGGTTGTTTGTTCGTAACCCCTAAAAGAATATTGTGTGGCATGGATTTTGAGGCTGAATAATTAACCTCCTTTATTTGCTACGTAAGTTTGCTAGTCAAAGAATTGGGTTGACTATTCTTTTTCGTGGGGAAAAAGTTTGGTGCCTTTGTTTCTTTTTTTTTTCTTGCGATTGGGGTTTTTAGTTTTAAACCTTGGAATCGCTTAGACTGTTTTGACGAGGAAAGAAAATATACATTGTGATTGGGGTTCCGACATTAATAAACCTTTGGAGTTGCGGACTACCTGCAGAACCAATCAAACGCCGCTGCCGATTGTGTGTCACCAACCACCGTTTACAACCGTTTTTTTTTTCAGCCGCGATCAAGAGATACAGGTTCACTCGTTCTTGTTTTCTGATTGGGTTTGGTTGGGTTGTTGTTCGGGTTTTAGGTGTTCAAGTTTCGGGTTATTATTCGGGTCGTTTCGGTTTGGTTTGTTTGTCAGTTTTTGACGGGTTATTATCAACTTTGGAACAGGGTTACTTTGATCTTATTTTTCGTTTGTCATTATGGCTGAAGACGGAAAGTTGGTGATTGAAAAGTTTGACGGTTCGGATTTTAGTTGGTGGAAAATGCAGATAGATGCATTGTTGGGTCAAAAAGACTTGGATATGGTACTGGAAGAAAAACCGGAGAAAATGGATGAAGCTGAAGAAGCTCTGTGGAATGCCAAGGACAAGAAAGCTAGAGGTGTTATTACATTGTCGTTGACGAGGAGCGTTGCTTTTAACATCATGTCTGAAACCACGGCTCGTGGTATGATGTCGGCTCTGTCAAACATGTATGAAAAGTCGTCTGCAGCTAATAAAGTGTTCTTGATGAGAGAGTTGTTCACGATGAGAATGAAAGAGGGAAGCTCAGTGACCGAGCACATAAATAATTTGAATTCTCTTCTGTGGGAATGAGATTCGATGATGAGACCAAAGCTGTGATTTTGCTATATTCACTGCCTGATAGTTGGTCTGGGACGGTGACAGCTGTCACTAACTCAGTTGGGCCCGAAGGGTTAACATTTGAAAAGATCTGGGATTTGGTATTGGGTGAGGATGTTCGCCGCAGGAATATTAAAGGGTCGTCTTCTGAGATGTTACATGTTGGCAGGGGAAGGGGAAATAGTAGAAACAGTGGGAGCAGCAAGGGTCGGGGCAGGAGCTTGTCTAGGGTTCGTCCAAGTGCGCGTTGTTGGGACTGCAACGAAAAGGGGCATTATAGGAATGAATGTCCGAACAAGAATTCTGGCGGAGGATCGAAGAATTCTGGTGGATTGAACACTGCTGCGGTAAGCGATTCTGAGGATGACGCTTTGATACTATGTGTTGAAAGCAGTGTGGAATCCTTGGTCATGGATTTCGGTGCATCATTCCATGCTACCCATAGCAATGATGGCATGCGGAATGTTAAAAAGGGCGATTTTGGCAAGGTTAGGCTAGGAAACGGTGAATTTCTTGATGTGACTGGCATGGGAGATTTGGACCTGGTTACTACTTGGGGCACTACTTGGACTTTGTATGACGTCAGGATTATTCCGAGGCTTGAAACGAAGTTAATCTCCGTTGGGCAGTTGGACGCACAAGGTTTTGACGTTAAGTTTGGTGGTGGAAAGTGGAAGGTCGTTAAAGGTAATCTCGTGGTTGCTAGTGGTTTCAAGAAGGGGTCGTTGTATATGGTGTTTGTTCCGTCTGGGGAAGTGACCGCCCCTGTTAAGACGAACGCCAAAGTCGGGCTCGCCGATTCGACAGTTAAACGAGTCCAGTTTGCAGAAAAGGACTCTGGGACTTCAGGTAATCAGCTTGAGCGTATTCGGAGGTCTGAACATGTACGGGATTTTTGTAGCAGTGGGAGCACGGTGAGTGTTCCGACACTGTCTGGAAATCGACGTTGGGTTCAGAAGACCAGAATTCCGAATGAAATCTCTCCTGAGAAGTTTCTGCTAGTGGGGAGTGTTCCTCTGAGAATCCCTGTATCTGATGGTTTGTGTCTATGGGAATCAGTTGGGATTGAGGATGTGAAGACGGGGTCTTTTGAGACCGGGTTGGAGCCATCTGGGGCTTCAACGGGCCTTTCTGTTTACTGATGATGATTAGCCGGCTGTAACTAGGTTGATTGGGGATACATGGTTTGAAGTTTGGTTTGTTCTTAGGAGCTGGGCCTGGAAGACTTCTGGTCCTGTGTGTGTTTGAACTTTACGGATTACTGAAGACATGGATTGCTTTGTGCTCGTTGGCGGACTTGGTGTTTATCGCAAGGCCTTCAAGTGGGAGATTGTTGGGTGTGAAGTCCTTGGGCTAGTTATTGCTATTGGGCTTGTTTTATTGGATGTTTAGAAAGCCCGTTTAGGTTTTCTTGTTCACCAAGCCTAAACCCTAGATTAGTCTCTATATATATCCTGTCTATGAAATTGTAATAGTGGTCAGAGCTTAATAATAAATCCCTAGTTGCAGCTCGTGGACGTAGGTTCCCCACTGGAACCGAACCACGTAAAATTCTCGTGTTCGTGTGTCGTGCTTTATATTTTCTCGGTTATTATTGCGTGTTCGTTGTGAATCGGTTATTCCGCTGCGCCACTTAATCCTAACAACCAGCACTTGTTTTTTGGGAAGGTTAGCTTCAATAAGTTGGCATCCGCCATCACCGTAGAGTTAGAAGAGTCTCGTTGACTTAGGTTCGAAACTGGCAACAAGACGAGTCCAATACGGCTCCAGTGTTGTTTTTCCGCTAATGGGTTGTACCGGTAAGGAGTCGAACTCAGAACCTTCCTAGGAGGAAGCCATGTAACTAGTGGCTAATGTAAAACCCCTTGACCTCACTCAAGCCACTGTGCTACAAGATCATTGGCGAGACGTATTATTTGCTCGATAATTTTAAATGCAAAAAACTATATTTATTAAAGATTTTGGATTTAAAGTAAACTAGTGGGCGTTGAGGTGCGCGTTGCGCACCTTTAAATTTGTCTGACGATCACGTAAGTGCAAACTGGTAGAATTAGCAAATTTTAAACGAAGTCTTCATAGTAGGATAGTGGGTTGTTGCGCGTTGCGCAACTTTCGACTATGTTTGTGAGCGATTAGAGACCTATTTACTACGCAACATGTGATTAACTGAGCGCACATTGCGCGAGTGCAACAATGATTCTGTTTGTTATTAAAAGTTGTTGAAGATTCAAAATGTGGCTATAGATTGGCTGCCTCACATGATATTATTGTCAAAAGGATTCTGTGAACGTAGGTTGTTACGTGGAATGCTATTGAGGGGTTTTTTTTTATGTTGTGGAATTCAAAAGTTGTTTCTTCTCGGTAGTTATTTCCTTGAAAGCAGGTGGCTGATGCTTTAATTGATGGTGTTGCGATTCTTCCCTTTTATTGATGACACAATTTCAGAATCTATAGATTCAAGCTGCCTTTGAACCAATACCGGACAAGTAACTAAGGGAAACTCTATTTCCAGGGAAAGTATCATCATCAACAATGGAAACATACTTTTGTTTACATATGTAAAGGGAATGATTCGTTTAGAAAAAAAAATCCTGAAATGGCCAAAGCTAAAGACAATCAGAATTCAGAAGTCATCTCTATAAATGTAAGCATTAAATCAACATGCATTAAGACCGTTAAGGCCCAACCTTACTCAAATCTTGTTTTTTATAAGCAAGAGGTGCACAAAAGCGACGAGGAGTCAAGGCACGCAGCGCCTAGCACAAATGAGCCAAGCTTTTCGTACCAGAGGTGCAAGGGTTATTATACACATTTTTTATATATCCGATACATATCCCAAGTAAATTCCCAAATGTTGAATATCTGAAGATATGATTTGCTTTTATTAGGAATATATAGCTTAAGACGCACCTTTTTACAATAAGTATTAAACAGCACCAAAAATATCAAAACACAATCACAAACTGTTATAAAATCTAATCTATGTATCAACTTATGAAAATTTCTATCAAAAGTTGGGTTGCTTTAACCGGTATTAATTTCGTTACAAAATAGACATGTATAGGAACCGAAAACTAAAACCAAGAATAATATAGTTGTGATATTGCAAAGGATATTTACCCGTGTTTTACATCAATTTAAAAAATAAAACTGAGAGTCGAAGAAAGTTGAGAAGCATGCTAAAGCTTGCGAGGAGAACCAACACGTTTTCGTACCCCTGGCATTTGATACCTTTGGCTCCTTGGCACCGGAAGCCATCCGTTTCCTGACCAGAGTCCAACGGGTTATCCATAGCAGTGTCTCGACTCCGGGGGGGGGGGGGGGGGGGGGCAGGGGTTCGTTTTTAGCAGGCTAGGCTTTGCCGTCCAGAAAGGGGTGGCGGCGCAGCTTGTTACCCGCTTGCCCGCTATCTTGATGTAATTTTTCGCGATTGACATATGAATATCAAACCCTCATTAAAGTAAAAAAAAAGTGTTGATACCGGTACAAACGTTTTTCGATCCAGATTGAGCCGGTTCGTTTCGTTAACGGTAAGGTACTAGAAATTGGTATATTTTACAACACAATGAAATATATTCTTCTAAACACAATCATACAATACATGAAAGCAAGGTTGTAAAAATCCCGATTAATCACCGAATATCGGTGATTAATCGCTAGTCCCCACTTTACTGATTAATTTTGGGCTAATCACTAAATTAATCGGTGGCGGTCCAGTGTTGTAAAAATCGCGATTAATCACCGATTAGTCTAACTAAATTGGTCCTTGTCGGACCTAAAAAACTCAAAATTAGGTTAAAAATGAATTCGAACGGGTCAAAACTGGAGCAATCGATCAAATCAAATAAGTTCTTAGCTCAAAATTGGATGACAATCCATGATTTAGAACCAAAATCGATGAAACTCCAAAAACCCTAGTTGCGTCTAATGGTTCCGTACAATGAAAGAAGGAATGGGAGGAAAAAACGGGGTATGGTGAATGATGAAGGTGATTACGGTTATTTAAGTTCGGATATTTTACTATTTAACCCCCATCCATATTCACTAGTTTATATTTGGCCCTTAAACTTCAAAATTTATACATATAAGGTATAAAATTAACATTATATATGTATAAATTTGGAAAAATACATATATAAATCCAATCCGATTAATCCCAATTAATCCTGATTAATCCCTAGTCGGTACCCCACCGACCGACTAGCGCCTAGCGAGTTCTACAACCTTGCATGAAAGTAACTTAAAATACAGTACTTGATATAACATACGATACCAAACATCGGTTTTGAACACAACCCTGTTTTCAAATAAATCTATACTAAATTATAAAGGAGGCATGGGCAAATATGTCCAAAGTTAAGATGGTATATCAAGGGTTTCTTTACAATTTTTTAAATTTTATCACTTTTCTTCCCTAAATGCCCATAGAAGATAATCAACTTTTATATGAAAATGGAACTCACCCAAACTAAATAAACACACGGGATAACAATATTTTTGAACAAATTTCATATAATGACGATGAAAGATAATAATTTATGTTACCACAATGAATAATCTTATCTCAGCTAAACTTTTATGAGTTTTAAAACTTTAAAATACGGTGACTGAATTCTTCCTAGAGTTAAAGTCAAGGTAACCAAGAACTTTTTTTTATATCATTTAACGCAATCATTTTTGTTTTCAATTTTAATCAAGATAATTACGTGAAATTAGGCTCTATAGCTTTTATACTACATTATAAATGAGGAGGCATGAACAAATATGTCTAAATTATCCAAAGTTGAGTCCTTATAACAATAAGACATTTTTCTGATTCAATAAGAAGATTTTGAAATTAAATTTTATAACAAAACTTTTAAATGCAGTACGAGAAATCGTAATTATTATTTACCCCTCAACAACCCCAATGTTCAACTGAGCTTTTGGTCAGATTTTTGCTTCAAAATTTGATCATACTTAACTTTAATCAATATATGACAAAAAATATATAAAAAGTAATTATGAGATCAGACTGTATTGTTAATATTTTATAGTTTAAGAAAGAACATAAACAACAAACTTCAATCACAATTGATATTGGTTGTGCTAATACTATAAATTTAAATTATATCAGTCTTTTCAAGATCGTAATTACAAAGGGTCGAGACCCTTAAAAGTCTATGATGACAACTGTACAGATGAATGATGTAAATGGAAAGTTACAAAATACGACGGCCATTAATGGTAGATGTACTTTCTTTTACTATTATTAAACAACTAAAAAATGTTACCACAAATTACATTTTATCATTATTATATTTATTAAATATTTAAAATTATTTAATTCATAGAAAATGAATCTATAAATGATTTGAACTCTTTTATTGATCCTATAACATTAAAAAATGAAAATATATTTTATAACAATAAAAGTATAAAACTTCTAAAAAAATATCATTCAACACTCTTAATTTCAACTGAGCTTTTGATCAGATTTTTGATTCAACATTTTATCATATTTTTTTAACAGTTTTTTAAGATAAAATAACTATCTATTTCAGTAAAGTCTTGATTTAACAAAAGTACCTTCAATTTATTCTATACCGTGCTTACAAACATGTCTTAAGGTGTTAACAAATATTAAAAAAAACTACTATAACAATGAAACTTATTATTGGAATTCCATAATTTTACTGAAAATTTTTGACTTACACAAACATACAAGATACAAAATACAAGCAAAAGACCTCAAAACAAGACTTTTTACAAAACATACAAGATAGAAAGATTCTAATAAAAAACTCCAATATCGGTACAAAAGTGAACTAATACCAATTAACACATTTCCTCTATCAGACAATAAATTACATAGAAAATACAGGCAAAACACCAAAAACAAAAAAAAAAAAAACAAAACAAAACTCAGACGATAATATGTCACTAACGCCTCGAAGAACCGGGGACATATTATTTCCCTATACACTCATCTCTCTTTAGACAGACTCTAGTTGTGGTAATGATACAAATAATATTTTTCTTTGATTGTAATTTGTAAGAATCTTCTGAGAACACCAATTCCAACTTCATTACCAACGGTTTATTGGTAATACATTTTTCTTTCATTGGAACAATTTTCAAGAAGACTGATGATAGGAAATTTGAAGGAAATAACATTATGTTGCAGATATCGAAAGTTTGTTTGTTTTTCGAATGTTTCAAGGGATATAAAGTTGCAAACTGAAATGACGATTTCCTCGCCTTTTTATAGAGTGAAAAAATTACTATAACTATACGTACTATAATAGGGTTTTTCAGCCCTTATATACAGTGAAAAACAGTTACAAACACAAATAATAAAATAATATTATTAATAATTTAATACTATTGTAATTATAATAATTAGCAATATAAACTTGGATAACGTAATTTTCAATATCGTAATGATTAACTTTGGTATTGGACACTCTGTTGATTTGAAAGGTATACAATATCTGTTGACTTGTCAACAAATGTTATCAAACAACTGTCATCCATTATAATTCAGATTTATTGTTTACTAATATTATTAAGATTCAACTAATATAATTGTGCTTAAATTAATAACAACACTTCTTTATTGAATTCATGTTAAAACGAATAAAAGATGAAGCATGTTAAAACGATTAAAAGACTATCAAGAGCTTCAAAACAATGTTTGTGCATCATAGGTGCTTCATCCCAAATAAAGGAAAAGAATCGAAGGAAAGGAAAAGAAAAGAAATGATACATATCCTTTCCTTCCGTTCCCTTCCAAATCGGAATGAAAACTAAACTAAAAGATTTGGCCTAGTTTTCCTTCCATTTCTTTTCTTTTCTCTTCTTAAATGAATCTCGGGAACACAACATGTTTTGTTTTCCTTTATTTTCCTTCCTTACATGAAACTCAGAAACACAATCAAATTTTTCTTTCCTTTAATTTTCGTCGTTAAGTTAACTCGGGAACACAACGTTAGTTTTCGTATCTCTTTGTTATTAAGGCTATCTGTTGTGGCCCGCGAGCCACAAACTTTTCCACGTGGATCGCTTGGTCAATAGTTACATTGCTATTCAAGAGCAAGGAGGAATGGAGCAAACACAAAGTTTTTGGAGCGCGGTTGTGACAAGATTCAATGAACAAATGGGCGAAAACAATCGTTCAACGGACGCAATATATGGAAAGTATGTATCTTTAAAGTCGAAGTGCACAATATTTGAGCAATTCTTCGTAAATGCGGTGAACGACAATCCGGGGGGTAACGAAGATGAACCGATTGAAGAAGCCCGTAACCAATACCGAAACATACACAATGATAACTACCCGAGAGTTGTGGTTTGGAGAGCTATGAAAGCACGATTTCAACAATAGTTGTGTTTCTACTATTTATTTATGTTTTTAAACAATGGTTTGATGTTATTTTATGCTTTTATATGTATATTTATGCAATATAGTGTTTTATAAAAAATTACAAAATATAAAAAAAAAACAAAAAAAAACATGATAATGTCCTCGCTCACCTTGAGCCGCAACAGGATCAAAATGAAAAGGATTGACACTTTAGCCAGTGCCATGTCAACGCCCAGTTATCTATCGTGTTTTAATAGGATAAACTCTTCACTATCACTAGAGGTGAGCGACAACAGTCTGATAGCTAATTGTTCATCACTTCATCCTTACTTTACACAAGTATAATTTGGTGTACTTGCAACTTTAGCACACAAAAACAAAAAGACCGACGCTCTGAATGTTCTCAATTGATCGACGCTTTGGTTTGATAATTTATTCTCAGGTTAGGGTTTATCGTTCTGAATTGTGGTTTATTGTTAGGACTATACTGATTAGGTTTAAATTATTGTATATTTGCTTACACTAGTCCTTTTTCAATCCAAATGATCAGATTTGGTTCACATTTTTTATGTATTTGGAAAGTTAGGACTAGCTATCACATTTTTTATGTATTTGTAAAAGGGCCTGTTTTGAACTATATATTCCTAATAATTTCTTCAGATTATTTGTAACATTTGGGAATTTACTTGGAATATTTGAATAAGGTTCAGCCTTAACGAGTTAACGGTCTTAATGCATGTCAGTTTATGCTTACATTTACAGAGATGGCTTCTAATTGTCTTTAGCTTTGGCGTTTTCAGGATTTGTTGAAAGTACAACCCATTCCCTTTCCGTAAGCAAAATCCAAATGTCTGACAACATACCATTCGAAATCCAAGTGGAAATCATCAAAAGGCTTCCTGTCAAATCCTTGATTCAGTTCCGATCCGTCTCAAAGACATGGAAGTCTCTTATCGATAGCTCTTATTTTGTTGCTGATTATAGCCGCCAACACACACAGACACATCATATACTTGTAAGTTATGAAGATTCTCAAGCTGATCGTAAACAAAAGTATGTTTCCTTTGTTGATGATGCTACTTTCCCTGGAAATAGATTTTCCCTTACTTGTCCGGTATTGCTTCAAGAGCGTGAAAATCATAGCATAATTGGCTGCTCTCACGGCTTGGTTTGTTTCTACTGTCCTTATCAAGGTGACAGTGATAACCCCCTTTTTGGAACAGGCAGTGCTGTTATTTGGAATCCATCTATTAGAAAAGAGGTTGATGTTGTTGTGCCTAATGTGGCACATGGGGAGATATATGAGTCCGTTTTCGGTTTTGGTGTTTGTCGTGAGACTAGTGACCCTAAGATTGTCAAGATTACACATATTCTTAGTTGGGGCGATATAGAAAGTGCAAGTGCCATCCCTTGGCAAGTCGAGGTTTTTACATTAAGCACAGGGACTTGGAGAAGTCTATCTAGCAATCTCCCCAGTAAACTGATTTGCTTCCATATTTTACCGAGTGGTGAGTGTTGTTCCATAGTTATAGATGGGGTTCTTTATTGGTTTGTTACTGAAAGGATTTCGATGTATGATGAGTCTCATTATCTGATTATTTCATTTGATATCACAAGTGAAGAATTTGGAGAAGTAAACCTCCCAAATGGGTTATCGCACCCCCAGGATGGACATGAGTTGTATTTGTCTAAACTAAGGGAGTCTCTTGTTATGCTTGAAAAGGTTGAAGAGGCCAACCGAATGGTGTACAGTGTATGGATGGTGGAGGGTGGTGTCCCAAAATCGTTTACAAAGCTATTCAGTTTTAATGTAAACACACTAGATGATGCAATAACACTAGGATTTAGAAAGAGCGGTGAACCTATAATTGAAATGTTGGAAAATGATCGTGGACGACTTGTTGTTTATGATCCCCACTTAGAGCACATGGATGATCTTGGGTTTGACGGCATGATGTTTACATTTTTTGTGCATCCCTACATGGAAACACTATTGTTGCTTGATCAGCCGAATCTTACAATTCATAATGAACAGGAATCTTAACAATCAACGATGATTTTGTTTCATAAGGTACATCACTTCAAATTGCTTATTATCTTTTCCGTGATTTGTCTTAGATTGACTGCATCTCTTGTGACCGTCTAAATCTCGGTTTGATTTGATCTTGACTTATTCATTGAACTGTTTTTTAAATCTTCACCCGTAATGACGTCATTATGATCAGTTACTTGCAAACATCATAATGATTGCTCAACTGTTTGCTTTTTCTTTCAGGTTACTCAGATCCTGCAAAGTTAGAAGTTATCCGCAGATGAGCTACGACAACGTCAAGTGAAACTCAGGGTCAGAATCATATGTGTGTGGTAACTTACTGGAATAATAAATAGTTACATTGCTTTTACTAGGGGACTGGTGATATTTGATGTGCTTTTACAAAAAGATATGATACTTTTAGTGTTTTATGATCCTAACTTTTAGTTTGTAAATACAAGAAATGTTTGGGTGCTTGATCAGTAATCCTCATAACATCATGTTTGGGATGGTTCATTCCGCCATCAACTTCTTTATGCTCTTTTAGATGTTTTGAAATGAACTTCAGTCAATGTTCTCTGTTTGTTGCTTGCTGAAATTATACTAATCTGATAACTTTTTAAATGCTGGATTTAGTAAATGGGTGAAAAGTCAACAGCCACAGTTTAATTTTTTGGTCAACTTTGACTGGGGTAATATGAATGACAAACAAGGAAATAAGGGTCAGGGTTCTGCTAATGTTGATACTGCTTCAAAAGGAAAATATGTGGTTGATTTTCATGTTACGCCCGCTTGCATTGTGTACATATAATATATATGTGCCGTCCCTCGTGGAGCAAAAGTGAAACTGCACTAATTTGGACGTTATTTTACTAATTTCATAAAAATAGCGTTTAAGTTAGTTGTTTTTTTACCCTATTATACTTCAGATCATTCTTTAAGGGTGAGAAATTTAGGTCGCATGTCCACACATATCAATAATATTTTGAGTAACAAAACTTCTGTTTGGGTTTAATGGGTCAAAGTTCTGAAACTTAAGCAGAAACGTATTTTGGAAAATAATGATAAATCTGATGATTCTTGGAGTCGGAAGCAGATTCTTAAGCGTAGTGACTTGATTAGAAATCGTTTTAATGGTGAAAACTAGTAATGGTATGGTTACCTCTGCGTGGTTTGATAACTGACATTCTCATAGTCCTTTGGTTAATCGAGTTAATAGTAGAGATATAAAGGGTGCTGGATTCTTGCTGATGCTGAATTGCATGATCAGATTGATATAGGCTGATTAGATGGCCAAAAAATGTGTATATGGGTGAATTTTGTGTGGTCTAGTGTAGTCAGAATATCTTACATGGCTTGCTTTCAGATATGGATTATTGACCCAGGATAGGATACTAAAATGGAATTTTGTAATTAATCTTAAATGTGTATTTTTCAAGGAATGTGTGGATAGTCACCAGCACTTGTTTTTTGGGAAGGTTAGCTTCAATAAGTTGGCATCCTCCATCACCGTAGAGTTAGAAGAGTCTCGGTGAAGTGGGTTCAAAACTGGCACCAAGCCGATTATTATTGATCTTAACAGAGGAGAAGGATTCAGTCCAAAACATAGCTAGATTATTATTGATCTTAACCTTGCTACTTATACAACTCAAGTAACTAACTTCTCAACTAACTTTTTGACTATCACTTCGTAACACTCTTAACCCTTCTATTATCTAACTATTACATTCTAGGTCCCTTTACTATTATTACTACTAACAGGCTCCAGTGTCGTTTTCCACTAATGGGTTGTACTGGTAAAGAGTCGAATCCGGAACCTTCCCAAGAGGAAGCCATGTAACTAGTGGCTAGTGTAAAACCCCATGACCTCACTCGAGCCACTGAGATACAACATCATTGGTGAGACGTATTATTTGCCCGATCATTTTGAATGTAAAGAACTATATTTATTAAAGATTTTGGATTTAATGTATATGGTTACAGAAAGTAGAATGATATCATTAACAAGTTACTAGTTTTAAACAAAAGCTTCATGCCATTGCCATCCACCTTCTTCACGAGGGAGTATCTCTTCTGAACGTTAAGACCCGCCCCTTGTTTCAATCGGAATAGGTCCTAGGGACCTTGGGACATTGGCTTCAGTGAACCATTAAGGATCGCATCCCCCTCATATTCTAAATTATAGCCTTCAACGAGAGCGCAACACAACCTTAACCAACTGAACCCAACAAGCAAATGAAAGGAACTTATCTTTCCAATCAGAAATCGTCATTTGCACATTATCAATAAGCAACTTTCAATCCTTTAGATGCATCCACTTAGAGATGAGAGAAACTCTCAAGTACTTCATAGGCAATATTTCTAAAATCTCATCTTGAAAAGCTCCAAAACATTACCAAAAATGACTTATCACTTTTACTTAGACTCAAGCTCCACCTTTCTCGTTTAACTTTTACTTGATTAGAACTTTTAATAAATACTTAGTATTTTAGGGTGTCAATCATGTTGAGTTGATAGTTGAGCGAGTTTCGGTTGATGATTTGGATTAAGACGAAAACAGGCCATATTTTTACTCATGTCATAAACATCAACCTTAACACGCATAAACATAAAATCGTGTAGCTCAAACTTGACCGGTTTAACCCATCTATCTAAACTTGTCAAATAAATAGATAAGTAGTAATCAAGTTATAAACATGTTAACCATGTTGATGGGTTATAAAAAAGAGTTAAACTTGTGAACACTCGATACATTTAATTAAACCAGTTGACAGATCGACCTGTTTATTTAGACAAGGTAAACAAGTCAACCAAACATGTCTTATTCAACTAAGGCTCTGTCTATTTCGACACCGTCTTTTCCACAGTAGTCTAGTACCAACAGTGTCTTATACAATGATTGGGTTTTAGGATAAAGCAAGGACACTTGACACTCTCCTATCCTTTGACTCCCAAACTTCAACACAGAGAAGATGAGTTCTTCAATCTGCACACCCAATTCTCTCCTTTCTTACACCCAATTGAAATCCATTCCTTATTCCAATTCCCTTCACTTAAAACGTTCTTCTTCTTCTCTCATTCCAAGAGCTTCTCTTTCCACCCCTAAAGAAACAGTCTTGAAATCTTTCCATGAAAGAAGAGCACTCAAGGTTGTAACTTTATCTTATTTTTAACAATATCTAACAATTTAGTTGATGGGTTTTGAAATTTGAGCATAATAATTAGGTTGGTTTTGCAGATCATTTCAGGGTTGCAGAACTTTAACAAAGATAATGTTGCTTCTGTTGTTACTGCTGCTGATAAGGTAGCACCCCTCTTGCCCTCTCTTACCCTTTTTTTATTATTGTACTTATTATTATTATTATTAATTTTATGATGGTGGACTTAGTTTTTAGTTTTTACTCATTACTCACAGCTATGATAGATTTGTTGCATTTCTTTTTGGAGTAATGGAAATAAATAATCTCAACTATTTACTATTGGTCAATAATAGTCCCAACTACGAAAATAACCACTAGCGGTCCCAACTTTCGACATATTGGTCACCAATGATCCCAGTTAGTCTGATACTAACGCCGTTAGTGGATTGCTGATGTGGCGTCGTACATGTCATAACTTAAGACACATGTCCGATGACGTGGGTTGCTGATGTGACGCCACATCAGCATGCAACTAACGGCGTTAGTGATCAGATTCATTGTGTGGTTAGAATATAAAACTGTTGACTTTAGAAAGTCAAACAGTACACAATTATTAGATATGGTTGTGTCGGTTATATTTAGTCATGTCGGTTAGAATGGTAGTTAAATAATCGTCAATATTGTATGGGTACATAAACCCCTTCTATGTATCAGATTCATTGTGTGGGATATAATATTAGTGTGCATATTATTCGAAATCCTCTCCACCCTCTGTTCTAAACCGTGAGTCCCTGCATCATTTTGATGCATACTCGTATCCTATTTGATGTTCATCCATGATTGATCCAAGATCCGAAGGGGCCTCAACAATACAGAATAATCAATGTAATACTTTTCCAGCTTTGAAATCGTTTTGTGAAAGTTGAGGTGTCTGTCATTTTATAAAGTTTAGCAAGTTTTTGGCGATAATTGCGTAAACGAAAACAAGTTGATACTTGTGTGACCTATAAAGGGTTGTGATAGGGTGAGTTATAACTTATGATGGATGTTTAGGTTTTTAGATATTTGTACCCAATCAGTTGTGGTTATAAACTGTTAGATTAATACGATTATTGAAAAGATGGTTTCTGCTCACTTAAAAGTGAAGTGAAGTGAATGAATTCAAGTAAATTATAAATTCTGTTATATATTCTTTTTTATTTATAAAGGACGATAAACGGCAACTAATATGTTATTAATAGGAAATTAACCAAACTTTTCCAACATATAACGTATTATTTTTTAAAACAAAGTATAAAAAGGTTGGTTTTAGAGTCGATCTGGTTTGGCTAGTTCGGTTATTTATACACATATAATCATAACAAGACCAGAACAATCAGTTTTAAAAAAAAACAATCATAGCCAAACCATCAGTTTCTCAACTACTTTGGTTATTTCGGTTATGGTTTGATTGTTCGGTTCTTCTGCTCTCCCGTAAGTAGGTGTTTCGTGTTTATTTTAGTATGCCGGTATTAAAGTTGACCAATTTCTGCATAGAGTCTTTATAAGCCTTAGGTCATGGGCTGTTGATTATTTCAACCACATGTAACTTTTTTTCTTGAACAGGGAGGAGCAACTCATGTGGATATAGCTTGTGACCCGGAGTTGGTCAAACTAGTCACCAGTTTGACCCGTCTCCCGGTATGTTAATAATAACTACACAAGTACACAGTTTCTTCAAAATTTGACTTTTTTAAGGAACCTTTATATAATTGCTTCTAAATGATGTTTCTTTCTGTTTCATTGTGCAGGTTTGTGTGTCATCGGTTGATCCATCGGCGTTTCTTGCGTCTGTAGAAGCTGGAGCTTCGATGGTCTTCTCCTAAACTGTTTGATATTTCATACTTAATATCCAATCAGCTGAATTTCATAATAAATAAATGTTATATACAGGTGGAGATCGGGAACTATGATTCATTTTATGACGCGGGCATAGTTTTTTCACCCGAACAGGTTTTGTAGATATTGCGTTACATCATAAGCTTGTAGCATTTGTGTTTTGAAACCGATTATCTTATTCTTGTGACTTTTTTTTTGGGTAACTGTGAAACATCTTTTGATGCTTTTATGTAGATATTGAACTTAACAGTGGAGACACGAAGAATTCTTCCATTGGTGACGTTATCCGTGACCGTGCCTCACACACTAAGCCTTCCTGATCAAGTAATAATCCCTGCACACTTGATGAAAAATCAAGATCCATTTTTATGAACCCGCTAACCATGGAAATAAATTTTTTACAGACGAAGCTAGCGGAGCTTTTGGAACAAGAAGGTGCTGACATCATACAGACCGAAGGAGGAAAATGCTCTAACCCGTCAAAGTCCGGTGTTCTTGGTTTAATCGAAAAGGTAAACAAGATCCCCCCCCCCCCCCCCCCCCCCCAACCCCCCAACAAAAAAAGCCAAGTGGCTAGTGAAACATGGTGAATTTTAGCTCATTTGTTTATGAATGGGTCGATTCGGGGTATGTTTGATCTCTAACAGATCATATGTGTAAATAAAAATAAATTAGCTAAAAAGAAGACGTGAACATGTCGAAAGTCACCCAAAGTGTAACTTTTTAGTATAAAAATTTTGGTTAACATAACAAATTCTCCTTGTAGCAATGTTATATATGTGGACATATACGAGACACTAGTTATTTACAGAAAAATTTATAAGTATAGACATGTGACCCGACGTGTCAACTTTGTCACATTTATGTGAATCAACTAAATTCCACAATTGATCTCGCATAAATAACCTGGTTAGCTTTAATGATAATTCGGTTCCTGATTAGTTATTTTTTTATTATGACAAAACATAGGCGAGTCCAACGTTGGCAGCAGCATATTCGATCTCACGGGCTGTAAAGATTCCCGTGATGTGTGCATCAGGATTAAGTGCGGTTACAGCACCAATGGCAATCACAGCAGGGGCTGCAGGAGTTGTAAGTACATAACTACATGTCTTGAATGTAATTCTTGTAAAATTTGCACCCCTTCTATTTTTTGACTTCTAACCTTTTTCTTTGGAAATAGGGTGTCGGGTCAGCGGTTAACAAGCTGAATGATGTGGTTGCAATGATTGCGGAAGTCAGATCGCTTGCTGATTCACTAGGGTTGCCTGTGACCACAGGAAGTGAAGTAGAAAACAGAGGTTTGAGAGTGTAGACAGTTGGTAGTTTGGTGTTTGAAATAAATAGGATTTGGTGTTTGACTTTTGACTTTCAAGAGTCAAATATGTAAGTTTCTTGCTCATTTTTTTTAAAGGCGATGTTTTCGCCTCGAAACCTTGACCTTCAAGGGGAGTTACACATATGATAATTAACATACGTGACCCAAACCTAACAACCTGAATAAATCAATGTCTCGATTTGTGAATTAAAAAGAAAACATTAAGCATTGGGCATACTAAAAATTACATATCGTTTACTAAGAGACGAAAAGATATCTTGATGGATACATGGATGTAAAAAGTAGATACTCGAATCTGATTCACGTAACTTACTTTCTTTGTTTCTTTTCTCCAGTCATCAACGTATGGATGATACATGATTAAAAGTAGATACACAACTAAGATTTCATGTTATCTTATAACCATCAATTCTATTTTCTGCTTGTTGGGTGCTTATTCGATTTTTTTAGCATACTAAAAATTCTATTTTCCCTTTAATAAACTCACCGTACTCAGATGGTAGAGCTAACTACACCTATTATTGGATTGGGGCATTGGGCTAAATAACAAATCGATTATATGAAACCAAAACCATAAACCTATTATGGTTTACGTAGTAAGTGTGGACGTGTGGTAATAGAAGGTACCCTGACAACTTCCAACACCAAGCTGCCATTAAACACTAATTTGGTGGGGCACTACCGTAAATCATGGTCTCATCATTTTACATACACTACCCACTACCCTCTCTCTATATCTCTCACCTAAAACCCCAATACAATTATAAAGGAAGAGGTGCTTTTGCCAATCGGCTTTCCCATACCCGAGCCCTCTGCCTGAAACCACACCCACCACCCTTTACATATAATTTGGTTCGGTTTTAAATGGTTTCGCTTCACTCTCCCTTTTTTTGAACGGCCAACAAATCAATCCCGAGCATTGTCGAAGTACTCACTGGACAAAGAAGTAATCCGATAGTAACCCGAGTCCACCAATAATTTCACCAGTTCATGAGAAAAACCCACTGCCCGAAAGCCCACTGAAATAAAACCCGGCCCACCAGCAACATTTTGATGCCGGTAAAACTCGAACTCTTCCCTTTAAAATCTTGTTTAGACATTTTGAACACCTAAGAATGAATACTCCTCACAAACACTTCTTCTCTTCTCTCAAACAAGTAGAAAAACGTTTAAAACTCGACGACGGATATCCACCACCACCACCGTCACAACCACCGTCACCACCACCACCACCACCACAACAAACGGTAACTCAATCAACAGAATCCTCCACCAGCTCACCAATCTACTTCCACAACCACCACACAACCACCTCATCATCAACCTTGAACAACAACTCCCTCGACCACCCCCCTAACGAATTCCTCTCTCTCACCGACTCCCTACCAAACCCTAACAAAACCCCTAAACCCCAATTAACCAATTCCCCCCAAAACGACGTCGTTGGGGGCGTTGACTCAATGATTGAGCTGCTTAGGTTGACTGAGTTCAATTGTAAAGGTTCCCAGATGCCTGATGTTAATCCTGATGATATGTTTTATGCCAACATTGTGAAAGTTAAAGGGCCTAAGTGTAAAATGGAAGTTGAAAGATTAGATGGTTGGATTAGTTATTTTTTGAGTAATGAAAAGGAGCCTTTTAGGTTGGCTCATTTGTTATTGGCTAAAGCTGCTGTTGGTGGTGATGATGATGTGTTTGAGTTTCCTTGTACTGTTGATGAGTTTTTGCATAGTGATCCTCCTTTTGATTAGATTAATGTCGGATTAAGTTCGTTGGTTGTGTATGAGACTGAGATTACCAATACCTGTTTTAAGTCAATTGTGACTCGGAACTAGTTTCGAATGTTACCATGTTCTATGTTGTAATATTTTAGAAAATGATAGTTCGCGTAATTTGTTGGTAAATAGAGTTTTAGTTAGTAACACCATGAGAACTCGTTACCGTAAAACTCATAAGGCTAACTAACGAGATCAGGTAAATTGCGGCTTGTGTTGGTTAAGTAGCTTTCGAGTGGTTATGATAGGAAAACCAGTAGAAACATGATTGAAATGGAAACCTTTGCTAGAGTGGAATTAGATGCTTACTATTACATTACCACTTAGAAGGTTTGGTTGGTAGAATATATGTTTAAAACATTTTTTTTTTTGACTGAATTACAAGTTTTGTCCTTTAACTTTGTACCAGATTGCAAGGCATGACCTTTTACTTTAAAATTGATTGGTTTTGTCCTTTATGTATTAAAATCTTGCACGTTATGTCCTTTGTTGCTAACCCAGTTAAATTTTTTCGTTAAGTGGAGGGTAAAATTGTCTTTTTACTCTTAATACCTGCCAACACCATAACCTACCATCACCACCTACCGCCGACCACCACCACTGCCTGCCTCAACTTCGTTTCGTCAATCCCAACCCAACCTGACCATCAATCGACCACCATAACTTGACCATCAATCGACCACAACCACCTGACCACCAATCGACCACCATAACCAATCACAGAGAGAGAGAGAGAGAGAGAGGGAGAGAGAGACCACACCACCACCATAACCAATCGACCACACCATAACCTGACCATCTCCTTCCTCTTCCTAGGGGTGTTCAGAATTCGATTCGGATTCGAAAAATTCGAAATTCGAATTAGTTCGATTCGATTACCAAGAATTTGATTCGATTATTAAGAATTCGAATTCGATTCAATTCGAATTCGAGTCCAGTAAACCGAATACGAATCGAATACGAATTTATGATTTTAAATTCGATTCGATTCGAAATTCGAATAAAAACTGTACATGTATATTTTTTAAATATATATACACACATACACATTATTATATACCTAAAATACACATTGAAAAAAAAGAACTTCTACATTTCGGTCAAAATCTAAGAATCCATAGCCTCTACAACTTTTATCATAACCATATTTTACATATTTACCTTATACATCATAAAACTTTAACAAACTATACTCTCTAGTATTTTTACTATGCCCGTTTTTGACATATTATTGTTTATCAATTTTGTAGATTTATATTTTATATGTTAAAAATAATGAGTTATATTAGTTTCACAGCTAAAACTAAAACCATTTATTATTTATGGTAATTTTGAACTAAATCGAATTTATTCGAATTCGATTCGAATTCGAGTTTTTTATTCTAATCGAATACGAATCGAATAAATTGAATTTTAAGCGAATACGAATAGAATACGAATTCAGGTAAAAATATTAAAAATTCGAGAAATTCGATTCGAATAATTCGAAAATTTATTATTCGATTCGTTGAACACCCCTACAGTCTTCCGTCTGAGACTAGATCTGACCCGGAGGGCCGCCGGAGCTAAACGCTTATGCTCTGTTATTGGTACAGAGCATCGTAACCCACAACCATCCAGCAATGAACCACCATCAACCTCAACCATCACCCCTGCCGCTTCCTGTGACCACCGTAAACCTCCACAACAACCATTCATCAACAAACACTAATAGGAAGAGGGGTTTTTACTTTTTACCTCGGTTGGATTTGGGAACGGGGGCGCCGCCGCTGCTTCTCCTTCTTCCTCTTCTCTCGATTCCCGTCTCTCTCTCCTCTGTTCTCTCTTTCGTTCTGCCTCTCTCTCTTCCTCTCAGATCTCTCTCTCTAACAATAATAATAATAATAATAATAATAATAATAATAATAATAATAATAATAATAATAATAATCGGGTGGTGGGTTGTGGGGTTCGACCGCCGGAGAACCACCGTCAGAGGTGGTGGGAGCCTCCGGCTCCTCCTCCTCTATCGACCCCCCTCTCTCTAACATATTATGTGTGTGTAAACAGAGAAGAGCGTGGGTATGGTGGTGTTGTGGTCTGCTCGGCCGGAGCTCCGCCGGAGGCGGTGGCAGGTGGTGAATGAAGGTGATGGTGGTGTGGGGATGGAGGTAGGTGGTGGTGGTTATAAATGAATGAGAGAGAGAGAGAGATTTATATATATAATTCTTTTTTTTAATTTTAAAATGTTTTTCTAAATAAATGGGTAAAAAGACAATTTTACCCTCCACTTAACGAAAAAAATTTAACTGGGTTAGCAACAAAGGACATAACGTGCAAGATTTTAATACATAAAGGACAAAACCAATCAATTTTAGAGTTAAAGGTCATGCCTTGCAATCTGGTACAAAGTTAAAGGACAAAACTTGTAATTCAGTCTTTTTTTTTTCACCATAAAAATAAATGGTAAATTACATAAGAATAGTAGGTAGGCGGGCAACAAGTTGCACTGCGACCCCCAATCCTAATCTACTAAAAATAAAACCCTACCCTTGAGGGGTACAAAAGTTGTTGTGCACTACCCGCTAAACCCGAGCCAAAAACCGGGACCATTGCTATCCCAGAAGGGATGGTTTGTTGATAACATACATTTGTCATATTCCCCTCACCTGGACCATTGCTATCTCAAAAATCACTTGACATATCCTATGTGTGAATCTATACTCGCTATGTTACATCTGTTAACTTAATGACCACGTAGCATATCGTGCTAAATAAGAATAACTGAAATACCTACTACGAGACACGTAACAACATTTGCCCCATTTATTGTTTTTAGGTTCATTATTCTAAGAGATACTTATTTTTTCAACGACAATCTAATCTACTCTTAATACTACACCAATATCCCACTACGGGACTGAAACCCCCAACCTTTGGTATGGGGCAAAACTTTACACACCCACCGGATACCACTAGGCAGATGCTCTCCATCTACGTCGCTTCACACAACATACGCCTGTTACGAGCCTAACGATTGACAGTTGAGGGAGCATCCGATTATGACTTATGACAACTGATCATCTGTGAATAATTAATTCTAAACGGTAATTAAAGTTAATGAAACACCTCTTTAGTTCTTGATTCTCTTCAGCATTACAGAAATGGTAAAAGGCATATCCTATTTATATCCATTGCTTTCTATATATTTTACAGCTGAAGGAGCATCTGATTATGATTTATGACAACAGATTATACTTAGTGAAAGAATATATGCTCTTCAAAAAGTGATAATTACCCGTGAACATGTTCGCGAATCAAACGAACTTTGAGTACTCAGATTTTGATTTTTTACACTTAAAAACTGCGATTTGAGTAGTGTGTGAAGAAACATGCAAACAAAACATCTCACAGGCAAGTCGTCGAACACCTTCCGTGCACCATCAAAGCTTGTAGAAGAGTCGAAGGACAGAAGAACGGGTGATCATGGTTGTGTGAAACCTGAGAGGCCGTTAGGAAACCGAGTGGCGGTTAAGAAGTACAGAGAGAAGAAGAAAGCGCAAAACGCTTACTTAGAGGAAGAAGTTAAGAAACTGCGGATTGTGAATCGGGTATTGATCTGGAAACTGCAGCTGCAGGCTGGACTTGAAGAAGAGGCTGTTAGGCTTAGAAGCTTGTTGACGAGTTTGCAAGCGCAGATTAGTAACGAACTTGGTGTTTCTCGCGTTTACAAGCAGAACTACAATGGCGTCTCTGGCAGTTGCATCCGTCGTGACTAACCGGTGCGATCCATCCCCAATCCGACGCGCTTCCATGGTAGCATAGTGCTCTTGTAAAGGTTTAAGAGTCAATAAGAGTTCTCCATGGTTGTCAAACAATTCATATCATAACTTCATTATTATTTATGATAAATACAACAAATTAAGAAAGCCTGTCACTAGATATATAATAGTATAATAAAAATATATATCAACATCTTATTCTGAGATCCATATGAATATATGATCATCTGAAATGGCCAATCTGATCCCAGTTTGGCATTGAGGATTCTGGACTGAAGCCGAGAGTTTTCGACGTTTTGCTTGATTTCACATGACCCGGAAACCGGTTTAGGCTTGGTGATCTCTGAGAATATCCTACCCGACCGTTAGCATTCCAAACTTTACTAATGCTGCTTGCATCACTATTGATAGAAGAAATAGGAGACAATAGCTTTTGTTTATATGGAGAATTACTTGCAGACAAAGTATAATCACTTAACGGTCTTAGCCGTGGTGAGCTCAATGATCTGGCCCTCGCTCTGGCTCGTGCAGATTCGGTTGCAGCCATGTAAGTGGGGTTCACGGGTGAACCTGAATGTTCTTCTCCAATGGAGCGTTGTTTCCTGTGGTGGGTTGTTCTTGGGAGATGATCCGGATTATCTGTTAGCTTCAGATTCCGTAGTTTGACTTTTTGGCTTTCGAATTCTTCGATTTTTCCAAGATTTTGTATATATTCTCTTTTGGCTAATTCAGTATCCACCCAGTGTTCTAACCAGTACCTCCATTTCATATTTACTTTGCTTTGTTCAGATTCTGTAGACATCTGAGAGGAAGAGCCAAGGAGTTAGCAAATAAGTCATGTATGACTTTTGAGGTCAAATATATCGCTAACCTGAACATAAACCATATTTTTATTTGTGGCAAAGGCATCGACTCATAACATGTCAACACAAACACGGCACCTTTATTCAAGACATGCCGACCCGAATCGACCCGTTTATGAAACGAGTTAGATATCACAACCCTACACCTGACTGTCTAACATAGTGTTTCGGGTCATGTCAGGAATTGCCACCCCTAGATTATGTCTGCGATTCTGATTATTCAAAATCATAGCGTGTTTAAAACACACATCCAAATACTCTTTTAACATGTAAGATCTTCTGTCAATTTTAATACAGCGATTGGCTTTTATATCACGATTTTAAACAAATCAAACCAATCTATACAGTTGAAATTCCGCGTTTTGACATTTGAACTAAAAAAAAAACATTAACTATAAACATCAAGTATATACATACTCTGTGATTCAATGCATACTCTCGGATCCTTTCTCTCTTCATAGCTGCTTCTCTCTTACCAAGCAACATAGCATCCTCCTCTTCCTTTGTTAAAATGCTATCATCCCACCTCTTCTGACTATTCACATCGATCTGCACATTCTTACATATTCGTCGACAATTACAATTAATTAAATAAAATAGAAAACCAAGCTTAAGGGTAAGAATTAAGAAGCTAAATTAATTACCTTTATATCCTTTCCTCTATATTCTTGATAATTATCATGAAAACTACAGTTTGCCACTTGGATTCTCTTAGCACATGCTTGTGAGTGAATATTGACAACCGACTGCAAACGCTTAAGAGTTGTGACCGCCTGGTATCGAACTAAATGACCGCGAATAATAGCTTGTAGTCTTACTACTCCCTTTAATGCCCTTAGAGCTTTTCTTGCCTACAACACCAAGTAAAAAACCATTATTAGGTGTTTTGACTTTTCAGGTCAAACTTTTAACATTTAGAATTTATTTCTTTATGCTGTTCATCTAACTTTTTGGGCATACTTCTATTCCAAAGTGGTATCTAATCTAGTTTATGCTATTCTGCTTTTGAAATTTTATAAATCTAAAAGAACTCATACTAATTATGATCAGTGGCGAAACTTGACCCGAAACTTTGGGGGGGTCGGAAGTCACTAGTTTCGGGGGGTCGAAACCTTATATACTAAAAAAATTCTATACGAAAACTATATAACCGGAACTTTTGAGCGAAAATTCGGGGGGGGGGGGGGGGGGGGGGGGGAGGTCTTAAAAGGATCGCCCCTGATTATGATCTTGAAAAACAATGATTTGACCTTAAAAGTCAAATTTTACTTTTTGGTTGTACCAAACAAACAAACTCATTTCAGATCATTGCCCTTTGAGCTTTTCTTGCCTACAACATAAGGAAAAAAACCATTATTATATTTTTTGACTTTTCAGGTCAAACTTCTAACTTTTGAATAACAATTCTTTTCGCACTGCGTCTAGCTCTATGGCTAGAGTTCTTCTAAAAAGCAGTATCTGATCCAATTTATGATAGTTCTCCTTTAAAATTCTATAAATGTTAAAGAATTCATATCAATAAAGATCTTAAAATTAGTTATTTTGACATAAAAAAGTCAATAATACATTTTGGCTGTACTTGATGTCTTGATTGCATCTATG